>OX030952.1:109551945-110250766 GCA_943735915.1 Pherbina coryleti
GCCATAAGGATTTTGTTTGTATTTTAGGTGTGAGGCGTAATAACTGTCGTAAAACAAAATTTGCCGTAGCACGTCTCCTGAGTGAGTAATAATTCTATGCAACGATATTCATTTTCTGTTACATAACCTGCTATCTTCACGACCTGACGATATCAATATTTTTTTTCTTATTTTTGTCGTAAGTCCAAGTACGAATCCTTCATTTTAGTTTTTTAACATTTATCGTAGCTTATATACTCGTCGAGTAAAAATTCAATGCAACGCTGTTGTTTGAATGTTGCATTGTCGATCTTTGAGAGGCTCGAGCTGATAAAAATTCCACACTAGTGGTGCACCTATAATATTGTTTTATGGAACTCTCAACCAGGACGAATTATGCTAATTTTCAAATTTTGTTAAAAAATGTCTTACGATTTGACAAAATTTTTGTTTGATCTGGTGCCCTATAAGCATTAACTTTTCAAAGCTTATGTTAAATCCGCGCCTGCGCTTATTTTACATTTTGTTCCCACTGTTGAGCATTATTAATTATGTTTCCTGCGCAAGTTTTTTTTCACTCGTTTAGCTCTTTGCACAGTTGCAACACTGTCAGCAAAAACATTGTCACCCACTCACTTTGACGTTTTATGTGTCATTCCAATGTCTCTCTCATGAAATTCATATCCGCCGCAATATCAGACAGCGGCTTGCAGCCAACGCTGACTTCAAAATGCAGACGGAAGAAGGCGTTGTTAGACTTGGTTTTTATTTTATATAATTTTAAGGTTTTTCTTTTTTATTTTCTATTCAATTTGTAGCTATGCTCTTTGTGCCATGTGGTGATTGTAGTTGTTTAAATTGTAATGTTTTTTTTTTTTTTTTAATTTTTCATTCCCCATCTTATTCGTTGTTTATGTATGCAATGCAAGTTCAGTTGTTGTTGTTATTGTCATTACAGCAACAACACGTGCTTTTGAAGTGCTTGACAAAAATAAGGTGCTCCATCCGCTGCACTGTGTGCACTGTGGGTCAACTTGAAAGCGGGTGGGTGGAGCGTGCCAGATTTTGGCCTATTTTGGATATTTTTCAATTTGAGGTTTCTGCGGTTGATTAATTATTATTTTGACACGTGATAATTAGGCAGCTACAAAGAGTGTTAGTTATATACATATACATAGTATAGTTATAAATTTTGAGGTCAACCAAAAATTTTGTTTTTGTAAGATTTTTATTTAAGGTAGAATATAAAAGGAATATTAAAAGTTTTGGTAAATACCATAAGAAAAGGTTATATTTTTAAATCTCCGAAGGACATAATTTCCATTACAATACAGTCGAAATTTTGTTAAGAAATGATTTAACTATCGTCTTATTTTAATCAGTTTCCTGAAAATTATTGAAGAATTTTCAAAATCCGCTCATTTGCAAATAATAAGTGGCCTTTGTAACACATCACTTAAATATTGTTTTGGGTGTGACAATGAAATTGAACTCACATAACAAATAAAAGTTCCATCAAACACGGAATACCATCAATTAAATGACACTATCAAGGAATAACTGAAATATTTACAAAGCAATTTATATTTAAATGCGCCTTACATATACATGCATACACACATGCAATGAGACAATCAGATATAAACATGGAATGTGCAATATAAAGGATAAGCACGCCATTTTGAAATTAACTTGTCACTTGCTGGCATGTGTGATAAAATTGTTTCGTAAGTTCAATTTTAATGCACATGGAATTTTATGAAAATGTTTTCCCATTGATTATTTTTCTTTTTTCATGCAGAAATGTGCGCTACATTAAATGATACGCTACAATAAATTAAGCTGAGTATTAACATGACATGACAATAAAAATGCCGGAACTTATCTGCTTATTTTATGCGAACTTTAAGGTCAACAAATTTTCTTTTTTTTTTGTTGTGTTGTATTGAGTGGGAAATGAAAGGAAGGTTATTTTTTTGTCTTGCAGAAAATTCAATTGGAGGAGGATATAACTCATTTTAATAACATTAAATAAGTTGAAAATAACACCCTTTATAAGAGGTTATTTTGAGTAACTTGTCAATAAAGTCAAAAGTTGAAAATTACGCAGTTGAAATAACTTTTTTACCCAAAATATAGGGATCCCAACTAACAATGGAACCATGGTATAATAACACATGGTAGCATTGACAACTGCTTATTTTCTCTTCAACAGGTAAACATAAACTGTCAAAAACAGCTTTTTGTGGAAATACATCAGCAGCTGCTGTGGTTGTTGTTTTTTTTCACTTCAACGTTTTCAACATTGCTTGTGTTTTCAATGGCGGATTGTGAGCGCTCTCTTTTTGAGTATATTTTTTGACAGTATATGATTTCCCAAGCAACTGTCAATGCTACCATGATACAATTATACAAGGTAGGAGTGACAGTTCTTTCGTCTTGCGCTAACTGTCAAAAGTAGTATAAATTAGAGAACGAAAAAAGAAGAAAAGAAAATAGAAAACAAAATATACAGGCAATTGACAATCGGTGCAAGGTACTGGTGAGAAAAAAGTAAGTTGTCACTCCTACCTTGTATAATTGTATCATGAATGCTACCTTGTATTATTATACCATGAATGGAACTTCAAGACACAATTGCGAGCATTTCTCTTACCTCGTCAACACTTGTGCGAAGCTTTTTCAAAGCTCATTTGTTGCACTTTAGAAGTTCGCTATCGTATAAAACAGCTTCGACATTCTCTTAAGTAATTATTCTCACAAATTGAGCATGATACAATTACAAGGGAAGCTCATTTTAAAATGGCTGCTCAATTGTGAAATTTTGCAGCAACAAAGCTGTAGCATGGTATAATAATACAAGGTAGCATTGACAACTGCTTATTTTCTCTTCTGCAAGAAAACATCTGCTGTCAAAAACAGCTTTTTGTGGAAATACATCAGCAGCTGCTGTGGTTGTTGTTTTTTTTCACTTCAACGCATGGTATAATAATACAAGGTAGCATTGACAGTTGCTTGGGAAATCATATACTGTCAAAAAATATACTCAAAAAGAGAGCGCTCACAATCCGCCATTGAAAACACAAGCAATGTTGAAAACGTTGAAGTGAAAAAAAACAACAACCACAGCAGCTGCTGATGTATTTCCACAAAAAGCTGTTTTTGACAGTTTATGTTTTCCTGTTGAAGAGAAAATAAGCAGTTGTCAATGCTACCATGTATTATTATACCATGACTTCAACGTTTTCAACATTTTTTGTGTTTTCAATGGCGGATTGTGAGCGCTCTCTTTTTGAGTATATTTTTTGACAGTAGATGATTTCCCAAGCAACTGTCAATGCTACCTTGTATTATTATACCATGAGCTGTAGGAGCTACAAACGTCAAAAGGCAAAAGCAACAACAACAATTAGAAAAACTCAAAATTACCAGCTGATTTTGACAACTAGCGCTTCCTGCTCTCCAATACAAGCCTACCTCATAATTGTATCATGGTAAAGAGGCAAAGATTTTTAAAAAACATTCTAGTGAAAATTCGTTCTCAGTTGAACAACTTGGCTCTCATAAGTACGTAATAACTGGGCTGCCTTTTAAGTGTTGCGCCTTCGAAAATTCGATTTCCATTCGAAAATTCGACATTTTCTACGATCAACGTACTCACAACGTTTTGGTGTAATGTCGCTTGTTGTGTTTTGTTGACAGTGGTTTGAAAATTGTATTTCAGCAAAAAAAAATAGAATTAACACATTTTTGTGTGATGATTTTTACGTTTTTCGATGGATTGTCAAGAGAGAAATGCATCGATCAACTTATTTCGACTTCTGATGATCAAGCACCTCATCCAACAACTGTAAAACGCTGGTTCAATGAGTTTCGAGCGTCATTCTCTTCGAGAATTTCGAGAATGTCGTCCAAGACCAGCTGTTGTGGCAGAAAACATCGATGCTGTGCGTGAATGTTTGGAAGCATGAGATGAAGTTATCCTTGGGCATTACGTGAGAACTTGCATACACTGAAAAAAAAGATTAGCTTAAAATTGAACACAATGTGTTCAAAAAATTATGAGCATTTGACTTTTTTTTCATATGTTTTTCAAAAGTTTTAAACAAATTTGCTCTTACTTTGACGAAATTTGTTGCAAGCTATTTTTTAAACACAAAATTCGTCAAATTAATAACATTGTCGTCAATTTCAAAACATTTTTTTTCTGTGTACATTCGATTTTACATGAGCATTTAGGTGTCAGGAAGACCCTTATTTGACGGCTGTTAAAAAAGGGCTTGTGTTCATTGGTTCAAGGAAATGCTGAAATAATAAAGCGGGGTGGTTCGAAAAACGTCTACAACATCAATCAATGATCTTCACTTATGAACCCGAAAGAAAGCAGCAATCCACTGTTTGCGTCTTTCAAAATGAGCACAACCCGACAAAAGTTGTCAGCGGACGGAACACATCCAAGCAAATGGTTACCAATTCTTTCAGAAAAACCTGTCATATCGCAACGGTACCACTTGAACAACGGAGAACTGTTAATGCTGGATTGTACACAATCACTAACTTGCCGGAAGTATTCGGAGGATTAAGAAAAATCTATCACCGAAGGAAAATCATCCTACGTCACGACAATGCGAATTCCCACACATCAGTTCAATTAAAAGAGCTTTTGAACACTCTATGTGGAATTGAAGGATCATTCGCCTTACAGTCTCAACTTGGCACCCAATGATTTCTTCTTGTTCCCTCACATTAAGAAAAGAATGCGTGGCGAGCGTTTTTCTACGCCCGAACAGGTTGATTCCTTAGAATGTAGATACGGATAAAGAAATAACTCATGAGACGAAAAAAAGCTTCTTACAATAAATAATAAAAAGTATTTAAAAAACAATTTGAAAACATCAAAAGGTCTAAATTCAATTGCTTTTTAAAATAATTTTAACAAAAGAAACAAAAGAAAAAAATTAACCATGTCCTCAAAACACTTTTCATCTGGAACTCACTTTTTCGAAAAATCATCAAACATTTCTCTAATTAACAAAAGAAAAAAAAAAATCAACCATGTCCTCAAGTTACATTTTATCTTAAACTCAATTTTTCGAAAAATCATCAAACATTCTAAAGAAAAAGACGAATTGGCCAATTAACCCTTAAAAGAATTTTATGACCAATTTCATCGAGCGATATGAAATGTTTATCCAGAAAGCATCGAGACCTAGATCGATTGGTCTTATGCAATTCCGTTTGGCTAATTTTCATGTTCTCGAGCACTTTTAAATGGCATTTTATACTCTCTGAAGTTTGCTATTGTCTATTTTAATAGAGCGGTGGATAAAATTTTCCGTGCAATGAACTTCTAAACTGATTATTGTTTTAACTATTGGAGCGCACAGTAGTAGTAGCTTTTAGTTACCAAAAATTACCTCCATTATAATTAAATTTGTCCTATTTCAAAATCATTAGGACATTAGGACATTAGGACAGACATTATCAAAATAATTATATTTTCTTTTTGAGGAGCTTCAAAAACCTATATTCCCTTAAAACCTAACATAGTTAAGTTTGAAAGCTGTATTGCTTTCCTAATGGATACTACAAAAATTTTTACAAATATTTAAACAATTTTTTGCATTTTCTAGCGCTCTTAATATCACACATTTCTTGTAAATAAAAATGTAAATAAGATCTCTTACATTCACACTTTTAAATTTAATTGCCTTTAGCTAAAGAACATTTTCGGAAATATTTAAAAATATAATTTTTTGATTTGCTCTTTTTTGCAGTAGCGTAGTCACGTGGTCGCGCACATGAGTTGACTCGGAATAACTTTCAAAAGCATGTTATAAAAACTAGTTTTCGTATTTTTGATTTTGTCGTATTTTTTGATTTGATTGATCATTAAAAATTTCTTGTAAAAAATCGGGGGGTCCCAAACCAGAAGCAGAGCCACAAAGTCTGAAAGGGTTAAGAAATAAATTTGGAAACATCTCTAATTGAAAACGTTTATTAATTTTTCGTAAATTAATCTTAAACACATTTAAGTTTACATGAGTTATAAGTTTATTTAAGTTTATTTTTATCTAAGAATTAGGGTATTCACAAGGTCTCATAAAGTCAAATGTCTTAAATTGAAAACATGAAAATTTACAACAAGTGTGAACAACCTCCCATAACTTATTGTGCTATTTCAACTCTCAATCAGCTGATGCAAAACAAATTTAAATAAATATTTGTTATCACAATGCCAAAAAAAAGCGAAAAAGACAAAATAATAGCCGGTTTGTGCAAAAAGCATATTTTGCACGTTGTTGAATACGACACTCAATAAACATAGCTTTTGGAGTTGTAATATTTTAGTACTTTTTTATATGGAAGGCAACAACCATATTTTTAAACTAGTGTAAAATTGTATTACATTATGATAATATGACATGATAGCACACCTTGTGAATACCCTAAATATGTTTTAAAGCTTATTTTGAAAAGGCTTTAAAAGGCAAAACAATTTTTTACAATACATATATTGTTGTTAAGGTATATTATTAATTATCGTATTTTTATTCTTAATACATCAATAGACCTTTAAAGAATAAAGAAAAAAAAAATTTAGTTTTATATTTTTTGGTTTTGCTGAAGGCATTGAAGTAGACTCTAAAAATAAACATCGCTTTATGTCCCACACTTAATCACGAAAACAAAAAAATTCCAAGATGAAAAAATTCTGCTGTAATTTAAAGTAGAATTATTTTTCTGAGATAATTCACCTCATATAGTTCATAAAAAAATCACAAATTTAAAAAAAAAAATGGGAAATTTCTTGATATTTTTCAACCGCACAAAATTTTTTTAATTTATTGGTCTAAATGTGGTGAATTGTCGTAAAAAGCACTAAAACGCACAAAATGTACAAACATTTTTCACAATAAGATAAGTGGTTTCAGAGCTTAAGTCGTTGCCATTTAAAAAATTTATTTAGGTAAAAACGCAATTAATGTTTTTATTACTTTTTTTTTAAATAGTTGTAATTTTGTTGACAATATTGCTTACATATCACTAATTACAAATGCATGTTCCTCCCGCTGTTGAAGAACTTTGTTCAATTTTTAATATTTTTCCATACAAAATGGACCATTTTTCGAAAAAAATCACTTTTTGAAAACTTCATAACTTTCTTGTGTATGAAAAGGGGCAGATAATAGTTTGAGAATGATAAGTAATACACCATAAAAAAAAAATTTTAATTTTTTGGAAATCCAAGAATTAGTTTTGTTCAAAACTTGAAAATTCGCAAACTTTTGATATTTTAGTTGTATTTTTTGAAAAATTCCAAAAAAAAAATTAATTATTAATTGCTGTTAATATACATACTTCATCTGATTATTACGATAGTAAGAGAAAAAAAATATTATATTTATCCAAAAACTTTTTTAATTTATCCAAAAAGCGAGTCAATTTTGCACCAATAACGCATTTGCATAAATCGACTACGTAAATATTTAAAATTTATTTAAATACTTTTTTAATTAAATAAAATATTTGAATATTTAAAGAGAATTAATAAAAAAAATATTAAAATTATGCACGAATTTTTTTAAAATATCTTTCAAATATTTAATATTTGAAAATAAAACTATCGTATTTAAAGAAAATTTATATAAAAATATTGAATTTAAAAACAACATATTTAAATTCAATAAGATTTAGAATTTGTAAGAAGCAAAATTTGCAGGTAAATATTTAAATAAAATTTATACTCAGGCGTGGATAATGTTCATATGCGTTATTTCCCTTAGTGTATAGAATGATGAGTTTGGAACATAAATTTTTATAAAGCATAAATGTCAGAAACGTCATCTTTAATTAAAAGATGGTTTAAGTACATCTAGCCACATAACTATATCATACATATTCAGCCCTATCATGAAAAATTTTCTCCCGGGGTTTGTAAAAGGGAGTTTCTGCTTTTAAGATAACAGGTAAAGCATTATATATCTAATTTTACACTCCTGAATAATAAAGGTTGAATGACAAATTTGCATAGAAAATTTCCAAAAAGTTTTCGAGCTTTTTTTCGAAAAACAGAAACTCCCTTTTAGAATTCCCGGGAGAAAATTGTTCATGATAGGGCTGAAGAGATTTGTTTCCTAACTCGCTTTTAGGTATAATATACGTGTAACAACCAAAAACAGGAGCTGTTTTCAAACATTTTTTTAGATATAAGAAGTTATTACTTTTTTTTAAATTTATGCAGGTTATTGTACATAAAAAATACTTTATAAAAATATTTTTTTTTTTAAATACAGTTCTGGCTTTTATATAGAGGGCGCTGAAAATAGCATTGAAAAAAATACATCCAAAACGGTTCGATGGATATGGCCTTTCCCATGTATCGGAAACAAAAAAATCAAATGACATTTGAAAGCATAGACCTTATATTAAACATCCCCCCTTCGTAAGACCCCCGGGGTTTTGATTATTTAATTATGGCGGAAGTTGAAGTAAAAAGTCCGAAAAATAGATACATTTTCGCGCGCTTTTTTTATATAAAAAAAACAAAAAAAAAAAATAATAAATACTTGAATTTAGGGGGGATGCTTAAAGAACAAAATAACGAACAAAATGCAAAAAAATCATTGAAATTGAACCAATAGATTTCGAGTTATCTAGCGAACCGTTTTAAAAAACTAGTTTCGAGGAAATCGCGTTTAAAGTTTTTTATTTGTTCTATGGAGCTTAGACATAGGTTAACGAAAACCGTTATAACTTCTGCTTTTTTTTAAATATCGATTTAAAAATGTGTATGTATATTTTTAAAACTATAAAGAACATATTAAACAAAAAAAAAATTTTTTTTTCGAAAAATTTACACGTATATTATATACCTTAAGTAAATACCTTAAGTAATTTGAAGTTACTCGAAGCTTGAAACAGCTGATTGTCAAAGTGACAATATTAATTGTTGTGTTGTGTTGTGTTGTGCATTGTTGTGAAATAAAGCAAATCATTAAAAATAAAGTTAAAATAATCAAAATGAACGCAAATGGAAATGTTGATATTTTAAAAATATTGCTTCCAGCTCTTCCTGGAGAACGGAAAGTTAATTATTAAATATATCAACCAGTCAATTCAATTTTTATTTAATTTCAATTGTCAAAAAAGCAGATGTGCTTGAAACTTACTTGAAGTCGTTTCCATAGTTTTTAAAAACTTTCTCATTTCGGTAGATAATACAGCTCAACATTGATTTTGTTGCCTAGGATATAAGAGTCATTTCTATACAGTTGGAGGGTGGAGATTCAACTGCGTACTCAGTGTTCTTAGATTGGCTCTCGTTTATAATAAAATTACTCTCCGTTGCTCGAACTTTACTTGAAGTGAGTACGGACTGAGACTTAAGATCTTTCATTACCAAATCACCCCCTAAATAAACTAAAAATTCAGTTCTTTCGAATTTCGGATTCGGATTCTTTCGGAACATTTCCTGAACTGGACTTAAAAAATCAATTAACCTAACTTTAAACTAACTTTTAATTTAATTTAACTTTAAACAGCCCACAGCAGATATTCTCAAGTGTGAAACTCCATCAAAATTGAAATGAAACGAGCTGTAAAATCCATTCCAATCATTCCAAACCATAGAACCATGAGAAGACAAATAGCTGTCAATTAATATTTTCTGCGTTTGGCAAATGATCTTAAGAGGGACCTAAAAATTTTCAAGTGGATAAGAGACATTAAAGTGTTCCGAGTGTTGCCTAGTGGGCACTAGTGGCAGTGCTGCATATGTTTGTGTGTGCGAAGAACTATGTCAATATGTCAATCTAATTGAGTACAATTACTCATTCGGGTGATGGCGAACCAGAACACGACAAGGATGTTGGTATCAATGATGCCACACATGCTCAAGCAATGGCAAGAGAATGAAAAGGATATGCTGGAGATGCTGATGCTGCTGTTGATGGCTTTGCTATTAAAACTTAAATTTTACAAATAAGCTTAGTTTACTTTTCTACAAGATGTCCTGCCTTTATTCTGCTATGCGAGACAGCATGAAAACACTCAATTTAATATTCTAATTTATGTTTTTAATATGTCGCCGCTTTTGTTGTTATTTTTTCATTTTTTTTTTTTTTGTTCTCTGCAATTGAAAGTAATTTAATCTGTGTAAATATCCTTCTAACTTAAATGTCCCGTTGTCATGTCTAACCTGCCATGCAGTAGCAGCAGCATCACAGCCGCCTTTTGTAACAATAAATTCTCAAATCCTAAGCCGTGTCCTGTTTGTGTCAACAAAGTCATGTGTCACCATGTCGCCCGTCGTCACTGCTGCAGCAGTGTCCTCTAACACACAAACGCGTGTTCCTGTGCAGCTGATCCTGATCTGCCCTATTGGCTCGCGGTTGTAATGCTCAGCTCAATGTTATTCTTTATAGCAGTTGCTGCCGCCACGCTTCAGACGCATAAATTATTTGATTTTGTCGTTTTTTCATGTCGCTGCAGTCGTCCTTAAAATCCTTAACACTGTGTGTTAAGTTGTGATTTTATTTGCTGCACCTTTGCACGCTCTCTCTGAGCAAAAGGATAAGAACTACAACCAAGTGGAGTGCATTGAAGTGCAGCAGCGCGGCATGGAGCGCTTAGGATGCTTGTTATGCGTGTTTGTTTAAATTTTTATTATGGTCCACTTGGGACGTACACAAGATACAAAACGCTACCAAAGGCTGCATATCTGTTAATATGATACTGTATATGTGTGTGAGCATGTGTGTAAGTGTCATTGCAAGCTGCACTAATTTTCCAAATTTTCCCTTAATCCGAACTAAATTTAGTCCATGGCTGTCAGCAAATTAAATTTAGTGATTTTCTAAAAGGATTTGCCAGCGGCCACCAGCAGATGTCATTAATTAAGGATAACATTTTGTTTTTTTTTTTTTTTTTTTTTGATTTTGTTGAACTGCAGTTTATAAATGGAAATGCAAAGAGCACAAAGTACATTGTTAATAAGGGTAATAATTAGAATTTTATAATTATGGCTCTGATCAAAAATTATTCTATTATTTATGAAATTTCATGGAAATGCATTTATTGCAATTATTTACAATTTTAATGCAAGCTGGGTGTAATTATCATACATATTTCAAATTTATTATGTTCTAATTAATAGTAAAGGATTATAAAGGATTAGGAGGGTTTTTTTATATTAAGTTTTAACGTTGTTTTAAAATGTTTCTTTTTCAGTTTTTCCACGGGCTAAGTCACAAAGTTTTAGTCAAGAATGATTGATATAAGAGTTTGTTTTAAAGATATTTAAGTATATTTTAAATTTTCTTATTTATTGCCCCTTCTTTCCTACTTTTTTTTCCGCCATTTCGAACCAAAGCAGATTTGACAGAATACACGGAGAGAAATAATATTCTTATATTAAGCAAATATTTTGATTGATATAAGCAAATTTAAAATGAAACCCTCATTTCCTTAAATATCACTTAAAAATAAAATTAAGAAAAACAAATTTATAATGAGCATTTATTTCTAAAATTTAATTTATTTCTTAAGTTAAATAAATGATTGGTTGAAACAAGAATAAAATATTTGATACTAAAACCTGGAACAAGACTTGAATGAAGAAATTTTTTTCTTAATTTAAGCAATCGCAGAGAATTGAAGCAAATTTTTGTCAATTCAACTTTTATTGGCATGCTTATAATTCACAACATGTTTACATGAAAACATATTTAAGATGGTACGGATTGACAAACTATGGTATGGCTCGAAGGTGCAGTGTCTTATCTATTATTTTACTTGGAAATATGTAAGTCCAATGTTTAAAAAGTCCAATGAAGAAATTAATGTTAAGTACTTATCTGCATGTAAAGCAGTGTTAAACAGCTTTGCCTCGAAATACATTCACAAAAGCAAAAGCACAAATATATCTCACATACAGCACGACGAAAGCTTTAGTTTGAAATTCTCCATCGAGCGGTCAACATCTGTGCTGCTCGTCT
Source organism: Pherbina coryleti (assembly GCA_943735915.1). Classification (NCBI taxonomy): domain Eukaryota; kingdom Metazoa; phylum Arthropoda; class Insecta; order Diptera; family Sciomyzidae; genus Pherbina; species Pherbina coryleti. The sequence continues at coordinate 109,563,924 of OX030952.1, forward strand.
GCTTATGCGCTCAGTTTTCAGATCGTCTTCTTACACTGAATAATAATTTATTTTATTTCATTTTTGTAAAATTTAATTTTCACTAACACATATTTTTTGAATCAAGTTATTTAATTTCTCAATACTTTACTTTATATGAACACATATGTATGTCGTTGTAATAATTTTATTTTATTAATTCATCCATCATTTTTAATTGAAATAAGTTATTAAAAGAAATCAGAAGACTGCATTTATCTCATTAAATTTAAACTTATCTTTACCTAGTCGTTTCTATTCTCTTCATTTATTCTTTCTTAGCCCGTATCTTTATACCCCCACGTTTAAAAAACGTAAATGGGGTATATTAATTTTGTCACTCCGTTTGTAACGCCCATAAGGAGGCGTGGTAGGTATAGAAAAGTATATATATTCTTGATCAACATCACCACCCGAGTTGATTTAGCCATGTCCGTCTGTCTGTCCGTCTGTGCGTCTGTCTGTGATCACGATTACAGCCGTAATTTTAAAGCTATCATCACGAAATTCAACATTTAAGCTTTTATCTAAAAAATGAAGGTCAAGTTCGTAAATGAGCCAAATCGGATGAAAACCGCGCCTACCTCCCATACAAAGTGACTTTATGAAAACGGTAAAATCTCTTAGAATTCAACAAAGAATGAATATATGGACTTGCAATTTTGCATATGAGTTTTGATGTTTAAAATACACTCTAAGTATGAAATCGGATGAAAACCACGCCTACCTCCCATACAAAGTGACTTTATCAAAAAGGTAAAACTTTTCTAAAATCCACAAAAATTAATGTATGGACTTGAAATTTTGCATATGAACTTTGATATATAGCGTATACTATGTGTATGGAATTCAACCAAATTGAGTGATAACCACGTCCACCTCCCATACAAAGCGACTTTATCAAAAAACGTTTTTACAGATAAACATTTTATTGATTGCTTAAGACTTTGGTTCGGCCGTGGGGGTATTTTAACTTCGGCCCAGTCGAAGATCATTTCTTACTAGTTTTTATATATTTTTTCTATCTTTTATCAATTACTCTTTTCTTAGCTATTATTATTGTTAGATTTTCTAGGCTTGGCTTTACCTTAATTTCGCTTTTACCTTATCAACCTTTGTGTATTCCATAAATAAACTTGAAATATAAACTGTGTGCAATAGCAAGTCAACTTTCTTAAGTCTTTTTGCAAAATAACACGAAATTTTCTTTCAGTGAAAGCTTAAAAGCTCGCTTTTGTTAAAGCAAAATGAGAATTTATTTGTGGGGCAGAGCTATTTAACACTGATAAAGGATGATTTTTTAGCAACTTTTATTTTTGCAACACTGTTCTTGGCAGCACAGCTGTTGTCGTGTAACATGTTACCGTTAAACTTGTTCAGTTTGGTCTATAATTTCATCATGAATCGTGCATCGTGCACCGTGCATCACTTCTTCCATTTTATGGTCAGTTTGGGCGACCTTCTGAGGCGGCTATTCAGAATCTTGTGACTAAATTTTGCACCAAATTTAAATTGCTGGAAATGAGACCACCAACATGCATACGTAGTTTTACTTTAGTGTTTTGTTAATAGTGTTGTTACTGACCATGAATTATCGATTTGGTGCCGTTCGCAGCAATTGGGCCTCTGTTACTCCACTACGTGGACAATTTTGCGGAAGGATTTGGGTGTAAAACCTTTTAAAATACAGCTTGTGCCAGAATTGAAGACACACGACCTACCACAACTGCCAACGCATCCCGAAAAATGCGCTTGTGTGGATTATGGGCCGGTGGCATAATTGGACCATACTTTTTCAAAGAAGACGATGGTAGGAACCTTACTGTGAATGGCGAGCGCTACCTTGCAATGATTACAATTTTTTTTTTGCCAAAATGGAAGAGCTGGATTTGCCTGACATGTGGTTTCAATAAGAAGGTGCCACATGCCACACAGCACGCAAAACAATGGCCCAATTGAGAGGCGAGTTCGGTAAACAGTTCATTTCACGTTCGGGACCGGTCAATTGGTCGCCTAGATTGTGCGATTTAACGGCCATGTTAAGGCTAAGGCTAATTTTTTTGGGGCCATGTTAAGGCTCATGTCTATAGGGACAAGCCCGCAACGGTTGACGCACTGGAAACCAATATTGAAGAATTTGTTTGTGAGATACGTTGGAGAGAGTATGCCAAAATTGGACCCAGCGTATGAATCATTTGAGGCGTAGCCGCGGTCAACATTTACATGAAATCATCTTTAAACATTGAATTATACTCGTATAGATCGTTCTATCGACTAAAATAAAGATTTCATACATTTATCAAAATTTTATGTTTTTTTTTTAATCAAATCCGAAATCTTTTAAAAAATCACCCTTTACTAAGCTAATCTATACATATAAAAATCTAATCTAAAAAAAAAAACAAACGAACTGTTGCAATGGTTTTGTTCAAATTCTTAGGGTGTGTTCGGCCAGTCATAGTTCGGGAATTAAACTTACTTATACAACATCGGATGAGCGGTTCTCGAGATATTGCAAAAATAGTGAATCCCCTTTCGTCCATACGATTTCTCATATAAAATCGCTAAAAATTTACGATAATAGCTGTGGAACTAAACAGAACAGAACATATAATGTTAGTATGGAGTTACTATTTTGTAATATTTTGCAACTGGGAAATGAAAATTGCACAAAATTTACGAGAGAGGACGCTACTATGTATAGACTACTAAGCCGATTGAGCTCAAATTTGGGCAGTAAATATGTTTTGAGTACGACATGGTGTAGAAATAATACCACTGAAGGCATTGCAACAAATAGCGATTTTTGTAAAAAATACTCAAAATTTCGACTGAAATCTGAACATTTTTGCACTAAGAAAATTCTCGATTCTAACGATCTTCCTACTGAAAATTTTGTGGCCCCAGATACCTTTAATTTGCACCCAAGTTTGGGGCAATAATTTTAGCTTGATAAAACTTTCGGCAAAAAACCGTTGATTTTTGGCGAAAAAGTGATTTTTTCAAATCAAAACCGCTGGCAGACGGTTACACCGATTTTGATATCCTTTAAGTAAGATCTACTTGACTACTACTTTTTTTTCACCCGCACAAAACGATCTACCTTAATGTGCATTTTATCAAGAAGCTTAACATGGCATAATTTACTCTCTGAGGCTTGCCATTGTCTGCAGAGAGGTGACGACCGATCAGAAAAATTAATATCAATTTAAAAAATGTTCTGTGTCTGGTAGAGGATTCGAAACTCGGACCTCGCGGCTCGAAAACTTGCACCGAGTGGTTTATGCACTTTAACGCTCTCGGCCATGGCCGCCACTGAGATGGTAGAGAGCACATTTTATTGTACACGTTCATAAAAAAACAAAAACAGAAGTTGATTGAACGTTTCTACATGATACAGTTTGTATCTGTAGGTTCAACTTATCATTAGTTGAACCAGCATATCTCTAATGCTTGTACACTAAGGGAAATAACGCATATTAGCATTATCCACGCCTCAGTATAAATTTTATTTAAATATTTACGTGGATAAATCAAATGTTTTCCTTACAACTCGTTTTTTCTCGTATTTGAATTTTATTTATACCACACACGTACACACTTATTCCATACAAGCAAGCAGCAACAGCATCGCACACGTACACACATACTCCGATAAGCAGCAACAGCATCGCATTCTGTTCCTGCAGTTTATTTCTTGCAGTTGCAGGTTTCTTATAGTTCTCATTTAGTTATTGTTGCAAGGGTAATATAGCTTGCAAGTTTGGCCAAGAAATGATATCATGTTGGGTGGAGTGACAACTTGATATTTACTCACAAATATATTGTACCGGTTGTCATTTACCTACATATTTTGCTTATAATTTTCTGTGTCTTTTTCTTCTTCTAGTTTATGCTATTTTTGACATTTGGTGCCCTAATATTGTACCAACTGTCAAAAATAGTATAAATTACAGAATGAAAAAAAATGAAACAGAGAATAAATAATACAGGCAAATGGCATTTGATGGACGCAATATGAAGAAAATAATGCTATAAAACCATTAATAACATATTCAATTTAAATGTGTTGTTTTTTAAATTCAATATTTTTATATAAATTTTATCGTTGTCAATATATAAATTTTATTTAAATGCGATAGTTTTATTTTCAAATAGTAAATATTTGAAAGATATTTTAAAAAAATTCGTGCATAATTTTAATATATTTTTTATTAATTCTGTTTAAATATTAAAATATTTTATTTAATGAAAACAGTATTCAAATAAATTTAAAATATTTACGTAGTTGATTTATGCAAATGCGTTATTGGTGCAAAAATGACTGGTTTTTTGGATAAATTAAAAAAGTTTTTGGATAAATTTAATATTTTTTCCCTTAGTGTATTTAAGAATTTTGTAAAAATGTATTTATTTTTTCTAAATATTTTTTACACTTAAAGAATGTAATTGTTCCCTATCTTATTTTATTCAACCATGATCTTAAATGCATTAAATTAACTTTTTCATATTAATTTTTAAAATCCAATAGATATTTAATGGTAGAATAGGTATTTAATATAATGAAAACATGATCGCAAACGTAGTTATAAAATAAATTTAAATATTTTTTATTTGATTATTTTGTTTTTTTAATAAATAATCATTTAATTTAACTCTAAAAAAGACATGACTTTTTATTTTTATTGCTCAGTGAAAAAGATTAAATATCTTAATATTTGAATATACCTTAATATTTGAATATGATCTTTCATTATTTATATTGAAACAAATTTGAGCTGCAGGCCAAGTATGTTGACAACAAGACAACATGAAGACAAAGAAAGCAACAACCAACAACCAACTTGAGTGGATCACAGTGAAAAGTCATGCAAAGACTACTGATGAGTTGGTGTAGCGGCCAACGAAACAGTCTGTATAGTCAAGCTGTGTGATTTGCTCTATACAGAGCCGTTGTCGTTGTTGTTGATTGTTGCTTTCTTTGTCTTCATGTTGTCTTGTTATCAACATACTTGGCCTGGAGCTCAAATTTATTTTCGATATTTAATAACATTATTACTTTTTATGTGGCGGCCCACAGTGTTCGAAAATGCTAATTTACGAGCTACTTCAATTGTAATTGCTATAACTACTGTAATATTGGAGATAGGGTCTTAAAATTTGGTAAGCCGGTAGACAAGGACTGTTTAAAGTACATTTAAAAAAGTAGGTGATATTGAATAAAAGGGCGTGGCACCGCAATGTATACACTTTAACTTGGCAAATATTGATACTAGGGTGTTGAAATTTTGCACATGAGTTTACGTGGTCTTTTGTAAACAGGTTGCAAAAAGTGGGCGTGAATTTGAAAAGGGCCATGGCTTTACATAAAATGCTATACACCTTGCAATATCACCGCAAGTGCAATGAATATAAAATATATCGACAAAAATGGGGTTTAAGCATTTTCAGCAGTGAGCGCACCATGTATACTTAGTATGGCCAGATATGACTACAAAGCGCATTAAAGGAATCAAAAATAAGCACAGAATAAAATTCACGAAGAACACCAAAAAAGTATACAAATTTAATATAATACAAAATTTTTTAAAAGAATCAAAACATTGAATGTTTTATTAAAAACTCATAAAAAATTAAAGTAAATGGTAGTTAATTTAAAATAATGGCACAAGTAAACATCTTTGAATGATAATTATTCAATGTCACATGTCTGGTTCTTCTAACAAAGTAAGTACCTCATGTGTCAATGACGATGTTTTTTTTTGTTGGTAGTGGCCTAATGCTAGATATAAAAAGGTCAGATTTTGCTTCGGACCAATTTTTTTTGTTTTATGTTCTCGATAGAATTTGTATTCTTTATACCTGGATTCTAAAGCCTCTTCGCACTGCTGTTCTATGGGAGGCAATAGAGACTCCATAACGTCCGCACTATGCAGTAATATTTTGTGAACACTGGTGGGCATCTTGTACCATGGGTACAAGGAAACCAAATGTCTTACCGTAATCAGAGCATATATCTTACAAGATGAGATTTTATCTTGAACCAACACGAAAGCGCTTGCAAAATCACCGAGAATCTATTGATCAAATTCTCGTCCACTCCCGTGACCTCTGATACGAACTTCACATCCTTAAATAAATCTCAGTATTAACGTCGTTTGCAGTCACGCAACCTTGTTTCACCATATCAACTAGAAGACTGGTTCGTTGTCGAAATTGATTTATTTCGAAAGTTTTCTTATGTTCCATTGCCTCTTTGTCACATTTTTGCATTCGCCACTTCTTCGAGCTTAATCTGCACGAGATATGAAGTATGCACTAAAAATCGGATATGTGCATGCAGTGTGGATAATCCGCACGAAAAGGTATCAATGTTACAGGGAAATCTTAAAACCTCATCTATATTATTCAAAAATTAATATTATATTGAATTATTAGTAATTAAAGAATAATATTTTCGCAAAGAAAACATACCCTGACTCTTCTAGGGTTAGGATATTGAAAGAGTTCTGTACCTCTGTGCACTTATGCGCAACTTTGCGCCACAAGAAATTAATACCAGTTCTTAGTTAAATATATGTACAAAAATACAAAAAACAAAATTTTATATTTCAAGACGGTTCATGTTACTTCTACTCCAACAAATTCTTACTAATAATACTAAAAAATGTTTTTTTATACTTAAAATTAAATTAAGTTTTTAAAAATAACCATCTGCACCAATAAGAAAAACAATAATTATTTAATTACTTGAAAGATCAGTTGTCATGAAGAAGAAATAATTTCAGCGTTTCAAACACTTTCACTAATTTTCACAATAAGTATTATAATAATACTTTTTTCCGCAGCGCAAAGCTCGCATGCGCCTGTGTATGATCACTGCACTTTGAATAGACACTGACACGCAAATCTAGTAAGTATGAAGCTGCAAGCTTTGAATTTGCTTAATTGAATATCTGAGAATATTGGCATAACACTTTACTGTTATTCTGGGAAATTTTTTTTTCACGCAAAGTAGCTCGTAAATTTGAATTTTCAAACACTGTGCGGCCGTGGCACAGTGGGAAGAGTGCGTGGTCCCTACGCCAGAGAACCCTTGTTCAATTCCATCTGACACAAAACGTTTTTTCAATTGAATTAATTTTTCTGTTCGGCTGTCACCACTCTGCAGACAATAGCAAACGTCAGAGGGTAAATAATGCCGTGTAAAGCTTCTGGAGAACATGCACATTAGCCGTTCGGAGTCGGCATAAAACTAGTAGGTCCAGTTCTCGGTCAATTATGTACAAACAATTAATAACACGCACAACACAATTTGATCTTAAGAAGCTCGGTTAAAGTCCTTTCAAGGGCTGAAATGGCCAATTTATTTATATTATCTATACTATTATATAAATGAGGTCTCTCGAATTTTCGTCGTTCAATCAAGGGGGTAAATGCTGAACCGATTTTAATAATTCTTTCACTATTCAATTGCTATAAAAAGCGACCCTGCTACTGGGTGCTACGTTTTTGGTGAATCTTTTTATTTAATTATTTTAGAATTCATGCATTTTAATCCATTTTGCCATTGTATAAGCAGCACGAAATAACAGCAAACAATAGCTTAAGCTCTTTGTTGGGAGAGAGAGGTGAGTGTCTACAACTCACCGCGCTGCCATCTTGAGTGCCCAGTAAGTCCAGAGTAGCATGCATACACGAAATATGCATGCTGTACACATGCAGAAGTATGGACAAGGCATGCATTGTCCTAAAAAAAAACAAAGATTCATCAGAATCACTGAAATTCTTGTTTTGCAGCTATTTTATGCTAACAGTATGCATGTTGTTTATATAAAGTAGCATGCATGCTAAAACAAGCACGCTGTGTTAGTACTAACGAATGTACCGAGCATGCGTAGTTAAAAAATTTTATTAAATTCCGATAAATTTTGGTTAAACCGATTTTGTATGCATACAGTATACATGTAATTTGCACAGCGTATCATAAAAAATAAATAAATAAATAACTGGCCATTTCAGCCCTTGAAAGGACTTTGACCTAGCTTCTTATGATCAATTGTGTTGTGCGTGTTATTAAGTTTGTACACAATTGACCGAGAAAGGGACCTACATGTTTAACGCCGACTCCGAACGGCGATGAACGTAATGTTCTTATTCTCAAGAAGCTTTACATGGCATTTGATTACTCTCTGAGGTTTGCCATTGTCTGCAGAGAGGTGGCGGCCGTACAGAAAAATTATTTTTAATTCAAATAATTTTCTGTCGCTGCTGGGGTTCGAACCTGGGTCTCCAAAGTTCTTTGACATAGCGGCCACGCACTTTAACCAACTACGCCACGGACGCCACAGTGTCCTTGATTCTGAGGCGTAAAAACCAAACAAAACTTATTTCGACGAACTCTAACAAACTGTAAAATTCTAACAAAACATCAATGACCTGCAGTATCAATTGAAGTCTTGATCAGATCAGTTCACAGACAGACCACCACACAAATTAAAATAAACAATACAAAATACATATATAAATAGCTGCACAAAATGTCACAATATTTTCACGAAAATATACCAGCCACACCAAATAATATTGCATGCATACGGCATTAGTATTTACTCATGCATACGGTATTAGTATTGACGCATGCATACAGTATTCATGATATTGTATGCATACAGGATTAGTATTAACGAATGCATACAGTATTACTAATTCCTCATGCATGCAGTATTAGTAATTGTGCGGGTTCATTGTACACATGCTCTTGTATGACATCGCCATGCAAAAAGGAAATGAACATGCCTTTATGCTGGCATGCATGCAGAGCATTAGACGCATGCATATATTCTCAATGCGGCATGCATGAATGTACTTACTGGGTGGATAGTTGCACTCAGTTAATTTTTGCTGCAGTGTTGCCATAAGACCAATGTATCGTAGAGATGAAAACATGTTTTTATATCATATTTATACTCCCAAGCAACGCTGGGAACGGGTATGCTAGTATTTATATAAATACTTTTAATGTAGGAGTACAATTATGAGAAATAAAATGCCCAGGGATGGGCAAACTCAAAAAGGGTTGAGAACCTCTAGTCTAAAATCTTTATTTGATTTACTCTCTTTCTTACTTCAATGACCAGCTTTCGTAGCTGAAAATTAGTGTTTAATTTTTAAGGTGGTACCATATTCTACTAACCAAAAGTTTTCAAAACTATCCAAAAACTATAACTCATCTCTAAAAATGTAATAGAAAATGTATAATTGTGAATAAAAATGTAGATAATTGGATCAAAGAAACAAATAATTTTATCAGAAATCGACAAAAAATTTCAGAATATTATTCTAAAAAAAAAAAGTAAAAAGATCTTTATTTGTAACTGAAATCAAATCTATATAAAAAATGAGAACCCTATAATTTTAGCTAAACACTTGAAGTGATTTCAAAAAGTTATTCATAAACGTTTCATAGTAGCAAATGAACTCTAGTTCAACTTCATTTATGTATCTATTCGGTTTGACTATGTTTTACTTCCAAAACAAACTTACAAAGAAACATTTCAACAAATATAGTTTTGACTTTTTCCTTCTGTACAATCATCAGAGACACAATATTAAGGAGGAAAAAAAAAACTATCATATCATATGCATAAACGAAATTTTTAAAAACAAGGATTCCAACGAAACAGGATGAATACTGCCAAGCATTGATTGAATATTTCCAAATGGCATCTTTTGTGTTTCGTTGATGATAAAGCTGCATATGTACGAGTATCTGAAGCAAAAGCCTTTTGGATTGTATCTGCATGTGATGTGTGTGTGTGTGTGTGTCTAGTGACAGTAGCATCATCGTTGTTGGCACACAAACGAATGCCAATCCTTTTGACAAAATGCCGATACTATGAATGACAGCAGCTCATAAATTTTGTCATGGCAAAATATTGCTTTATATATCCGAATTTATGTGTCAGTGTGAGTGTCTGTCTATGTGTGTGTAGCTATGTATATCGGTGTATTTGTGTGCGAATGACTGTCATGTTGAGATGAAATCCTTTGGCACAAAGGATGCCATAGCAAACTTGCCATGGCGCTGAACTGCTGCATAGATTTTGAAAATATTATTGCGGATGAAGCTGCTCCTTTTTTATTTTCATTTTTATTTTGCCGACTTGTTATGAAATATGACTAAAATTGAACAGACTTGCCTCTTATGTGTGTGTGTGTTGATTTCACACAAAACCGCTCCATGCTCTCAAAATTCATTCAAAACTTGTCTAAAGTATACAAATAATTCTAATTAACTTCCTGCTTTGATAATTTCAACACTTCACTGCCTTGGAGTGTATCGCATATCAGAGGAACGGCAACGAAATCCCTTTCTTAAACCCAATTAAAGCGGTAGCTTCGTCCTGTATGTGAGTTTGTGTGTGCATCTGTGCTGACAAATTGTTTGGTGAACTAGAAAAAATTGATTTTGCTTCCTTAGCTCTACTTGAAATTAATTAAGCAACCTTCAACACACACACACAGAACGCAACGCAACGCACACAACCTTTAAGAGTCAAAGGATATGCCTGGCATTAGCATGTGCGCACGACCTTCAACACCCGGTCTGACCGTAGCGCACTGTCAAGGTGTTTTCTGTGTGCTGTCTGACCCCGATGGCATATGTTTTCAATGAATGCATTTGTAAGAAGTGAAGGTTCAGTTGGTGTGCAGCACACGACATAATTATTCCGTAGCAGATCTCAAGTTACGTCAGTCAGTATAAAATCGGAACTAAAGTATCAAATGTTATTTTTGGAAATTAAAACTACAAATGTTCTCCCAACTGAAGACTCAAAAGTTTTTCATTTCTATAGAGTATTCAATGGAGAGATACACATTTATGTTTGGAAATGGCTAACATTTCGCTGAAAATAATTGGGAATGATATTTTAAAGTTTTACAATTAAAACTTGTAACTAAATTCAGAGAATTCAAATAAACATTTGACCAAGCTAGAGAATTGTATCAGATGGTCTTCTTCAGGAATTGAATGCTTATTTTTACTCAGCCGAGGGATGGAATCAAGTGGATAGTATTAAGCAATTCTTTGCACCTTAGAATTTTATTTCAGAAAGGACTTTCAAGCAATATATTTAATAAACATTCACTAGATTTAAGAAGAGCCCAGCCACGGAACGCTGCTTGAAAATTCAGTAGAATGGAAATGGGCGTATATTTAAACAGCACACTAACAGCCCTATTCTGGCAGCTTAACTAAGCTCACCACATTAACAAAATAGTTAATATTAACAAATTGTTAAGGTTTCGTATTCTGGTGATAATTTGAAAGCTCCTTTCTTTACTATTTTGTTAATGACAGAAAACAACTTAACAACGAAAGATAGTTCAGTATTAAGCCAAACAAATGCTGTGTAAATAAAATAAAATAAAAAAAATGGATGAATTCTTACTTTTTACTTCTTTTTAGCATTGATACTGAAGAAGATCAAAGAAAAAATAAATTTTAAAGACTGCAAAACACTCGAAAATTGCTTGGCTATTAAAAAAATTCATTTTGAAACTTAAAACAATTGAAAGCAATTAGTAAATTATTTATTTCTTAACATTTTCCATCTTACTTGTAGAAAAACAAACATAAGCAATCAAAATAAGCAAGAAAAGAGCAATTTAAAAACAGCTGACGCTTTATATCTAAGGCATTTACATTTTCACCATGCGTGGTGAACTTTAATAGCTTTTGAGAGCTTTCAAATTGTAAATAATTTGCCAGATTACGAACATTTACATTACATAACAAGAACATTAACAAGAGCTTCTTTACAATTCCTTGTTAAGTTAACAAGCAGAATAGGGCTGTAAATGTAATGTATTTGATCGATTTAAGCGGCTAAAATTATTTTAATGGGTAAACATTTTCTAATTATGTATGTTTTTGATTTTTGATATCTTTAACCCTTTACGACTATTAGGTCATATATGACTTAACAAAAAAATTTTTAAAAAAAAATTTAATTGATGTCTGTTTACTGATGACTGATTTTTTTTTATCTTGAACCATGTGTGACGATTGGGTCTTATCGTCGCTCGTATGACTAACTGACATATCTGAAATTTCTTAATTGTTCAGGAGAGCAGTTTTTCCTTTTTCGTTTATGTGTTTTAACATATAATATGTCAGATACTCTCAAAGCCGTTTACGTTTTTTAGTCAAGCTGTTTTATTTATTGTTGTAATATTTTCTGACATAATGCAGTATGACTAAATAAATATATTGACATCCTTAACTCAATTTCGCAAAAAATGTTAGTTACGTCGGTTAGTCATACGAGCGACGATATATGACCCACCTCTACTTCTACTCAAGTAGATATTAAATTGATTTTGTTGGAAAAATAGTTTTAAGTGATGTCTGATTTCCGAATTTTTAGCCTTATATAACCCTCTATTTGTCTAAGGTCATATACGACCATATTAATTTTTTTCCATTAAAAATTAAAATGAACTTATTGAATGTAAAGTAATCAAAAATGTCTTTTTTTAATTTTTTTCAACCCTTAACCATGTTCGGCAATTGGGTCATATTAGACCCATCTCTAATGTTACTGTAGTAACAAATGATGAAAAGTATTTTTCGTTTTAACAGCCACTTCTCATGTCTAAGTTCTTGTTTCTTGTGTTATTCTCAACCCCGTATCCATTATAGTAAAATAATCAATATTAGAAATGAGAAAAATCTCATTAATCAAATAGTTAATTTCGATTATAAGAATACATAATAACAAAAAGGTTTCAAAATGTAGCACCAAAAAGAAAATAATAATTAAAAAAAAAGGAATCACAGTCTGACGTATCAAGTTGGAAATAAGTCATCAGAAAATGGTTCTTCTACTTCAGATGATGACTCATATTCAATTTCATTTCCGCGGCCAATAGCATTTCCATAGTTCATCAAGAAATGATTTCGTTTTTTTTTTTTCGCCATGATCCTCATTCCAGTTAAAAGAGAACGCCCTATATGTGATAACTTTAAACCCTGATGGCCCCATACAATATAAAACATTCGTAAATTTAATCTTGAGTTTTTTGCAAACAATGTAGGGTACTTGCATAAGACAATAACAATATTACAATGGGAAAACATAAATAAGGAAAAAACAACAAAAATAATTAAAAAAAAAACAAAAACAACTCAACGCAGAATATGATAAAATGAATTTATTCTACTTTTGGGTTCACACACTTTTTAGAAGAAAAAAAAAGAGTTGGCTGTGTCGTGGACACACCCGTAGGTTTTGACGTGACGGTATTTTTTTATACACCTATTTCATATCCAAACTCTTGCTTTAATCCATGATCAAATTCTTGACTTAATCTTACAACTTAATTGTTGTTGTTGTTGTTGTTGTTGTTGTTGTTGTTGATGTTAATGTTAATGTTAATGTAAATGTTAATGTTAATGTTAATGTTAATGTTAATGTTAATGTTAATGTTAATGTTAATGTTAATGTTAATGTTAATGTTAATGTTAATGTTAATGTTAATGTTAATGTTAATGTTAATGTTAATGTTAATGTTAATGTTAATGTTAATGTTAATGTTAATGTCAATGTTAATGATGATGTTGATGTTGATCTTGATGTTGATGTTGATATTGATGTTGATGTTAATGGTTATGTTGATGTTGATATTGATTTTGATGTTGATGTTGATGTGATGTTGATGTTGATGTTGATGTAGATGTTGATGTTGATGTAGATGTTGATGTAGATGTTGATGTTGATGTTGATGTTGATGTTGATGTTGATGTTGATGTTGATGTTGATGTAGATGTTGATGTTGATGTTGATGTTGGTGTTGGAGTTGGTGTTGGTGTTGGTGTTGGTGTTGGTGTTGGTGTTGGTGTTGGTGTTGGTGTTGGTGTTGGTGTTGGTGTTGGTGTTGGTGTTGGTGTTGGTGTTGGTGTTGGTGTTGGTGTTGGTGTTGGTGTTGGTGTTGGTGTTGGTGTTGGTGTTGGTGTTGGTGTTGGTGTTGGTGTTGGTGTTGGTGTTGGTGTTGGTGTTGGTGTTGGTGTTGGTGTTGGTGTTGGTGTTGGTGTTGGTGTTGGTGTTGGTGTTGGTGTTGGTGTTGGTGTTGATGTTGGTGTTGGTGTTGGTGTTTGTGTTGGTATTGGTGTTGGTGTTGGTGTTGGTGTTGGTGTTGGTGTTGGTGTTGGTGTTGGTGTTGGTGTTGATGTTGGTGTTGGTGTTGGTGTTGGTGTTGGTGTTGGTGTTGGTGTTGATGTTGGTGTTGGTGTTGGTGTTGGTGTTGGTGTTGGTGTTGGTGTTGGTGTTGGTGTTGGTGTTGGTGTTCGTGTTGGTGTTGGAGTTGTTGTTGGATTTGGAGTTGGTGCTTTTCGTTTAGCTTGTTTTTTGCTTCCCGATTGGTTGTGCTCTAATTTCAATTAATCCAGCAAAAGTGATGCATATGCGTCACATTAGGCGGTTCCCTGAGGGTCTTTGACATGCCGTCAATTTTTTGTTTTATTTTTATCATATGCCCGAAAACCTCACCTTCGTTTTCGTTCCTTAAAATTAACCGTTGCACCAGTAGTCACAGAGTTAAAAATCCATGCAACGTTTTTTCATGGCTGTAGTATTTTTACTGCATTGTGTGATTGCATCCGTGAAATCATGACAACAAGAATTTTTTTGTAATTTAGTCGTGAAGCGTAATAACACATCCATGCTGTCGTAAAACAAAATTTACCGTAGCACTCCTCCTGAGTGAGTCATAATTCCATGCAACGATATTACATTTCTGTTACATAAGCGGATATATTCACGACCTGACGATGCCGGAATATTTTTTTTATTTTTGTCGTAAAGCCATGTATAAATCTTCATTTTCCTTTTTAAACTTTTATCGTAGGTTATATACTCATTGAGTAAAAATTCAATGCAACGCCGCTGCATGAATGTTGCGTTATCGATCTTTGAGCGGCTCTCTCAGCGTCCTCATGGCGACAAAAATTGTTTGTCTAATTTTGTTGTAAGGGCTTACAATAGGCCTTTATTGGCGTATCGTATTTTTAATCCTAGCACTAATTCTCAGCGAGGAATAATTCCATGTAACAATTTTTCAGTTGTGTTGCTTAAACAGTTCCCCCTGCGACCCGACGATGTTTTGAATTTTTGTTTTGTTTTTATAATGAAGTCAAAGAATAAGCCTTTACGGACATATCATTTTTTTAAATATAGCACTTATACTCAGCGAGTAACAATTCAATGCAACGCGGATGAATTTTTAAAAAATTAATTTTTCAACTTTTTTGGAAACTTGATCTGTACAACGTAACTTCGTCACGTCAAAAAACATGAAATGTTTCTTATCGTTGCCAGACACAAGTAATGGGACAATCAGCTTCAGCATCGACATCATCGAGTGTGCGTTTTTTATTTTGGCTTTGCATGCATTTGTTTTTGTAAAGTTTGCTGGAAAATGTGCTGAACACTGAACGAGTGCAGTTTGTGTTGTTGTTTTTTGCAGGCGTTCTTTGATTTTGGCTCATCGCAAAGACAAAACAAAGATAGAAAAAAATTTGTATGAAGGGCCACGCGGGCCATACGGTCCACTACGTGGGCATGTTTGACTTCGACGATTGATATTGATATGGGGAACCAAATCGCGATTCATTTGCCTGCAGAACTTACCATTGACGGTAACATTGGCTTCAGCATCAGTTTTGAAAAAGTATGGAAAATATGGAAAGGTCAGTTCCTTTCATGCAAACCACACCAGACAGTTACTGTTTCTGGATGTAAGTTAGAATGAAAAGTCTCTTCAGGATTGTTCTCACTCCGAATACGAAAATTTTACGTATATATGAACCCGTGACGGTAAAAATGCGGTTCAACTTCCAATTCGTTTTCAGCCCATTCACCGAACGTACGACGCAAAAGATGGTCTGATGGCTTCAATTCCTGTACCAGTTGGTTTCTATACGGGCCAATGTAGGTCAAGGCCTTTCCTCAAAATTGTCCATGTAGTGGATGGACAAAGGCCGACTTTTTGAGAAGGTCGTCGAATTGATAAATTTGGCTCCTCGGCCCCGCTCACCACTACAGTGGCGATGGCTTCTTCGGTACACACAAAAATTCAAAAATGTTTTAATAACAAAATTTTTGCACAAGTCATTTGAAACAAAAATTTATGTCAGTTAACTTTGAATTAAAAATTTCAATAAATTTTGTTCTTCGCAAATGAAAATTCTCTTGCCGACTCGACTGTACTTACGATATTTATGTATTCAGCCACTTTGCATATTACGGCAGGTTCACCTGGTTGTTTATTCGTTATCCTCTTAAATTATTTTATTGCTTAGAAAGAGACTTAAAAACTTTTAAAGCAAATACTACAAATTTAGCAAAACTTTAATTATAACTTTATGAAACTTGCTCTTCTTCTTTTTCTGCTTCTTGTATCTTGTATCTTCACAACAACTTTGAGCTTTGCCTGTGCTTCTTTCTGCTACAATCCGGCAAAACTTAACAAGTCAGAAACAAGTCAAGTCAATCGTTTTGTTGTAGTTGTTTCACAGACAAACTTGGCTAATGTCTTTCCTAATTCAATTCATAAACTCATGTTTTGCCAAATAAACAACAAGGACCAAAGGATATTCATGACGCACAATACAAAAACTGGTTGTGATTTCAATGCAACGATGCCCAAAAGTAACACTTTCCATCCGAAGAACGCTGCTCAAAAGAACCAAATTAAACAGTGATAAGGAGTGGGCTGGGTGTGAGTGTTTCGTTGTTTCGTGTAGGTAGGTGCTGATGTTGTGTCCTGTTTGCCATGGCGTCAGAAAGCGGCGTCAGCTTGCAGGCTAGCTGTTGTTGACTTTGTTGCTAAATAAATAAGAATTGAAACAAAAACTTATTCCGCTGACAATGAAGGCAAAGCAATCCTTGCCAAAAAGGACGAACTTTTTGTTACTGGCTAACTTCTTGTTGCGTATTTTGTAAATAATAGAAATATAAGATTTCAAAGTCTAGCTGTAAGTATGCTGCCAGTGTTGCCGCCGTTGTGCCGTTTTAATTACCCCGTTTTAGAGTCTTGTAAAATATTTTTGAGTTTGAGTTCGTTGTTGTTTCCATTCTGCCTGATTTCCCAATGGAAATGGAAAATAATTTCGCCAATGGTTGTGCACAAGTTTTGCTACTTTCGGGCACTTAATTTTCTGTAAAATAAGTTTTGCTTTATTTTACAGTTGTCTTTTTTTTTTTTTTAATTTTTTCCAGCGGAGCTATAGAGAGGTTAATTGAGGCAAGAGCATGATTTTTGAGTTTATTTAAATTGCTCTACGAGTATTTTGCAGATATTATTTTAAAAAGCTATTTTCAGCAATGAATTTTCATTTATTTTTGACGGTCTTACAGTTAGTTAAAGAAAATTCCCTATATTTAAAAAAAAAAACCCTTATTATCAGGGACTACACGCCATTTCTCCTAACGTCGTCTAGATGACAACGAACTGAATTCTCAAATAAAAGATAAATAAATTTTATCAATGATCTTTTTTCACTGTTTTTTTTTTTTCATTTTTCATATTTAACAAAACATAGCCCGAGTGAGTCCATTAAATCAATGGTTCTTGATTTATCATCTCAAACCGACTTTAAAGGCGCTTCTCACACAAATTTTCGTAACATGCAAGTCATAGGGAACTGAGCCAGAACCAATTTAACTCGATTCGGTGCAGCGTTAAGTAGCCGCAATATCTAAAATCTCACCGAATTTAAACGTTTTGTTGAGGGTCAACAACTGATCGCTCGCAAACATGATCGCGTGCGATAAGCAAGTTAAATATTTGACTCATTGAGAGACAAAACATTAGAACGAGCACCGAGTTGAGGTCCTTGTTAAGCGAATTAGGGCTTTACTTGCAAGTCTACCGCGCGTAATAGTACTTTTGAAGTTTACCGCATGCCGCGCTTATATATTTTAAATTTTGTGAGTTTGAGTATTATTTAAAATTGGTTCTTGTTGTTGCCTTCAATTGTAGCTGTTGCTGTGTTATCCTTGTTTGCGGTTTTGTATGAATGACCTGGTCAACTAATTGGTTTTTATTGTCTTTGCTTGTGTGTATTTTGGTACTTGTCTGCGGTTCAGCTGCTTTTAAGGTGTTTTTTTTTTCGAAGAATTTTAAATTTTCTTGAATACATAAGAATGTGCATGTGTAAGAGTGAGGAGCAAAAATGAAAAGGCACAAAACATGACATGTGGGTGCCAAAAGTACACAAAGACCACCCAAAGGTATGAAAGTAGTACTTGTTTTCAAATTTACTCTCATTGTAAATTTTTTTCCACACCTTTTCGGTGTAAAAAATTTAATAATTTTTTTAAAAAAGCGAAATTTATAGTGATCTTAAGTAAGTAATCTTAAGGGGGCATATAGGTTACAAGTTAAAAAAAAAATTTTATTTTTTCCTCAGATGTTTCTATGCTTGCCACTTACAGGGTTTTCACCCGGAGACTCCGGTTTTTTAACCATTTCTCCGGTCTCCGTTTTTTTGAAAAAATCTCCGTTTTTTCCATAGGTTTAATAAATTTTGGTAAAAAACACAATTTAAAGTATGTATTCGTTATTAATATTTGATAAAATATACCAGCAAAAATCACACATTACAATAACATCATTAATTTTGGGCCACCCTGTGTTATTTTTGTTTCTGTGTTAGAAAAGTTGTTTCAAAAATGTTGAGTATTCCAGTGAGCAATGCGTTTGTGGAGCGGATTCTTTCTATTATGGAATCGGTTTGGGGAAACGACAGGGGTAAAAAAAGGACAGAGCTAGTAAAAGCTGAATTGTGTATTAGAATCAGTGTCGCCAGATGAAATTACCACCAAAATTCTCTTTTTCTCACACTTAATTCTCACAAATTATCACACTTGCAAAATACCTCAAAATAGCAAAAAATACCTCAAATTACCATAAAATACCACAATACCTCAAATTACCACAAAATACCACAAAATCCCTCAAACTTTCTTTTGGGGTATTTTGAGGTATTGTGGTATTTTGTGGTAATTTGAGGTATTTTGTGATATTTTAAGGTATTTTGTGGTATTTTGAGGATTTTTTTCCCACACGTGGTAAATATCTCACATGTGGTATTTTTTCCCACGCGAGAGATTTTTACCACAAAATACCATGGGAAAATTGGAATCCCACAATCGTTAAAAAATACCATAAGTACTATTTATCGTGCTTTTCTGGCAACATAGTTAGAATTAATTATGATATGAAATGCAATCAATTTTTTGAATTCATACAACATGAAGACCAAAAAAAAAACTTCTGCAAAGTGAATTGAAAGATCAAAAATATAATTTTAGAAAATAAGTTCTTTTTTTAAATAATATTTTTTTTATTTAATGTTTATGTAAGACTATTTGTAAAGTAGAAATAACTGTGAGGTACAAAACTATGTAAACAATGTGATTTTTATTTGTAAGTTTTTTTACCTTATTTTAAAAAATATGTCCTGAATAAAAGGCCAAGCCTATTGAAAAATCTTTTGTTTTTTGTAATCTCCGGTTTTGGGTACCTTAAAAGTTGCAAGCCTAGATGTTCCAGACTGATGATATCCAGCACACCGTCAATTGTTTGGCACTTTTTAAAAAAAAAAATTAAATAACGTCAAAAACTGCTTCAAAAATTCTGAAAAAAAGTTTGTTTGTTTTTTTTGAATGTTAATAAATATATGTGCAAAATTTGAAAACGATATCTTTTTTCCTTCTATAAAAAAAATCCCGAAAAATTTTTTTTTAAAAATTTGTAATCTATATGCCCCCTTAAGTATTACTACCAAAAACTGTTCGAAATTTAATCCGCCATTATCAGGGGTGTATGTTGTGAGGAAAAGTCTTTAAACCTTTTAAGGAACAAAGATTTTTATTTTATTCTTTATTTTTATTTTAATAGGGATTTAAAAAAAAAAACCTAATGGTCTTGCATGAGTTCTTAGATAACTTACCATAACATAGTATAAATGCAAAAGCCATAACATAACATTGAGAATATTACAAAACATAACATAACCTAACATAACATAATATAAAATAATATAACATAATATAACATAACATAACATAGCATAACTGCAAAGAACCATAACATAACATTAAACAATATTACAAAACATAACATAAGGTAATATTATATAACATATCATAACATGGCAAACATGATGTGTCATGACAAATCATAATATAAGAGTATAACGTTGCATCACATAACATCACATAGCATAAATTAACATAACATAACATGACATGAGAACATATCATAATATAACACAACATAACTTCACTTGACATAACATTACATAAATAACACAACACAACACAGCATTCCATAATAACATAACTTAAAAAAGCATTATATAATAACATAACAATATAATATAACATTACATCACATAACATAACATAACATAACATAACATAACATAACATAACATAACATAACATAACATAACATAACGTAACATTACATCACATAACATAACATAACAAAACATAACATAACATAACATAACATAACATAACATAACGTAACATTACATCACATAACATAACATAACAAAACATAAAATAACATAACATAACATAGCATAACATAACATAACATAACATAAATTAACGTAACATAACATAACATAACATAACATTAGACAGTATTACAAAACACAACATAACATAAAATAACACAACATTATATAACATAATATAACATAACATAACATTTTATAACATAACATAACATTTTATAACATAACATAACAATACATAACATAACATAACATAACATAACATAATATAACATAACATAACATATCATAACATAACATAACATAGCATCAGGGACCGAAAATAACGATTATTTCCAAAAATGAAATAACAAAAAATCAACATGTTCCAAATGTCGGAGGACATTTTGGATAACTTTAATATGCTGCTTAATGCATGTTTTATCGAAATAAGAAATGGCTTTTATTTTTTGAGTTTTACCAATAAAATTTTAATTTAATTATTATTTACTGATTTTATTTTATTCATCAAAAATAAGAGTTATTTTTTTATTTTTATTTTTTCGCTCAGAAATAAAAGTTATTTCTCAATTTTTATTTTTTACGCTCAAAAGTAAAAATCATTTGTTCAGTTTTATTTTTTGTAGGTAGAGAATAAATATATAAAAATCATAAAATTTGTATGAGAGCCCCCATTGTAAGGAGCCCTCATAAGGAGTGGTCGGAGGGAATTGGTGTCTAAGGGAAAAATTTTCCTTTTGCAGAAGTAATGGGGGTCAGTCATACCCCCATTCAAGGTCCCCTGTTCAGGTGTAGGAATAAATACAAAAAAATCGTGTAAGGGAGTGCTGGAGAGTGTTCATATGTATAACCGACTTCTATTACTTCTACAAAAGGAAAATTTTTCCCTTAGACACCTATTCTCTCCGACCACTCCTTAGAGGAGCTCCCATACAAATTTTATGATTTTGGGGTATTTATTCCCTACACCTGAACAGATGACCTTTAAGGGAGTTCCGGAGAGGGTTAATATGTTTGACTGACCCCCATTACTTCTGCAAAAGGAACATTTTTCCCTTAGTCACCTATTTCTTCCGACCACTCCTCATGGGGGCTCTCATACAAATTTTATGATATTTATATATTTATTCCCTACCTACAAAAAATAAAACTAAACAAATGATTTTTACTTTTGAGTTTAAAAATAAAAATTGAGATATAACTTTTATTTCTGAGCGAAAAAATAAAAATTGAAAAATAACTCTTATTCTTGAGGGAAAAAATTAAAATCAAAAATAACTCTTATTCTTGAACAGAAAAATAAAAATGAAAAAATAACTCTTAATTTTGATAAATAAAATAAAAATCGTAAGATAATTTTTATTGTTGAGGAATAAAATAAAAATCCAAAAATAAGAATTAAACTTTGAGTTTTTGGATATCGCCTATAAGAATTACGATCCCTGCATAGCATTACATAACATAACATAACAAAACATAATATAACATCACATAACATTTGATAACATAAGATAACATAACATAAAATAACATAAAATAAAATAACATAACATAACAATATAATATAACATAACATCATATGACATAAGCATAGTGTGTATAGCATAAATTAACATAACATAACATATAAAAAAGATACAGTAGTTTCGACTATGTCGTAACACAAGACGTAGAATTATTCAATTCGCTTTTGATGACATCTTTTTTAAAAATATTTATTCCGTACACCTGAGGATATGACCTTTAAGAGAGTGCCGGAGAGGGTTAATATGTATCACCAACCCCCATTACTTTTGCAAAAGGAACATTTTTGCCTTTGACACCTATTCCCTCCGACCACTCCTTAGGGGGCTCCCATACAAATTTTATGCTTTTGTCGATAAAACCGGAAACTGTCCATAAATAGGTAGAAAACTTAAACAAGCAAACAAAATTTGTTCAATGCTATCAAGTTCAACAACCCATGTGTCAAAATTTCACTGTCGATAATATGCCCGGATATTTAATTGGTTGCGTTTGACATTTCAATAACAGATTCTGTTAAAAAAGCATGCCCCTCAAAATTACTCAGTATTACTGGGCTACGCGAGTCTGTTAAAAACAACATGCCCCCAAAAGTATGCTTTTTTTTAATTATAAGATTTATGCCTTCACGCTAGATGGCGCTGTCTTCGCCGTCGAAAAAACCGGAAGCCGTCGATAAAAAGGTAGCAAGTTTAAGCAAACAAAAACATCAAATGTTGGCTTTATATTTCATGTAATTGTGTAAAATTGATATAAGTTAGACAGTTCTAACATGAATTTTTGTCGCATTGAGGATCAAGCAGACCAACAAGTGCTAAGATCAACATTGTACGATCAGTACTTTAGACCCACCAAAGGCTCAAAAAGTAATGTAAATACCGACACCTGATCACTATCAACCACCCTACTTACCTCCGAGAACGACGTATTCTACGTCAAAACATTCATTAACAATATGAAAGTAATATAAGAAAGTAATACTTAAGAACAACTTCATTTAATTTATCCTTCATAAAAACATGTTCTTCCTTATGTCCACCTAAATATGCCAAAAAGGTTAAGCTGGGCGTGTATAGTGAGTGCTTATTACTTTTAAAACCCAACTGTCATAGGTTCAAATCCGAATAAAAAAATAATTGTATGAAACATTTTGAAGATTTCTAGAGGATTAACTTCCCAGAGCGAACTTTTAATTTATATGTATATTTAAATGTAATTTATTTGTCAAATTTATGTTTCGATAAATTTCTTTTGTTTTTTTTTTTTTTATTTCGTTCGTATTCGAACCTGAGATACTTTTCGCATAATCGCTGAACACGCTCGATCAATTTAAAGTATATAAAATAATAATTCAAGTGGTTGTTACCATATTTGTTGATTAAGAATTTTTAAATTTGTTTTTAGTATTTAAGACATTTTTGTACCGATTTAAAAACATTTACTTTTCTACTTTTGTTTTTTTATTCAAATTACTTGATATTGGGATTCCGTTTGGCACATTCAATGTTAACTAGTCATACTCACATGGTTTTTGAAAAGTTCGAAGGACCTACACAAAAGGCAACTCAATATTAGCTGTTATATGTGTCATAACAGATTTCGATCTCCTAAATGAGAGATCCTGTCTTAAGAACGCAAAAAGTATTCACTGCGCATCACTTCAATGTTTCCTCTTCAATTTAGTTAACAGGATACAAAAAATGTATTGAAATTGTAAACTTGCCAATAACACATTGTGACAGCCTCAAATAGCTCAACAGCTGTGTTTAGAATGAAAAAAAAGGCAAGACAATAACAATTTTTTTTGTTTGCTCTCAATGCTTGCAATAAAAAAAATAAACCACCAGCAACATATGTCAAGTAACAGCAACCTTAGTGATTTTTTCCTGCAAAATTTCAACAGAGTCCTTGCAAGTAGTAGTTGCTCAAATTTCTAGCATCTATCAAATGAAACATCCTCTTAGTTTTTCAAACAATGCCTGTAAATTTTGCATTGATCCTTGATCAGGAACTTCAATGCGGAATTTCAAGATAAATGTTGCTTTATAAAATAGATCTGCTTAATTTGTTCTTATTGGCTGCCATAATTTTCCAAACTCATTGTTATGGCTGCGAGTTGAAATGTGAGCTATCAGTTTTTAGAGGTCAGAACAAGATCACTGAGGATCAATTCGATTGTGTTGACTTTATCGGAGCATCGATATGTATGTATTTTGAATAAGCTGCATGTATTGATGGGTTGATTTGTATTTTTCTTCTATAAAATGCTGCTATAGACATTTTGATGCAGATGTTTCTGTCCGTCATGCTTAATGAAGATGTGATTTTTGTTGGGTTTTTTTTTTTAACGCGTGCTGACCATGCGTGACGCTTGCGCGTGGCTTTAGTATGGAAATCAATTTATTACGCGTCACACCTGCCGTAAAGTGAGATTTTGGTGGATTATTTGCGATGTTTTGGAATATCATGCAGTATTTTCAAGTAGTATTCCGGGAAGAGGGTTAATAATTTGGAAATTCCGAAAAGTATTGCAAGTAGCTTGAGTGATGCTCTTTCGAGCGATGGTCGAGAATTTTTATAATAATTTTTAAACAGAGTTGTTTTTTTTTTTTTAAATCTATAATGGAAATAGTTTTTGAGTGTTTTATTTTTTCTGTAATTTTTAAGAGTTAAAAAATTAAAAAAAAAAAATCAAATAAGAATAAATTTCTTTGATTTCTCCTTTTAATCAACTCTTAAGCCACACAGCCTATAAATTTCATTCAAATGGTGTTGCGCTGTACAAAGTGACTTAATTCTAATTGATTATTGCGGTAACAGCAACGGTTTCAGCCCACAAATCGTTACCCAATTAAAAAAGTAACAACATGTGGTGCTGTGGCACACTTTGCAAATTACGCCATAAGGTGTAACGCAACAGCGTACCTGCGGCAGCCACTAACTACTCCAAAGCAGTCCATATGCTGCATCAGCACCAAGATCATCAGAGCTCATTGTGAGATAAAGAAGCTGATCTTAATTTTAGATCTTCTTCTGCTTCGACGAAACCTTGCAAAATGCTACAAATTAAGGAAAATAATAAATTTCGTCTGATAAGCTAAGCAGAGGACGAATCAACTCAGAAAAAGGGAGCAGCCCTTATTTTCACGCTATTTTGCTGATTAAGCGCGATTGTGTTGCCGCTGCTGCTGTTGCTGTTGTTGCTGTTCTTGCTGCTTTTGTTAACATCACACAGATGTGATGATGGCCAGAAAGTAACCAGCCAGCGAATCCACTGAATTATTGCACACTCACATCATGTTGTCAGCGTTCTGTAGAGTTGTTTTCTTATGTTGTTGTTGTTGCTTTTGTTGTTGTTGCTATAGTTGTTGTCTGCATAACTTACTGAATTACCGTTGCGGTTTTGAGTTGCTTTGCGGTTTAACGAGTTGCGTTACCGCCTCCAACACTGCTGCCCTGCTTAACCTGGCCGATGTCTAGCGGTGATAAACGGTTCCTCAAAGCGAAACTGCTAAAATTTGTGTCCTTTTTTTTCGATCTTGTCTTTGACGTTTACTCGTTTTGTTAATTTAAAATGCTGCAGCAGAGAATTTTTTGCTGCAACATATGCCACAGCGAGGATATTCAAAGAAGTTGCACGAGGCCACGTGGCACTTGATTCATATCGTTTGTCTATAAGTACTGAATTTTTTAAAATGATTGTTGCCAAAAACAAAACGAAAAAGGACAAAAAAAAAAAAACACACACAAAAACATTGCATATTTTGGCATTGAAGGGTTGGCTAAAATTTAAAGTTTGTAATATTTCGCACAACTGACGCTGGTCAAGAACTTTCAACATTGGCTTATAAGAGTCCTTGCAGTCGAAATCAAAAGACTGGAACGTAATGACAGTCTGTTTATTTCTTCAACTTATACGAGAGTAGAGAGTGCATTTTTTGCGTCTCTTGAGTAGTGCTAACTTTTTGTATCCTTGTTTACGTGTGAATTAGGGCCATTTACAAATTGGCCGAATGCGACTACAATCGTTTATTACTACTGTCTGTTTCTCATGACTGACTTATATGTGTAAATAAAAAAAAATACGCTTAAAGGACTAAAGGACTAACATGTTTTTACTCCGTTAGTACTCGTATCATAACAGCTTTTTGATACTTAAATATTCACATTTACGCTTCGAATGTTTGGTTAAGAAACTTTTTAGTTTTTATATTATTAACATAATCACACACCGGAGCAATTTTGCTTGCCTGGAGGCCATTTTTGTCAAAAAAAAGTGAATTGAATTAAAGCGTTAGACCATTCTAGGCGCTGGAAAAATAGGCTCTCTTTTTTGAAAAACTTGTCCATACAAAAAGTGGGGTTTTGACCAAAAAAGGAACTTTTTTAAAAAAATTCCAGGTAACCTAAGGATTAACACATTGCGATATCGTTTTGTGGAGGGTACAACAATGACCCAAGGTACATTTTAGACCGAGTTTATCGAACACGTTTTTTTTTGTATGGAGACCGATCCGCCGGATTTTAAGCGATTCATTTAAAATTGCGGCTGTGCAGCGTTTTTGCGATGACGTCTCCGTTTTTTCAGGGGTCTATGGCCGGACCCATCTTGTAATTTTTGAATTATAAAAAGCCAATGAATTTTTTTCGATTATATATAATATCAGCTATAAAAATATATAGGCTATTTTTGATATATTGATTTATGGCCAAATGGCACACTTCTGAAGTGGAAAGTGATAAATTTGCCAACAAAATCATCAGTTCATTGTTAATAACAAATGAACTCTTCAACATCAAAAAAGAAAAAAAATCCTACGTACTTCCATAACAATATATTTTTCAAGATATATTGAAGTGAATCCCAATAAACCAAACGAATTCGTTTCGAATTCGAGATGAGACTGAGATCTCGTGTATTTAGTTCGAAAACGAAATTCGTTCTACATTCGTTTTCGAATCCGCGAGCGGAATAAATTCACACTTCGTTTTCGAAACGAGATTTTAGGAATAATCGAATCGTTTTCGAAACGAGATTTTTAAAATAATCAAATCGGTTTCGAAACGAGATTTTTTAAATTTTCTTATATTCTCAAATCTTATGATTTCAATATTCTTTTTATGAAATCGATGCATTTTTTAATAATATATAGATTTCTATACTTTTATTTTTAATAATTGTGAATTATGACTTCATTCCAGCTTATAAAATTCTTTTTGCAATACTTTAAAATTTTTGTAAGAGAAGCCGTTCGGTAAAGGAAAAATTTCCCACTGCAGTTCACTGCCGTGACGGAAGGTGCTGTACAAAAAAGCTTCTCTAATTGCAAAGAAATATGTCGATATATCCTATCCCGTTGACATCTTGCGCATCCATTTTTTTTTTAAATCAATTTTATTTTTGCTTCTGCAGAAGAACTTCCTGTGTCCAGTAGTTTCAGTCACGGCCGGGAACTTCAGTAAAAAATTTACCCATCTACGGGATGGATTCTCTTAACCTATTTAATCTATTTAATCTCTTTATTTATACTTTACCTGGCGTGGTGTAGCTACCTGATGAAGAGGAATCACTTAAAATACTCATTCGTTTCATTGTATATAAAATAAACTTAAAAAATGTCAAAATTCGAACATTTATTGAAAGTTTATAAAACGAGTAGCAAGTAAATTGTTTTTGTTTTGTTTTTGACATTTAAATCTATGGTTGTCACGGTTTCTTTTTTATTTTTTGGCAATTTGAGAAGTGCAATACATATCGACTCATAACCGCCAAAATATCTTAAGCGCCAAAAAGAAAATTTTACAGGAGAAGGTTTTTTTTAATTATCTTTGCTATTAATTTTATCTTTTATCTCTTATCTCTTTGCTATTAATTTTATTTTAATAATTTTATCTCTTATATTGATTAATTTCTTTTAGAGAATTTCATCTTAAGCGACACTTTGCTGTCATGAAAAATGTAAACAAACATGTAGTGTGTACTTAACCCATTTCAACCCGAATCTAAACTACCGGATCAAAATTGACGAAACTTCTACTTAAGACTACATATAGGCTAACTAGGCGGGACAGGGTGTTTCAGATTTGTATCTACTCAGGTTTGGTCCAGGTGAGGTGGTCGATTAATCGACCACCGGGCGGTACCGGTATCTGAAAATGCAAATTAAAAGGAAATAACAGAAAATTTGTTGTTGCTAGTACAGGACATTTTATTTATTGAAATAAATTCTTAGGAATATACAAACTACAAATTGTGGAATATATTAAAGCATTCCCGGTGCAAAACCACGTCGCATTCGACCATTTTTTTCTATCCTAAAGTTTGACACGATGTATGTGTTCAAGCGGCTCCATGATTCAATGCAACGGTGACAACTGCATTATCGTTCCATCGAGCCATTAACATTTCGTTGTTTTTGTCGAGCGAGTGATCCAACGAGCCACGCGGTTTTTTCCGCATCGTTCGTGGCTTTATAAGAGTGGCTTTGGTTGTTCGATTTTCTCGAATGGTGCCGGTAGCAAAATAGCCCAAAGCAGACAGACGACACATTAATACAAGGTGGCGCAAAAGTAATCCTCCTATCAGAAAATGCTATAAATTTTTCGATTGGCCCCTAATGTCAGTTCTGTTTTGACATTTGTGTAGTAAACACATGCGAAATACACGTTAATAAACAATGTTACGCTACACTGTTCCAGAACGCGGAATATTGCTGACTATTTATTTGACCACCTATGTGAGACGTGAAAAAGTTATTGAAGGGGACGCTGTGTTGCAATGGATTTTGTACGTTTTTCATCAGCTTCAACACCATTGTCTTACACAATCCATAATTTTCGTATTCCGGATCCTGCATCGCATTAGCACCACCATGCGGAATGAATGAGTAACAGTATCCCTCCGATGAGCATAAATCCCAATACTTAAAGCCAAATCGAATTGGCTTTCCTCGAATGAACATCTTGCACGAATGTTGTCCGTAGTATGCAATCATCTGCTTATCGATTGAAATATTGTGTGAGAACATGCCGAATTGCATAAACTTTTCATTCATTAAATCGTTGAGTGGCGTCACCTTCACGACCTTCTCATTTGTATCCAACTGACGGTTGTCGCAAACGTGTAAGTAGCGTTTGATTAGCTTAAAGCGTTCTCGAGTCATCGTAACGCGAATCAAATCGCATTTCAATGTGGAATTCATACTCCAGTAGTTCTTTATTTGAGGACGTGTGGTGTACCCAGTCGCGTATAGAATACCGATGAATCTACGCATTTCGCCAGCGTCAGTGGTGAACATCTCGTCGTGCAATCTCTTTCTGAGTAATCGATGGCAAAGCCCACGATCCAGTCCATAACATCGTCACCCATAAAAAAATCGAATAATTTGATTGGCGAAAGGGTGCCTGCAATTCAATAACAAATAAAAGGCAATTTTTGATTTAGACCACTTTGAGGTATATATTCGATTTCACTGGCCACTTCTCCGGGCGTACATGTACTCGGATCGTTCAAAATTGGATTGGACGTCTCCATCGATGTCTTCCTCGTCACTTAAGTTGTCACCTTGTGGTGGAGGCAGCAGGACAAAATCAACTTTATCCGCATTATGAATTAGAAAGAAGAAACAGTCTTCATCAGTACTCTCGTTCATCAAATTCTCAATTTTAGCTTGAGTAATGTTCTTTCTGCGGAACATTTTTACAAAACTGTCGGAAAAAAACTCACAAAATACGAAAAAAATAGCGTCCAAGAAAAGAGAGACAAGACGTCAAACGTTTGCATTTGTTTGGGTTTGTTTGGATTTTATGTGTTTTGTTTTGTATTTTTTTTTTTATTTTTTGTGTTTGGTTTTATTTTGATATGTTGTTTCCAATTTCGAGATACCGGTTCAGCCCAGTGGTCGAGTATTCGACCAGTAATGTTTGCGGGCACACGGATCGCGGGAAAAATGGCGGATCGTGACCATACTATATTTGGCATCAAATATACGTTAAATACTAGTTAGTATGAATGGAAATTGATTTTTAGTGAATTGTAAATATTTTTACCGAATTAACAAAAAAAAGCACCAAAAAAATCCAAAAATTTCATCACGGCAAGAGTCGACAGGACAGGTAAATGACCAAATCCCGCAAAATAAAAAATAATGTATGTTGAAAAAAGTTCAAACTAACATATGTGCTAGGTTGCAAGCTGATATCATTTTTTGGTTTACCTAGAAAAAATTCGAAAGTGACTGGTCGAATACTCGACCACTGGGCAGAAATGGGTTAAGCTAAAATTGCTTTTGGTTTAAATTCATAATCTAATTTCGTACACCTATGAAATTTTGACAGACGATGTAAACCATCGCAAATTATCGATTTTCATCAAAAAACATAAATCGGATATTATGTCGCTTAAGATATTTTGGCGGTTATGAGTCGATATGAGACTTTGTAAACACATGGTAGAAGATATTTTATTTTATTCTTTTGGTACATTAAAGTAGTTTAAATAAACAAAATTTGAAAAATTGTTTTTATTAATATTCTCCAAAAAAAATACAAATTCCATAAAATAGAATATTCGCATTTTTAATATTCTCGGATTCATCGTGAATTTAAATAGAAAGCGAGAACTCGGATCCGAGATTGTAATATTTCCGGGCCATAATCTTTTGAGACATTATTTTTGAGGTCATAAGTGATCATTTAAAAAAAAAAGAACAATATTGATTTTTCGAAAATTCTAGAGTGGCCTAACTCCTTATTAACAATAATGGAATAACTAATTTTTAAAAAGACATTTCTACTAAAATAAATGGATACTATTATCATAATAATAATTGGATTGATCATAATTGGATAAATTTACATAAATTTTGGTTGAAAAAATAATTTATAAGACAGTCTGCTTAACTTAATAATTTGACCATAACTTTCTTATCCGAGTGTTTTATCAAAAATATCTGATTTTGTGAACTTAAAAAATAAAATGAATTTTTTTTAGCAACAAAATAAACACCATGCCAAAAATAATTAAGATCGGACAACTTTTAGATTTTCCTCCCACACAACAAGACACTATTTTGATGATATTTCACATATTCGCTAATTTAATTGTGT
Source organism: Pherbina coryleti (assembly GCA_943735915.1). Classification (NCBI taxonomy): domain Eukaryota; kingdom Metazoa; phylum Arthropoda; class Insecta; order Diptera; family Sciomyzidae; genus Pherbina; species Pherbina coryleti. The sequence goes on from OX030952.1 coordinate 109,595,173, forward strand.
GCATGCATGTATGCTTAAAAAAAAAGATTAAAAAAAAGGTTTTAATATTGTGTTATTTTCTGTTTATTTTGAATCAGAACTATCACTCACGATTTAAAAAGACCTAGAACATTTGGATGTATTTTTTATATTTAGGTGGTTGCCTTAAAGAATTTATAAATGGATCGGATATGAACAGCAATCTGTGAATAAGGTCAAAATTTACTTTGAACTTCAACGTAACTGTCTAGGTGCTAAGATAATTGTCTTAATAATTTAATAATATTTCATAAAGAATATTGATAGCAGGCAATTTTCTCTTGCTTTCAATTATCAATAAGAATCTGTACATAAATACATCTAATGCTATGGATAGCTTATGCTATCCTCTTTATATAAATAAATATTTATATCTTCTTTAATGGATTTTATTTCAAGTGATGGCATTTATTCTTAAAATAACTCTTGCAAAGCCATCTGCATATCCGGCAATTCGATCCACAAATATTTTCAAAACAACAACTTGCTCCTAACTAGCTTCCTTTTATTTTGCTCTTTAATTACTTAATTTCTTTGTTTGTTTATAAAATACTACCAACAACTGTCACAACAAAGTGATCAGAAAACAAAGCTAGTGGCTCCATCACCGCCTTAAATAGTAAAAATTCGATGATAAATAAATTTTATCGTTTTTGCAAAATTTACACACTGTTTATCGTATCGTACAAACATATCAAACATACAATACACCACCTACAAACAAACAACAAGAGAAGTCATAAAGAATTTTATGACTGCTAACGTTGAGCCCGAGTGAGCCACATACAGCACATGGCACATTTGCAGCATCAACGAGTTTTCCGCAGAGAATGACCGGATTGGGGAATGTTCGGTGCCGCTGGTGCTGCTGAGTGGTGCTGACTGCCGCTGAATGCTGCGTTGACATTGATGTTTTTCTGTCCCATTGACATAGTGCTCGTAAAAATATCACAGAATTTGTCTTAAAAATGATTAATTGCTGCAAGTGTGTCACGAGTTGGCTGAGGTCCTGTCAACACAGAGGATCTGTTTGGTATCGAATTAAAAAAAAAAAACAATTAAAAGAAAAATAGTAAAACTGAAAGTTGTAAAAAATATGGGTGGGTGGGTGTGTAACAGCGAAGCTAGTTTGAGTTCAATGACACATATGCTAGCAGGATAAAAAGGGAAAAGGAAAAAGTGTGTCCAGTGGGAATAACTCTTCGATATTAACTCAAAATATGATAACGTCAGTAGAGCATATGTTGTTTCCTTTTTTTTTCTGCTCCGGCGGCTGTACCAATCTGATGATGATACTTTTGATGACAGTTTCCATGCCAACAGGCGGTTAGTATTTTATAGACTTTTATTTTGTTTTATTTTTTGGTTTTTTTCATCATTGCAATATAGTAGATGGATATATGGCCAAAAGGCTGATTTATCGAAACTGAAAGAGTTCACATTTTTTGTTGACTCGGTATCAAATATGGTAAGAATATCAAAACCAAGTTAACCGACAGCTGTTGATGAAAAAAAAAAAACAGAACTGCTGGTTGGGCTCCAAACTGAAATTAGAATGATGAAATATTCGAAAAATATCATGATCGACAGTCAGTTTATTTGCATACAGAGGCAAGGTTCAAAAGGTTCCACGGAATGAGAAAGATCAAGGGGATATATTTTGAGGGAGAGGTGGATATATTTTGAATGAGAGGGTAGGAGTCAGGGGATATATTTTTAGTTCTATACTAATTGCGAACTTTGACTGAGTAAATGAACCAAATTTAAAATCCATTACGTCATTTTCTTACAAATAAACGAACGATGAACAAATGATTCCCTAAGAAAAGTGCAGCTATGGAGCAAATCGCTTTTCATAAGTTCCCGACCAAGCAAGGGATCCTGACCATGCAATCTGCTAACCATATTTTGAATGAAATGGGAGTCTTTTGTGAAGATCAATGCCCTTGTCAAACAATGCTTTACAAGTGGCAAAGTTTATTGAGACAGGTTCGAGAATCGATCAAAGACGTCTCATGCCTTGGACGGCCATAATTTCAGATATTATTGAAAAAGCCTAAAAATTAGTAGTGAAAGATGCTTGTCTGAAAAAGAAACAGCTTTCTGCATTAGTTGTAGTATCAGTTATGTTAATTTGGAAAATTTTACACGATCATCTTGCAAGATTGTTTCCAAGAAAGCTCACTTTAAGTTGTAGGATCTAAATTTCATTTAAAATTTTTCATTTACATTTAAAATCCTCTAATGAACTCTCAAATTTTTAAAAAAGTTTTAAAATTCCTTAAAAAACTAAAATTTCCATTTTTCCGGACAGAAAATGAAGCCGCAATTATGCTCTTAATAAACTGTACTGTCAAGTACTGAATTTGAAGCCCAAAAACATCCAAGTCCAAAGTAATAAAAATCAAAATTTTATCACTTTTTCTTATTAGTCATCGTTAAACATATGGATATGCTTCCGCACACACGTCACACATAGCAGCCGTTTTATTATTCTAAATGTCAGTGGGTGCTGCTGACCAACTTCAAGTGCAGCAGATGTCATCAGAACGAATGATGCATCTGATGTAGGTACCAGGAATATGATTCAATTTCTTATATATTTTATTGTTAAAAACTGACACTTCGGTCGCCCTAACAAACGCTTTTCATCAGACAAACTAAGAGACAGACAGACAGTCCCAGAGAGTCAGAGAGGTAGACAAAGATATTCCACACATATCATCGTTGGCTCACGTGGAGAGTTTTATTTAATTCTGTGGACATGTTGAGATATTTGATTAACTCTTGTGTCGTTCGTCCGTGTGCAGTTAGTGACACTGACTGTTTTGCAATTAATTCGTGTCCACTGTCCATGAATGACTTCTAGTACTTCAGTTGAACATCTGTTGCTTGGCTGAGTAGTTGAATGTATGGTATTTTTTTTTCCAAAATGACTTAAATGCTGACCTGTCACACCGCATGTTCGTTAAGTTCTTCTTGTTTTTCTCTTCGAAGAGCACATCTTAAATATGTGGTCAATAATTGTTCTCCTTGTGGTCGTGTTTGTTGGATATAAATTTCATTCTTAATTGAAGTGTCCTTTCACTTGGGTTTTTATGTTTATTGAACTCGAACAATGTATTTATTGATAAAGATCAAATGGCTCAAGGAGCCACTACAATGTTATTTTATGGGTCATGAAATTACTTTTGTAGATAAATCTTGATCTAATTATCTATACATTTTGCAAAAGTAGTTGAATAATTTCCATAGATCAGCCTGTGCATATAAAAGAATTTAATATATGTATGTAAAAGTAGGATTATATTTAGTTTTATTTAATAATTCAAATACTTTGAGGCTAAATTCACAAAGTTTCAATTTAAATGATGTTTAATTTACGAAGCTAAAAATTTTAATTATGTTTATTTTAATTTATAAAGTTAACAATTCCAAATCCAAATACTTTTTAATTCAATTCACAAAATCGTTTTCTACTTAAAATCGGCGGCTGAACCAAGTGTGTGCGTCTATTGGCTGTAACGACCTAGGCCAACTGAACTTGATTTACGTAGGACTGCTGAATGCGAGACAACTGATAACTCAATGTCCGGAGTGATAACTGCTTTTACAACTACTGACTGCTGACTACAACTGCAACTGTTGATAACTCACAGCGCTCTCTTCTGCATGTACCAATCTTACCAATTTGCTTATGTAGTAACAATTTGTCCAAAAAGTAACTCTGAACTATAAGCGTTATATTTATACAACGAAGGGAGAAACAAACAAAGTTTTCAGTTGGAAAAAACAAATTTTTCAATCGCTGCAGTTTAAAAATCATTCGCGTTTTTGACAAACGAAATTGATTTCCTGTAACTGACTATTTTTATGACAACTGTTGAAACGTTTGCAAATAACGATTTCAAGCACGAAAAGCGAAATTCGTTTCCGGTAAACTGGCGATAAACGTTTTTTTCTTCGCGTGTACACAAATGACGGTTCACCCTTTTACGAAATAATCAAAACGTTAGTATAAAGAATTATTAACCATAAAAATCTATACATTACTTTTGAAGATATAACTATTTTTGTACTCAGATCATTTGAGGTACAATTATTGTGTAGGTTTCTTTGAAATTTAAAAAATAAATGTTTTCATAGAAGGTATGTAAATATTGTTGTGAATAAGAAAAAGTGGGTGTAAATACAAAAATTATTCTTTCTACATACTTACGTTTTGGTTATTTCGCAAAAGGTTGAACCGTCAAGTGGGCATATTATCTATTCAAAGTGTCATATCTCGTTAAAAGCTTTAATAGGTAATAGTATAATCTTTCTTTTAATATCCATAACGCTTACTTTTGTAGGGAACCACTATAACTTATAAACTAGAAGCAAGCCGCCTTTTCTTTTTTCAACATCGTGCATAAAAAAAACTACCCCATGTAATTAAAAAAAAAAACAAAAGAAGTTACATTTTTGGCCTATCTTGCTTTTAACGATAGGCGAAATTTCTAATTTTTCCTAATTTTTAAGGCTATCATATCGTCCGATCCCTCTACTTCCTTTCTAAAAACGGGTCATATATTTAAAAAACCAACCAAAATGGTTCTTCCAGAAAAAAGTTCATTAATTCACCGTTTTTCAATATTAAAGGCTACAATTTTAGGATTGTATGTACAACATATACCACTACCATAAAACATAACAGTATCCGCCGATCATTCAATAAGTTCATGTATTTTGCAAAATCACTAGAGGGAAACATGAAAAAAATGACAAATCATAAATTTTTTTTTTGTGGTATTAGCTTCTAAATACCTGTTAGGGTATGCAACTATTCGACATTATAAAAAAACCGGTTTCGAATAGTACAATTTTTATAAAACCGGTTTTCGAATTATTCGACCAGAAAAAAACCGGGAAAACCGGTTAATACAGAAAAGTGGAATAAATATTATTTTTATTATATTTGAAAAAAAAAAAAAATTAAATCCTATTTTATTGACCAGCACATGTTATGCACAAGGGGAACCGATTTTCCTCACAAACCGGTCTTCTACAAGCCGAACATCCAATACTCGTTATTTTGTCCTTTTTTCGGTCGCATAGTACGCACCACCGAGGTTGATCGAAAGTAACTTTTCCAGGCTGCCCATTTCTTGGTTGTTGTCAATTTTTAGGATGCTCTTGATGACCATCTGTTGGCTCTTTCCGAAGAAATGGTCCTGCCAATCTCGGGTGTAGCATCTGGAAGGTGAGATGAGCAATCGGTTTCTTCAAAACGCTGATCGCAGAAGTGGATTCCCGACTTTGAGTTTCCACATAATGCGGGAATTGACGGCTACTTGATCGAACATCCCGAAGAAAATCCGCATCGGCCATCTGTTCATTCTCCGAGCGACAGAGTAGGCGTGACACAATTGATCGAAAGTATCCGTCCCTCCTTTAGTATCATTATAGTGGAGAATGATATTCAGCTTTATGTCGGTTATCTCTTGGGTAGGGAGATAAGTCGAAGACGCCAAAACGATTTTGCTCTTCTATATATATATATATATATACATCAGGCCCGTAGACAAGGGGGGGTTTTTAGGGTTAAAACCCCCCCCTTATGGTCCAAAAAGTATAAAAAAATAATATATTAGAATTAATATAACTTTGCCAATTTGCGAATACTTGCTGCACGTGCGTCTTTTTTCTCTTACAGTGCAAACTGCAAGTGTAACCAGCAACATCGAAAACATCAACATTCTTAAGTATCGAAAAAAGTTCGATACATTCAATTGAACTTTGTTTACCACCAGCAATTTAAGAATTTATTGCGTTAACAGGTGTTACGTGAAAGTGGTGAAATTTTGATTGAGTTTCGTTAGATAAGTTTATGAGTTTCTATTGTTAATTTTACTGTCCCAAAACTACAAAAATGATTCTAGTTAATTGGCTGCAGAAACCAGAATTAAAAAAGGCTAGAGCGGTGGAAAGTAAGTGCTTGATTTAAATGATTTTTTTCCTTTATCAATGCGTAAATGTGTTAAAAAGTTGCCGAATATTTCTGAATGTTTGAAAGCTCTGTTTTTTTTTTTGTAGCGTGTTTGCATTGATTGAATATGTATTAATGGATTAGCTTTTTGCTTGATGCGGAACCGACAAAATCCGAATAATATTTCATCTGTATTGCAGAAAACGTTCAAGAAACTTTGGAATCTGAAAAGTCTTCAGAACTTCCTTTGTAACCTGCAGTTGTAGAAAGCTTTAATGTTGACAGCTATGTAGAAACCGGTAGTACAAGTTGCGGTATTAATATTTTACTTTTAATGTTTATAACTCTAAGTTTGTGTGTATGATTGTAGAAATTGTTCCAGAAAACATTTGATTCATCGGAACTGCCTTCGACTTCGAGAGTATATCAGTGTCCAAATAACGATATTTCCAAGTTGATGAGCAATATTTTCGATTCGAACCGCTTTGAAAGTTTTCAAAGCATTTATGTGCCTCCACCAAATTTTAATTTTCCTGCCAGCGGTTCTCGCAAACTCCGATTTAAGCATTCTTGGTTGAATCGTTGGCATTGGTTGGTTTACTCCAAATTGGAAAATGCAGCTTATTGCAAGTTTTGCGTATTTTTTAGCACTGGTTTTGGAGGTGCAGGATCACAACCTCTTGGTAATTTTACCGAATGATAATAAAAACTTTTTAAATAAAATTTTCTAACCTTTTCATTGTGGCGTTTAGATATATAGCCGAAACAAATTGAGCTCAACAAACGACAGTTTTGATATTATAGAACATACGTTTTTTATGTTAAATGGGTGTGCATCCTTAAGCATACATAGGGATTGCAGTGTCACATCGGACGCTGTGTTATTAGAATTAACAAACAAAAATAAGAAGACTTAAACTATATATATAAAAATCAAATGCGTGTGCGTTAGTCTTGCTAAGGCTCAGAAACGGCTGGGCCTATTTTAATAAATCCTTTTTTGTATTGTTTGCCTTAATAAAAATGTGGTTTAGAAAGAAAGAAAATTACAAAAACTTCAAGGAACAGCGGAAAAATCAAAAAAATCGAAATTGGTAATTTTGTATGGTAATTGCCACATCATACAACTTTAAATAGCCAAAAAATCTTAACGGCTGGACGGATTTAACTCAAATTTGGCACACACATTACTTGAATCCTAGATAGAGGTAATGGCATACTTGGTTTTTACCACGCCCCTTCTTCTGCCCCTTTACAAGAAACGTAAATTATCCTACTAGCGTACTTTTATTAGCGAAACTGTGCGTCTAAATAATTAAAAGAAAATTCTGTCAAAAAACATTCACATATCTTCAAAATTGCACAAAATTTTAGTACAGCTTTTTTTTCTAATAACTTCGTTTCCTTAGAATAACAAAAAACTATCAGAAATTCGTATTTATTACTTTCGATGGAAATAACTCCGTTTTTTTTTAATATATTTCATCCAATTTCTTTTCGTTGATAAATTCAATTTAAGCACTTAATAAACCATATTTGAAGAAAGCTCCAACATATTCATTTTTTGCTCCGAAAATCACAAAAGCTGTCATTTCAATAAATAAAAAAAACTTTAAAAAAAAATTATTTGTTTGCCCATTGTGAGGATCGATCCTTGGACCACCGCATGGCTTCAAAACTAACAGTTGAGCTAACTATTTGTATTCAAATTGAAATGTACTAAAAAATTTTTCTAATAGAATTCGCAATAAAATGATATGACAGCACAATCTTTTGAATTCGAATAATAGCAGCCTATTATATTCCGTGTTAATATGGGATATTGGAGTTTTTCATTCAATCAATAATTGAAACTCGATTAGCACCATTTGTTATTGATCATGAATGTTCGATAAAAAATTAATTTCGGGTGTAATCGTGATTGCTGGAATTTAGGGCGGGACGAAGTTTGCCGGGTCCTCTAGTATAAATATATAAAATAAACAAAAATAAAGTAAATTAATTTTTGTTTTATGTATTTGGTGTACAAAAAAGTTTTAAAGTGTTTTTTTCAAGTTTGTCGCTTATTGTGAAAAATTTGTTATAAATTCATTTTTCAAAGTATTGTCCATTTATAGCCACTGATTTTTCCCATCTTTCTGGTAATTATATAAAAAATACCTTTTTATTTATCGATATCAAAAACTATCGATATTTTTTTTAATCTTAACCCCCCCCCTTAGGTAAATCCTGGCTACGGGCCTGATATACATATATGAAACTATGTATATATATATATTCTATGTATTTATATATGAAACTAAGTTTATACATCGTATTATCATAGCCTATAACGCACATGTTATCCTACAATGAATAAATATTCAATAAACAATATCATAATAAAATAAAACTGCATTATTTACATGAACAGACAAGATTCTACAACGACTAGGATTGAAAATAGAAATTTTACTAGAATATCAAAAACTTACCTTTATTTTGTCTTTTGACACCACAAACAAGTCGATTAAAAAAAATACCTGTGCCGAGTAACGGTTGCGGCCACACTGGGGTAACTAGGTACCCCACGCCGAGAAAACGAACGCTCAAAGCGTCGACTTGGGTTTTTTTTGGCCTCCTGTGTAATGGAGTCATATCTCACACTTGTCTGTATCAATATCAAAGGGGTTAGACCTCTAATTTCACTTTCTCTGATCCTAGGGTAACTAGTTACCCCGTGTGGCCGCTAAGGGTTAGTTACGACTTTTCATTCATTACTTTTTAGATCTTTAATAATGAAAAACCTGCTAGCACTGAAATAAGTTCTTATTTTTATGGAAATAAATCCTAACTTTTAGAAATTTCCCCATATGCAATAACTCCTAATTTTGTATGGAGAGATAAGGATTTATATCATCTCATTTTAGTAGGAGTTATGTCGTTAGGAGATTCATTTCATAGAGCCCATCCAATTGATTCTACAAAAACATAGTTTTCATGATCCATTACCATATGCCATTCCCTCTGGAAAGCCATTTCAGATACTCATTTAGGGAAATATATTGTCCAACTGCGGGAGTTTTAATTGTTGACGAAGCTATTTGTAGAATTATTTGCATTACAACTGAAGATGACTTGCTCAACTGGTCCATAGCCCAATCAGCGATCGTATGTCAAGCTAAATAGTCTTGGGCTGCAGTTCCGGTATCAATTGAATCCTATAAGGATCCATGTCCTTGTCTTTTGTTGACCTCAAATGTCAAAGAATGGCAGCGTTGCCTCCTGAAAACCCAAATAAAACAAGCTGCTAAGGTTCGTAAATATCTATTGAAAACCCTATTGAAATGTAAAATTTTATTAATAGCCAAAGGTTGACCTTTGGTCCCAGCAGCAATCCAACCTTCAATAGTTTGGTTACATATAAACTTTTATTTGGAGCAGAAATAGGAGATTATGTTGAGAAATAAAACGCTTTTAGCCAAAAAATACATTTAATTCAAAAAATTCACTGACTTCTCAAATTGTCCGCGTAACTCCTATTAAAATGAAGTTCGAAAAGTTTTCTCCAATCTCACAAAATTGTCTTTACTTTTGAAATATATGTCACCACCAAGTTTGATATTAAATTAAATGTTAAAATTTTTCTAAAACGCATATTTTGTTGCATTTTTAAAAAGCGGTCTTCCGATTTTGGTTTGATTTCAAAACACAAATCAGTTAAATTTTAACAGACATGCACCAGCTAAACTTTTAACTTTCAGCCATATTTAGACAAGGAGCACAATATCCAAGAATCACTGACAAAGGCTGAAAATAAAGCACCTAACCGAATCCAAACCCAACAAAAACAAAGTGTATCCAGACCAATTCACACAAACAGGCACACAAGTCAAGTCAAGTGCTTTCCATGAGTGTGGCCACAGTAGATACTAACTGGCTGGCTCTTAATATGGTGCATCCCAAATGGTAGACTCTGTTTCACATGGATATAACACCAAGTCACACACGAATACACACACTCGTAGCCACTCTTCCACTTACACAACAACATGAAAAATAAACAATAAAGTCATGGGAAAATTTTTCTAGTCTATGGATGACTTCGGTTCTGTCTTCTGGTTTGAGTTTGACTCTTCTGTTGTTATTGTTCTTCTTTTTTTTTTGTTTTTTTTTTTTTTTTTTTTTTGTTATTAATACTATTTATTTGTCGTGTTGTTGTTGTTAATATTTCTATTTGCTTTTGTTAACAATGACATATAAGTTAAATAGTTCGTTACACAAAAGTTAGAAAAAAAAACACAACAACAATAAAAAAAATATTCATAACGAAATATATTAACTCATAGGTGATAACGAAGATTCTGATGCGCCGCATTTGGTTGAAATTTTATTTGTTTAACGCCTAAAAATTAGCTTCTTCTGAAGAACTGCCAGCGAATTCATTTATTCCTTCATTTGTATGTAATTCGTTCTCATGGCTTGATACTGTGGGAGAATTATTTGATGTTTTTTTTTTTTTGTTAATTTTGTTGGTTTTTTTTATACTGTAGTTAATTCTAAAAAAGCTTATCAGAAGAAAAAAAAAAAAACAGTTTCATTATTGCTTTATACAAAGCCTTTTTTGGAATTTTTTTGAATAATTTTTTCTCAGTGCATATTAATTGAAAATATATCATAAAATGATGAGACTTACTTATTTTAAGAGAAATAAGTTTACTAGGCCTATGACAAAAATCAGTTTATAGTTCATGACTTGACCAACCAAAAAGGTAAAAAAAAACTGCACAATTTTCGTGAATAAACACAGTATTTATTACTCTAGAAAAAAAAAATCAAGTTTATCTGAATAAAAATGACTTTTAATAAGAAAAACCTCCATTCTCATTTCTTTTTCAAGTTATTTTTTGCTTTTTTGTTCATTTTAATTTGCAGTAAATTCCGCATTTTGTGCAAATTTAAGGAACGTACAATTTGACTGCGACAAACTAAATATGCGTTATAAACGAAATTTCTATGGTCGGTCTTACAGAAGCTGTTATCTTCACGACTTATGAGTGCAATGTTATCCATTCCGAATCGCGAAACCAGTCATAATGGTAGATAATCCTGTATAGTTTAATTTTGAGGCATCTGTGACGTCATTACTGCGATATTCATAATAAAATTGCATTTATATAAAATCTTACTAACTCGATTATTTTTAAGGCTTAGTATAATTTAGGTTATCCTTCAATATCTGAATTAAAAAAAAAATTTGTTTATGCCTTTTCCAGAATCTAGCATAGATTTTAAAAAAAAAATTCAAAAAATAGTTTTTTTTTTAATTAAAAATTAATAAAGAAAATTCCGTCTACCTATTTATTTGAAATTAATAAATACTGTGTTATTAATATCTAAGTCTTAAAATGAGATCTATGATAATTTTTTTAAGACTTAATCGGACTGACATCCTAGACATGGTGGCTCAACTACTAATCAAATTTTTCGAAGATTTCGATAATTTTTCAATCAAAACCAGTTGGTTTTAAAAATAAATTGTATGGAAGAAATTATTAGAATAACTCAGAGAATGCGATTCAGTACCCGAAATTCAGAATGCGAAAAGTGGACCATATTTGAAATAGTTCTGAACTAGTTCCAAAAAGGACCAGTACTAGTTCCACTACAATACCCTTTAACATTGAACGAACTGACGCTTTTTGCGGGTAGATGTCATAGGAAAAGACAATTGTCCCCATAAACACTCCTTTTTCCTCACATTTGAACTAGTTGCATTAGGAACATTTTTAATCTGGTTTCTTTCGCAGTAGCCTGAAAGTGGTTGTTTTTTTAACTAGTTTTAAAGTGAACATTTTAAAAGTGTAAAAATTTAGTGTACTGGATCAAAGGTCCTTAAGACCTGATTGGTACGATATTTCAATCCACAAGATTTGTAAAGGAAGAAATTTTGTTTATAAATGTTTTGTTTATAATCTTGTGCGATGCAAATTTTAAAAAATAGACAGAATACGTTTATTTTATCAGCTATGCTTTTGAAAACTTCGTGTAGCTTCTAAGAGCTACTTTTTCAATTGACTCCAAAATAACTGCTGGGTATGTTTCGAAAATTTTTTGGGATGTTCTCAAATAATGTTTTTTTTTTTTTTTAGTAAATTTCGGATATCTCAAAAAACCGTCAAAAAAGAGATATACTCAAAGTAATTGTTATTTTTTTTTTTTCATGAATGTTTTTCTCAATATTCACAGCTTGGTCTAAATTCTTATAGCTTTAGACTATTTTTCCATCTTTGAGTCAGCATATTAAAGACACCTAATTGAATTGTGATAAAAATCATACAACATTTTGAAGTTTATTTATTAAGGGGTAAGTCTGGTTCCTTTGAGCATATTTTTAAGATTTTTTTTATCGGCAATTTTATTTTGACAATCTGCTAATTTTATATATTAATTGAACGTGGTAAATATTAAATATTATTACACGTGGTAGTTTTTTTTTTTATTTTTCAACGTAGATATGGCGGATATAGAGCCAACTGAAGACAATCCTGTTTAAAAGTTCTTGACATGATTTTTCAGCTATGAAACGCCTGAAACAAAAAATGCAAAATTCTTATTAAAACATTAGTTACTCGCTATATCCGGTCGAATTATTAATTATTTTGGGCAAAAAAAAAAAAATATAAAAAAACTGGTGGGGTTTTGATTTTTTTTACCACTTAGGACGCATCAAAAAATGGTTAATGGAAATTTATCATTTTACTACGAGTTATAAGAACACATATGTACAATTGTGGCGTCCGTGGTGCAGTGGGTAGAGTGCGTAACCCATACGCCAGAGAACACTGGTTCAATTTCCATCTGACACAGAAAGTTTTTTCAACTGAATTCATTTTTCTGTTCGGTCGTCACCTCTCTGCAGACAATGGCAAACCTCAGAGAGTAAACAATGACAGGTAAAGCTTCTTGAAAACATGCACATTAGCCGTTCGGCGTCGGCATAAAACTAGTAGTTCCAGTTCTGGATCAATTGTGTACAAACATTTAATAACACGCACAAGACAATTTGATCATAAGAAGTTCGGTCAAATTCCTTTCAAGGGCTGAAATTGCCAGTTTGTTACTTATTATTATGTACAATTATATGTGATTTTAGCCCGATCGGTTGAATAGTTTTTTCATAAGCACGTCAAGAAGGTCGAAAGCCGTTATTTTGAGAAAAACGTGTGTAAAGTTTTTTTGTTAGAATTTGCCTACAAAAGAAGTAGCTTATATATGTTTCTCCATATCGGCGACTTAAATAATATATTGTTTACTATTTCTTATGGTATTTAATATATAAAACCAGGTCTTTTAGAAAATCGATTTTATATTTTAGAAAAATAGAACTGTCCCGTTAATAATTCAGAATTCGGCCATTAGAACCAATTAAGGGGATGGCCACATTTAAAAAATTTTTATAATTATTATTATTATTACTATTATTTTTATTATTATTATTATTATTATTATTATTATTATTATTATTATTATTATTATTATTATTATTATTATTATTATTATTATTATTACTATTACTATTTTTATTACTATTATTATCATCATTATTATTATGATTATTATTATTATTTGTATTATAATTATTACTATAATTATTATTATTATTATTATTATTATTATTATTATTATTATTATTATTATTATTATTATTATTATTATTATTATTATTATTATTATTATTATTATTATTATTATTATTATTATTATTATTTTTATTATTATTATTATTATTAGTATTATTATTATTATTATTATTATTATTATTATTATTATTATTATTAAAATTAATTAATAAAAATAATGAAATAAATTAAATAAATTAAATAAATTAAATAAATTAAATAAATTAAATAAATTAAATAAAATAAAATGAAATAAATTAATAAAAATTAATAAATATAATATTTTAATAATAGGTAAAAATTGTATTTTCACGAAGTTTTTTCAAAATCTTCAATGAATGCACTCAAAAAGGTCGTAAAAAACAGTTTAGAAAAAAATTACTGTGACTTTGTCCGTGAGCATTTTTTTATTACTAGTCTAATAAAAACCACACCTACCTTCCATATATAAAACCACACCTACGATATATTCCACATATTCTGCTTTACTCAGACTCATTCCTTACTGAGAAACCAGTACCATGTAAGGAGACCGGTTGAAATCTTACTGATGTAACTTGGTAAGTTTAATTAACCTTAATGATTGTGCTATAATAAATGTTAAAATTTTCTTTATTTGGCACATAAATGGTTTGTTTTAGATACGATGCCTCAATCTTTTCCTCTATAGGGTTTTTAAAAAAGTATCCCTTCGCTAATCAACATTAAGGTTCAAACACTTTTGTAATGAAATCTACATTTCAATGACTTGATGACAAATGATCTAGGATATTTGCTCATCCTGAGTGAACTTAAACAAGACTTCCTTTAAATTGATATCTCAGGAGTACAAGTCTAGATAGCACACTTTGACTGCTTCCCCTGTAGAGCCTTTGATCGTGCACATTCTCATAGCCCCAATAATTCCTATACATGCATATCTTCATTTGAAAATCGAAATAATCTCTTCATCTTTGGGAGGTCTTATTAAGTTTAACCACTCGCTGTACCAGGTTTAACATACGGTTGAATTTATTTGTATAATTTTATTGCATAAAAAAATTTGTGTCAGAGAGGGTTTAGGTCACTGAGTCAAAAATAAAACTGGCATTTGATGGTTTTCTTATTGTTGTGTTAGTCTGTAAGTGGATTTTTAAAAAATCGATATCAGAGGTATTCCAGAAGATTGAGTGTTCCTATAATATATATAATTTTCCAGTTGACAATTGTCTAAACGCTGTCAATAGAATAGAATTTTGGGATCAGAACAAAAAATATTTAACAGAATAAAACAAAACTCAAATTTGATCCGCATGGTTAGAAATTTTTTAAATATCCTCATTTGATCCCTCCTAATATCCCTCCCACTTAACTCCTCCAACGATGACAGCATTGAGAAAAAACAAAGGATAACCCTTACCAACAGGTGTTACTTTGGCCTGAGTAGGCAATTGATATATAGAGCCCTCTCTCGACGAACAAAACTCACGCTCTACCCGTTCTGATTCGACTCACGGACGTTGAGCAGTTCTGATGAAAAGACTTTGGGAGCCTTCGTGACAAAGATCCCTCGTAAGATCTTCGGTCCAATCTGCGTCAATGGCGACTGCAGAATTCGATGGAAACGCAAGCTGTATGAGCTGTACGCCAACATTGACATAGTAAAGCGCATTAAAATCGAGCGGTTCCGCTGACTAGATCATCGATTCGGTGCCTGGTGGTGGTCAACGTAGAAGAGAACGTCCTGATCGTTGTTTGAAGGATCAAATGTTGGATAACCTGACAACGCTTGGTGTTGCCAACGCAGGATAGTTGGCAGCGCTGTAGTTAAATTACACATTCTTGATCAGTGACCCCGAAAACTTTTCGATACAAAATTGAATCTAGATCTTTTCATTGGGTTAGAATTATTACTTAAAATTTATCTCATCGTAAGAGGATTGACTCTGAGAGAGTTGAGTTGAGAGTTGAGAGATGAGAGAGATGAGAGAGATGAGAGAGATGAGAGTTTCAGTTACTAAAATACCAAATTTCATTACGATCTGTCGAGTAGATTTGCCTCGAAAGTGCCTCTGAATGAGGCCTCTCTAAAGCGCCTCTGAAAACTCTTATCCCTGAAGATTTTTTCTCATTATCTTTTTTTAACTCATTTTTCCATAACAAACTAGTTCATCACATACTATTTAAAAGTTACTGTGGGGTCACAATCCCTGAGTTTAATTTAAATTTAATCGGAACATGCCTACCATCTGAAGTGTAGCGCATAAAACCGCGAGCATCAGATATTATTTGCAATTTCTTTTGGTTGCATTTGCTTGGCATAACTGCAAAATTGCAAATGCAACAATAACAACAATAACAATGGCAACTACTATAACAACAACCATAAAAATTCAACAACATCACACGAAAAGCTGTGGAAATTTAAAATTTTTGCCTTCTTTTTTTTATGTTTTACCATTTATCATGTTTAAATGGAATTTTATTAAAATTTGAATTTTCCTCGTTTTTAACTCAATTTATTTAATACGAATTTAAATTTAAAATTATGGCCATAAAGTTGGTCTTATTGTGAAGTGACGAAATAAGCGAAGCGAATCAAATCTCTGAAATGTTTTATAATTTTATGAAATTCAACTCTCTGAGGATTATTTGTATGTTCGCTAGGCTTTTATTTGAAATAAATAATGTTGAATAATTTATACGAAAAAAAAAGATTAAAGTGCTTTTTAAATTTTGTCCGTCCATTTTTGACCTTATTTATTAATGTACCCACCGTATGCATATTACATCAGAAGACTTAAAATTTTCATTGATATCAACAAAGTCTTGCATTGAATAAACGGGCATTTCTTAAATACCTACCTCAGCACTGAACAATCCTAATCATTCTCAAACAATTAGACATGCAACAAACAAATGTTTGTCTTTGGCATTTCTTTTTTTCTATTATCCCCAAGAACTCCATGAAGTTTTGTGGCATTAAAATGCTTTTTCATCAAAAGAATTGAATTAATATAATATTTGATCAATTGTTCCGTCCATCAATGAACCTCAAATATGTGAGACTTTCTTTTCGTCTTCTTATATTCTGATATAACAACTGACTTCTGGAAACTTAATTTATTTAACTTGTAATGGAATCCGTAAACAAACAAGTGTACAATCATCCGAACAACCAAACAAATATACATATAAACAAACATACGTGGAGCCACCATAAATAGACTTTACGCACGTTTGAGCTTTGAGCCTTTGACCAAGAGCCGACAAGTGGAATTTGGTACTTGGGTACATATTTGAGCTGGAATACAATTGAGAGATGCCGTTTTTGTCATTGGATACGTAATTAACAAGCCGAAGGTGTCTTATACTAACAAACGAGATAAGTTGTGATGGCAGGGCAAGAATTGAGTTAAGACAGAAAGAGTTGGATTTGAAAAGAGCTATTCGTTGGAATGAGATGTCATATGATATTATTAAATAGGTTACGGATAACCATGTTTTTACAAGTTTAAAATGCTCTCAAGTAATATTTAGATTCTTTAAATGAAGATGGTTTTAGTAAGTTGGAAATGCTGAAAAAGATACACCTCGTGCGGTGGAATTTTCCACTTAGGCAATACTTTTTTTATTAAAAATTATTTGGCAATTTAAAATTGATTTCGTTTATAAGTGGTTGAAGTCCACGCTAACTATTTAGAACTGATGGTAGTTCTTGTACTCCGCGAGTAACGTAAAGGTAACGCTTATTGAATCTACAATTTCTACAGATATTCTAAACTCTCTAATGAGAAGGAAAGTCGTTACCACACAATGGTATCTACATTTTTCTTAAATAAGAAGCTGAAGCTGCGAGGCCCTTAACTAGTGGTAAATATTTATCGAAAGCACAGGGTTATCCATTTTCTCCTTCGGAAAGTAAAGTTAAATAAAACACATTAAAAATGCAAATTTCGATAAAATTTTTATATAATATTTAAACTTTCAGCCATTAAGGCAGTATTCTAGTCTAGAAGCCCAAATTTCGAGCGTTTTTTGAGAACTCCTAAAAAAAAAGCAATTGATATTTTTACTTTCCATTTTTTATGGCTTATTTAGTCATACTAGTATCGCCTGTGGTCGAAGTTCGACCATACCAATATCGATTTTTCTCTTCTTTTTTTTATTGAAAAACGCTTGGCAAAGTTGAAAAGAAGATGTCTTTATCGTGGACGCATCAATAGATTATAACATGACAGTGTATCTTTATTCTTGTCCGTATCCTTGCATTCATTCCCAAACTTGTCTTCATTCATGTTCTTATTCTTATATGTGTTCTAATAATTGACCTACTTTCGGTCCTTGTTTTAATCCATGTCCAAAGCTCTGACCTTATTCCTGTTCAAATCCTTTCCTAATCCTTGTCCCACTCCCTTTCTAAATCTTTGTACTTATTGTACTTAACTTTGTTCTATTTCTTGTCATTATACTCCTCCCAATCTTGCCCCAAATATTGTTTTAGGTATGTCTCAATCTTCCTTGTCCTTGTCAAATTCATCTTCCCAATTCTTGGCAGAACTCTTGTCCTAATCTTTGTCCAAATCTTTGTTCTTATCCTTTTTCTAATCCTTATTATAATCCTTGTTCTAATACTTGTCCTTATTTTAATTTTAATTTAATTTTTTTTTTTTGCTTTTGCATTTAGTGCATTCTGGTTACTTTAATCAAGGGGTTCCCTGAGAGACACTATGATGCAATTCCTTTTTTATTGTTGTAAAATTAAATTGTTCCAAACAGTATAATTTTTGTTTTATCATATTTGTGGTGCCTCATATACACTCCAAGTAATAATTCTATGCAACGCCGTTGAAAGATTGATGAATTTTGGTTCTTGCAGCGGATCTCTCCTTAGTATCGGAACGGTATGAATATTTTGGCTATTTTTGTCATGAGATTATCGCAGAGAGAAAAATTGTTACATATGTAGCTCTGTTAAATTGTCTGATTCAATCTAGCATTCTACTTGTCCTTATAATTTTGCATGCAAAGAGAGAAAGAGAGGAAGAGAGCAGCAATAGTATTTGTTTGTTAAACTTTTTTTTTTGTTTTTGCAATTTCTCTCGCTTAAGAAAGGCAGATAGATTCAAACTACAGTATGAGTATGAGAATGCATACGTTTGTTTTAAAATGTAATAATCACATAATATATTTAATTTTTTTTTTTGTTATTTTTATTATTCGGCACATCTGTGACACAGTACCTTCCGAATAATGTAAGTTTTATTCCCTTTTTTTTATTATAAATATTAAAAAAGTGGACCGCAACATTCGATGTTTGCGTATTAATATATAAGATTAATGAGTACATAAAAAAATATTAAAATTTCAGCAAGTTATGCGTCGTTGAAAGTTTTTTTGAAGGGGGAAAAAAAGCCGTGTTCCGGTCGTCATGATATCTACCCACCTGGTCATCTGAAAAATGAAATTATGGATAATTTTTGATCTTGATATTAAATGCCAGTATCGTATGAACCAGAAAAGTGACAAAAATTTTATTTTCGCAAAATGGTGGCTACTCAAAAATTGAGGTCGATTTTCCCACTAATTTTTTAACTTTCCCGAATTTTTTAGATATATAAGATTTTTTTCGTTCATACGATAGAGGATAGAGGAAAGAATATTCATGCCAAATTTCAAGTAAATCGGTCGACTAGAACTTGAGATATTATTAGGCCAAACCGGCCTGGGTGCTACGTCACTAAGTGGTTTAATCCCATACAAAGTTTGGAAAAAAATAGGAGTTGTCGTAGAGCAATAAAATTTGGTACATGAGTTAGAATTACCTCTATTAGAAGTTGTTAAATAATTATTGAAATCCGCCCACAAACACGCCTACCTCTCATATAACACAAAATTTTAAAAAGCTATATTTTTGTTTTCGTGTTGAAGTTATATCAAAACAACTCACTCAAGGATCTAAATATATATGTAGATTAAAAAAAAATTTGGCACGCCCACCTCCCATACTTTTTATACATTATTTGCATAGCATTAATATGGAGTAGTCGTATACCAATAAAATTTGGTATATACACAAGTTGAAAGGAACTATATAAGAGCACTTACAAAAAATTTTGCAAATCCGCCTACAAACATGCCTACCTCCCATATAACACAAAAATTTAAAACGATATTTTTCTTTTTATTGAAGCTATATCAAAACTTTAGAAGAATATAAAATATATGTGTATATTTAAAAATAAATTGCCTCGCCCACTTTTTTAAATGTTTACTAAAAGCCTACAGTTTAAGATTTTTATAGTTAGAAACTATAGTTAATAGTGATAACTTATAAGTTATCGATAAGTGTCGATAACTTAGTTCTGGTTCACCAAACTTTGGAATCTGGGCAAAAAAACATTTTAGATATATCATAATATTATATATAAAAAGATTTAAGTGAATACAAGCAATTATGGCGGAGCAGTTCCTACCGGAATCCGGCTTCAAATCATGGCTGTTTTTGAGAAGAAAAATTTTGCCGACATTCACTGATCGTCCACAAAAATTGAGAAGACTTATCTTAGATTTTTTTTAAATATGTTATTGAAACATTTCTAAACTTAAATAAAAAAAAACGAACAAAAATTACAATATGAAAAAAATGATTTAATTCCACTTTGAAACCACTGTGCGTCACTAAAATGACTGAAACTTTAAAACTAATTCGAATTTTCAAAAATCCTCTTAGAATTATATTCTTCAATATCTAAACTATCAAAATATGGAAAAAATTTTCTTCCTAGAGCACAGTTTTCTAGACTAGAATACTGCCTAGAATGTGAAATTAAATACCATTCAAATTTCTTCTACAGAAGTTTTGCAGGACTCAATGCTTTTGAGATAATTTTCGATGATTTTTGTGTACAACTCGGGAAATAGCTTAGATATGTCTGGACGAATATTGGTTTTTAATTGCTCAAGAGTTTAAGGTTTATTAATAGACTGGACTGACCCACAAAAACCGGTCCAGAGGAGTAAAATCGTACGATCTTGGAGGTTAATTGACATCGTCAAATCTCGAAATACTGGAAATTTATATTGTGTGGCTTAGGGTCCCATCTTGTTGAAACCATAAGGCCAAGTATAAATCCTTAATTTTTCTTTTTAAACATTTTTCGTAGCTTATATACTTACCCAGTAAAAATGCAATGCAACGCCGTTAAATGAATGTTGCATTGTCAATCTTTAAGAGTCTCTCTCTATGTCCCCAAGACTTCAGAAATTTTTTGTCTAATTTTGCTGTGAGGGCTTAGAGCAGGCGTTTATTGTCATTTCATATTTTTTATTCTAGCACAAATACTAAGTGAGAAATAATTCTATGAATCGAAATTTTCAGTTGCGTTCTTTAAGCAGCTCTCACCGCGTCACGGTGACCATGAAATTAAAAATAAAGAAATTTGAAAACTGAACTTTTAAAAATAATAACTTTTTAAAAAAATAAAAAAATAAATCAAATTCCTAAATAATTCTATAGAAAATTATGTAGATATATCTTCGTTAAATTACGATTTGTTACACAAGATACCTTAAAAAACTTTTCTTGTAATATTTGCGAAATGAGTATACATACCTTGCAGTATGATTCGCTAAACTTTGATCCTATTTTCATTTATTCTTTAGTGCTATCTGAAATGGTATGAAACTTTTCATAAAAAACTTTTATTTATTTTCATTCAATGCTGTATTGGAAATGTTTAAAACTATCGAACAACTGTCGCTAGTTTTTTCGTAGCCCACAATAGAACTGATTGTTCATAGATTTCCACCACTTCTTTCAAGATCTACAAACAATTTTGTATTAAACTTTTTTGGGCTTGGCCCTTAAAACGCTGATGACATGTACATTACACAGTAAGCTGGCGTTGGAGTAGGTATGCTACTCACTATTCATAACAAAGAAGAGAACGGATGAAAACCAAAACTATCGAAGAATACCGTTTTTAAATAATGCCTCTTAAGTCAAAATTGCAGAACAGTATTATATCCGCAATTCCCTCATGATGAAATGCCAAGACTATCGAACATGTGCTTAAAATACGTATTACCATCACATGATAGAGATTGAAAATATAACTCATCACAAATTGTGTACTTAATTACTGAAAGTTAAGTAGACTTTTTAGAGAACCCTGGAACGACTGAGTTTTACCTCAGGCTCAGACAAAAATATGTCATAATTCTAAGGGTGTTCGGTGGTGGAACTGATTTTTCCCAATTTTCACATATTCCCAATTTTCACACAAACCAACAAGGGTCAGCAAATCGAAACTATTTACAATAGCCATTTCTAAATTCTTGGTGCTCTACCGAATTGATATATCTCTCCTAAATTTCAAAATATGTTTATTTTTAAACTCGAGTTTACGTCATATTTCATAATAAATAAATAACTGGCCATTTCAGCCCTTCAAAGGACTTTGCTAGGTAGCTTCTTATGATCAATTGTGTTGTGCGTGTTATTAAGTTTGTACACAATTGACCGAGAAAGGGACCTACATGTTTAACGCCGACTCCGAACGGCGATGAACGTAATGTTCTTATTCTCAAGAAGCTTTACATGGCATTTGATTACTCTCTGAGGTTTGCCATTGTCTGCAGAAAGACGTCATATTTCAGGTTATATAAAAAAAGGACAATTTTTTATATGAAATATCCTTCCAAAACCCCACTTAGAATTATAACGATGCCATTTTTGTTTTTTTCTCCAAAGTATCGTTAATTGGATTTTATAAATTTGGGGTATTCATTTATGAGATATTTGTTTAAACAAATAAATTGCATTTTACGATATTTCTAGTGAAAAAGACATGGATATAAGTAATATAAAGGGGAATTTAAAAGTAAAGACTATAATATATCATATTTTAGTTGTGGTTCTTTCAACTAGCAAATTTTTCCAGGGACCGTAAATAACAGTTATGGTCTCATTTTTTAAGGGAAAACCACAAGTAGTTGGAACAGTCGGAGGACATTTTTGATGACACCATTATGATCCCCCGACATCCCCTTGTTAGTCCTGGGTTGTGTTTTAAATTTCGACTTTAAAAGTAAAAGTTTAAAAATACCAGTTAAATTTTGAACTTTTATTTTTTCGCACAAAAAATATCAGTTATTTTATGGGATATTTTTTTCCACAAAATATCCCACAAATCACTGTATCTACAAAACCTTTCATGCTAGGGTCATGAAATTTGACTGGTGAAAATAACAAGGCAAGATCTACCATATGACAAAAAATGGGCGGGACACGCCCCTTTTTTACATTCTATGATTTCATCTACAAGTCGGATAGAAACGCTGCACTTGCTGATTTAACATTATGGTATTTAGTGATTTACTGAGAGTTCCCTTCAAAAAACAAGGATGTGCTCAATTCATTCATATAGATACAGTTAGAACTAAATCTTTTCTTCAATGCACAAAACTAACGTTGTATTAAAAAAAAAAAAACAAGCACGTGGTCAATCATTCATATGGACAAATGAGGCGATGAGAACAAGAGTGGCCTAACCCACCAACATATCTAATGGAATCATATTAAGATTTTCATTTGAATTTCTTTTATTTTTTTCGTTTATTCACAATATTATTCGCTTTTTCTAAATTTGCTTTTTAGTGGTATATTATAACAATATGTCAATATTTGGATTAGCAGCAGCAGTTGCGACGCTAGATCTGCATTTATTTTAATTTTCATATTTTTGTGGGTTAGGCCACTCTTGCTCTCATCGCCTCAAATATCTCCGGCTATGCGACAGACTTGCCATGTTTTTATCTTTCAAATTTTATGACCCTATAATAAGCAGTTTCTTAGATATAGCCATTTGTGGGATATTTTGTGGGGAAAAATATCCCACATATAATAACAGTTATTTTTTGTGCGAAAAAATAGAAGTTAAAAAATTCTGGTTAATTCTTGTTCAATATAATAAAATACAAAAAATAACTAAAACTTTCAACTTTTTTAGAAAAATGGTTTAACGGTTACGGTCCCTGAATTTTTCAGTTTCTTGGCTAAGGATTACCATGTTAAAATAAACGAATTGGCCATTTAAGCCCTTAAGTGGACTTTGACCGGGCTTCTTATGATCAAATTGTGCTGTTCGTAAAATTCGTTTCGAAAGTTTCGCTTTTGTTAAAGGGGGGGGGGGGGAGGGTGGTTAAGGTTTTAAAACGTTTTTGGGGTTTTTTTTTTAATAATTCTGAATTTCACGAGTATTTTGTCAAAATTTCAAGCAAAACTAACGAAGATACAGCGATTCAAGTGAAAATAGGGGTTTCCACTTAAAAATGCTACCAAAAATTAAAAACATCGAAAAAATCTCCCTGTAACTACCTAGGAAAACATATCAGCTTTTAAACGAATTTCAATTTTCTTGTTTCAGATGATTCGGTTAAAAGTTGTGGAGTTCACCGCATAACAAGTTTTTTTTCGAGGGGCCTCCGGGGATCCTCTGTCACAGACTTAATTATTGATATTTTGAATTGAACATTATATATCCAAAGATACTTCAGATGTTATACTATAACGTTTATATAAAATAAATAAACCAAAATTATTCTTTTCTCAAAACAAAAAAAAAAATATGAAAATATGCGTATTCGGCCCCCCCCCTCTCTCTTAAAGTGTTCCGTCACGATCATCTTCTCCTATTATTCAATCTCAAAAATAATGAAAAACCTTGTTTTTGCACACTTAGCTAAAGATATCTCCAAAATGTTCATATGATAGAGCAAGTTAAGGCCCGGATTCAAAAATTATAGCGAAAGTAGTACTAGAGCGATTGAAAGACCACCTTTACGCGACGATCGATGCGGCTCAAGCAGGTTTCCGTGCTGGTTCTTCCTGTACGGACCATATCAACACAGTGCGTATCATCATTGAGCAATGTGCGGAATATAGATCCGATTTGCACATGATGTTCATTGAGTTCGAGAAAGCGTTCACAGGGACTGCTTATGGGTTGCCCTTCGACGGAGGGGTGTACCGGAGAAGATAATCGCAATAATCAAATCAACTTACGAAGTCGCAAGGTGTCGAGTTCTACACAAGGGAAAACTATCTGATCCCTTTGAAGTCCGCAGTGGTGTCCGTCAGGGCTGCATTTTGTCCACAGTCTTGTTTCTTCTTGTGATTGGAGACGTTTTAAATGCTGCTTTACACCAAATACCAAACAGCGGTCTGAGGTGGACAATGACGAGCTTTTTGCAACACATCGACTATGCTGATGACATCTGCCTCCTTGCTAGCCGGCTAACCGATCTTACACGTATGGCGGACAATTTAAATGCAGAGGCGATGTCTGCCGGCCTTAAAATTAACTTCAGAAAAACCAAAGTTTTAAGCCTGGCAAAAAAGTACAGCGGTCCAGTAGAAATATCTGGTCATCCCATTGAGTTGGTCGATAGTTTTACATACCTGGGAAGTGAAGTTGCTGCTTGAGGCGGAACTGAGGAGGACATTGAGTGCCGAATTAGGAAAGCTAGATCGGCTTTTGGTATGTTAAACGATATTTGGCGAAACAACATCCTGAGCACCAGCCTAAAAGTTCGACTGTTTAAATCGAATGTTCTATCTGTGCTTCTGTACGGCTGCTGTACTTGGAAAATAACCCAAGTAATCACCAAGCGATTGTAAATCGATTGTAAATCTACGTAAATCGTTGTCTTCAAATTGTTCTCAGAGTTTTTTGGCCTAACACAATAACCAATGACGAACTGCTCAGCAAAGCAAATATGGAGCAGTTAGACATCATGGTTAGAAGACAAAAGTGGAAGTGGATAGGCCACACTCTCCGCAAAGACAACAACAGCATCGCTAAGAAGGCAATGGAATGGAACCCCCTCGATGCGAGGGGCAGAGCACCCGGCAGACCACGAGAAACATGGAGAAGGACGGTGGAACGCGAAGCTAGTACACTTGGCAAGAATTGGAAGGAGCTCAAAGCGACTGCCAGAAACAGAACACGATGGCGCGTAGGCGTAGTTGAATCCCTATGTCCCGCTAGGGATTAAAGGACATTAAGAAGAAGAAGAAGGCCCGGATTCAAATTCAGCAACGAAAGCTATGTCGGATATGATGATTTATGATTCAGTTTTATTTTTTTTTTATGTATTTGTTTTTTTGGAATTGACAACAATAAAATTGATGTTTGTTCATGAACACAATGAAATAAACGAGATGCCAAAGAGTTATGCAGAAATCGTTTTTTTTTAAGCTTCTTAAATGTAATCGAAAAACTATGAAGAAATCTTCTGCATCCTGTAAATATACATAATTTTCTTAAAATTCTTTTTTTTTTGCCGCTTCAAAAGTAAAGATCGTCAAAAGAAAAACAAAAGGAAAACATCGTTTAATTACATTCGTGTGGCTCCGAAGGTGTTTAAACTATTTTATGGCATTAAGTGCGAGATGCTTGCGACCAAGTAGGTATCCATCCATTGGATGCAACATGCACAATGTTTACATAGCCACAACGAAACGGTAGCGATGCACAATTACAGCAACAACACCAACGACATGATCTGCACTCACGCACGTATCTGCTGGTAAGCGTAGCGAGTTCCACTCGAAGTCGAAGTAGAAGTTGAATAACGTGAAAAATAACGTGATAACAAACTATTAACGATTGATATTGTTTGCGGTTGTTTTCACTTTGATGTTAATAGAGGCGCTGAAAATCGGATACTCTCCTCCCCCACCCGCTCCTAACCACACACGCTTTAAAACGTGAAGCTCCTTAAAAAAAAAAGGCTGCTGTGGAGTTAGTATTGAAAGCAGCCACTTTAGTAGTTCTCCAGGAAGCTGCTTGCTGGCGTTGGAAAGCTTGAAGGGAGTGAAGCGGCTGTGTAGGGGAGGAGATGATAAGTCAAGAGGTGTGGAAAATCGGCTGTTGTTTGGTATTGAGCACTTTTTACAACTTGTTTTTGTTGTGTGGTTTAGCGATGTAAGTGAGTGTGCGAGCAATGTTGACAGCTACTGTGGATTTAGACTGCAGTTTTGGTGGCTATAGTGTACCGTTGCTTGCACTTCTTTTTTTTGTTTTTTTTTATTTTTTTTTTTTTTTTGGAAATGTTTGGCGTGAATAGTCCCATGAATTAAAGCGTTTCACCTGCAGTTTGTTTATTTTCGAATTTAAGTTGTTTAGAATATGTATTGTATACATATATTTCCTACTTCTACTCTTTTAACTGCGCTGTGTTGCAGGAGTGTTTTTTATAGATACATTTTGAAAATGATAGAAATGAAACTCTTTGTCATGCACTGTTTATTGAGAGAGATTCACTCGTACTCGGGCCAATTATTGAAAAACACTTTGAATACAACATCTGCATCCGTTAGATACTTTACCGATTACAACAAATTGAATTGGCACTCAACAATCCACTCAAGCTGCACTTTCTATGCCTTTACGACACACGCATAAACACAACAACACGCACACACACACACACATACACGTACAAATACAAACACTTTCCAGCATTTTGTGTAAATTGCACAAATTTTATTTTACCCCAAAGAGTTGGGTGGAGGGTCTCCCTGACTGCATTTCATTGCTTGCCGTTGTGTATTTAGCTTTATGTTGTAGTGATGAGGGGCTGTTATTGTTGTTGTTGTGTGGAGTACTGACTGTTTGTTGGTGGTACAAGTTTTAGCTTCAATTGTTTCGCAATTGAAATTGAATATTTCGATTTTATTGTAACTTTTAAAAGAATCTTTTAGTTTTCCTTCTTCTTCTTCTTTTCATTTTCAATTTCGTGCTTCCCTGATCATTCTATGTAGATGCATGTCGCTCTATAAAAAGCTTTAAACATCTTTCCATGTGAATCTTTTTTTTTATTTCTTTATTGCAACAGTTTCAATTCTATTTAAATGGCATCTGTTTTGAATTTGATTGTTTTAGAAATAATGAAGTTTTATAGCAATTTTTATGGGCTCATTTTCTATGGATCAAAGTTGTAAAGAAATTGTTGAAATTAAAGTGCGGCAATTTTGAGGCAAGATGCATAAAGATTGTTGAAATTTATATTTATTTATTTTCAATAAAAAATATCTTGGTCAATGAAACAAGGAAGTTTAAAATATTATTGTAGCGGGAAATTTCTTAGAGCTTTTCCTTGGTGCCTTACTTTAAGACAAAAAAGAAATGTATACAGTTGGCTGTGTTATAGACACACCCGTAGGTATTTTGACGTAACTAATTATCTTTATTCTTGTCTTTATTAATATCCGTATTTCTTCCCTTGTGCCTAAAGTTCTCCTCATCCTTAAACAAATTCTTATATTTGTGTTAAGACTTCTCTAATGCTTCTCCTCATTCTTGTCAAAATCCTTTTTCTATTACTTATTTTATATAGAAATTTGTTGTTTTTTTTTTGTTCTTATATAAATATATAAAGACAATTGTTTTTTGTTTTTCTTATACATTTTTTTTTATTTTTTATTTACTTATGTACATTTTTATAAAATTTTGTTTTTTTGTTATTTAATTTTTATTTTAATTAGAATGTTCTATTGGGATGATTTTATTTTTAATTTTATTTTTTACACATTCTTGTATTTTTATTTTTAATTTGTCTTACACTATTTTTATTTCTTGTTATTTCTATACTTATTTGTTATTAATTTTATTTTTATTTTTATTTTATTTTATTTTTATTTCTACACTTATTTTAAATTTTATATTGAAAACAAATTTGAGCTTTAGGCCAATCATATTGAAAACAAGACAACATGAAGACAAAGAAGGCAACAACAACAACAACGGCTCTGTATAGAGCAAATCACAAAGCTTGACTATACATACTGTTTCGTTGGCCGCTACACCAACTCATCAGTAGTCTTGTATGACTTTTCACTGTGATCCACTCAAGCTAATTAGGTTCTACTTATACTGCCAATTATGCCGAGAATTATTGTTGGTTGTTGCCTTCTTTGTCTTCATGTTGTCTTGTTGTCAACATACTTGGCCTAAAGCTCAAATTTGTTTGCAATAAAAATAATGAAAGGTCATATTCAAAATATTATTTTTAATTTTTGTATTGTAATTTTTTATTGTTTTCTATTCATATATTTATATAAATTTATATATATTTATACATATCGCTCATTCCCAAAAACAGTCTACCACATATCCGTTAAATAATTACAATTCAATTATTTTGAAGAAAGCCAAGAGCCAACTGGTCAAAAATGATACCAGATTCGTGATCAGCTGCTTAAAATACATGTGAATATGTCTGTCTATCTTCTCACACTCAAACTTTTTTTTTGTGTGTCGGTTTTATATGGAATTATTAATAAGAAAACGGAAAAGTTCCAATACCTTACAATTTGTGTCCCGATGCCATAAGAGATAAATAGAAAATATTTTTTCATTGAACTGACCTATTGAAGGGCTAATTCTTTTCCACAAAATTCGTAGAATAACTTTTATTTCTAAATGTATCCAAAACGCAGAGATTTTTGTTACGTTTCTCGATGCCTGATGTTTTTTTAATGCATGATTCTAAAAAACTCTTGCACATTTAGTATTAATATAAATGTATTTGGTAAGTAGTTCTATTGTATTTCTATTTCTATTTCTATTTCTATTTCTATTTCTATTTCTATTTCTATTTCTATTCCTATTTTTATTTCTATTTCTATTTCTATTTCTTTTTCTATTTCTATTTATTTTTCTATTTCTATTTCTATTTCTTTTTGTTTTCATTGTACTCTATTTTTGTTTCTTATTTTTATTTTAGTCTTGGTTTTTTTATTCTTATTTTTATTGTACTTTATTTTTATTTTTTCTTTTATTTTTATTTATATTTTTATTTAAATCTTTTTTGTTTTTCTACATATATTTTTAGTTTAATTGTTATTTTTTTTATTGGAATTTCTATTTATCTTTGTACTTTAATCATTGTTTTTTATTTTAATATATATTTTAGTTTAAATTTTAATTTTGTTTTTATTTTTGTATTTACTTTTATGTCTACTTACTTTCATAAATTTATTTAAATTTTGGTTTGGTTTTTGTGTTTTATTTTGACTTTTACTCTCATTTGCATTTATTTTTTTGATTTCTATGTTTATTTTTATTTTTTTTTATATGCTAAAAAACTACATATATTTTTTTAGCATATAAAAAAAATATATATGCAAAAAAATACATATATTAAAGTACTCTTACTTTTTATTCACATTTTTATTTAATATATTTTTTTTCTATAAATGTTTTGAATTTAATTGTTATTGTTATTTTATATGTGTTTATATTTATATTTACGCTTTAATTGATATTTTTATTTCTGTTAATAATTTTATATTTATTTATAATTTTAATTTTGTTTTAATTATTATTTTGATTTTTAGTTTTACTTTTTTTATTTTTATTTTAATTTTTACCCTAATTTTGTATACACAATTTTCTTTTAATCTTATTTGTTTTTCTTATAAGATTAAATATTTAATATATAAGTTTATCTTATATATTTTTATTTTAATTGTTTTTTTAATTTTTGTTTGTTTTTCTATGTACAGTAGATTCTCGAAAAAGTAAGGGTTATTAACTTTTTCCAACTATTAACTTTTCTAAGCGGTTTTCAAAATTGAAAAAATAAAAAATATATGGGCATTTCCTGGAAAAGGTCAACCGCTACCAAAATATTAAAGTTGAAGCAAAAAGACTTTTCTGATAAAATTTAGTTAGTTAATGCATTGGATTTTAAGAATATACCTAATTAAATACATATTACCATTTGTAATTTAAGAAAAGTGGTCTGCAAAGAGCATCTTTGCTTTTTTTGGTTTTAGCGTTTTTAATTGACATTTTTCCTTGAGTTATTTCTGAGTCTTACATATCATGTCGATTGCACTCTTCTTATAGACTAAATATACCAACAATAAATATTTAAAAACACCACAGTAGAGATCAAGCAAACTCCGAATAACGGTAAAATTCAAAGATTCTTTGTACTACATTCTTCTGTCCCGTTCGCGACCGAAAAAAGGCATTTGTGTTTAGTTCTCCGTGACCGTTGATCGGAATAGTTTGATATTTACAATTCAAAACAAAATAACCGAGATCATTTAAAAAAACCAAACCGAAAACATTTTGATCCATAAATATTTTTTTATTGATTTTTAAAGTGTGTCCCGTTCGCGATCGTAAGTGTTAAATTCATTGATAAACTTAGATATCCATGGAGCTGAAACTGTAATATCTTTTAAAATTAAAATAAAATAATAATTCTTTTATTTTTGTTATCATTGGAATATATCTTGTTTTATTTATTTTTTATACTTATAAATAAAAAATTTTAAACCTAAAAAATGCCTTTGGAATCATTGTCCCGTTCGCGATGTCCCGTTCGCGATTCTAAAAAAAATATTTAAAAAAAATAATAATAAGGATAATTAAAAAAAACAAAATGCTAAATAAAAGCTTTATATCTCTGCTTTAGTTAAAAAATAATCTCCATTTAATAAACTGACAAAATTCGCAGAGTTTTAAACAAAACCACACACCGAAAAAAATTACTTACATTTTTTGTCCCGTTCGCGATCGCAAGTTTATCGAAAATATTTGGAGAACGTTCATATTTTATAATTTTCTTTTTGTTCTCAAAAATTGTTCTACTAAAATGCTATTAAATATTTATAAAAAGTTAAAAAAAAATTTGAGTTTTCTTATTTTTTTTTCAAGTTGAGTGCGTACGAATGTCCCGTTCGCGATCCTGGAAATGCCCATATACATATATGTTTCGGATATAATACACTAAATTTATTTCAATGACTTAGTTTTCATCATTACAAAAAAGGAACTTATATTTAAATTGTACCGGCTGGTTTAAAGCCCACAATCACTCTTGACCATTTTCTTGCGAGATAACTTAGTATGTATTAATTTGTGCGGGGTGGTTTGCAGAAGTTGTCTAGACCTGTTTGTTTTTTTTTTTCTTTTGCGTAATAACTCTTAACCATTTTCGTGTGCATGTTGATAAGGTCTGCCACCTGATTTACTTCATTACTGTTTGCATACCATTTTAGCAAGGCATTGATGCTTTCAACTGCTTCCGACAAGCTCACTTTCGGTTGTTGAATATCTTGCTCAATAGTTGAACCGTCGTTATCATTATCAGACACTTCAAAATCTTCGTTATCTTCCGTTATTTGATCCTTGTTTCAAATTTCCCACCCGGTACGTTTTCTTGTGCGAAAATGTTTAGTTAAATTCTAAAAATTTAGTGCGAATAATTTAGTTCGATATCCTAACTTGGCCAATTTTATTGGATTTTGATCCATGGGCTGCAAATTGCTGTTACATCTGCTGTAAATCTAATCTAATCTGATTTGCGATGATTGGTTCTTCCTTGTTGATATTTTTTTTAGTAAACAATACACAACTCTCAAATTCAAACGCTTACGACTGACTAAATTAATGTTGTTTGACAATTAAAAATGGAGAAATGCTTCTGCAGCTCAAAACAGAAAAGAAATTCGGGGAATCCCAATAAACAAAATGAAATTTCTCGCTTGTCTTGCCAAAAAAACGGTTGGTTTCAAAAAGCGTACGCTCAGAAAAGTTAACTCAAAAATTAACTTTTTAGAGCGGTACGTGGACGCTGAAATTCGGTTAACTTATTACACTAATATAACAATTTTAATATTGATTTTGATTTTGATTCTGATTTTGATTTTGATTTTGATTTTGATTTGGATTCTGATTCTGATTTTGATTTTGATTTTGATTTTGATTTTGATTTTGATTTTAATTTTTTGATTTTGATTTTGATTTTGATTTTAATTTTGATTTTGATTTTGATTTTGATTCTGATTTTGATTTTGATTTTGATTTTGATTTTGATTTTCATTTTGATTTTGATTTTGATTTTGATTTTGATTTTGATTTTGATTTTGATTTTGATTTTGATTTTGATTTTTATTTTGATTTTGATTTTGATTTTGATTTTGATTTTGATTTTGATTTTTATTTTGATTTTGATTTTGATTTTGATTTTGATTTTGATTTTGATTTTTTGATTTTGATTTTGATTTTGATTTTGATTTTGATTTTTTATTTAGATTTTGAGTTTGAATGATTTTGATTTTGATTTTGATTTTGATTTTGATTTTGATTTTGATTTTGATGTTGATTTTGATTTTGATTTTAATTTTGATTTTGATTTTGATTTTGATTTTGATTTTGATTTTGATTTTGATTTTGATTTTGATTTTGATGTTGATTTTGATTTTGATTTTAATTTTGATTTTGATTTTGATTTTGATTTTGATTTTGATTTTGATTTTGATTTTGATTTTGATTTTGATTTTGATTTTGATTTTGATTTTGATTTTGATTTTGATTTTGATTTTGATTTTGATTTTGAATGATTTTGATTTTGATTTTGATTTTGATTTTGATTTTAATTTTGATTTTGATTTTGATTTTGATTTTGATTTTGATTTTGATTTTGATTTTGATTTTTTGATTTTGATTTTGATTTTGATTTTGATTTTGATTTTTTATTTTGATTTTGATTTTGATTTTGATTTTGATTTTGATTTTGATTTTGATTTTGATTTTGATTTTGATTTTGATTTTGATTTTGATTTTGATTTTGATTTTGATTTTGATTTTGATTTTGATTTTGATTTTGATTTTGATATTTGATTTTGATTTTGTTTTCGATATATATTTTTGTTTTTATTTTTATGCTTTGTTATTTTTATTTTTATTTTTATTTTTATTAAAATGATTTTAATTGTTACTGTTGTTTTTTATAAATAAAAGTTTTTTTAACTTGAATTGTTGTTTTTGTGTTATTTTTATCTATTTTAATAATTATTTTTGTTTTAATTTGTATTTTTATGTTTCTTTTATTTTTATTTTTATTTCTATTTTTATTTTTATTGAAGTTTTTATTTTTTGTTTTATTTTTATTTATATTTTTATTTTATTTTTTATATAATTTCAAGTTTTTTTTTAAAATTTCATTATTGTTTTATTATTTATTTTTAATTGTTTTTATTCGATATTAAAGATTTTTTATGTTTAAGTTTTTTAAATTATATTGTTTGTAAACGTTTTTTTGTAATTATTTTGTTTCTTTGTAAAGTTTTAAGTGAATAATTGTAAGTGAAGACACGCTCAAATAATAGACACATCATTTTTTTCTTAAAGCACTCAAATTTTCAAAGCTTTGATGAAAACAGTTAAAAACTTCCTTGCACTGCAACTAATATACATTCCTTACTCTTACCGGATGATTCCAATATTTAGGCGACTATCGATTTGTTGATCGGTAGAATACAAATTCCAGTGAAATAATCTCACGTAATCGCACCAAACTGTTCTCTAACTGAACGAGCTACAGCCGAAACACGTTTGCCATGAACTTGACCAAAATGTCTTCGTCGTCCAATGACTTGTTTCAGCAACAAAACAACAAAGGCCAGCGTGCGCTCACACAAGGCTACCAGCGATCGTCTACATGGACTGACTGGATCGTGGCGATTTTAATGCCAACATATGAGCGCCTTTATTGCTGCTCCTGCTGTGGCTGCTGCTGTTGCGACTAGCAATTAAGTTGCTGCCACGTTTTGCAAGCAAGCGGCTTTATTTCTGTGTCGAATACATGGCCAAAATAAGCAAAAAAAAAAAATAAGAATATGTAACAAACTGTCATAACGGCGCTACAACAACAGCAATAACATTAGAGCACCAAGAGATGAATTCAAGTGGTAGTTTAGCATCGCATATCTCAGTTGCAGGCAAGAACTGTTTGAGGTGGACCGCAACGCAGCGCCTTTGTTGGATGGATAGTTGGTTGGCTGGCTAACTTGATGTCAGCAGCTGAGGAATGAGCTAAAGTGAATGAATTCCAATCGATCGTTCGTGTAGAACTTGTTATTATTTTTGTGTTCTTTTTTAAATTTTCTGGAGTTGGCCAAAAATTCATAATTACCAAATTTGCTTTAGTTGTCTACAGCCAAAAAGACTTATTTTTTATGTTTTATTTTGCTATACAATTTCGTTTGTTGCATTGATCGATGTCTAACAAAGCACATTCATTTGAGTTAACAACTTTGACTGAAATTTTGGATGGTTTTAATTTCTTTTTGAATCATTTTTTTTTCGAAAGGAATTTATCATTATTGCTTTATAGCTCAAAGTAATTAATGCATGCAATAATGTGGCAACCTTTGTTGTGACCTATTTAATTTAGCACGTATATGAAATGCATAAACTGTGATTTTTAGAGAGAATATCTTTATAGAGGCTTTAAAGAGACAAAAAGTTTTCAAAGACATCCAATATTTTAATTTTTATAAATTTCAGTAAATCTTTGTCTTAAATCTTTTCCTAAGTGTGTCCCAGTTTTTGTCCTTATGCTTTTCCCAATCTTGTCCTAAACATTGAGTGGCAATAAACGTTTTTTTTCTTTGCGTGTAGGCATTTCTGTTCTCATTAGGAATTGAACTTTCAGAAAATGTACGCGAACCGAAAATATTTTAGAATTTTGAAATGGGAACCGGTCTAATGTCTATACAATAATATTTAAGTCTATTATGGAGTCACTCAGTGAGCAAATATTTTCCAATTATGGAGCAAACAAAGTTCTTCTTTGCCTACTTTAATCTACAAATTCATAAAAACTATAATAATAATAATAATAATGATAATATTAATAATAATAATAATAGTAATAAATACAATGCAATGAATACACCAAGTAATGCATAAATTAGTGTAGAGCTCAGTAATGTAAGAAAATCAATTTTGGGTGAACAACTTTGATGGGTATTGAGAAAATAGCATAACGTAGAATATATTAGATAACATGCAGAACATGCACACAAATACTAATTCCAAATCAAATCTGTTTATATGTTGCTGCACATAATGACTTTATCCTACCCTTGGTCCTGTGAGCTGTTGGAAATTGTTGAAATTTTAATTGATTATGATTGATTCGAAACACCAACAAAGTCTGCAAATTAGCAACATCAACGCCAATCGTAATGAATTCAATAGAATGCTGCAGTGTTGTTGCAGTGTTGTTGGTCGCCCAGATAAAGCAGATTAAAATTGATGACGCTTGTGGATGCGGATATCAAGATAGATGTTTTAAATTAAAGCTGATGCTAGGTGGGATTATTTGTGACGTACACCTTGTGTGTTAAGCACTAAAAGAAATGAAACTGCATAAATGATATTTTTTAACTTTTTTACTGATGTTTTTTTTTTCAAAGTAATTGATTCTTCAGTTTGCTTATTTACTATTGACTGTAAACTCAATTTTCTCAAAGTTGAGAATCTATGTGTGTTTTTGCAAAATTTTATACTAATTTCTTTTTTTCTTTCAAGAACAACCGTTCTCTCTACACATCTCTATCAAACTAAAAAAAAAGTGAATCACATTAATTACAATTTCTGTTGAATCAGCTGAATTCAAGCTATTCTATGGAGTTACATTTTGGCTAGTTGCATTTCCGGATAGCTTTTCTTGTTTTTGGCTGGTCGAGTGTATTTGTTCTTTTAATGTATTTTTTCTTCTCTGGTACATGTTTCCAAATAGGAAGCAAAAGTTTGTAAAGAACGGATAATTGAATTAAAGTTGAGTTTTTTTGTTCTTTTATTTGAGGATGCAATCCTTTCAGAGGTATGTGTATGAAGGCTTTATATGCATTTTCGTTTTAAGGAACAAATGTTTAAAATTAATAAACAAGTCGTTCTTACTGATTAAAAAAAAAAAAAAAAAAAAAAACACTGAAAACAATTGACGAACACCATAAAGACAATTATGAGAATTAAGTCCAATATATATCAATACGTGAAACTACATATAAAGGGTGGTTAAATTTTAAGGGCCGATGTTGATTTTGAATTAAAAACAAATTATTTAGGAAATTATTGTCATTTCTTTTTATTATGATAATATTGGTATGGTTCAATTATGTATGTAACAAAATATCGGCCAAATGGTTGCCGCGACCTCGGCGGCACACCTCCATCCGATGGTCCAAATTGAAGTGAGGTTCTATGCCGTTAATGTGCCTAATTATCTCATCCTTTAGCTATTGAATTGTTGCTGGCTTATCGACGTACACATTTTCTTTCAAATAACCCCAAAGAAAGAAGTCCAACGGTGTGATATCACATGATCTTGGCGGCCAATTGATATCACCACTACGTTAGATAACACGGCTATTGAATTTGTCGCGCAAAAGAACCGTTGTTTCGTTAGCTGTGTGGCAAGTGGCACCGCCCTGTTGAAACCACATATCGTCCACATCCATATCTTCCAATTCGGGCCATTAAAAGTTTGTTATCATCTCACGATAGCGAACATCATTCACAGTAACTGCCTGACCGGCCTCATTTTGGAAAAAATACGGCCCGATGATGCCGCCAGCCCAAAAACCGCACCAAACAGTCACTCTTTGTGGGTACATTGGTTTTTCGACAACCACTCTTGGATTATCATTCGCCCAAATGCGGCAATTCTGCTTATTGACGAATCCACTGAGGTGAAAATGTGCCTCATCACGGAAGACGATTTTCACGATATGCATTTTGGTTTGAAAGCCCATTTTCATAACTTGCCTGAATAACTTTAACGCGTTGCTCGATTGTGTATCTTTCCATGGTTCAAATTGAGTTAGTCTGAAATTGAAAAATGTCAAATGAAATGCAGAAAAAACTTGACGTTTAGGTGTGGTTCACATTCAAAATCGGCCCTTAAAATTTAACCACCCTTTATTTCGGGAATAAATATAAAGACCCAAAAACATAAATTTAAAATTTTACGATATCAGTTGAGACACGTAGAAAGTAAGAAATATTAAGTGAAATAAGGGAAACATTCAAGCGCCGAGAAGTTATTCTTCATCAACACAATTTGAGAGGGTTTTGATTACTCAAAACATAAAATGAATGGGTCATCTGCCGTACACTTCTGACTTCGCACCTAATGACTTATTTTTCGCGAACATCAAGGAAAAAATGTATGGATAACGGTTTTCGATGTCAGAAAAAAACTATTGATGCGTTCAAAAACTATCTTTTGGAGGTGTCTCAAGCGGAATGGTATAAATGCTATGACAAATGGTTTGAATGCATGCAACAAATTTTTAATCAAAAAGGAGACTATTTTAAAAAGGAATAAAGAAAAAAATTGGTGTTTAAATTTATTGCCGAAGAAAATGACTATATTTGACTATATACACTATGTAACAAAATTATTAACACCCCTGCTAAATTTTTGGTTTTCCAGAAAAATGTTGAAACAATGTAAAACTAAAAATTCCAAAAAAATATATTTATCTTTTTTTATCGTTATATTTATAGTTATTTATTTAACGGTTATTTTACAAAAACAAAACAAAACTGATTAGAAACGTGACCAAATTAACGGGACTCATCTGGTTTGGCAATAAACTAATGTTGTAAGGTCAATTCATTTGTGCCAAAACTGTCGAGTGCATTACAATGGCAAAAACAAAAGAATTGTGCATAGAATTAAGAAATAAAGTTATCGAACTGCATAAAAATGGAATTGAATATAAAAAAATTAGTAAAAATTCAAATCTGAACAAGAACACTCTGGCAAGTTTAGTGAAAAAGTATAAAAAAAAAACAAAAACAGTTAAAAATATTAATGGAAGAGGTAGGAAAAAAAACTTCAACAAGAGTAGACGCAGCGATTGTGAGAGAAGTAAAAAAAGATCCCCTGCTCCAAAACTAACAGCCTAAGTAAATAGCACATTTAAAATTGATATTTCGAGTCAAACTGTACGACGTCATATAAAACTTGCGGGATTCGAGGGAAAAACTGCGCTTAAAAAGCCTTTCGTATCGAAAAAAAAAACCAAAAACAGAGACTTCAGTGGGTGCGAGAAAAAGCCACGTAGACACTTGAGCAGTGGAAGCAAATAATTTGGTCTGATGAAACCAAAATCCTTTTTTTTGGCTCCGACGAAATAATAAGAGTTTGGAGAAAGCCAGGAGAACGCTAAAAAAAGGAATGTTTGCGCCCCCCAGTCAAACATGGTGATGGTAAGAACCGTATTTATTTATTTAAAAATAAAATATATTGTTTTAATTTAAATTGCAATCATTTTCTTATAAACATTAGGAAAGCTGATGATCTGGGGTTGCATGTCATGGAATGGAGTTGGAAAACTAAGTTTTAAAGATGGCATAATGAACAAAGAGATGTACATAAATATTTTAGAAAATAATCTCGCCTTAAGTGCAGATAAAATGGATATCGCGGAATCGTATACTTTTCAACAGGATGGAGATCCGAAACATAAAACCAAATTGGTTACCCAGTGGCTTCGAAAAAAGCAAATACGAGTTCTGGATTGGCCTGCTCAATCACCAGACCTCAATTCAATCGAGCACTTGTGGGCTCATTTGAAAAAAGTATGTGCTTCACAAAAACCTACAAATCTTTCAAATTTAAAGGAAATTATTTTACAAGAATGGAATAAAATTGGAATGGAATAAGATGCCAGGCAGTTAAAGAGGCAAAAGGCGGTCATACTCCATATTAAATGAAGGGTGTGAATATTTTGATGCGTCAAAAAATTAATTTTGTTTTTGTTTTTGTAAAATAATTTTTCTTAGAAAAATGAATCGTTGATTTTTCGTTATGTATTGTTTTAATGAAATAAATATTTTTTTTGGAATTTTAACAAAACATTGTTTCAACATTTTTCTGGAAAATCAAAAATTTAGCAGAGGTGTGGATAATTTTGTTACATAGTGTATTTATAATGACTCATACGTTATGACCAGCTATGGGCAAAGAGCGCTCTTGGAGCGCTGAGAGCAAGAATTGAGAGCAAAGTCTTATGTAGCAACACAAAACGCAACAACAAATCAAAGACAAGAGACAAACACAGAAGCAAAACCGAAGCAACACCGAAGCTTTAAATGTAGTGGTGCCCATACCCGGTTATGACCTATGTATGAACATTAGAGCGGGTCGGTGTCCATGCAACAAAAAAAGTTTAGAAAAACCACCCCCTATTTCGATTGATTTCCAAAAATAACAAAATAGGAATAGCAATAGGAATACGAAAAGGAATAGAAATAGGAATAGAATTAGAAATGGAAATGGAAATGGAAATAGAAATGGAAATGGAAAAAGAAATAGAAATAGAAATGGAAATGGAAATAGAAATAGAAATATAAAAAGAATAAGAAAAAGCAAAAGAAAAAGAAATAGAAATAGGAAAAGGAATACGAATAGGATAAGGAATAGGAATAGGATAAGGAATAGGAATAGGAATAGGAATAGGAATAATAATAGGAATAGGAATATGAATAGGAATAGGAAAAGGAATGGAAATATGAATAGGAATAGGAATAGGAATATGAATAGGAATAGGAATATGAATAGGAATAGGAATAGGAATAGGAATAGGAATAGGAATGGAATAGGAATAGGAATAGGAATAGGAATAGGAATAGAAATATCAATAGGAATATGAACATGCAAATAAAATAGTAAAGTGCATGTGAATCGGATTTCATATACAAACTTTAATGTTCTTTGTTTTTTTTTTATTCCATGGCAACCTGTCTCAACTGCGTTAAAATTTTTTTTTTAACTATTCTCCTTTTGTTTTGTTGTAATAACGAAATTGTTGCCGATATAAAACACCATTTCTGCGGAATTCCATGCCATGCATGTTCTATGCAAATGAACTGCGTGGGACTAAATAATTTCGATGCTGTTGCTGTTGTGAAGATTTGTGATAAGTACTCATCACAAGATCAACTTAATATCATAGAAAAGGAGAAAAAAAAATTAAATACTTAAATAAAACCTAGAAACCTACAATGAACAATATCAGCAGTTGTTGAAGCTGCTGGTGAGCTGTTTGCGACTCTGCAAGGCCAGAGTGATCTACCACCACTGAATGTGACAAGTTGTGGAAATAGTTTCTTTGGTTCGTCCACAAGATGTTGTGTGCGTCCATCAGCCACAAATATACAACAATGAAACGATGATGATGAAATCCCGATAACAAAAGCAACAGAAATATTCACGAAGGTGATTTACTTCACGTAATGCTGTTTTTTGGTATTTTTCCCCAGTTGTTGTTGTTACTTTTGTAGAAGTTGGCTGCTAAGCTGTGCTTGTGGTTTGCATTCGCTGGAACTGTGTCGTCCACTCTCGGTGAATATCACGTGGCTGTGATACGTGCTCGCTGATAAGCAAAACGATTTATTACTCCAGAGATGCATTCGCTGACGAAGACGACGACGACGACACTGGCGCTGGAGAACGTGCAGCATTTGCTGTACGGCGTTATTTACAACTGTTTGCAGCAATTTGAGAACCATTACATGGTCGATGTCATTTTAAATGCTCGATGAATTGGATGCCATTCGCGGACACACGCTGCTATAATAGGCAAGGATAGTTGAGGTCGGCGTGAATTGGTGCTACTGACGTGCATTTTAGTTGCCGTTGGGTGTGAACTAGTGGGCGCAGGTGTCGCTCTTGGCCTTGCGGACAAGCGAGTGAGTGAGTGAGTGACTTAGTGTGTGTGTGTGTGCCCGTAAATGTTTCATAGCCCATAATTCACTCCATCATTTGTGCTGCTCTTAGTTACTTGGTACTTGATGCGGTGTGCCAGCTGATGCTTGTGACTGCGGTATCGATGACATCTAAGCTGCAAATCGTTGAAGTAAAATGCGATTTTGTTGTTGCGCTTCTGTGTAAGTTGTTATTGCTTTCCACTGGGAGGATGGTAGTAGAAGCTTCCTTAGATGTCACTCTTAGTTTCAATTGCAATTTGCTGCCACTTTAGTAGCGCATGTGGCGCTCCTGTGACAATCAGATACACTGGGTAGCACCGACAAAAAACAAAAGTAGGGCGTGGGGAAAGGGGTATGTCTAGTATAATACCTTTTGTTCTCCTCTGGTCTGATATATATACCTATATATTTTACAATTTTTCACATGTTTTTAGATAATGTTCCCGCCTGTTTGATGATATTTTTAATTTCTCTGGACTTCATTTCTTAAAATTCTTATTGCAAAAATAAAAAAAAACAAAAAAAAAAAAAAATAAGAAAAAAAAACAAAAAAAGAAATAAAAATGAAAACAACAAAAAACATTTTTATTCATAAATAGAGCTGCCTTTATTTTCCACTGTTCACAAAACGTTCACTTTCGCTTGCGACAATGGTTTAAGGATATCACTATAAAAACAGCAAACTGCAGATAGGCTTAAATGGCATCTGCTGCATTTTGTTTTATGTCCTTCAACACAGAAATAGTTCTTGAGTCGTCGACACTTAGGTGCGTGTGCGACATGCGACTGGCGACATTTGGTATTTGAATGCTTTGAATTGAGACGTGCATTGAATGCGGCTTAAAGGCTATTAACTGTTATGATGATATGCAGGCATGTTTTGAGCCCACAACAACGATTCGAGTGAAAATACAAAATGCCAAAATTGCACCTGGCGTCACAGAAATCAAAGCAATGTGAATGCGACATATACAGCTGAGCAAAGCAATTAAAACTTTATTTAAATCAAATAAAAGGGTTTAAGGTAGTGTTGAATAGTCCTTTTATAAATAATCACTATACAATGAAAAAAGAGGTCATTAAAAAATTGCAAATAACGCACATTGGGTGGCATTTTTGTGGATTGGGGACAAAAAAATAAAACAAAAAAGCCTAACAGGCTGCATGATGCATCGTCCGTCTGTCGCACAATTTCAATGACGACCTCCCAATAATAATGTGTGGCACTGTGCGATCGGGTTACACAAAACGGTTTTGACGTATCTCACACCTGCTTTCAGCCGCCGAGTGGCCGTCCAGACGCAGCTCACGTTCAAGCTGCAGCAGAAGTTTAGGTTTTTTTCTACTATTATTCAAGTAGCCACGCGATCAAAGGATCAAATTACATTTCGTGCCACATCAAAACACATACACACAGCCACACGCACTGGCTCAGTTGATGCTGTTCTGTTGTTATTGTTTTCCTTTTTCTTCCTTATTATATTATATTTTTTTGCCATATAAATATGGCCAAATGTAAATTGATCGTGTTCCTCATGTTCGATATGAATTTTTGACACAATGATCTGCTTTGACGGCCTTTCGGATATTTCGATCATTTCGGCTTTGACCAAACAACAAGCCATCAACAAAAAAAAAGAAAAAAGGTTGTCATATTGAGATGCACAACTGGCCGCCGGCTGCTAATTTTTGTACGGCTGTCCAACGCTCGCTTCTACCTTCGATCTCCCCTGAAAGCCATATAAATTTGATAAGTGCACAAGATCAACAATATATGCAAAATTAATATTTAAAAAAAAAAAAAAAACAAAAATATGAATTTTTAAAAAAAAGTGCAGGTAATTTGATGATACCCAGATGTTGGTGCATGTGGAGCAGGCAATATGTTTGACCATGATTTCTTATAAATGCCAAATTATTTGCTCGATTTGCATTCATATCGAATGCAGGATCGATTTTAATGCTTCTTTAACGTTTTGATAGGGTTTTTATTGAGTGAATTTTTGTCATAACTTTAGTCATAACTTTAGTTAAATTTGTTTATGATTTACCTTGTAAACGTGGAGGTTTTTAACTTGAAATTCAACTTTTAAAGTTTCAAATTCAATTTTTTCCAAATCAAATGCTACTTTTCACAGGTAAAATTAAATTTTCAATGTACAGAAAGCTTTTTACATTTTAAATTCAACGTTTTGCAGTTAAAAAGAGTTGGCTGTGGCGTGGACACACCCGTAG
Organism: Pherbina coryleti; assembly: GCA_943735915.1. NCBI lineage: Eukaryota > Metazoa > Arthropoda > Insecta > Diptera > Sciomyzidae > Pherbina > Pherbina coryleti. Next base: position 109,638,633 of record OX030952.1, read on the forward strand.
GCTTTGACGTGACGGTGTTTTTTGTTATTTTTGTTTTTGTTGTTGTACACAAAGGGAAAAAATATTAAATTTATCCAAAAACTTTTTAATTTATCCAAAAAGCGAGTCATTTTTGCACCAATAACGCATTTGAATAAATCGACTACGTAAATATTTAAAATTTATTTGAATACTTTTTTAATTAAATTAAATATTTAAATATTTAAACAGAATTAATAAAAAATATATATAAATTATGCACGAATTTTTTAAAATATCTTTCAAATATTTACTATTTGAAAAGAAACTATCGCATTTAAAGAAAATTTAAATAAAAATATTGAATTTTAAAAAAACATATTTAAATTGAATATGTTATTAATGGTTTTATAGCATTACTTTCTTCATATTGCGTCCATCAAATGTCATTTGCCTGTATTATTTATTCTGTTTCACAATTCTATATTTCACTGTTATACTATTTTTGACAGTTGGTAAAATATTAGGGCACCAAAAGTCAAAAATAGCATAAACTAGAGGAAGAAAAAGTGACAGAAAATTATAAGCAAAATATGTAGGTAAATGACAACCGGTACAAGATATTTGTGAGTTAATATCAAGTTGTCACTCCACCCTACATCATGCCAAACATGCATACTATATTACTCTGGCAACAATAACTAAATGAGAACTATAAGAACTGCAAATGCAAGAAATAAACTGCAGGAACAGAGTGCGATGCTGTTGCTGCTTGTCGGAGTATGTGTGTACGTGTGCGATGCTGTTGCTGCTTGCTTGTATGGAATATGTGTGTACGTGTGTGGTATAAATAAAATTCTAATACGGGAAAGAAACGAGTTGTAAGGAAAATATTTGATTTATCCACGTAAATATTTAAATAAAATTGATACTCAGGCGTGGATAATGTTAATATGCATTATTTCCCTTAGTGTAGTTGTTGTAGTTGTTGTTGTTGTTGTTGTTGTTGTCGTTGTTGTTGTTGTTGTTGTTGTTTATGATGTTGATGTTGATGTTGATGTTGATGTTGATGTTGATGTTTATGTTGATGTTGATGTTGATGTTGATGTTGATGTTGATGTTGGGGTTGGAGTTGATGTTGGTGTTGGTGTTGGTGTTGCTGTTGGTGTTGGTGTTGATGTTGATTTTGATGTTGATGTTGATGTTGATGTTGATGTTGATGTTGATGTTGATGTCGATGTCGATGTCGATGTTGATGTTGATGTTGATGTTGATGCTGATGTTGATTTTGATGTTGATGTTGATGTTGATGTTGATGTTGATATTGATGTTAATGTTAATGTTGATGTTGATGTTGATGTTGATGTTGATGTTGATGTTGATGTTGATGTTGATGTTGATGTTGATGTTGATGTTGATGTTGATGTTGATGTTGATGTTGATGTTGATGTTGATGTTGATGTTGATGGTGATGGTGATGTTGATGTTGATGTTGATGTTGATGTTGATGTTGATGTTGATGTTGATGTTGATGTTGATGTTGATGTTGATGTTGATGTTGATGTTGATGTTGATGTTGATGTTGATGTTGATGTTGATGTTGATGTTGATGTTGATGGTGATGTTGATGTTGATGTTGATGTTGATGTTGATGTTGATGTTGATGTTGATGTTGATGTTGATGCTGATGGTGATGTTGATGTTGATGTTGATGTTGATGTTGATGTTGATGTTGATGTTGATGTTGATGTTGATGTTGATGTTGATGTTGATGTTGATGTTGATGTTGATGTTGATATTGATGTTGATGTTGATGTTGATGTTGATGTTGATGTTGATGTTGATGTTGATGTTGATGTTGATGTTGATGTTGATGTTGATGTTGATGTTGATGTTTATGTTGATGTTGATGTTGATGTTGATGTTGATGTTGATGTTGATGTTGATGTTGGGGTTGGAGTTGATGTTGGTGTTGGTGTTGATGTTGATGTTGATGTTGATGTTGATGTTGATGTTGGGGTTGGAGTTGATGTTGGTGTTGGTGTTGATGTTGATGTTGATGTTGATGTTGATGTTGATGTTGATGTTGATGTTGATGTTGATGTTGATGTTGATGTTGATGTTGATGTTGATGTTGATGTTGATGTTGATGTGGATGTTGATGTTGATGTTGATGTTGATGTTGATGTTGATGTTGATGTTGATGTTGATGTTGATGTTGATGTTGATGTTGATGTTGATGTTGATGTTGATGTTGATGTTGATGTTGATATTGATGTTGATGTTGATGTTGATGTTGTTTTTGTTGTTGGCGTTGTTTTTTTTTTTCTTTTTGATTTTTTTTGTGTTATTTTTATCATGTGCCCGAAGTCTTCACTTTCATATTCGTTCCTATAAATTTACCGTTACGTCAGTAGTCACAGAGTTAAAATTCCATGCAACGTTTTTTTCATGGTTATAGCATTTTTACTACATTATGTGGTTGCCACCCTGAAATAATGACGGTAACATAAGAATTTTTTTGTAATTTAATTGTGAGACTTAATAACACATCTATGCTGTCGTAAAACAACATTTATCGCACCACGTCTCCAGAGTGAGTAATAATTCCACGCAACGATATTACATTTCTGTTACAAATGCTGCTTTATTCACGACTTGGTGACGTCAGAATTTTTGTCGTAAGGCCAAGTATAAATGCTTCATTTTCGTTTTTAAATATTTATCGTAGCTTATATATTCACCGAGTAAGAATTCAATGCAACGCCGTTGCAGGAATGATTCATTGTCGATCTTTGAGAGGATTTCTCTGTGTCCTCATGACGTCAGAAATTTTTTGTCTAATCTTGTTCTGAGGGCTTAGAACAGGCCTTATTGGTGTATCATGGTTTTAATCCCAGCACTAATACTCAGCGTCCGTGGTATAGTTGGTTAAAGTGCGTGACCTCTATGTCAACGAACCTGGAGAACCGGGCTCGAACCCCAGCAGCGACAGAAAATTATTTGAATTAAAATAGTTTTTCTGTATGGCCGCCACCTCTCTGCAGACAATGGCAAACCTCAGAGAGTAATCAAAATGCCATGTAAAGCTTCTTGAGAACAAGAACATTCCGTTCATCGCTGTTCGGAGTCGGCGTTAAACCCGTAGGTCCAGTTCTTGGTCAATTGTGTACAAACTTAATATCACGCACATCATAAGAAGCTAGGTCAAAGTCCTTTCAAGGGCTGAAATGGCCAGTTATACTAATACTCACCGAGTAATAATTCCATGTAACAAATTTTCAGTAACGTTGCTTAAGCAGCTCCCACCGCGTCGCGATGACGTTTTGAATTTTTATATTGTTTTTATAATGAAGTAAAAAAATTAACCTTTATGATAGTACCATATTTTTAATCAAAGCTTTTATACTTAGCGAGTAACAATTCAATGCAACGTCGATGAATTTTGAAAAAATGCGTTTTTCAACTTTTTGGAAACCTGCGCAGTAAAACGTAACTTCGTCACGGAAAAATCATAGACTTCTTCGGGACGTGTAGGGAGCTCCTTAATCAAAGCATCTGCAAATTTGTTATTTGGAATTATAACACGTTATATATTTGTGCTGAAAAACTTCAGTAAAGGCTGGTTCTTAACCGTTTCGACAAAAATAGACGAAAAATTCTTGACGTCATAAAGTCGCGAAGAGAATATCACAAAAATGCAATATTGTTGCATAGAATTATTACTCGCTAAGTAGAAGTATTTAATACGAAATATTTAATTTTACGACAACAACAAAAACAAAATGGTCGTTGACCTCATAACAAAATTAAAAACTTTTTGGATACATAACACCACGATATTAGAAATATGCAATAACAATTAAAATACTTTGCATGAAATTATAACTCTGTGACTATTGGTGCTACGGTAAATTTTATGGAACGGCAATAAAGGAGCAAAAATAAAACACAAATTTATGGCGTCATGAGGTCTTTCGGAGAACCACTTAAAGTAATTTGAATGCACCATCGTTGCATAGATATATGGCATATAAGGTAAATGTAAATTTACCAAAATATAAGATAAATAAAAGCAGATACAAAAATATAAGATAAAAATAAAAATAAAATTAAAATTAGGGCAAGTATTAGGACAAGAATTCGGAAGTGGATATGGACAGAGACAAGATTTAGGACAAAAATTGGGAAAATCTGTGGGACAAGGATAAGGAAATGGATTCGAACAAGAAATGAGTCAGGAATTTGGAATTGGGTTTAAACAACAATGGATGAGAAGGATAAGGACAATTATAAGGACAAATATAAGAACAACTATAATGATGAGGACCAGTATGGAAACAAAGGATACACTGTCACGTCAAAATTTTCGGTTCTGTAGCAATCTGTAATAATATGTTTTATATGTAAAATAAGCAATCTCTCTAGGATGTTTTAAGAGTGGCGGGAAACCGTAGAAACATGAGAATTAGAATCTGAGGCAAGTGTTATGCCTTTAACTTAGTCAATTCAAGTTATAAGCGACAAACTTCTCCATCAACAAACTACAATTTGTGGTCGTAAATATTGATAAATTTCTTATTTCGGTTGATTAGAAATTAGAAAAGAAGTGAAGAAAGGGTTAAATGTATAACTATGACTGAGTCGGGATTCGAACCCAGTACCCAGTGTCAAACTATTACACTGGATTAACTCGTACTTGTCGAATCGTTCTCAAAAAGTTTTATATAAGAATTCTATGTCAAAAAATATTTTGGTCACATCTGGTGTTCCGCAGGGAAGTCATCTTGGTCCGGTTTTATTTTTACTGTTTATAAATGACCTTCCTTCTGTAATAAAACACTCTAACGTCTTAATGTACGCCGATGACGTGAAACTTTTCCTAACTTACAAATCGCCTGAAGATCAACAACTCTTACAATCGGATTTAAACAGTCTAGTTGAGTGGTGTAATTTTAACCTTTTAAAATTAAACTTAAAAAAATGTAAGCAAATGACATTCTCACGTCGAATTGCTAATAGTATAAATTACACTATAAATAATACTAATTTAGAAATTGTACACAGTTTTCTTGATTTAGGTGTAATTATGGATCCTAAACTTCGTTTCAATCTTCAAGTTAATTTGGTGGTAAATAAGGCTAGAGGTGTCCTTGGTTTCATTAAAAGATGGGCTAAAGAATTCAACGATCCTTTCACTACTAAAATACTTTATACCTCTCTTGTTAGACCAATTCTTGAATATGCATCCGTAATATGGAACCCTCAATACAATGTCCACATCGATGCATTAGAATCGGTTCAAAAACAATTCTTACTTTTTGCTTTACATTATCGTTGGAACCCCAATATTATTCTTCCCCCTTATGAAACACGCCTCAAAATTATTTCCCTGCCTTCCTTAAGAAGCAGAAGAATTATGCTCAATGTCTCTTTTTTATACAAATTACTCAGTGGTGATATAGACTCACAATACCTCCTTTCTTCATTAAACTTCAACATCCCCAGGAGCGGAGCCAGACATTTCCAGCTTTTTAAGTTGAGTCACTGCACTTCTAATTATGCCCTTCACGACCCTTTGCGATGTATGTGTAGTGATTTTAATGGCAACTTGAACTTGATAAATTTTTCTGACTCGGTGGATGTCTTAAAACGCAAAATGATATTACATTTGAATACTTAACGCATTCCTTGTGATAACAAATATAACTCGCGATAATTGTGTAGATTTTACGATTTAACAAATAAGCATCATCGAATATGATAGATACTTTAAGTTTTCGTTTTATTCAGTTTCGTTGCTTTATTTTTTCATGAAATTATTTTAGATCTTTAGTTCTTCCTTATTTGACCATGTATACCGTGTCTCTTGGCTTGGTGTGTCAGAGTTTATCTCTTTTCCATACAAGTTTGTACCTGCGTTGGCCCAAATGCATATCCAAATAATAACTTTAGCTCGGTGTTCCCTTATTTTAGTGACCCGAATATATAAATATATTGTGCCTGCACAATATATACTTGTATATCTGTGCTATGTTTGGTATTGGTTTGGTGTTTGAGAATTGCATCTCTTTTCCACGTAGGATCTTGGGTTGGACAGTGGCCCCAAGCCGAACGACAACAATTATAAATGCGGTTATATGTATATGGTCTAATAAATAACTTTGGATGTTGTCTTGTATTGCTTCGTATTATGAAGAATGTGCTTTTATTCGATGATGTTTATGAAGTTTACATAAGCACAAAAAATTCTCAAATTTTATTTAATTTTAATTTCCGCTGAAAGGCCAAGCAATTGTGCTTAGTGGAGGCTATTATTTGCCAACAGGTGGTAAGTTTTAGCACGTAGGTGCATTCTATCAGTCCGGCTGATCCGGGAACTTCTTAGAATGTAAATCGTGCATGCGTATGGCGCGGGTCATACGTATCTATGAAGATTTCTTACCTCCGGGCGAATCCAAAAAAAAAAAAAAAAAAAAAAAAAAGTGGGTTGGCTGTCATGTGCTCTAACCACTCGACCTACCGAGGCCGAAAATAGTTTCATTCAATATAAAAAAGATGAATGAGTTACTTGCTTTGACCTAAAAACCGTTGCTTTGAGCAACCACATCATCTCCAAAAATATGGCACAAGCTTATGAAATGTCATACATGTGCGAGGCATTTGTCATAATACAAAAATGCATCAAACAAATTGTTCAGTCAATTCAAAGCAAGGTGGCAGCTCTAGTGCTGCAGCTATACTGCGGCATCTAAAAGTCACGTGTTAGCAATAATTTTGGAATTTATATCATTTTAATAGCTGACAATTGAAAAATTGCAAAGTGGCAGTAATGAGCGGCAATGTAGCGACCAACGAACAACAACCATAGCAATGAACAATAACAACATTTTAGAGGTTTCTTGGGCCGGTGGTTGGGGTGTGACCATTGAAAGTTGGGAAGGATGCACATTTTGCTGTTGATGCAAGCACGTTGACAATGAAGATGTTTTTATCATTGTTGATGTTGTTGGCGTTGATGTTTTTTGTTGCTGATGTTGCTGTTATTGAAGCAACACATTTTGAATTTCAAATGAGTGCACGTTTAATGTGGACGGACATTTAGGGGGATGATGAGTTGCCAATGCAACGTTTAAAGTATAAATATTCACAAGGACTGCAGCAGACATGAGCTTTTAAGGTTGGAGCAATGGCTGCAAAGGTGAAAGAAAGCTAAGGTTGACAACTCGATGGGTCGGTCATACTTTAATGTTTGATTTATTGCTTGTTGACTAGGTTGTTTTGGATTTGTGCGCAATAAGTGTGCAATAAATCAGAAATAGACATCAATTATATAGCGTTGAGTGGGCCAAATTTGTTTTAAAAAAAATCATCTATTTATGATTCATTCAAACTTAAATAAGGCGGTTAAAAATAATGTTTGACCACTATTCACAGTGCAGCAAAACTTGGCGCCAGTCTGATTGCTCTTTCTTGCTCTCGAGAGCTATTAAGTGACAACAATAGCAATTGTTGTCAACGACAAATAAAGTAGCATCAATGATAATGATGATGACAATGATGGTGATGATGGTGATGATGATGATGTTGATGATCACATCAGTGACAGTTTGAATTAAAACAAATTTTAAGTAAACGCAGTAAACAAATTGATTACCGCCGTATCAGGCGCTGTTGGCTCTTAGTTGTGTTTGAGCAAAGCTTTTCATCTTGAATCTTGAAGCTTCGAAAGGGATGAGCGTGTGTCATCTGTGCCATGGCGAGCTGTCGCATAGTTGTTACATGTTTAGAGTTGACTTGCTCCAATTCGCTCATATTCCGGAAGTCAGCAATTGAGGCTTTTTAAGCTATTGAAGATGATTGCTGCCTTATGACAATTAGCCGCAAATTAAAAAAAAATATATATCAGCAACGACGTTTATTTAGATTCTATTTTTTTTTTTTTTTATTTAATTTTGTGGCATTGCATAATTTTTTTTTAATCCTTTTTTTATAGAAATTTTTAGTCAAAACAAAACCATAACCGCTTTAATTTGAATTAAAACGAAACCCTTTAAATTAAGAAAAATTGTCTTACTTAATCATTTGGCTTAAACCATCTAGTTGGCCTTATTTTTTTTTTTGTTTTCCAATTTTGCCAGCTTTGGCTCCTTAAACGAGCTATTAATAAAACTTTTAAATTAAATTCTGTCTTAGCCAATGAAGCCACAACGCACAACCACAACCGCTCGCAACGAAATAGTGTGGGAACCGAATTATTCAAATCAGAGAATCCGAAAATCAGACGCACAGCATTTCACTCAGACGCATATATCGCTCATATGCATATTTATTGCATATTTTAGTTGCGGTAACGCCCCCATATTTCGAATGGAATTTCAATTTCATTAAGCGAATACCTCGAACTGAACGGGTGGAGTGCATTGGTTGTTTGGTTGGTGGTTGGCTTCTTGGCCATTTGTTTTAGGTTTTCGGATTCATATTCCAAGCTCTACCATCACTTGGCACAAAAGTCAATCGTCTGTTCGCAGGAATAATTAAAATTTATATATGTTACATATGTATATTGTTTATATTTTTAGCATTTTTGCACTTCATGTTTCCCAGCAGCGTTGGACGTTGTTGGAACTCATCGTTGTTGGCTTGAGTTGTTGTCTCCCAGCTGGTCTCATTCAATTTGAATATATGCCCGAAAAGATCGAAAAATAAAAGGATGAGAGCTTGCACTAAAAATGAGCAGAATGGTAGTAATTTTATTTGGTAGGCTTCTGAGCAATATTGACCGTTGTGCACTGTTTCATTTCATAGATAATCTTTCTCAGACTTTTTAATAAAAATAAAAAGAAAAACTTTAAAAATGTAAACTTAAATAAAGTTAAATAATGTCATTACTAGATGAAAGTTTAAGTTTAATGGTTCATCCTTTGAGAGTATGATCTACACCGATTGGTATCGAAATTAGACTATATATAGTCAATAACATCTATATATTAATACGCAAACAAAAAAGTTTGTGTTCCCTTTTTTTCTGTGTTACCTTCAACATATTCACATAATACTTATATCGATGGATAGATATTTTTGAGTAGATTTGCACAATATAATTTTTATTTGAATATGTTGTCATTAAGATAGGTAAAACTGAGCAAATGTAAAGCTTTTTTACCAATGGGTCAATGAGAAACTACAAAGCGACAAAGCTCTGTTGAACATCGCTGCTGTAGCTTACAAAAGCAAGAGTAGAATGCGAGAGTGACACAAACACTTAAAAAGAGACGAGTAGCAGTATTGTTGTTGTTGTTGTGGTTGTTTTTTCTTTCTCTTAATTTCTTTCAGTGTTAAAAAAAAACAGTTAAACTGCTGCTTGCTTCATATAACACTTGACGCTAAGCCATTTTTTTACTTTTAATGAATATTATATGTTGAATAAATTTTTGTTATTGACGCTTATATCCTCCCTTTTTTGTCCTTTACCAATATTTTCCTCATAGTCCTCATAGCGTCAAGTAAGCATTTAAGAATTTCCATACAAATTCCTAACAATTCATCATGTGAAAAACAACTTGAGTCTCGTTACCTTACAGAAACAGATGGCCGAATTTCAAAAAAAGTCCTTTTACATATCATAAAATACCATTCATAATTCAGTGTTTAATACGTAACAAGAGGGCAAAGTTAAAAGCTCCTTAAAAATAAAACGGATGGCGCCACTTAACAGTTTCCCAAAAAACACTTTTATTTTGATTTGTAAATCGAATGGATTTGTCCCCCCTTCTGTCAATAAAAAGTGACGTCATCAGTATGGTAAAATATCTACAATTCCACAAAACCAAACTTAATCTAAAATCTTGAATTTTTGCACATAAACTTTGATTCCAAATATGCACTCTCCGTCACACAGTGACTGCAAATCTCTGCAGAAAATGCTGCAATCTCTAAAAATTACACAAAAATTTATTCAAATTCAATTCTAATTTCTACTTGATTTTCAAAAACGTACCTTAAGTTTGAAGTTTAGCAAAATCGGTTGAAAATCACGCCTATCTGCATACAAAGTGACGTCATCAAAATTGTAAAATCTCTAAAAAATCCACAAAAATTAATCCAGGATAGTTCCATCACAAATGCTAAACTCATCAAATTTTTAAGAAATTCACCTACAAGTCGGTTTAACCAAAACTGAAAAATGTATTGCCCCTATTTTACGTCCTCCTAATTGTAATAAATTTCCTTACGACAAGTGCTCAAAAATACGCAAAACTTGGCCGTTAAAAATATAGAGCAACCGGAAATCAAAATTTTGTGTTGTCAATCATTTTTTTTTTTTTGGGTTTTTTTAATTTTCGCTGCAGGTAAATAGTTCTACAGAAATAGTGCATGTTGGATGATATATGAGGTACTTTTCGGGTATTAATTTGAGTAATGGCCTCAACGAAAAAGAGGTATTTTTACAAAATCTTTGGTTGAAAAAAAAAAGTTTTAAAGACAATAGAAAAAGTGAGCGCGATTAGACAAAGGGGCATGACATTATTAATAAAATACTTTAAATAAAATAAAATTAAAATAAACTGGCCATTTCCGCCCTTGAAAGGACTCTGACCGAACTTCTTACGATCAAATTGTGTTGTGCGTGTTATTCAATTTTTGTACACAATTGATCGAGAACTGGACCTACTAGTTTTAAGGAGTGGGGTAAGGTTTGTTTCGTCTAAAAAAGACATTTTTCATGAATTTTTTAGAAAAAACTATAACAGTGAGTTTATATAACATATCTTATCTTATCTTATCTTATCTTATCTTATCTTATCTTATCTTATCTTATCTTATCTTACTTCTTACTATTATATAAAAATGAAACTTGAAATGTTGCCTTTTTGGCGTTGATGAAAGTAAACTCAAGAACGGCTGAACGAATTTAAATGAAATTTTCACTATTCAAATCGTAATTAATTGTAGATTAACACCGTATACTTAAAATTTTAAAATATTTCAAAGCTTAGAAGTTATTGGCTAACAAACTGGCAAAATTCGGTATTTTTGGAAAAATTTGGCGCTTTTTCCATTTTCTGCTTAAACCGTAAAAGATAAGTGAATATGATATATGAACAAATGAATGATCTTGCCGATTCCAACAAAAAAGTCGATGGTGACGTACATCTAAGATCAATAGTTTGGTCGTAAAATTCATATTTTATTGATATATTAAATAATTTTCTTGCAAGCATTGATTTGTTCATTGGCTTCCACGCTGTTATTGCTTGCAGCTAGCAGAAAGTTGCTTTGGTTTCGCTACAAAATGCTGCTCAATGCTCAGAAAAGAGTTTCTCTGCATTAAAGCAGAGAGAGATAGCTCTTTGTTCGCGAACAGCAGAATGCAAAATTTAACCCGCCGTTAGTGTGGTGGAAAAAAGTCACGCCATTAGTGTGGTGGGGTATGACATACCCCAAAAGTATAAATCGTATAAATACTACAAAAAATATTTTATTGAAAAAATTCAAATAGCTTCTCATTCCTTGATTGATTTACTGTTAAAAAAAAAATGTTTTAAGTGCTTTGCAATTGTAATAAAAAGTAGTTTTATTGAAACTTACAAATACTACAAGATATAAGGGAAAAAATAATTGCTTCACAAAAAATCATAAAAAGTGATAAGTAATACATTTCAGTAAACAAAATTTGTGTTTTTTTTTCAGTTTATAATTGGAGTCATACTTTTGATACGGATTTATTGAAGATCTCCGCAGGTGCCTCGAAAAAATTCTTTGTGCGGTGACCAGCCTACAGCATCACTGGATCATCTGAAACCAAAAAATCAAAATGCTTTCTTTAGTCTATTACTTTATCTCTCCAGTGACGTCGATTTTTTTTTAATTTTTCAATTTTTCAAATTTTGTCACCATTTCGAAGCCAAAATTTCGATTTTTGACGAAAAAATCTATCTATTCGTTATTGTAAAATTGTTAGTAATTTAAAAATTTAAAAAACTCGAAGTCACTACAGAGCTACTTATATGTAGAATATGTGTACAAAATTTCAAAACGATCGGTTCAGTAGTTTTTTTTTTGTAGGCTGGTCACTGACTTTAAAAATTAATGTTTGGGAAAATCGATTTAAAGTTTTGTACAGTGACTAACTAAGTCAGAGGTACGGTCATTCAACCTACTGTAACTTCGTTAGTTTTACTTCAAATGACCTAAAAATTTAATACAATATTCTTCAGATGTTGTACTTTCAGAAACATATGAACAACAACAACAAACACAGAAATAAAAACCTTAAAAAAAGTTGTCAAACCTTACCCCCCTTAAGCCGACTCCGAATGGCTAATGTGCATGTTCTCAAGAAGCTTGGCATTATTTCACTCTTTGAGGTTTTCCATTGTCTGCAGAGAGGTGACGAGCGAACAGAAAAATTGATTGAATTGAAAAAACTTCGTGTTTCAAATGGAAATTGAACCAGGGTTCTCTGGCGTATGTGTCACCACTCTACCCACTGCACCACGGCTGCCATAAACATTTAGCCTTAAAATTGTAAGTGAAAAAAAATCACGTTCTCAAGTTTTGAAGAATATTTTTTTCACCTTCGACGCTTTATTGTGATATTTTTCAAAGTATTATCCATCGGGTCGCACTACTTTTTCCCATCTTTCTGGCAATTTTCGGATACCATCTCGAAAAAACGATGCGTCTTTTGATGCGATCCACGAATCGATCCAATTTTTAAGTTCTTCAAAAGAGCGAAAATGCTGATTCGCAAGGGTATGCGTCATCGACAAAACCAAATAGTATTCGGAAGGGGCAATGTCTGAACTATACGCCGGGTGGGGTAGGACTTCCCATTTCAGCGTTTCAAGGAGTGTTTTGACCGGCTGCGCAACATGTGGCCAAGAGTTGTTATGTTGCAAAATTAACTTGTCGTACTTTTGCTCGTATTCTGGTCGTTTTTGTTCCAATACTCGGCTCAACGCATCAGTTGATTTCGGTAGAGTTGCCCTGTGATGGTTTCACCCGGCTGTAGCAGTTCATCCACGTCCAATTGGTCCCTCCAAATACAGAGCATTACTTTGCCACTGTGAATATTCGGCTTTGGCATCGATTTTAGCGTATAGCCGGACAGCCCGTATGATTTTTTTTCCCCTTGCGGTTATCGTAAGGAACACATTATTCAGCACCAGTCACAATACGATACAAAAATTCCTTTCTTGTTTGCCGTTGGAGCAGCTGTTCACAAGGCGTTCGACGTCTTTCGGTTTCAATTCATACGGCCTTTTGGATCATCCTACCTTTTGGATCATTCCCATGGCTCTTAAGTGAACAGATATGGCTTGTTGAGTCACTCCCAATGCTTTTACGAATTTTTCTTGGGTTTGGCACGAGTCTTCATCCAATAGAGCCTACAATTCAGCATCGTCAAACTTTTCTGGCCGTCCTTCGCGCTCATTGTCATCGGTATTAAAATCACCACTTCTACCAAAACTGCACTGTGGAAATCGATAAAGCAAGTTCCCCGTAAGCTACTTGCAGCATTCGATGGCCTTCAGCTGCATATTTCTTCAAATGAAAGCAGTAAAGTAAACTTTTCCGTAAATTGTGTTTTGTTGTCACGAAAGTTGACATATTCGGAGCACATAAAAACTTATGCTGTTTACACTTCAGCGAACCCACACATACTGAAAAAGAAAGCCTAATGATGAGGCTTCAAAATTAAGTTGGTTGCAAGATTGTCCGATTTTTCTGTACACCTGATAATTTATTAATTTATCGCAAGATATCGGAAAATCTTTAAAAATAAGGTAAGTTTAGTTTTTGTTTAATTTTAAAACACGATGTAGCTAGCTATTTACTATTCTAGCTCAGATACCAAATAAAAAATAATCTTATATATCAAGTGAAACTGTTTAATTTTCAGACAATTAATTACTTTGATCAAGCAAATTCATCTCATTATAAGAAAAAGAAAAATCAAAACAAATTTCTCAAATCGAGCAAATAATTTTCGTTTCCAATAAATTATTTACTTGGATCAAGCATATTCCGCTCGTAATAAGAAAATAAGTTTCTAAGATCAAGTTAAATATTCTAATATTAAGATAATTGTTTACTTGAATCAAGCAGATTACTCTAGTTTTCAGCAAATTTTTCTCACTTCAAGCAAATATTAGACTTGAATGTAGAAAATATATCGCCCATTTCAGATTGAGATGACCTATCAGTCGCACTGACCATCTCCGATTTGGCTCAAAATTTGTTTTTAGGTTGGTTTTTTGTTATGAAAACCAATTCCGGAGTTTAGTGTTTCAAAAATTATTTTTTTGTGGAGCCACAGCCATTCGAATGCCAAAATAGGGCTTATTTTTAGATAACGTAGCTCAGTCAATTTAAATCACATTTTATAAACTAAGATATTATTGGAATAGTTATCTTTTTTGTTTTAAGGATAAAATATAAAACTTTTAAAAAAATTGCAGTAAAATGGCCCATTCTTAATTTCAAAATTTAATGCCATGCCAACAACAGACGGTATAATTTTTTTCAACTTCTTTATTTTGGTTTTTTGTACGTTTTACCTTTCAAACGATATACAATTAAGGTGTGCTCTTAAAGGGTGCAGAAGTTATGGCGTAAAACGTACAGTGTTAAAGAATTTTCAATACAAATTCAACTACACATTCAATTTTCATCCAATTTTTTTTCTTGACTTTTGACTTTTTCTTGACAAAAATATAAAAAGTTGATACCTAGTTGAAGTTGTATTGAAAATTCTTGAACACGTTAACTGCCATGAGGCACATACGGTGTGCCTCAATAAAATGTCCACGTAGGCTCTGAGGCACAGCGTATGTACCTCAGTATTTGATTACACATTATAGTTCATGGTTTAAAATTAGTACCTCGAAATGCAAATCTGTAAACGTAGTTCAATTCCGCATGGCCTGGCATACATAAACCTATCTTTAGCGCATCATTTTTATACCCCCACTATTAAAAAAAACCCCTTTTTACTGGGGTATATTAATTTTGTCACTCCGTTTGTAACGCCCATAAGGAAGCGTGATGGCTGTAGAAAAGTGTATATATTCTTGATCAGCATCATCACCCGAGTTGATTTAGCCATGTCCATCTGACCGTCCGTATGTCTGTCCGTCTGTCTGTGATCATGATTGCAGCCGTAATTTTCAAGCTATCATCACGAAATTCAACATTTAAGCTTTTATCTAAAAAATAAAGGTCAATTTCGAAAATTAGCCAAATCGGTACAAAACCACGCCTACCACTTATACAAAGTGAATTTATTAGGCCGTGAGGTACATATGTTGTGCCTCAATAAAATATTTCAAAATTTCACAGATATATAATAAAAGCATTTTCTGACATTTTGTTCGGATTTTCTGATACCAAAATGCACTAGATCATGATACAATAACAAGGTAGGTTGGATAGAGAGAGACTTTAAAAAGTACCCCTTATTTTTTGTATTTTCTTTTGTTCATTTTTCACAATACCTACAATTCCGTCAAAAATAATTCAAACGAAAAAATTTGAACTCACACCCAGAGTTGATAAAAAAGTACTATTTTGATTTTATTTTAATACTTATTTTTTCATGCTACTTTTACTACTTTATATCGTTTATATACAAAATCGCGACGTATCCGACTAATCGACGTATAGCGACTAAAAGAATATTTAAAATAAAGTTAAGGCGGTCTTCTCATTCAAAACCCGTTTTTTGGACCCTTTTTAAAAAAATTCTTATTTGAAAACGCAAAGAATAATTGAAAATTTTTTTTATTTATTGTATTACAAAAGGTTCAAAGTAAATAAAAAAATTTTTTTTGCCTCGATACGTGGGCTGTTCAAAAAGTAATGAGACTTCAAAGTTGGTGGTGAAAAAAAAAGGTGTCGTCACGGCGGCCACGATTCCGGGTCTCCGGAGCGATTGAAATGAAAAAAAAAACGGGGTTATAATCAGTATAGATGTAATTCTCGGGTGAACCTCAAACTTAATTTTGTGATTTTTTTTGACAAAATGGCGGCCATTCAAAAAAAAAATTTCAATTTCGGGTTTTTTTTTGTAGTTTAGTGTAAAAAAAAAATAGTAAAAAATTTTTTAAAATTATGGTCGAGGTTCACCCGAGAATGGTGACAATTCTGCGTCGATTTTACTTTGTTTCATGAAAATCGGTTCAGTTGAACTGGAGATATCATGGCCGCCAGTTCGAAAAACGTGGGTTCGAGATAAACGCGTTTAAAGTTTGAAGTAATTTTTTTGGGGGGAAAAAAAAAAAATCAAAAATGTTTAAATGCAGTTTTAAAGAGCTGACAATTCTCCGTCGAATTCACTTTGTATCATCAAAATATGTGTGCAAACACGTTTTTACCTAACAATAAACATTTTCAACGGAATTCGGTGGTTACTTTATGCCGCTATGAGTCGAAAAAAATAGCTCATTTTGACAAAGACCTTGCTTCACAAAAAAGGCTGTATCTTCTAAAGTATTTCGAATTTCTAAAAATCCTTTTAGGGGCATATTCACAACTACCCAAGCTATAAATAAATGCAAAAAACAAAATTCGAAAAAAAAAAGTTGCTCAATGAGAAGACCGCCTTAAAGGAACAAAAAAATGGTGCGTGGTACCTTCCATACAAATCCAATGACTAAATCAATTAAATCTGTTTGTGTTTATGGAAGTTATTGTATTGAAATTAGAATCATTCGTAAATGTAAACAGAAAACAATTACAAAAACTTATATGCTAAGTATTGGGAAATGGGGCGTGGTACCTTTCATGGAATTATCATTCTTATAATGCACTTTATTTTATATATATACATGTTTTTTTTTAAATGCAAGAGATTTCTCGAATATTTTAACAGCCGTATTCATAAAAATATTTTAAAACGTTCGATACTTAAAAAGCTTTTTTATGTTAAAAAAATCTTTTGAATTTTGTTATTTATTTATAAACATGTTGTAGCTGCTTTGCAGTTAAAATAGAAACACTTACGATTTGAAGTGGGAAGAGTGTAAAAATAGTATGTGTATTTGATAAATACACTATAAATTTAAAATTTTCATTTATTTGTCACGATTTCGTCAACATTTTGATGTTTAAACATCACCATTTTTTCGAAGTTACCCTCTGCACTAAAAAAATTGTAATTTTATTATCTTTTTTTGTAAATATTTTGAAATGATTTGACAAATTTTCTTGTTTTTATTTTCTTTTTGTTTTCACTTTATTTATATATTTTGAATTTTTTGACACACGTATTTTTCAAATGTTTGAAATATTTTTAATTATTTTTGACAAAATTTGTGCTCAAATAAGAGCAAATAGTTTTAAAAATGCTTTATGAAAGGTTTATTGAACGTATCAGCCATTTTTAAAAATCCTCTCATTTAAAAACAAACATTTTCAATAATTTTTTGACAGTTTCTTTGTTTTTGATATATTTTGAAATAATTTTATATAGTATTTTTGACAAAACTTGTGCCCGTTTAAAAAAAAAATATTTAAAAATGATGAATCCATAGTATAATTATAGAGGTAAACTCGCTCTCATCTAGAGCGTACTGCCGCGAATGTCAAAACGAAGTTGACAACTCATATAAAATCTCGAAGCTATAAGAATGACAAGAGAAAGCAAGAATTGGCAAGTTAAACAGTTGAAGCTGTCTTGTTGTATAAATTAAAAATTGTAGTAAATGGTTATTTTTCGTGTTTTTATTGATATTAAACTAATTTAAAATTGTATCCAGCCAAACATCATTGAAAATTAAACACAAAAACTATTAACTGCAAGCAGGGAGCACAACTAAACAACAACAAATGTACAGCAGTAAGTACACAACTGATTCTGACAATATCGGCAGTAACGACAAAAGAGAGCACAATCAGCGCTGCGACTACCTCTATTATTATACTATGGATGAATCGAGACTTTATTTAAGTTTTCAGCCATTTTAAAAATTCTCTCAGTTATGAACCATATAAAAGAGATTTTTAACCCTATTGAATGTTTATGAATAATGTACGATTACACGGTGAGACCGCCAAAAAGTTTCAGCCAAAATTCTTAAAAATTCCGAGAGAGGGACATCTTGTGATTATATCGCGACCAGTCCGACCTCTCAGTTCCATCACAATTTTTTTTTAAAAATTCTCAAAGTTAAAAAGTAGGAATTCCAGTATTCCGACTTTTAACAATTTTTTACATATGCTTAGGTTGTGAGAATTTAAAAACAAAATGCACTTTTGCTCAATAGAATTAAACGTTAAATTTAACAGTGCCAAAAGATTTTTGAAAAAAATATATAAAGTGGGTTTATCGCAATGGAGAAGTCCATTTTTCAAAAATTTTGTACAAATGTTAGTTCTTCTTTATTTTTTTTAAAAATGGTAACAAACAAAAATCCTTAGTTTTTTTACAGGAATTATTAAAACTACTAAATACCTTTCAAAAAAGTCGAAGATAACTGAAATCAGTTGAAAATTTAAAAAATGGCAGAAGTTTTAAAGTGTTTTTTAAAGCGACAATCATCGATTTTTCTGATATACGTCCACAGCGTTCGAACTGCTGCCATTTAACCAAATGATAACGGATTTTGCTCATATATGGATTGTTATAATGCACAAGCTAAATGCCACATTTTGCGATTCTAGTTTTTGTAGAAAATAAAAACGGCGATATCTTATGACTGCGAATAATAAAAGTTTTTTTAATTTTTTGGGATAAAGGTTCAAATTTTGATTGAATGTATGTTTGTGCCTTTATTGTAAATTGTATTTATGTTTGTGCTCTTCACAACACCTCATGCAGTGCCAAAAACGAACACAAATTAGCAATAAAAGATTGCAAATTTTTATTTTTGTACCGGTCCACCATTGTTTTTGTCGTTTGATGGAAGCGCTCGCCTTGTTCATCAGACTTGGTTGGAATTGGCTGTTCGAATACGTCTATATGATGGTGCAGAAAGAGTACTTTAAGCGACATTCGAACATTGAGCTGGTTAAACGCTTCCATAAAATCAGTGACAAGACTTGGTGCAGCGTTTTCTTCTGGAACTGGATGTAGCATTGGCAATTCCTCAGAATGTTATTTTTGGAGAAATACGAACATAGTGTCTTGATACACGTATGACTTCTGCATTTTTCGATTGAATTTCAATACTTTTTTGTTGACACAACAGTAGCAGAACTTTAAGCATGACGATGAACAGATTTCTAATCACAGGTATTCCGAATGGCATTACTTTCTTGAAGCCTTTTATGAAAGCCATCATAATGTATTGCAAGAAACATAAAAAATTGGGTGCCCAAGAAACATTTTTTTGGATATCAAGGACAAAATAACTTTTATAAGCGTTTTGAACTATATCTAAAATCGCTTGACGATATGATTTTAGTATATATCTAAACACACGTAACAAAGAGTGTTTATTTTATCGCACATCATGAATAAAAAAGTCTGAAAAGTATAACAGATGGTAAACCCATTGCATCAGTAAAAAGTCTGAACACACTTTTCCCTTTTTTGATCTGATCAAAGTACACTATATTTTAATTACCGCAGGATATATTATATATATATGATATATAATATCACACAGTGTTATTATGGAAATTGCTCGCTAAAAAAAACAATCTATAACTTTTATTCATTTTTTTAAATTCAAATGTACAAAGTAATGCACAGCAACCCATATTCAAATATGCATAAAAAAGTACTTTAAAAAAATACCGCACGAAACCCTGATATCGATTTTTTCAAAACAGCTGACTGATAATTTAAAATGAGAAGAAGAACAAGTTTTTAAATTTTGAGAGCCTGCCTTCTCTCCGACCTACCTTATAATTGTATCATGGCACTAGATCTGTAAAAAAAAAATGGCCCGGAGGACCCAATATTTTTTTTGTATGATGGCAGTTAATGTGTTAACACTGCACGTTTTACGCTATAACTTCTGAACCCTTCAAGAGCACACTTTAATTTTATATTGTTGAAAAGGTATTAAAACTTACAAAAAACCAAAATAAAGAAACTAACAAAAAATTATAGCGTCTGTTGTTGGCATGGCATTAAACTTTGAAATTAAGAATGGGCCAACTAACTGCAATTTTTCCAAAAGTTTTATATTTTTCCTTTAAAAAATATGAAATAACCTTTTCAATGATACCTTATTTACGAAAATCGGATTTAAATTGACTAAGAAGCTAGGTCGTTTCAAAATATACTCTATTTTGGCCTTGGAAAATGGTTCTAAAAATTTATAACTTTGGATTTGGTTTTCCAAGCAATAAACCAATCTAGGAACAAAATTTGAGCCAAATCGGAGATGGTCAGTGCGACCGATAGGTCACCTCAATCTTAAATGGGCGATGTTCTTGAGTCTTCAGCAGATGTACTTGAATTAAACATTTTTTTCATTATATCATGTGTTTTAAATTTGTTTAATTCTAGCAAAATAATGCTTGAATTGAGAAATTTACGCTTGAGTGTAAACTGATAGCCTATTTGCTTGATTCAAGCATAGACTGCTCGATTTTTTCCCTCCGTGTTATTCGTTAGATTTTTTAAGCTGTTTAAACGAATTTTTCAATTTAAAATTTCGAAAACAAAAAATATCAAAAAGGAACGATATTTACATACTAGCATTATTGAGGATATTTGGATATTTGCCATAACACTCGAGAATTTTTTCTCGTACTTCAGCAAATAATAAACTTAATAGAGAAGTATTATGTTTAATGAACAGTTTTTGTTATTTTTATTTGTTAATCACTAAAGTAGTTCATATATCAGAAAAAAAACAACAATTCAGAATAAATCTTTTAAACTGACTGTATATTGGAATGCATTTCACTGCAATCAAGAATAAAATAAAAGTAAACGTTGAACTTTTGTGATAGGCACCAAATCCTTTATCGATACTGTAGAGAGATACTGATGGAAATATTGCTCCAATCCAATGCGACAGATGTTGTATGAGTGAGTTCATGAACATATGTTGAACGTATGCAAATAAATTCACTCAATTGAACCATTATTGAAATTGTCAATAAAACATTTCAATAAATATTCAATTTAATGTGAGTGCAAAAAAGGAGTGTGAACATGATAAAAATTAAGTAAAAACAGAACCAATTGGTTTTTTTAGCGAGTTCCACTGAAAAACCAGTAGTTAAACTGCCGGTAGTGTGGTAAACTACAGTTAAAATATTTCATTTGGAGAATTGTAATAAATTCTGTGAACTGTGATGGCAAAAAGCTAAAAAATGATATTTTATGATAAACTAGCATGAGCGCTCCTACCAGTTTAATTTAACTAGTGCAGCTTCAAACCCAGTCTTTAATAATGGTCTTATACCAATTGACCACCGACAAAGTGTTGCTATTTACATCAGTAAATTAGTTGCAAGATAAGCAATTTAATTATGCTGTAAAAATTGTCGTCTTTGGCTGGTAGCTGTCAGCTTAAGCGCCACTTAAAGCGAGCTGCTACAACATCAATGGACCGCATTTCACACAACTAGCCCAGCTAATGCGGGTGGTCAAGTATAAGTGCCGCATGACACATAAGCCGACGCAGAGGTGAGCTCATTATCGTCACACCTCCAACCGACTGGGAAGAGAGTCGGGGAAGTGTTACCAAGTTGTTGGCTTGGCGTCTCTGAATGCACACGCACGCATGCACATGCTTAAAGGTAGCTCATTAAAGGTGTTCTTAACGAGTTTTGAATGTTTTTAGTTTTTGTTTTTTTTCGAATTGAATTAATTTTGACTAGATTGCAAGGGCTGGAAGTGTCTCTGTCGATTTGCTGCAGTTGATTTGATGTGTGTGTGTCTGTCTGCAAGGTGGTCAAACTAAATTGGTCCATAAATCCATGGCATAGAGTGAAACAGCGGCAGAGTTTACACAGCATTCGGCATCTTGAAAGCGTTGAGCAGGCGAGCCCAGCTCATAGCGATAATTATATGTTAATATCTGGTTATAATCCTGGCGTGAAGTTCTCGAAAGTTGTGTTTTTTGAGGATTTGAGTGTGCGGGTGTGCGTGTGTGTGTGCGTTTTTAGTGTTTTAATTGAGTTTATTTAGTGTGTCGGCGCTTTAAGGTTACCCCCGTTGATAATTTTTCAGCCTCAATGGTCATGTGTGGTCATTTGTGTGTGTAAGTTTGGCGGCGTATAGATCCTGCCGCAGAATGTTGGTGCGTCTTATGTTGGTGTTCATATAATTGTTCTCCACGCATGATTGGCCGAATGATTAATTCTTAACATTGCAAGAAATTTAATTGTTCGCAGCTTGTTGAACGTAGGCTTCAAAGATGCTAGCCCTTTAATTGAGCTGTTAAGCAATACAAGAACATTTAGGTTTAAATCTGCAAAAGGTATAGTGTTTAAATTTTTCTAGTATTGGAAAAATCTAATTTTCAATATTAAAAAATATTTTTAAAGCAAATAAAAAAAAAAAATATAAAAGCTCAGTGGCTTATCTACATACGGGCTGAAAGAGCTTTAACCCCCCAACCCTCTTGGAGAATTTTTCGTATGGGAAAAAATTAGCTCTAAAAGCCGTTTCAGCACCCCCACTACTTGGGCTACAAACTTGTTATCTTAGTCCCCCCCTTCTCTGGCGAATCCCCTAGATCCACCACTGTAAGAGCTTTAAATTTTCTTAATAAGCTCTGATCTTAAATACGCATTCTTAGTTCGATATTTAGCAAAAATTTCATAAAAACCTCTCCCACCTCCAATACAAAATGACTATCAAAACGGTAAAAAACTTTTTTTTTTTAAAAAACCACGTAACACAAAAATTAATGAAATGACTAGCAGCCGTATTCATACAAATATCTTAAAATAGCTTTAAAACCTTCAATAGTTAAAAAGCTTTTTAATGTTAAAAAGTCTTTCAAAATTTTGTTATTCATAAAAATGTTGTAGCTGTTTTGTAGTTAAAATAGGAACTCTTTCGATTTTATGTGGGAAGAGTGTCAATAATGGTTTGTGTATTTGATAAATTCAATGACTTTTCATTTATTTGTCACAATTTCTTCAACATTTTCATGTTTAAACATCAATATTTTTTCGAAGCTACCCTCTGCACTGAAAAAATTGTCATTTTATTATCTTATTTTGTAAATATTTTGAAATGTTTTGACAAATTTTCTTGTTTTTATTTTCATTTTGTTTTGGATTTTTTTATATATTTTGAATTTTTTTGACATATTTTCCAAATTTTTGAAATATTTTTAATTATTTTTGAAAATGTTTGTACTCAAATGAGAGTAGATAATTTTAAAAATGCTTTATAAGGGGTTTATTCAAGGTATATTAAGGAAGGTAGAGTTAGTAGTTGAAATTCTCTCTTGCGGTGGGTACAGCACCTGTCAAAATCGGCTATTGAACGAATAAAAGCAAAACAAATAACAAAATTTTCCAATTAGACTTGTGTTGTTGATGAAAATTATTTAAGCGATTTAATGCCCAGAAGTTGTGCAGTTTGTAAGGCCTTTTCAAAAAGAAAATGGCTCGTCTTTTAGTGTGCCTCTTAATGAAGCATGACACAATCGCTGGAACGTTGCTTGTTCCACAACATTTTCCCAATCAGCGCGGGTCTGCGAAAAACATTTTTATAAAATGGATTTTATAAATCCTCCCGGGAATAATTGCGGTCCACTCCGGTTGCAGCCAGGAGCAGTGCCTTCCTTAGTGTTATTTTACCTTCACGATAAATACTAAAATTAAAACATTCAGCACGCACAAAAATGAAAACTATGAATTTTAACACATTTGACAGTTTTCTATTCACTGTTTTTTTTACGATTTTCTTATGTTTGACAGCTACTGTACCCACCACTCCGAGACGAGACTACCTTGTTGAATATACCTTGACTTTATCGAGGGTTTATTGAAGGTTTCATCCATTTTTAAAATTCTCTCATTTATAAAGCATTTAAAAGAGACTTTTAACGCTATTGAACGTTAATGAATAATGTTTTTCAATTTTTTCCGATTTTTCCCTTATGAAGGCTTTATAAGAGGTTAATATTTTTTTATGAATACAGCCGTAGAAATTTACCCTGAATTTAAAATTTCATGAATCTAAAATTTTAAAAATATTGTTGAAAATATGAAAAGTAATGCTTAAATGTTTTTTATTTTCGTTTCGAAATATGACTTTTTTCAATTCGTGACGTCATGCCAACTAAACTTTGCAACCTTTAACCTTTCAGTGATATTTTCTAATAAATTTCACAGAAGATCATTGAACTGTGCCGGACACTTATTTGAAGATCTCAAAAATTATAATAATATAGCAACAAATTCAGTTCGGCAAAGAACCTTTCATGTAATTCATGTAAAGCTCGTTCAAAACTTATGTCATTGTCCCATTAGCGATTGCGTTGACGATCGCTCCCACATCGCTGACACAATTTTTTGTAACAAGAGTAGGACAATATCAATAATTACAACATGAACAAAATTAAAAAAAAAAGAGATAAACACCCACTTAAGTCATTTGTTGCTAAATTGTTGTTATTGTTGTAACAAAAATCATTATAATTGAAAGTCACGTCAAACGTAAACACAAGAGCAACGTAAAGTTCTTATTGTTTTTTTCGCGTTCAACTGTTGCTGCACATTGACCGGAATAATGCAAATTAAATTGCATTCATTGTATTGGGAGTTACTTCATCGTTGTTGTTTTTGTTTTGTTTTTTTTTTTTTTTTTGTTTTGTTTTTTTGTTTTTGTAGTTGTTTATTATGCTGCCAACCTTGACTCTGAGATGCGGACTATCCCAACATGTTGTGACTGGGAGCACAGGAGGGTCTTGTTACGCTTTTGTTTGGGACTAATCAGTAGTGTGCGCCTGATTCTAACTTCTTGGTGCACCTGGTCTCAAAATAAGTACTAGGATGTAAAAAACAATTGTTGGTTTTTCTAATTGATCCATTGAGGCGGATACAGAAGCTTGGTTGGTTTTAAGCATTGCTTTCAAAGGTTGTTATTGGTTGTATTGGTTGAACTGTGCTTCAAAATTCTAAATGTTTTTCTCACAGCCTTCCCTTGTAAACAAAATCAAAACCAAAGTCATAATCATAACCATAGAAATAACCATATATATAAACATAACTATAACCGTAACCATAACCATAACCATAATCATAACCATAACCATAACCATAACAAAAACCATAACCATAACCATAACCATAACCATAACCACAACCATAACCATAACCATAACCATAACCATAACCATAACCATAACCATAACCATAACCATAACCATAACCATAACCATAACCATAACCATAACCATAACCATAACCATAACCATAACCATAAGCATAACCATAACCATAACCATAACCATAACCATAACCGCAACCATAAGCATAACCATAACCATAACCATAACCATAACCATAACCATAACCATAATCATAACCATAACCATAACCATAACCATAACCATAACCATAACCATAACCATAACCATAATCATAACCATCACCATAACCATAACCATAACCATAACCATAACCATAACCATAACCATAACCATAGCCATAACCATAACCATAAGCATAAGCATAACCACAACCATAACCATAACCATAACCATAACCATAACCATAACCATAACCATAACCATAACCATCACGATAACCATAACCATAACCATCACCATAACCATAACCATAACCACAACCACAACCATAACCATAACCATAACCATAACCATAACCATAACCATAACCATAACCATAACCATAACCATAACCATAACCATCACCATAACCAGAACCATAACCATACCCATAACCATACCAATAACCATAACCATTACCATAACCATAACCATGACTATAACCATAACCATAACCATAACCATAACCATAACCATAACCATAACCATAACCATAACCATAACCATAACCATAACCATAACCATAACCAAAACCATACCCATAACCATACCAATAACCATAACCATAACCATAACCATAACCATAACCATAACCATAACCATAACCATAACCATAACCATAACCATAACCATAACCATAACCATAACCATAACCAAAACCATACCCATAACCATACCAATAACCATAACCATAACCATAACCATAACCATAACCATAACCATAACCATAACCATAACCATAACCATAAGCATAAGTATAAGCATAACCATACCAATAACCATAACCATGACCATAACCATAACCATAACCATAACCATAACCATAACTTTAACCATAAACATAACCATAACCATAACCATAACCATAACCATAACCATAACCATAACCATAACCATAACCATAACCAAAACCATACCCATAACCATACCAATAACCATAACCATAACCATAACCATAACCATAACCATAACCATAACCATAACCATAACCATAACCATAACCATAACCATAACCATAACCATAACCATAACCATAACCATAACCATAACAAAACCATACCCATAACCATACCAATAACCATAACCATAACCATAACCATAACCATAACCATAACCATAACCATAACCATAACCATAACCATAACCATAACCATAACCATAACCATAACCATAACCATAACCATAACCATAACCAAAACCATACCCATAACCATACCAATAACCATAACCATAACCATAACCATAACCATAACCATAACCATAACCATAACCATAACCATAACCATAACCATAACCATAACCATAACCATAACCATAACCATAACCATAACCATAACCATAACCATAACCATAACCATAACCATAACCATAACCATAACCATAACCATAACCATAACCATAACCATAACCATAACCATAACCAAAACCATACCCATAACCATACCAATAACCATAATCATAACCATCACCATAACCATAACCATAACCATAACCATAACAAAACCATACCCATAACCATACCAATAACCATAACCATAACCATAACCATAACCATAACCATAACCATAACCATAACCATAACCATAACCATAACCATAACCATAACCATAACCATAACCATAACCATAACCATAACCAAAACCATACCCATAACCATACCAATAACCATAACCATAACCATAACCATAACCATAACCATAACCATAACCATTACCATAACCATAAGCATAAGTATAAGCATAACCATACCAATAACCATAACCATGACCATAACCATAACCATAACCATAACCATAACCATAACTTTAACCATAAACATAACCATAACCATAACCATAACCATAACCATAACCATAACCATAACCATAACCATAACCATAACCATAACCATAACCATAACCATAACCGCAACCATAAGCATAACCATAACCATAACCATAACCATAACCATAACCATAACCATAACCATAACCATAACCATAAGCATAACCATAACCATAACCATAACCATAACCATAACCGCAACCATAAGCATAACCATAACCATAACCATAACCATAACCATAACCATAATCATAACCATAACCATAACCATAACCATAACCATAACCATAACCATAACCATAATCATAACCATCACCATAACCATAACCATAACCATAACCATAACCATAACCATAACCATAACCATAACCATAACCATAGCCATAACCATAACCATAAGCATAAGCATAACCACAACCATAACCATAACCATAACCATAACCATAACCATAACCATAACCATAACCATAACCATAACCATCACGATAACCATAACCATAACCATAACCATAACCATAACCATAACCATAATCATAACCATCACCATAACCATAACCATAACCATAACCATAACCATAACCATAACCATACCCATACCCATAACCATACCAGTAACCATAACCATAACCATAACCATAACCATAACCATAACCATAACCATAACCATAACCATAACCATAACCATAACCATAACCATAACCATAACCATAACCATAACCATACCCATACCCATATCATTACTATAACCATAAACATAGTACCTAACAGAGCTGTAAAAGATTGAATCATTTTTAGTTTTCATTCTCTTGTTTAAAAATTCAAAAGCTGAACTCTTTTTTTGTAGCATTCAAAGTGTGAACTCTTTAGGCTTAAGTCTTTAGGCTGATTAATATTGTTTTCAAGTCATGAATTGCAAAACGTAAAGAATGCACACTGAATTGAAATTTTAACGAGTGCAGCCACCGATGGCTTCAGCCACGATGGCTGCAACCATCGATAGTTGCAGCTGAATTGAAATTTTAGTGAATGCAGACGGCGATGGCTTCAGCCGCAAGGATTTGTTGTTGTCTGAAGCTGTTTTGTGTGTATTTGTGTATGCATGTGTGACTGTTGCGCATGACTGTGATGGGTTGCCATTGGCTTGATATCATGTATAGAAAAAGTATTACATACAACAAATTGTAGAAGTTAATTTTTATAAATTTTGTTAATAATATTTATTTATATTTATTATTCCAGAAAATGTCAAAGGAAAGACAACAGCATGTCACTAAGATCGGCCGTCGAAAACAAATGACAATAAAAATGCAAAATGCTGCTTTATATTTAGTAGTATTTCATGGTAGTAAATAAAATGTCCAGTGTTTCAGAGTTGAAAAGAATGATAAAACTGAGTGCATTCATCGTATTTCTTAAGCCTACAAGAATGTGATTGATATTTTTCATAAGTCCCATTCCTTAAAAAGCATT
This sequence comes from Pherbina coryleti, assembly GCA_943735915.1. NCBI lineage: Eukaryota > Metazoa > Arthropoda > Insecta > Diptera > Sciomyzidae > Pherbina > Pherbina coryleti. Next base: position 109,667,330 of record OX030952.1, read on the forward strand.
GGGTGTGCATTCTTTTATCTTCAACGAATGATGAATTGTGCATTTGTAATTCATTTACTCTACAGAAGCATAAGATTGCAATCTGGTTGATGCAGCTTTTGAATGATTTAAGAGTGTGTGCATTCCGAAATGATTCAATCTTTTACAGCTCTGGTACCTAATAAGTATAATGCTTAACGTACCCAGGTGTTTGGTATATACGTTTTGAAAATGGATTTAGTAAAACCATAACAAAATACCATGAAAAAAATTAGTTGTATTGATGCCCCCTACAGAAATAAGTTCTTTAAAAAGTCGACCAAAAATTTTAACGCTTAAGTATGTATTTAAAGGGCACAAAATATACTTTTTTAACAAAGCTTTCAAAGCGGTTCAAATTCAAATAGCTAATGTTTCTTTTATTTGAGCCAAGAAAGAATTTGTATAGCTTTGAAGCAAGGATTTTAGGTGAAACGTCAATAAAGGGGTTAGGCCACTCTAGAATTTTCAAAAAATCTATATTGTGTTTTTTTTTTTAAATGGTCCCTTATAACCTCAAAAATGATGTCTATAAAGATTATGGCCAGGAAAAATTTCTTAGTACTTGAATTTTTGAATTTTAGTATAAACCGCCTGGTACTATTACTACTACTTCTACTCAAAACTGAATTTTTTAAGTTTGCCCAAAACATAACTCGGGCAATTTTCAAACGATTCACTTGAAAAATATATTGTGTATGAAAGTACTTAGGATTTTTTTTTTATATTGAGGAGTTAATTTGTTCGGTAAATTTTTCACTTACCACTTTAGAAGTGCGCCATTTGACAAAAAATCAATATATCAAAATTATCCTGCGTACTTCTATAGCAGATATTATATATAATTGAAAAAAAAAATCATTGGCTTTTTATAATTAAAAAATTACAAGAGTTGTTGTCCGGCCATGGGACCTGAAAAAACGGAAACGTCATCGCAAAAGCTCTACAAAACCGCTATTTTGAAATTAATCGCTTCAAAAAAATTATTGTATATAGTTACTGTTATCTATAGTAATCTCCCTTTTTTGGAATCTCGATTTATTAAGTAGTATTTCAGAAAAAAAAAATCTGAAGAGAGCTTATTTTTGCGGCAATAGCTTCAGGTTATTAATAAATTCTATCCACCAATACTTCAATTACCAATTTAAAAAAAATTTACAAAACCGTTGAGAACTAAGTCATATTGAGACGTAAATATTGTCGAACTGTTCATTTCAGTTGGTTCGAAATGAGCAAAAGGTAAGCACGCCATCACTTGCACTTCCCCGGAATCACAGAATTTTTTGAGTGGAGCCCATTATTTTTATTTTTGTTATAAATATTTTTATAGAAAAATATATTTTCTCTACAGTAATAGCGAAAATGGTAGATACACAAGATTTTCACTAACATTTCCATAACGTTAATGTACTATATATACGTTTTAACACAAAATAATAAAGATTAAAATAAAAATCTTATTATATAAGATCAAACAAAGCTACCTAAAGTGAATGAATTTTAAGAAAACAAAAATTTATTATGAATGAATTTATCATTTCATAGCCAAAAAAGTTTAGGAACATTTGTGCTTTTGATTGAACTTTGCATTGCTTCGTTTGAAAAAAGCTTTAAAATAACGGAATCTAAAGTCTTTAGCTATAAATGGCATTAATATACGCATCAGTCATTCGCTTTTTTGTAATAAACGCAGATTATTTGTCTTTTTGTCTTAAAAATGGGAAAAAATACCAAAATCTCACTGGGCGTTCGTAAATTAATTTTAAGGCTGTATTTTGAAAATAATAAAGTGCGAGATATTGGCTAAATAATCGGGAAAAGCAATTCTAGTGTTCACAAAATTATAAATAAATATTTATTCACGGGATCATTGCAACCAAAACTTCGATCTGGTCGGCCAAGTTCTTTAACAGAGCGTCATGACCAAACGTTTCTACTCCCAAGATTGCAGCGACACTATAGAAATTTCATGATGTCCACGTAAATACCCAAACCGTTCGAAATAGGCTCCATAAGGCTGACTATCATGGTAGAGTTGCTCGAAAAAAACCTTTCATAAATAAGCGAAATGCGGATAAACGCTTGGAGTTCGCAAAAAAACACATCAACCAATGGGAAAAGTTGTGGAGAACTCTGGTATTCAGTGACGAGTCGAAATACAACATTTTTGGTTCGGACGGACGTCGTATGGTGTGGAGAAAGGCAAATACGGAGTTCAATAAAGAAAACATTCAAGCAACAATAAAACATGTAGCCGGTAGTGTGATGGTGTGGGGGTGTGTTTCAGCAGCTGGCGTGGGAAACTTGAAGTTCATTGAAGAAAAAATAAATAAAGAACATATTTAGCGATTTTGAGAGAAAATTTGCTCCAAAGTGTGAACAAAATGGGGCTAGATGAAATCAGTTTCTTTTTCCAACAAGATAATGACCCCAAGCACAAGTCGCGTTTGGTCATGGAATGGCTGCTTTTCAAAGTCACACACCAGCTGCATGCACCCCCAGAATCTCCAGATCTCAACATAATTGAAAATGTGTGGGACCTTATTGAAAAAAGGATCAGGCACCATCATATTACATCGAAAGAGTCGCTTAAACAAGACATATTAGAAGAATGGAATGCAATTACCCCACAAGAGCTCGAAAAACTATCTTTGGAAATGAAAAATAGACTTTAAGCGGTTCTTGATGCGAAAGGCTATCAAACGAAGTACTAAAATATTAAAAAAGTAGTTCTTCTTTAATTTTACCTGTATAACTTTTATTTTGTTTCTAAACTTTTTTGGCCATGAAATATATTCTTTTTGCTGTTTTTATCACTTGTACGAATATTGTAATTGTTTTTGATTTAATTTTTTTGTTATTGTGTTGTGAATATATCTATACTAATATTATATTTTGAAGTGCCTTTTTTATGTTCGGAACAATCTTGAGAAAGGCCCGGCCGTTTTTCATGAAATTTTTTATAATAAAAAGCTCTCGACTTGGTGAAGGTTATAGGCCAAAAAAATTATTAAAAAGTTTATTAGAAAAGGAGATTCATGGCTTTCAAAATCCTAAGTAAAATTCACCTGCAAGCACAAACGGACATGAACGACTCATAGCGTTTAAAAATTGTTGTTGTTGTAGTGAAAAATAAAGCAGTGTGCGGCACATCGACACGATGCGAGTGTTCCAATATTTTACTCTCCCATCCTACAGTGAGTATTGCTTTGCTGAGAATAGCAATGTCAGTGTTGCCAGTCTAGCCTTTTTGAGGCTAGATCTAGCCTTTTTTAATGTCGTCTAGCCTCAAAAAATACCATTTAGCCTCTAGCCTTTTTTTAGCCTTTTTTTTGTTTCCTTCTAGCCTTTTCTAGCCTTTTTTGATATAATACAATTTTGAATCATAGGCAGCAAGAATTAAGTCGCCAATTGTAGAAAACTGGAAATGTAGAAACTTACAATGTAGGAAAAAAGTAATTATTTTTCCAACAAATTGTTTATTTTCAAGTCTGTTTACTAAGTTCGAAGAAATAACTTCGTGTCGTCAGTGCAAACTTCGTTTCTCGAGTTAAGACTTCAGTTTAACTTTAAAGCATTGGATTGAAGTCTCTTTATGTTCTTTTTGTTGTTTTTTATTTCCTACACCTGAAGAAGGGAGCTTAAAGTACGGCCGGAGAGGGTTAATATGCATGACCGACCCCCATTACTTTTGCAAAAGGAACATTTTTCCTTTGGGGATCTATTCCCTCCGACCACTCCCTAGGGTTTAATTAATTTCGTCACTTTGTATAGAAAAGTATAAGTAGACGCTCGTCAGTGGCAGCGAACTAGACTTGAAAAGGAGAAAGTTTGATTTTTTCTACCAATTAATGTAGGGTAGAAACAAAATAGAATCAAGTCTGACTTATGATTCGTTTTTCAGAAGCTAGTCGTGGCTTGTAGGGTAGAAACACATCAAGTTTCCACAAGTCAAGTCAAACCTTGATTTTTTTTCAAGTTACTTGATTTTAAATTGACTTTTTGTAGATTTTTGGTAGGGACCCAGTGCAACCCTGTGCTCTAAAAATAAAATATTTGGCAGTACTTCATAAATGAAACGTTATTTCAGCTGGAAATGCAAAAAACAAATATTCTTTGCAATTCTGGTTTCCATTTACTAGATATTTCAATAAAGTTTCTAAATTCATACAAGAAATGAGTTAGAAAATAGTTGATTCTAATGATGAAACTGAAAGTACTTCCAGATCCAGTAATCTTCGTCTGATTAATGAAATTTGAGGAGCCGAGTTCAATCAAGAAAAATCTGAAAAACTCGAAAAAAACGGTTTTTACACTCATTATATATTTAAGCTTGAAAGACTGAATTCAATTTTAATCAATTTCAAATATGTTTTGTTCTTGGTATTGTTTTATATTGTATTCATATAGTATGAAAATATATAAGTACGTACGTATATTCACAGAGTAAAAAATAATGTAATCAAATCTAGCCTTTTCTAGCCCTTTTTTAAAGCCCATCTAGCCTTTTTCCCAAAAAATTTCTGGCAACACTGGTGGTGACGTGAAAAAAGACAGAGGCAAGCAAAAACAAATATAGCCAAACACTAGCTGCCCGTATGCGACGTTGTTCGCATTTTCTATTAAAATAAGCATTTTGAAAGAAAACCATAGAATGCATTTTTTTAAATTTATTTTAAATTTATTATAGGTAGTTTGTTATTATTTGCGCTGATTATCTCTTATACGAGTATATAAAAATGACTGACGTCCGTGTGTACGCGCATAACTCAAGAAGGGGTCGTTCAATTTTTACAATTTTGAGATTGATGGATTCGTATTGCCCCAAGGAAGGACACTATGTAGAAAAAAATTGCCACACCCTCTTTTACCACCCACAAATCAATAAAAATGCTATATTTCTGACGATTTTGGTCGTATTAGACTACAATTTGGTAATTTAGTTTGTATACTCACTGTCGGAAACTTTACTAAAACTGGGTTGCCACACCTCCCATTTACCGCCCACAAATTAATAAAAATTCTATATATCAGAAGATTTTGGGGGTATTATACTTAAATTTGGTAATTAATTTTTTTTGATTGCTGTCGGAAACTGTACTAAAAATAGGTTGCCACGCCCACTTTCACCGCCCACAAATTAATGAAAATTCTATATATCGGAAGGTTTAGGTGATACTAGACTAAAATTTCGTAATTTAGTTTGTATGCTCACTGTCGGTAACTGTACTAAAAATTGGTTGCCACACCTCATTTCACCGCCCCCAAATCAATAAAAATTCTATATTTCCGATGGTTTCGCCGTATTAGGCTACAATTTTGGAGTTTAGTTTTTATGCTCACTGTCGGCAACTGTACTAAAACTTGGTTACCACACTCCCCTTTTACTGTTTACAAATCAGTAAAAACTCTATATATCATAAGATTTTGCTGGTATTATTGGTATAGAAAATTTGGTATTAAAAATAAATTTTTATATTATTATACTAATTTATTTTGTTTGCTTGCTGTCGGAAACTGTACTAAAAATATATTTTACCACCCACAAATATATGAAAATACTATATTTCAATCGGGTTTGGTCATAATAGACTAAAATTTGGTAATTGTGTTTGTCTTTCAAAACTACACCGTCATCTATTGAAAAAGTAGAAACATCGAATATTAAGTTTGGGCAAAACAACGTTTGCCGGGTCAGCTAGTATAGAATAAAAATATATGAAAAATATTTTTGCAGCAGCTTAAAAAATGTAAAATTTCAATGATTGTTTGAGAGAAAATGTTTTGTTTCTTAACTTTTTGATTCACTCTATGTAGAAACTGATAAATGCCTGATAAATAAAATTTTCAATTTCTTAAATTGGCTTTGAACTCTATGAAGTAAAATTGACAGCAATATCTCATGTCCCTTTATATAATACTAGCATACCCATTCCCAGCGTTACTTGGGAGCATAAATATGACATAGACACATATTTTAAATAAAGACTCAAGAATGAAATATGTTTAATTCATTTTATTTAATTTGAGATTATTTCTTATTGAAATAAAAAGAGTGGCTTCTTATTGAAATGAAAAGAGTTTCATCAGTAAAATCAAAATAAATACGATATATTGACGTTATGGCAACACTGCAGCAGAAATTAACTGAGTGCAACTCTCCACTTAAGATGACAGCGCGGTGAGTTGTAGACTTTCAGCTCTCTCTCTCAACAAAGAGCTTAAGCTATTGTTTGATGTTATTTTGTGCTGTTTATACAATGGCAGCATGGATTAAAATGCATGAATTCTTAAATCATTAAATACAAAATTTTACCAAAAATATAGTACCCAGTAGCAGAGTCGCTTATTAAAGCAATTGAATAGTGAAGGAATTATTAAAATCGGTTCAGCGGTTACACCGTGATTGAACGATAAAAATCCGAGAGAACCCTTTTATATAATAGTATATATATAATAGTATATAGATATACGTTAGTTAATATGTTGCGAAAAGTGTCGAATTCACGGGACCTAGGGGTGCAAAGGGTATTTCGCTGACAACCTTTATGGGTTATATAATAAAAACCTGCAAAAAACTTTCTATTCGTAACACTACACTACAGTACAGTATCTTTGTGTAGTGAGTTCCAGTGTAGTCTTGATATCGATTGGAAATGATCTGTATAAAGCGAAGCCAACCTAACAAGCATTGTATATTTTGAAAGATTTTGAAACCAAAAGGGTTTTCCTACTTACAAGAGATTACCAAAATCGGTTGGCACAAGCAGAGAGAGAGAGAGAGAGAGAGAAGTCAACCGATAAAAAACCAATGAAAAAAAGAAAACAATAAAAAAATTCAAAACATAAAATTAATCTGTGCTATATTTTTCTACTATATTTTACTTTAATTGGGATCTTCTTCAGTTTTCTAATAAAGTTCTATTGCTTGCTCAAAATTTGGTTTGTTCGTATAGTATTTGAATGCTTATCAAATCCTCTCTTTACTACACTGTTTGTTTTGATATGCGACTGCAGAATAGAAGAGATTCTCGAAAGTATGGCAGATGGCTTGCAACTCCTTTTTTGTTGCCTGTGCAGCTTTTTAGTATAAAAGTGTCTGATAATCTTTCGATTTCCGAAAAAGTGATTCGTTTTAAAATACATGCGAAATAGAAAAAACAAAATATTTTAATTTATATAAACGAACTTAAATTAACAAGTAAGTAAATGTATTTTTAAAAATAATCAATTCCATTAATTCTAAGCGCCTTGATGTAGCCAACATAATCTTTTTAAAAAAGTATATCATACAAGTTCAAACACCGACTTTTCTAAGCAATTGCTATCCTTCCACCAACTGTCCACAGCATGCCAATATGATGGCTCGCGCACATTATTCTGATCAATCATTGACATCACTTTTTCACAAATATCACAAAATGGCGACACAACCTTAAGTTCATAATATTTTGTCCACCAGAAATATTTCCCATATTCCTGCAAATTACGTTCCAAATTATAAAGCTCATCTGCTAGCTCTCTGAGGCTGTTGAAGGATGTAGCATCAATGTAAGAGTGCGCTGGTGCAAAGTTCTTGTAGTCAGCACCACCCAAGACCACTGGCACTATATTACACTTCAATGCTTTGTAGAAATGTTCAGTGACATAGTCTTCACAGAGTTCCTCTTCAAAGGCAAAAAAAAATTTGTATTTTCTGTTGAAACTGCCCGTGCAGATATCTTTTTGTTGGTTTCTTGAATTGTATTTACTATTTACGGATTCACCACAATCCGCATGTACGTCCACATCCATATATTGCTTCAATTCATCAATTAAAGTGCTATGTTCTGAAACATTTCCACAGGGAGCTACAGCAACGGATAATGCAGTTTTGCTTCTTTCCAAAGATGTCACAAATGACTTTGTTGGTGTACGCATGTCCGGTGTTATCCAATTTGGCGATCTTTGTGGTGATGCATATTCCTTTGACCATTTATACTGAAAGTGCCAACGTTGCCAAATAATGTCCGAATCCAATTTGTAGCTCATGGTAAGATTGTAGTAATCTTTCTCTTGACGTAGATTACGTTGTCGACCGGCTGTTGGATTGTTGGCTGCAAAAATGTAATAGGTCTTCGATGATTTATGTGGGAAAGTATTTTTTAAATTCGACGCATCCAGACGATCGTTGTCAAAAATAACTGCATCGTATTCGTCAGGGTCATAATAATAAGGATCGTCGCCACGATATTGATTGAATGTGAATACACAATTTGAGACCGTGCAATTCAATTCATCGTTCAATTCACGGGAATTTATATAACTGCCTCCATTTAATTCATTATCTTTTCCAGTTGAAAATTTGTTAGTCCAAATAAGAATTTTGCGCGTATAGTACCCACGTTTTTGCCAATCCACGTCCACATATGGTTCTGTAAAAATTTGAACTAGCACCACTGTCACTGCTGCAAGGATCAATAGAGTGATGCAAATGAATCCACCGCAAAGCAATTTACATTTCTTTGACCTTTTTGGCAGCACCGGTTGTGGCTGCGTATTTGGAATAGTCGAATATAAAAGTCTTGATTTTAATAGAGGTGCATCAAGATCGGCATCGAGCAACGATTCTTCTGACATGGACGCAGCCATAGTTAGTTCAGGTTATGTAGTTCTCACCTTAATATTTGGTTATATGTATGTACTTTAAATCAATTTCGTAACAGACTGAAGTTGGTCGTCGGGTTTTGTAGCTGTTATATATTGTAGAGTACGCTACAGCGGAAATGCATGTCGTTTTGATTTGCTTAACCAGGCAGAAGCACAAGCCTGAGTTCGCTCGAAATCATTAGTTTTTCAAGCTCATTTTGAATAAATGGATTGGAATTTGGAAAAATCGTTTGAATTTAATGCCAAAGAAGGGAAATTTTTAAAATTCATTCTACTCTCATTTCACTAATATCGATATTTTGCTATCACTATATTTGTTTTTTTAATTTTTTATTTGAAAAAAAGTAAAAATATATAAAAATTAAATTCACTTTTTTAATTATTTCTAATTAATTATTGCTTATGTACTGCTTTTAAGAAGGCGTATTCGACCAATTATGGTTAAAGTCGATTACTTTATGGTTATTGCTAAAATTTTTTCTATGTTTGTTTAGCTATAAACGGTCAGTTGATAAAATCCAGCAGAATAACTCACTGATAAGGTTTACGTTCAACACCCCGCTTCAGCAAATTGGTGAAATAGGTTATTGTTTTTTTTTTTTAATATTTCGGTTAATATGGCAAAGTTCTATGGGTTGGGTCTATAAAAAAAAAATATGTGGACTTAGTCAGACAGGAACATTTTATTAACTTTTATAATTCACTTTTACAACTTTTATAACCTGAAGTTGTTGTTAACGTAAGGATCAAATAAGAGAACATTGCTAAGTATGGTTTTTTCTATTTTTAGTAAAAATATTTTCTAGCAAAAATATTCAAATAAATTAGTTATTGTTAACCCTTAAATGCACAAGGCCCCCAATTTTTACCGAAAAAAATATATTTTATGTATTATTATGTAAAAACTGCGTTTTTAGTTTTGAATTTTTTTTTTTTTAAAAAAAATTTTTAAAAAAAGTGGTTGTATCTATAAAGATACAATGTGAATTTAAAAAAAAAAAAATAAATAAAATCTAAAATCCCTATTAAAATATGTCAAAATAAAAGAAATATGTTATGAAATTTTTATTAATTCATTTATTTTAAAAATTTTAAATAATCAAAAACTGCAGGGAGTGCACACTGTATCTTTAAAGATACAACGAACTAAAGTGACCCTGTGAGGTGCCAAATGATCGAAATTTTTTCGAACCACTTAAAATCACTAACGGACATGTTTTTAAAGCAGTCAGTATTTTTTCCTAATCAAAATTATTTATCTGTTCCTAGAAGTTAAACTGTTAAAAATTGTGTTTATTTAATTAAAAAAAAAAATTTTATTTTGACTTTGTACATAATTTTTTTAAAAAGTATGACAAATAGAAGTAAAAACTATTTATTATTTAAGACTTATTTACCGATTTGAAAAAAAATCAAACCAAAAATATAGTTGTAGAAATTTCTTGAATGGTTGTATCTTTAAAGATACACGGTGCATTTAAGGGTTAAGCTTATGAAATAATAAAAAAAATCAATCTTAATTGAATTAACTGAAATAGTTATTTAAACTTGCGCACTACAGCACCGCAAAATTCCTCTTTTAAAGGAAGTCTTCAATTTTTGCGCTTATCTTCCGCCAAATCTTATCTATACTTCGAATACAAATTTTATGTCATGTCAATCAACATGTTCAATAACTATCAGTTAAACAGAGAGATTGAATTAACTGGTAAGGGCATGGAAAGGGCAACTAAATAGGCTCCCTCCTTCCTGTTCTTCGAATAAGTTGGTTAATCGTTGCAGTCATCCAAAAGTTTTTGTATGAAACATATTCTTTATGCAATTATTTCATCACCGACCAACGTTAACCAAATGTGGTTGTTTATCAGAGAGTCCACCAAAAGTTTTTTCATTCAACATATTCTTTATTCATTTATTTTATCACCGAAAAACATTAACGTTTTTCGTGGAAATAATCCCCTGATAAGAAGCTGATTAGAGAAAAAATAATTCATAAATATTCGTTGTAAATCAAGGGCGAACAAAAATTGCAGGTTGATTGGGCGGCGGGTTCATAAATTATTGGAACATTCGAAAATAAAATGCCGCAATCAATGAGTGATCGGACGTTCTAATATATAATCGTTCTAATGTATAAACCCATAAGTTCTTCTTTTCGGACTGATAGTGCAGATTCGACTTTAATTTAATTTTATTACGAAACTCTAATTATTCTGGTTGAAGCTATGGTTATGTTAAAGTTATGTTTATATTCATGATTATACACCAAGGGAAATAACGCATATTAACATTATCCACACCTGAGTATAAATTTTAAGTAAATATTAACGCGAATAAATCAAATATTTACCTTACAACTCGTTTTGTTCTCGTATTTACATTTTATTTATACCACACACCTACACACATATTCCATACAGCTGATATAGCCGACAAGCAGCAACAGCATCGCACTCTGTTCTTGCAGTTGAAGGTTTCTTATAGTTCTCGTTTAGTTTTTGTTGCAAGAGTAATATAGCCTGGATATTTGGCCAATATCATTTGTGAGTGCGATGGGTGATCGCATGATCAAATTATGTAGAGTGGAGTGACAACTCAATATTTTCTCACGAATATCCTGCAGCTGTTGTTATTTACCTGCATATTTGCTTCATATTTTGTATCTTACTTTTTCTTCCTCTTTTCTTCCTCCTCTTCAACTTAAATATATTGTTTTTTAAACTCAATATTTTTATATAAATTTTCTTTAAATGTGATAAATAGTTTTATTTTCAAATAGTAAATATTTGAAAGATATTTTAAAAAACTCGTGCATAATTTTAATATAGTTTTTATTAATTTTGTTTGAATATTTAAATATTTTATTTTATTACAAAAGTATTTAAATAAATTTTAAATATTTACGTAGTCGATTTATGCAAATGCGTTATTGGTGCAAAATTGACTCGCTTTTTGGATAAATTAAAAAAGTTTTTGGATAATTTTAATATTTTTTCTCTTAGTGTAGTTATGGTTATGACTATGTTTTTGGTTATGGTTAATATTTTGGTTAGGGTGCGGTTATGGTTATGGTTATGGTTATGGTTATGGTTATGGTTATGGTTATGGTTATGGTTATGGTTATGGTTATGCTTATGGTTATGGTAATGGTTATGGTTATGGTTATGGTTATGGTTATGGTTATGGTTTTGGTTATGGTTATGGTTATGTTTATGATTATGGTTATGGTTATGGTTATGGTTATGTTTATAGTTGTGCTTATGGTTATGGTTATGGTTATGGTTATGGTTATGGTAATGGTTAAGGTTTTGGTTATGGTTATGGTTATGGTTATGGTTATGATTATGGTTATGGTTAAGGTTATGGTTCTGGTTATGGTTATGGTTATGGTTATGGTTGTGGTTATGGTTATGGTTATGGTTATGGTTATGGTTATGGTTATGGTTATGTTTATAGTTGTGCTTATGGTTATGGTTATGGTTATGGTTATGGTTATGGTAATGGTTAAGGTTTTGGTTATGGTTATGGTTATGGTTATGGTTATGATTATGGTTATGGTTAAGGTTATGGTTCTGGTTATGGTTATGGTTATGGTTATGGTTGTGGTTATGGTTATGGTTATGGTTATGGTTATGGTTATGCTAAGGCTTATGGTTTTGGTTATGGTTATGGTTACGGTTATGCTTATGCTTATGGTTTTGGTTATGGTTATGGTTATGGTTATGGTTATGGTTATGGTTATGATTATGGTTATGGTTATGGTTATGGTTGTGGTTATGGTTATGGTTATGGTTGTCGTTATGGTCATGGTTATGGTTATGGTAATGGTTATGGTTATGGTTATGGTTATGGTTATGGTTATGGTTATGGTTATGATTATGGTTATAGTTATGGTTATGGTTATGGTTATGGTTCTGGTTATGGTTTTGGTTATAGTTATGGTTATGGTTATGGTGATGGTTATAGTTATGGTTATGGTTATGTTAGAGTTATGTTTATATTCATGATTTTATATAGTTATGGTTATGATTATGTTTTTGGTTATGGTTAATGTTATGGTTAAGGCTGAGGTTATGGTTATGGTTATGGTTATGGTTATGGTTATGGTTATGGTTATGGTTTTGGTTATGGTTATGGTTATGGTTATGGTTTTAGTTATGGTTATGATTATGGCTATGGTCATGGTTATGGTTATGGTTATGGTTATGGTTATGGTTATGGTTATGGTAATGGTTATGGTTATGGTTATGGTTATGGTTATGGTTATGGTTATGGTTATGGTTATGGTTATGATTATGGTTAAAGTTATGGTTATGGTTATGGTTATGGTTATGGTTATGGTTTTGGTTATGGTTATGATTATGGTTCAAGTTATGGTTATGGTTATGGTTATGGTTATGGTTATGGTTATGGTTATGGTTATGGTTTTGGTTATGGTTATGGTTATGGTTATGGTTATGGTTATGGTGATGGTTATAGTTATGGTTATGGTTATGTTAGAGTTGTGTTTATATTCATGATTATATTTAGTTATGGTTATGATTATGTTTTTGGTTATGGTTAATGTTATGGTTAAGGGTGAGGTTATGGTTATGGCTATGGTTATGGTTATGTTTATAGTTATGGTTATGGTTGTGGTTGTGGTTATGGTTATGGTTATGATGGTTACTAACTTTAAATGTATGCTAAATGATTAGTTTTCGCCAAGTGCAAGAAGTTTGTTTTTTTTTTTATTTTATTCTATATGTCAGTAACAATCTCTACAGTTGTCTCTACTGCATTCCAGAATCAACAATGTTTGGTTTTATTTCCTCTTTATTTTTTTTTTTATTTTGTAAACTTGCTATTTGCTGGAGGAATTTTTCAATGCCAACCAGAAGCTGAACACAAAAGCGAGCGATTGACAGTTTGTTAAGAGGACGGACGATAGACTTCAGCGCTGAAGGATGAAATTGCATTCAAGTAGAGTGCAGCGCATGGCAGCTATTGCGGCGTGAGTGTAGTTCACCTATGTTATTTTTTTTTTTGCTGCATTTTTTAGTCGTCTCTTTTACAACGATTTGGATGGGGGAGTCCGATTAACTGTCAAATACTTGGATGAATGCGAAGGCATCGACTGGCAATGCAAGAAATTGAAAGCAATTGAATGTCTTTTGTGGCCAGGTGATGTACAGTGAATTGATCGACGAGATGCGCCAAAAATGAAGAGAAGTGGTGTAAAATACACATGTGAGCACAAAAATGGGTGCTAAAATAAAAATACCGAGAATATGCAGAAAAAAGAAATAATCAACAACTAAAATACAATTTTACTGTTTTACTATCAATTTAGTGTGGATAGTGAATTACGTGTTTTTCTTTTATTTTAATAAAAGGAAATTTGTTTTTTAATCATATTTATTAGAGAGGCTATCAAGTTGACTGAACTGTTGAGTAATATTTTCAAAAATTCAAGAAAAATATTTACCACAGTTATAACTAATGTTAAATAGTGGTCAATAATTAATAGAAGTCAAGAAAAAAATAGTACGATCGTAAATGTTAATTCCTTGACTTTATTATATAAATAAGAAGCAAATTCAAGACGTCATCGGGACGCAGTGGGACCTGTTTAAGCAAGTAACTGAAAATTTGTTACATGGAATTATTACTCAATGAGTATTAGTGCTAAGATTAAAAACATGATACACCAATAAGGCCTGTTTTAAGCCCTAACAACAAAATTAAACAAAAAATTTCTGACGTCATGGGGACACAGAGAAAGCCTCTCAAAGATCGACAATGAATCATTCATGCAACGGCGTTGCATTGAATATTCACTCGGTGAATATATAAGCTACGATAAATGCTTGAAAAGGAAAATGAAGGATTTGTACTTGGCCTTACGATAAAAATACAAAAAAAAAAATTCTTCCGTCATATAGCAGCTTATGTAACAGAAATGTAATATCGTTGCATAGAATTATAATTCACTCAGGAGACGTACTATGGCAAATTTTATTTTACGACAGCATAGATGTATTATTACGCCTCACAACTAAAATACAAAAAAATTCTTATCGTCATGATTTCAGGGTGGCAACCTGCAGTAAAAATGATACAACCATAAAAAAATGTTACATAAAATTTTGACTCTGTGACTACTGGCGTAACGATAAATTTTAAGGAACGAAAATAAAGGTGAGGTCTTCCGGTACATGATAAAAATAAAAATAAAAAAAATATAAAAAAATGATATACATCATTTTTGCTGAATTACTTGCATGCAGCTAAAACAAAGTTAATGCACCAAGAAAAAGCACAACCAATGGAGAAACATCAACATCAACATAAACATAAACATCAACATCACCATCACCATCAACATCAACATCAACATCAACATCAACATCAACATCAACATCAACATCAACATCAACATCAACATCAACATCAACATTAACATTTACATCAACATTAACATCACCATCAACATCAACATCAACATCAACATCAACATCAACATCAACATCAACATCAGCATCAACAGCAACATCAACATCAACATCAACATCAACATCAACATCAACATCAACATCAACATCAGCATCAACATCAACATCAACATCAACATCAACATCAACATCAACATCAACATCAACATCAACATCAACATCAACATCAACATCAACATCAACATCAACATCAACATCAACATCAACATCAACATCAACATCAACATCAACATCAACATCAACATCAACATCAACATCAACATCAACATCAACATCAACATCAACATCAACATCAACATCAACATCAACATCAACATCAACATCAACATCAACATCAACATCAACATCAACATCAACATCAACATCAACATCAACATCAACATCAACATCAACATCAACATCAACATCAACATCAACATCAACATCAACATCAACATCAACATCAACATCAACATCAACATCAACATCAACATCAACATCAACATCAACATCAACATCAACATCAACATCAACATCAACATCAACATCAACATCAACATCAACATCAACATCAACATCAACATCAACAT
This sequence comes from Pherbina coryleti, assembly GCA_943735915.1. Classification (NCBI taxonomy): domain Eukaryota; kingdom Metazoa; phylum Arthropoda; class Insecta; order Diptera; family Sciomyzidae; genus Pherbina; species Pherbina coryleti. Next base: position 109,683,060 of record OX030952.1, read on the forward strand.
CAACATCAACATCAACATCAACATCAACATCAACATCAACATCAACATCAACATCAACATCAACATCAACATCAACATCAACATCAACATCAACATCAACATCAACATCAACATCAACATCAACATCAACATCAACATCAACATCAACATCAACATCAACATCAACATCAACATCAACATCAACATCAACATCAACATCAACATCAACATCAACATCAACATCAACATCAACATCAACATCAACATCAACATCAACATCAACATCAACATCAACATCAACATCAACATCAACATCAACATCAACATCAACATCAACATCAACATCAACATCAACATCAACATCAACATCAACATCAACATCAACATCAACATCAACATTAACATTAACATTAACATCAACATCAACATCAACATCAACATCAACACCAACATCAACATCAACATCAACATCAACATCTACATCAACATCAACAACAACAACAACAACAACAACAACAACAACAACATCAACAACAACACCAACAACAACTACAGCAACAAAAATCTAGTGAATCCGGACTATGAAACCGGAAAAAGACTATGACATAAATTAGGATGTGGATTAGGACAAAACTTAAGACACACCTAAAGCACACCTTTCCAAACTAGGAAAGAGGTTCGGAATATTTGATAAAGTCAAGAATTTGGACATGAAGTAGGAGTTTAAAGAAACAACGTCACTTTGTTTTTTATGAGAGAATTATTATTTTAATGAGAGCATTACAGTTAGATTGAATTTTCATAGAGTGTGAATAAAAATACATTGTTTTTCCAAAAAAGTAGCAGAAGTAATTTTTAATTCAACTTTTTGATCTAAGAAAGCGGGCGTCATTTTTGACGGGTTTCAGGAATATATTGCTACGGGAACATAATAATTGTCACTATATAATAAATATGTTGAGTTTCCATCTGAGCTTGTTTTAAAATTAATGCTTAATTATTTCAACGGAAAATACTCAAACAAAATATTTAAAATTTCAGTAGAAATAACAAAAACCTTATATTTTCCTTAATAAAAAGAAGCACACCTATTTTTCTGTTCACCTATGTATGTGTACGTTTCCTCATATTGAGGCCAGTAATACAGCTGCCTACTGAATCGATATGACTGGTCGTCGTTCCGTGAGCAGTTTATTGAACTCGCTTGGATTTACGCTTTTATGCGCACAATATTTCGGAAGGCTATGACTTTGGCGCACGCTGTCACTCAAGCAGTTGTTGTGTAGCTATTGTCAGCGTGACAGCTAAAGCGCAGTTAAAATAAAAAATTTAACTGACACACTCCTCGTTGGAATCGAACTATTTAATAGTTCTCAGTGTAAATAGCTTATGCAAGGCTATGTTGCTGAGAGTCTCACTTAAACCGCAAACATTGTTGATATACTAGGCTGGAAACTCATTGGCTTGGCGCCATAGCTCAAAATGCTACTGTAGACAAGGTCAAACATTGTTCAAGGCCACAGAATTGAAAACGTCTCAATGACCAGCAATGGAAGCCATGACCTTGACAACCATATAAATGATAATGTGCTAATAGTGCGCTTAGCCAGCCACGCTGTTACAGAGATCACTGATCAATGACAGCAAAGCATTACAGGACATCAACGACAGTGGCCTGTTTGATGCTGCTACAGGTGGCGCTTGCCTTAATTGAATTGCTTTGTTCCCATTGTAGCGTTTGGTTAGTATCGCAAATAAGATTTATGGGTCACAACTTAATGTTATTGCTGGCTAGTGCATAGGTAGCGTTGTTAAGAGTTAGTTATGTGAGGGTCTTGTTGTGAGTTGAAGCCCTTAATCTTTCCGTTGTAGCATTTTCTTAGTGGCAGTGACCTTGTGCATGGATTTTATGCAATTTACTTAAGTGTCAATATTTTTTTTTTTTTTTAATACTTAAATCGTTTACTTGTCACATGATGTATGCTTTTTGATGATTTAAGAGTTTTTCGAATCTTTTTCTGAACCAACCAACATGATGCGTCTTTTTTTCAAAAGACATCTCGATGATTCGAGCACATTCCATCAGCTATTGCTCAGCATTTAAAATCCTCTACATCTGATGGTTTTATAAAATTTGAAGCGTAAAAAATGCAAAAAGAACAAAAATAAAAAAAAGTAAAAGAAATCAACGTTAGACAACATCACTTTAACGTGACTTCCTCATCCACCATGTATTCGATCGCTGGTGATGCAATTTCATTTGAAAACGTCCAACAATTGCGAACAGGTGCAATTTATTGCTGTTCAGTGGACTTCTCCTTCTCTTTCTCTCTCACTCTCTGTCTCCCTCATTCAGGCCCATATCAGCCATCAGCGCACGCGTGCAGCTTAAGTTTGCCGTTATGGAATTTTTCCTCCCATTAGCCACTTCATCGCGCTACAAAGACGAGCTTCCGTATGTGACGCCACTTCTAAACTGCGTCCAGTTGGATTTAATGCGTTTCTATCGATGTGCGCCAACATTGGCTCGAGCGAGCACTGGCGCATGCGCAGTATCTAAACTTAATACGATTTAATCAAAGTCATAGTGAAAAATACACGAGAGTGTGTTGCCTGGTGTAGCCAATATATATTATCAGGTAATTAGACAGTCAGTCACAAAAGTATGCGTTCCAAGAAAAATTATAAAGTCACAAGCAAAATGGCTTATTTTTTAGTTAAAAAGAGCCTTCAATCAAAACTGCTCCAATGAGATAACTCCGATAGAAAACAAAAAATCAATGATGCAGAAAATGTTTTTAGGAGTGCCTCTACATATAACTGAATGGGGGATTATATATTTCGGTCCGATCTAATATACATATATTTAAAATTTCAAAAGCCTATAAGAAAAGAAAATTATGGCCATGAATCTGGATTCCGGAAAAATCTTCGTGGGCTTTTGGATCCGGAAATAAAAAAATGGATCCAGAGAAAAACGAAGTCGAAGTAAGGAACCTCAAATTGCTAAATATTTTTTCTTTTTCTTCTTTTCTTTGTATGCATTGTTTAATATAGACTCTATATACTATATATATATATATATATATATATTTACTATAGTATATAATGTATTCGTTATATTATCTGTTCGCTTGACTTTAAAGCAGTGATGTTCACGTAGAACAGTGATGCTCACGCACAGTGTTGCCAGAAATATTTGGGGAAAAAGGCTATATGAGCTTTAAAAAAGGGCTAGAAAAGGCTAGATGGCTTAAAAAAAGGGCTAAAAAAGAGCTAGGTTTGTTTACATTATTTTTTATTCCGTGAATATACGTACGTATTCATATATTTACAAACCTAAATGAATATGATATAAAACTATTGATTAAAATTGAATTCAGTCTTTTAAGCTCAAATATATAATAAATGTAAGAACCGTATTTTTTCGAATTTTTCAGATTTTTCTTGCTTGCACTTGGCTCCTCAAATTCCATTAATCAGACGAAGCCCCATTGCTGGAAAGTGAATGAATTATGAATTCAGAAACTTTATTGAAATATCTAGTAAATGGAAACTAGAATTGCAAAGAATATTTGTTTTTTTTTTCATTTCCATCTGAAATAACGTTTCATTTATGAAGTACTGCCAAATATATTATTTTTAGAGCACAGGGTTGTACTGGGTCCATACAAGAGATCTGCAACAAATCAATTGAAAATCAAGTAATTTGAAAAAAATCAAGTTTTTATTTGACTTGTAGAAACTTGATATGTTTCTACCCTATACGCCACGACTAGCTTCTGAAAAAGGAATCATAAATCAGACTTGATTCTATTTTGTTTCTACTCTACATTAATTGGTTGAAAAAAATCAAGCTTTCTACTTTTCAAGTTTAAGCGACTGCGCTGCCGTAGAAAGCCATTGACGAGCGTCTACTTATACTTTTCTATACAAAGTGACGAAATTAATTAACCCCTACGGAGTGTTCGGAGGGAATAGGTCCCCAAGTGGAAAATGTTCTTTTTGCAAAAGTAATGGGGTCAGTCATACATATTAACCCTCTCCGGCCCAACTTAAAACTTACCTGTTGAGGTGCAGGAAATAAAAAAACAACAAAAAGACATAAACATACTTCAATCCAATGCTTTGAAGTTAAACTGTATTCTTAACTCGAGAAACGAAGTTTGCACGGGCGACACGAAGTTATTTCCTCGAACTTCGTAAACAGACTTGAAAATAAAGGATTTGTAAGCAAAATAATTACTTTTTCCCAACATTTCAAGTTTCTAAATTTCCCGTTTTCTACATTAATTCTTGCTGCATATGATTCGCGCAAACTTGTTGTTTCCCTGCCTCGACTTGCAGGAAGTTGAAAAATTAAAGGAACTTGAAACAACAAATGGATCCATTCATGCAGATCTCTGGTCCATACAGCAATATATCAAATAAGGCTACAAAAGGCTAGAACGTAACAAAAAAAGGCTAAAAAAAAGGCTAGAGGCTAGATGGTTTTTTTCGAGGCTAGACGACAGAAAAAAAGGCTAGATCTAGCCTCAAAAAGGCTAGACTGGCAACACTGCTCACGCAGTACCACGCGTGGTGAGACTCGACAGCTTTATTCGAGAATCGAAACACGTACACAATCGAATGCCCGAAATTCTCTCAATCAGTTGGAGCTGAAACTTCAAGCTGAAGGCCTGACCAAAATAGACGAAACGAGACGATTGGAACTTGCCGAACGTTTGCAATCGTTATGTCCGTTTTGACATTTAACCCAAAATGAAACGAGTACCTCCAATCGTCTGAAACAAGAAGAAGACTGCTTTGCACAGCTGTTGTTGACGAGTTGAGACGCTAAAAGTTCGGTTGTTACGGAACAGAACGTCTCGTCGCAATGTTTCGTTCAGTTTCGATCAGTTACGTATGTGCATTTTGGGTTTTAACATTGTCTTCCATTTGTTCGAACTTACTCGTTATGTCTCGTTCTGTCTATTTTGGTCAGGCCTTGAGTTGTTCGCGCCGCTTGGTCGTGTGTTTTCCACTGCACGAAATGTTTGAGGCATATTAAAATGCGTTATTTGCGGAATTGTATTAAAAATGATGATGATGATAGTGATAACGATAATGATAGTGGTAATGATAATGATATTGATAATGATAATGATAATGATAATGATGATTACAATGATAATTATAACTTAATACCTGCTTAATACCTGCACAACAATTTTTGTCAGTGCAGAGAGCGAGAGACCTCACTCTGGCCGACCTATCAACGAAAAAGTCGCTGAAATTTTAGATAGAGTTCAAGAAAACCCGTCTTGTGAGCAGTGTTGCCAGTCTAGCCTTTTTGAAGCTAGATCTAGCCTTTTTTACGGTCGTCTAGCCTCGAAAAATACCATCTAGCCTCTAGCCTTTTTTTTAGCCTTTTTTTTGTTTCGTTCTAGCCTTTTCTAGCCTTTTTTGATGTATTGCTTAAAATGTATGGACCAGAGATCTGCATGAATAGATCCATTTGTTGTTTCAAATTCCTTTAATTTTTCAACTCCCTGCAAGTCGAGGCAGACAAACAACAAGTTTGCGCGAATCATTGGCAGCAAGAATTAAGTCGCCAAATGTAGTAAACTAGAAATGTAGAAACTTGAAATGTAGGGTAAAAGTAATTTTTTTGCCTACAAATCTTTTATTTTGAAGTCTGTTTACGAAGTTCGAGGAAATAATTTCGTGTCGTCGGTGCAAACTTCGTTTCTAGAGTTAAGAATACATTTTAAATTTAAAACATTGGATTGAAGTATGTTTGTGTTCTTTTTGTTGTTTTTTTATTTCCTGCACCTGAACAGGGGAGCTTTAAGTAGGGCCGGAGAGGGTTAATATGTATGACGGACCCCCATTACTTTTGCAAAAGGAACATTATTCTACCAATTAATGTAGGATAGAAACAAAATAAAATCAAGTCTGACTTATGATTCGTTTTTCAGAAGCTAGTCGTGGCTTGTAGGGTAGAAAAATATCAAATTTCTACAAGTCAAGTCAAAACTTGATTTTTTTTCAAGTTACTTGAATTTCAATTGACTTGTTGCAGATCTCTGGTATGGACCCAGTGCAACCCTGTGCTCTAAAAATAATATATGTATATGACAGCAATTCATAAATGAAACGTTATTTCAGCTGGAAATGGAAAAAACAAATATTCTTTGCAATTCTGGTTTTCATTTACTAGATATTTCAATAAAGTTAATATATCCATACAAGAAATGAGTTAGAAAATAGGTCATTCCAATGATGAAACTGAAAATACTTCCAGCTCCAGTAATGCGGCTTCGTCTGATTAATTTAATATGGAATTTGAGGAGCCGAGTGCAAGCAAGAAAAATCTGAAAAACTCGAAAAATACGGTTTTTACACTTATTATATTTTTGAGCTTGAAAGACTGAATTCAATTTTAATCAATTTCAAATATGTTTTGTTCTTGGTATTGTTTTATATCATATTGATATAGTATGTAAATATATAAAAACGTACGTATATTCAGAGTAAAAAATAATGTAAGCAAATCTAGCCTTTTCTAGCACTTTTTTAAAGCCCATCTAGCCTTTTTCCCCAAAAATTTCTCATGACTGCTCACAAGCAGTGTTGCCAGAAATTTTTGGGGAAAAAGGTTAGATGGGCTTTAAAAAAGGGCTAGAAAAGGCTAGATGGCTTAAAAAAAAGGGCTAAAAAAAGGCTAGATTTGTTTACGTTATTTTTTACTCTGTGGATATACGTACGTATTTATATATTTACATACTATATAAATATGATATTAAACAACACCAATAACAAAACATATTGGAAATTGATTAAAATTGAATTCAGTCTTTCAAGCTCAAATATATAATAAGTGTAAAAACCGTATTTTTTGAGTGTTTCAGATTAGAGGCTCAAAATTCCAGAGGCTCCTCAAATTCTATTAATCAGACGAAGCCCCATTGCTGGAGCTGGAAGTACTTTCAGTTTCATCATTAGATTAACAGATTTTCTAACTCATTTCTTGCAGGAATTTAAAAACTTTATTGAAATATCCAGTAAATTTGTTTTTTCCATTTCCAACTGAAACAACGTTTCATTTATGAAGTGCTGCCAAATATATTATTTTTAGAGCACAGGGTTGCACTGGGTCCATACCAGAGATCTGCAAAAAGTCCATTGAAAATAATGTAACTTGAAAAAAATCAAGTTTTGACTTGACTTGTAGAAATTTGATATGTTTCGAACCTACAAGCCACGACTAGCTTCGGAAAAACGAATCATAAGTCAGACTTGATTCTATTTTGTTTCTACCCTACATTTATTGATGGAAAAAATCAAGCCTTCTACTTTTCAAGTCTAAGCGACTGCGCTGCCGTAAAAAGCCACTGACGAGCGTCTACTTATACTTTTCTATACAAAGTGACGAAATTAATTAACCCCTACGGAGTGGTCGGAGGGAATGGGTCCCCAAGAGAAAAATGTTTCTTTTGCAAAAGTAATGGGGGTCGGTCATACATATTAACCCTCGCCGGCCCTACTTAAAGCTCCCCTGTTAAGGTGCAGGAAATAAAAAAACAGCAAAAAGAACACAAACATACAATGCCTTAAAGTTAAACTGTATTCTTAACTCGAGAAACGAAGTTTGCACTGACGACACGAAGTTATTTCCCCAAACTTTGAAAACAGACTTGAAAATAAACGAATTGTAGGCAAAATAATTACTTTTTCCCTACATTTCAAGTTTCTACATTTCCAGTTTTCTACATTTGGCGATTTTATTCTTACTGCCTATGATTCGCCAAACTTTTGTGCAAAATTGCAGGGAGTTGAAAAATTAAAGGAACTTGAAACAACAAATGGATCCATTCATGCAGATTTCTGGTCCATACATCTTAAGGTAGTAGTCTGGTAACTTATGCCTATTTTCATGACTTCTTTGGAGTGTGGTTTTTTATAGGAAAATAAATATGAATTATCTTGAATATTTAGAGTGTTTTTATTTACATATTGAAAATATAAAAAAAAATGTATTTGAAAAAATTTAATAGTTTATTACTATTATTATTGTCACTCGAAGTTGGAACCTCAAAAAAAATGCACGTGGGTGGACCGGGTGATTTTGGCTCTTGATGTTATCTGAAATAAAATATTCTTGATTATTCTGAATCTATAGACATGTCATTCTGGTCGGAACTACTGAAGTTAAATTTCAAGGGTAAATAACAAAATGGCGGACTTTGAAAAAAAAGTCCTTTTATTTAAGCAAAGAAAGGGTTGTAAAATAAAAAGTTAGGGGTGAAAAAAATTCTCGTTAGTACCGACGTGTGTAACGAACTATAAGTGTGTAGAACAGCCTGTTAAAAGCAATCGGTTCAGTAGAAAAAAAAGTTGGACCCGGGCCGACCAGAAATACAATGTTTTGAGAAAAACGCGTTTAAAGTTCATAAACATTAAAGGTTGGACTCCGAGGTGCTCTAGGAAACTCGTTATAACTCCCGAAATATTTCGAATTTCTGTCTGAAATTTTCACAGTATATTATCAAGACATTGTACTTTCAAATTAATTAATTTTCGATGTTTTGAAACCAAGTTACCAGACTTCTACCTTAAGCAGTATATCAAATAAGGCTAGAAAAGGCTAGAACGAATAAAAAAAAGGCTAAAAATAAGGCTAGAGGCTAGATGGTATTTTTCGAGGCTAGACGACAGAAAAAAAGGCTAGATCTAGCCTCAAAAAGGCTAGACTGGCAACACTGGTCATGACATCGCTAAGGAACTGACGGAACAACCAGAAAACACTTTTAAGCCATTTGCATAAAGTTGGTTTCAAAACGAAGCTCGATGTTTGGGTGATTCATGAACTAAGTGGGAAAAAAAATATAATGAACTGAATTTCCATCGTCGATACGCTGTTAAAACAAAATGAAATCGAGCCAATTTTGCAACGTAAAGTAACAGATAATGAAAAATGGATCACATACGAAAATATTGTTAAAAAACGGTCTTGGTCGAAAAAAGTTGAATCTCCAAGAACGGTGTCAAAGCCCGATTTTGATTCATTAAATCAATTGATGGAAAGGAAGATATTGCTGTGTGTTTGGTGGGACTAAAAGGGTATTATCCATTATGGGCTACTACCACCTGGTAAAATTATTGATTCGAATCAATACTGCCAGCAAATAATGAGGTTGGTGCATTCCTGAATAATCAACAGGAATGGTGCTGCATTTCATCATGACAACTCAAGGCCACACATATCTTTGTAGATCCGTCAATGCATCCCCCATTGTTTGGTCCTAACATTGCACCGTCAGATTATAATTTGTTTCGATCTTTCCAACACACTCTTGCTGGAAAAAAATTAAGCCACAAAAGACGACTGCGAAAAGCAGTTACGTTTGGTTTTCAAAGATGAAAACCCGGAATTCTACAATAAAGGAATGATAGTTCTAGTTCAAAAATGGCAAAAGGTAGTTGAAAAGAATGGGTAATATTTGGATTAATAAAATGTTTTTTGTATAAAAAAAAAAAAAAATGTCGCATATTTTTACTAGAAAACGCCGAATACTTTTTTCCCAACCCCATAATTACAGAATAACTACAACTGTTTACTTACTTTTGAGATTGACTGTACATCATACTTACAAACATATGTGCGAAGTACATGAATTTATTGAAGTCCGAATCGACTAAAAGAACTTCGCTACCATTGCAATAGAATTCACGCACCTGACAAAGATCACTGCTACAACAACAACAGCAACAATGAAAACATCGACAGCGTCTAATAAATAAAAAGAAGAAGTGCTGAAGTGCTCTTTGTCGCGTGTCTGGCAATGATCGATTTTCCATTAAAAACTAATAAAAACTGTTTTTTTTCTTAAAGTAACGGAAAATACTGTGTTGTTCAGGGAAATTTAAGTTTTTTTTTGTTGGTTTTATGTATTTTGGATAATTTTTTATGCAAGTGGAAATTAAGTTATGTTGATAGCATTGTTAAAAAATTGATAACCAACAAAATTTGACTTATTTCTCTGAAGCAGAAACTCCAGTAAACTTTTTCCAATGTGCGTTCAATCGTTCAAAATATCGCCTTAGAAGAGCTAAATTTCGTCTGGTGGTTGAGATATTCTACACTTAAAGCGCAAAAATTCTGTTTTTCAACATATTTGACGTTATGAGGCAATTTTTGTTCAACCCACAGGCGTCAAGCCCCAGAGACTTCAAGTTCACAAGACGCAAGTTCAGAAATCGTAAGTATGGTGGTTATCGATGAGATTTCTTAGCTAGGGTTTTGTGCACTCGGATTTAGTGGGCTTGGGCTTAAAGGTCTGAGGGTTTATTTGGTCTTTTGGACTTAAAGAGAGTGTTTAGGTCTTTTCCGTGGTCGTGACGCGAAAATTTTCAATCATATTTGTAAAATGTTTTTCTGTTGACAAGGCTTCCATGCCAGAGAGTTATATAAAAACCAGCTAAAATAAAGCAAGTCAGTATAAAAAACAGCTAGATTCAACTAATTTTACTGTATACCATAAACTCTTAACACCCCTAAATACATCAAATCCAAATCTTGAAAGTCCATATTGGATTCAATATTTAATTTTTTTCGGATTTTTGTGTTATTTACACCTGATACAGTTATTTAACAATACTAGTAATGCCTGTGGTTGAAATTCGACCATATCAAAATCGATTTTTTCTTATTTTCTCTTTATTTTTTGTTAAAAAATGCTTGGAAAAGTTAAAAATAGTTGACTGTAGCGTGAACACATCCGTAGATTTTGACGTGACAGTATATCTTTATCAATGTCCAAATTATTGCCCCTATCCTTTCAATTTTTTCCAAACTTGTCTTCGTTCTTATCTTTACTCTAATAATCCTTATTCTAATAATAATCTTGACCCAAATATTGTTTTACTCGTAGGTATGTTTCAATCTTTATGCTTGCCTTTGTCTCCGTCCTTGTCGAAGTCATCTTCCCAGTTCTTATCCCAATCCTTCTTCAATTCTATACTCTAATCATTTTTAAAATTTTTGTCCTACTCAGTATCTTATTCCTTTTCTAAATCTTGGTTCTAATCTCTTGTCATTATCATTACCTTGTCATCACCATTCCATTACCATAATGCTTAACCCTAATCTTTGCCCTAATACTTGTTCTTATTTTAATTTTAATATTTTCTTTTTGCTTTTTTTTTTAATTTTGCTTTGGCTGTTATATTTGTACGAGTAGCATTAATTTTTTATTTGTTTTTTTTCGTAATGAGGTCATAGAATAATTTTTATTGTTGAAAAATTTAATTTTTGTAGCACTTCTAATCAGCGTGTAAAAACTCTATGCAACAATATTGCAATATAACAATAACAATATTTTATCACATTTATCGTGACGCATATACCATCCAAGTAACAATTCTTTGCAAGCCCATTGCAAGATTGATGCATTTTGGATCTTATAGCTGCTCTCTACGCGGTCTCATAGAGAGACAGGAAGAGAGAGAGAGAGAGAGAAAGAGAGAGAGAAAAAAAGGTTGCAACTGATGGCAAAACTTGAAAAGCAGAGAGATTCAAACTACAGCCATTGGTATGAGAATGCATATTTTATTTTGAAATACAATAATCACATAATATATTTAATTTTTTTTTTTAAACTTTTGTTTTTGGGCACATCTGTGGCACAGTATTTTTGGAATGATATAAGCTTCATTCCCTTTTTTTTATTATATATATTAAAAAAGTGTACGACAGCATTCGATGTTTGCGTACACCGATAAAAAAAGCAATAGTAAAATCACCTAAGCCGGCTTAGGTAAAGAAAATTGTACGGAAATTAGAAACTTATGGTTATTCACCAAAGTAATATACCTATTCGGCAAAGTTTAATACATTGCTTTAAACGCACATACTTCGATACTCTACCAATAAAAAAATGTTTAATTCACCCAAGCCAAGTATATAACATTTTAACCAATAGTGTAGGTAAACCACTGAAAACTTTGACAATTTATCAAAATGGTATGAGCAAAACTTATCCGAGCTCCGCACAGATCCCCACAAAATCTCAACCAACGCACTCACGAAGCATCTTAGCTAAACATCTAGGCTACATAATTTTCATTACAAAAACCAAACGAGAACTATAACAAATCGGGAGTATTCAGCGACAGGCAAGAATCTTAATTCTAAAAACTTCACTGATAAACTGTCGGCTATTTCAGCTGTTTGGGATAAGTCAGAAGCTTCACTATGTGCAAGGAATAAAATTTAATTTATCCACGTAAATATTTAAATAAAATTTATACATGGTCGTGGATAATGTTAATATTCGTTATTTCTCTCAGTCTGGTTCGGCAGGATAAACAAGCACTATTATATTAATTTTCGAACTTATAATGTGTAAATGACATAATACTTCGCTAATTTATCATCCAAATTAATATCGGTGAAACTTAGGTGTTTTGAACAAAAACTTAGGAGGCTGAAAACTGCCAAAGCTATCTTATAAATTATACTAGGTTTTCTGCTAATTTTGCATAAGCTTTTTTCTCAGTGTATTAACTAATAAGCTTTAGAAATAAACGCTCAAGGAAGTAGCTTGTACCCAGTTTTTGGCTTGAATTTGAGTGGATCGATGATATACAAAGTTCAACTTTTCATATCTCGTTGTTTAAATGGATGTTTGGACGACTCAAATTTTATTTAAAAGAGGAAGAATCATACTTTTAGAAGTTATTACAAGTTCTGTGAAGACAAAATACCTTATGGCAAGAGCGTCCACAGGAGGGAGCAGAAAGGGTGAATTTTTTTTATATATTTTTATCATACTAGCTAATATACCCGGTGTTACTCGGGGGAAAAACCCAAAAATTTTAATGTTTAGGTTTTATTCGTTCAGAAGATAACGATTTTTAGCCAGAAAAAATAAGCTTTTGACGTAAAGCGTATGGAAATATGCAAAAATTTGTGCAATCTTGAAGATATGTGAATTTTTTAGTGTCAAAATTACAGATTTTTTTTAAAGTTAATTAACAAAGTTTCCAATGCCCGTGTCAGTTTTCCAGTAGAAATGTTTGACCAATAAGTAACTCCATACTGAATTTCATTGTTATATGATATTTATTTCCAAAGCTATTCGATATCAAAAATTTGGCTTGTATGGGCGGAGCCACACCCCCTTGTTCAATGACCGTCTCAGTTTTCTAGTAGAAGGATATCACCCAATAGTAATTCCATACTGAATTTCGATGTTATACGACATTTGATTCCAAATCAAAAATTAAAAGTGTATGTGCGGAGCCACTTCTTCTTTCCAAAACACATCCCAGTTTTCCAGTAGAAGGATATCACCAAGTGGCAACTCCATACTGAATTTCATTATTACACGGCATTTAGTTCCAAAGCTATTCGATATCATAAATTTCAGTTGTATGGGCGGTACCACACCCCTTTGGCCTATACTTGCTCAACTTTGCCAGTCGAATGACACGACTAAATAGTACGTTCTAACCGAGTTACATTTATGTGTTACTTATAGCTTGAAAGCTATACTGAAAATTTGGGCTGCTGAAAAAGTGCCATGCCCTACGTCCAACGCCCATAAATTTTACCAGTAGAACGGCAAGTGAAAATTAAGATCGAATACCGAATTCCGTTGCTGTACTTCCTATAATTCCAAAGCTATTCGATATAGAAGATTTGATTTGTATGAGAGGTGCCACGCCCCCTGTGTTTTTCCGATATTTTAATAGTTATTCTGCTATCCGGGATGAACACAAATCCAACAAACAAAAGATCATTAAAATCGGTCCAGCCGTTCTTGAGTTATAAATGGTGTAACAAACCCGACTTTGTTTTATATATATATATATTTTGCCCCTTTCTTCTTCGGTCCCGCGCGGCATCTTAATCACCAAGTTCTTGGAGTCATAATTGAAGTTTATGTTCAGACAGACAATGATACGCCCTCTCTATTGGTGAACTTTTAAATGACTGTCGTATAGTTTTGATACGATTGAAATTAAGCAGCAATAAGTACATTTCAACGCAAACTAACGGTACTCCTTTTAATCAATGATTAGAGCTGATAAAGAGACTTTGTTTAAAGTAATACAGTTTATTCTCTCATTCTGTGTTTGAGTTTTCTTCTGATTGTAATCAACATAGATTTCTCGAGAATTCATAATAAAATTTGTTTGGTGTCGTAAAGTTTTGATAAGCACCTTAGATGTGTGTATGTTACATTTTCATATTATCATTATCATATACGTGCACACCAATGCATATCTTTGCCCTCCCCCCATGAAAAATTCCTGCGGGCGCCTATGCCTTATGGTGCCTCATAACCTCAAATATGTCGAAAACAGTGTTTTTTTGCACCTTTTGGCTAGGAAATCCCAAAAACCTAAAATGACGGAGCAATTCCGGAGCAATTCTGGAGCAATTCCAGAGTCAGCGTACCGGAAATCTTTACAAAAATATACTAAAGTTTCTTCTTCTTGACCCTTGTCACCCTGTGCATTAATCTTTACGAGTCTACGTCATAGTTCTGGTATAGTTTCGAGAGTTCTTTGTTGGTATTGCATTCATGGACATTTTTTTTTGTAACAGATCCGCGTATTTTAGATTTTGAGATTATCGAGTTACATTTTCCTTTTTATTTATTTGAAAAACAAAAATCTTATAAAAATAAAACTTATTTTGCTACGACTACCAGAAACTACTAAAAACTATTTTAATGTAAAGTGTTTTCCCCTTACCTTAGAATATTGCTTAATTATAGGAAAAGAAAAAAACCGTGGTGGACTTTAAAATGGTCTACTAATTATCAAAATGACTGTTAAGAATAATTAAGATAACCTTTTTGTTCCGTCAGCGCTTTAAAATAATGTCTGATGTTAATCTAAAATTGCAAAGGTTCTTTCCATTCCATTCTTGTGTACATTTTGTTGTTGTCTTTTCTGTGTACATGTCACCTTCAACTACATGAGTAGAGAATTGGCCAATGTTATCAGCAGCGACAATTAAAATCAACAAATAAAAGAATCAACTAAAAGTAACTCACAAACCAAAACAAAACAAAATAAAACAAAATAAAACAATATAAAACAAAACAAAACAAAATAAAACAAAACAAAACAAAATAAAACAAAACAAAATAAAACAAAAAGTTTACAACATTATTTGTGACAGACAATCAGCTGGTGGCACCTTGAAGCAAGAACCATAAATTGCGGAATATATGTGACAAATGTTTACGTAATAAATTGTGTGTTTTTTTTTTTTTTTTCGTAACCTTGGTAAGTTATTACCAAACAAGCTGACTTGTCGCCTGTGGTAAGATGACATGCTTCAGAGCATTTTGCTGCTTGCTGAAAATAGTTTGCATCTTTTTTGGCAAGATATATGAGCTTAAAGTCAAAAGAAATTGTAACCGAAAGTCAATTTTTTATCGCAATTAACTGCGTTATGAACTCTGGAATAAAAGAATTCTTTATTTGCAATTTAATCTACATAAATAGTATCTGCTACAGAACTACTAAATTGCATAAATAATTTATTTAATATTGCGAAGCGATTCAAAAGATCCCTAAAATATATGCAGTTCGGTCACATACATATTAGGGTGGCCCAAATGAAACTTTTTTCGAATTTCACAGTTGCTCAAACTTTGTTTGAAAGCTTATGGAACTAATTATTTTGAGATTTTTTGATTTTTTTCAGATTTTTTGGAAGTATAGTAAATCAGGCCATACCTCCTTTTCCAATGCACGTACCAGTTTTCCAGTAGAAATACTTTGACAATTAGTAACTTCATACTGAGTTTTATTGTCATGCGACGTTTTGTTCCAAAGCTATTCAATATCAAAAATTTGACTTGTATAGTCGAAGCTATAACCCCTTTTCCTATGCCCGTCCCAGTTCTCTTGTAGAAATGCATTCTTCATTCTGAGTTTCAATGTTGTGTGACTTCTGCTTCCAAAGCTAATCGATACCTAAATTTGAATTGTATCGGCAGTGCCACGCCCACTTGTCAAATGGTCACTCAATTTTACCAGTCAAAGCACACAACTAAAAAGTACGTTTTTACCGTACGAGTTAAATTGATATGTGACTTATAGCTCGAAAGTTATACCTTAAATTTGGGCTGCTGAAAAAGTGCCACACCCTTCGTCTAACGCCCATAAATTTTCACCAGTGGAACGGTACATGAAAATCTCATTCGAATATCAAATTTCGATGCTCTGTGACCTATAATTCCAAAAATATTCGATATCACATATTCGCAGAAGGAAGTATCCAATTTGGTCCAGCCGTTTTCAAGTTTTAAGCAACCGAACAAACCAAGAAAGAATATAGATAGAGGCTGTCTTCGGAAATGCAGCAAAAATGCGCAACATGCTTTTACAGTGGAAGTATTACGTTCTTAAATGCAAATCTAGCAGCACTGCACATGTTATGTCTCTTGTAATGTCAATTATACATCAGCAGTTGCGCATTTATTGCATCATTTTTGATTACACTGCGTACGCTTGTGTTTTTGCGCGCTGCATTGTTGCAGGCTGCACATTTCTTTGCATTTCCGCACACAGCCAGATATACAGTTCCATGCACACAATTAAGAACGATTGCTTTGTTTCTTTTTCTATTAACTTTTTGTATAATACAAGTAAAAAATTCAAGCAAATCCTTACCCATTCGAATGTTGAAGAATCCCTTATTATATGCTTTGTAAAATCTTTATCGGTAGCTTTCCTGTTAAAAAGTAGGGCATCTTTTTACAAAATCAGAAAGGAATTAAACGTGCACATAATTAAGAACGATATACAAGAACTTGATTTTTTGTTATACAATATTTTATTTCAGTTTTATTAAGTAAATATTTGGTTGGATATCCATTGCTTTTAAGAACCGCTTCACATCGCCGAGGCATTGAGTCCACTAGATCTTCACATACTCGCTTGGGAATGCTTGTCCAGGCCTTTTGTACTTTAGCATAAAGTTGTGTGAAATTTGATATTTTTTTATTATTTATTTATTTATTTATTCATTCATCTACTGGGACATTGCCCTCACAGATATAATTCTTAATCTTACTTAATCTAACATATTAAACATAGTTTAGCAAATTTAGTAATAAATTCTTAAATATTTCTCTATTCATACTGAAATCTAATTGACCGGCAACAGAATTACATAGGTATAAACATTTAGAGATAACCTCGTTCTGGCTATAATTAGTTTTGTGGGGAAAAATATAAAATAAAGGTGTTTCCCTAAGTCCTCTTGTTGGTGCGTACAAAGGTATAAGTTGCAACAATTCAGGGCTTTGGATTTTACCATCTAAAATGTCTTTAATAAATAAAATAGAAAAACTATTTCTTCTAAGCTCCAACGATTGGAGTCCAAGCAGTTTACAGCGAATATCATATGTAGGCATTTCTTGATATGTATACATATTACGCAGAGCGAAACGAGAAAACCTCTTTTGAACTTTCTCTACTCTGTTAACATCTACAGAATACGATGGGCTCCAAATAATGCATGAGTATTCTAATATTGATCTGACTAAGCTCAAAAAAATAGATTTGACCGTATAAGGGTCCAAGAACTCCTTTGAATTTCTTTTGACAAAACCTAGCTTTGAATTAGCCTTGGATATTACATAATCTCTATGAGTTTTGAATGAGAGATTGGGATCGAAGTAAATGCCAAGATCCTTAACAACGGATGATCTTTGAAAGAAGCTGACAGCATCATATGAATATTCGTTACTAATGAAGTCATTTTTGCGACAAAAAGTTAAAATGTGACATTTGGAGAAATTGAGCTTTAAGCCATTAACCTCACACCATAAAAGTAAGATGTTAATATCTGTCTGAAATTTATAGCAATCCAAGTTATTTTTTATAATTGAAAACATTTTTAAGTCATCAGCGTACAGCAAACTTCTGCAGAATTTAAAACTCTTAGGAATATCGTTTATATATAATATGAACAAGAGTGGCCCTAAATGGCTTCCCTGTGGCACACCAGAGGTAACTTGAACCATGCTAGAATAACAGGTATCGATCTTAACGAATAATTTTCTGTTTGTGATGTAAGAGAACATCCATTGTAAAAAATTAGAGTGAAATCCTAGCTTATTCAGTTTAGAAATCAGTAAATTGTGACACAAGCTGTCGAAAGCTTTAACAAAGTCAGTGTAAAGAACGTCTACTTGAAAGCCCTTTGCAATGGCATTCATACAAAAATTTGAAAAAATAGCTAAGTTTGTGCTCGTGGATCTACCAGCAAAAAATCCATGCTGATCGGGCGAGATACAATTTTTTACTTCAGAAAAAAGTTTTGCGGCAATTAACTTGTCTAATAGTTTTGGTATGGCTGAAAGTTTAACTATCGGTCTGTAGTTTTCAATAAGAAATTTTTGGCCAGATTTAAAAATTGGGGAGATAAAGGCTAATTTCCACTCATCTAAGAAGATTCCGCTTGAGAGGGACTTATTAAAAATTACTGTTAACGCCGTACAAAGAGAGCTTGCGCAAGATTTCAGAATTAAAGGTGGCAATAGATCGTATCCACTACCCTTAGTACTATCTAAGCTATTAAGAGCTTTAAAAACTTCACTTTCAGTAATCTCCATGTTACTAATATTTAAAATTTCAGGAACATTAGAACAATTATTAGAGACAGAAGCCTGGTTATTATTATTATCAAAGACTGATCCAAAAAACTTTGCAAATAATTCACAAATTTCTTGGTTATTATTCGCGAAAGCACCTTTGAATTCCATCGATTTAGGAAATCCCGAACTTTTTCGTTTTTTTAGAGCACCAACTTGTAACGAACCCTCTGTTCGGTTACCTAAGTGCTGGGGTATACCCAGCGGTTGGTCCAAAGGTTCTTACAAAAAAGAAAAAGATTTGGGTTTAATTTTGAGTAGATTATTTCATTTATTATTAATTCAGGATTAAATCTATTCTTAAAATAAACTCCCAGAAGGGTATTACCCTCTTTGGGTACTGACTTATATATATTTCCTAACACCTTGAAGTGTACAACGCTTCTCAGGTATGCTCTAGATAAACTAAATACGATATTTTCTAACACCTCGAAGTGTACAACGCTTCTCGGGTATATTAAAGATACGTTAGATACGGTATTTTCTAACGCCTCGAAGTGTACAACGCTTCTCGGGTATATTAAAGATACGCTAGATACGGTATTTTCTAACGCCTCGAAGTGTACAACGCTTCTCGGGTATACTAAAGATAAGCTAGATAAAATACTTGATAACGCCTCGAAGTGTACAACGCTTCTCGGGTATACTAAAGATAAGCTAGATAAAATACTTGATAACGCCTCGAAGTGTACAACGCTTCTCGGGTATGCTAAACTACTAGTCAGAAGAGACCTTGCGTACAACACACGACTCCGCAGACTCCCTTGATTGCTCATGTGCAGCGGCTTTTATACTCTTTTCTTTGTGTTGCTTGTGTTCTTCTTCTTCGTAAAGTCCGTTGCCAGACGCATGTTGCAGAGTGCGTGTTGCGGGTTTCATGTTGATGTTGCAGAGTGCGTGTTGCGGGTTTCATGTTGAGGTTGCAGAGTGCGTGTTGCGGGTTTCATGTTGATGTTGCAGAGTGCGTGTTGCGGGTTTCATGTTGATGTTGCAAAGTGCGTGTTGCGAGTTTCATGATGATGTTACCTTGTGTAGCTGCATAAATGTTGCTAAATGAAATGATGAAGCGACCATTATGTATGGAATTCATTCAATATTCATATTAATATTCATGTTCATAATCATATTCATATTCATTTACATATTATGTTATAATTTTGTGAGGATTAATATCGTCTGCGATATTGCATCCTCACACCCCCCCCTTTCTAACCCAAAGAAATTTTATTTATCATTAGAATAATAACGTTTGACTTCGTTTACGTGAGCTGTACGGATACGATTACTTCCTGATCTCTGTAGCTGCATGATCACGGGTGATATAAACCCATTTATGGTAAATGGTCCATCGTATTTGGGTGCTAGTTTGGCTGCAAAATTGTCGATGGCCTTTGAAAGATGGTGTTCCTTTACAAGGACTTGTTCTCCAATCTGCGGATTCCATTTTCTACGACGTAGATTATAGTGTCTGGCCTGGTCTTGGGCGGCACGTTCCATGTTACGTCGTACAATTTTAAAGACTTCCTGTAAGCGTGTATGTTTCTCAACGGGTGTATGAGTTTCCTGTCCGGTTCCTGGAGTGTGTTGGTCAAATAGAGTGTTCGGCAGCCGTGGCTCTCGACCTTGGATTAGGTACGCGGGACTGAAACCTGTAGATTCGGATACGCTAGTATTTATGGCTAAAGATATTTCTGGGAGTAAATCATCCCATTTTCGTTGATCTTCGCCTATGAGTTGTGAGATTATCCTCTTTATTGTTCGATTGACACGCTCTGTTGGGTTTTCCTGCGGAGTATATGGCGCTGTGAACTGTTGTTTGATTCCTAGGTCGTCCAAAAAGCTGCGGAATGCCTTGCTGGTAAATTGAGTTCCATTATCAGTAATTAATACTTTTGGTACTCCAAATCTCGCCAATATCGTTTCTCTGAAGGATTTCTTGAGTGATTCTGTAGTGGCTTTGCGAAGTGGCACAATTTCCGTCCACTTGGAAAAACGATCAAAGAACACTAAAAGCATATTATTACCATGTTTTGATCTTGGAAGTGGGCCCACAAAGTCGGCGCATAACATTGCCCATGGTTCCTCGGCGATTTGTGTAAGCATCTTACCGGCTGCTGCTTGTTGGCATGGCTTAAACTTTTGGCAAGATGCACAGTTTCGGACGTATTTGCTAACGTCGCGGAACATCCCTGGCCAATAATATCGGTTGGCTACCCTAGCGATGGTCTTCCGAATTGTTGTTCCTTAGAGTACTGTGCATGTCGCATCAAGTTCTGAAGAGAGATTAAGTAATCCTTGAATGGCTCTCTAGGATGTTGGTACCGTTGGCGGATTTCATCTTCCAGCTGTTCGAAGTACCTTATGGGCAAGAAGAACTGTAAAAAATCTTCTTTAAATGTACTCCAGTTCCGCCACTGTCGATTATTATTGCGGAACCATATCAAAGCCTTGTCTTTAAGGAGTTCCGGCATCGTTCTTGGTAGTAGATTTTTGCTCAATCCGTACACTTCAGCGAGTTCCTCGACCCGTTCGATGAAGGCTAGTGGTTCTTTTCCACCGTCGTATTTGAATGACCACTTTCTTACCTGATCGATGACTGACGGATATTCCTGTTCCGAGGTTGCTTGGCGTGATTCCATGTTTTGGGACGCCATAAAAATATTTTTTTGGGCTTCTGCGGAGCCGATATTGATCCGTGGTAAGTTGGGTGAGGGACTTCTAGAGTACTTTACCTCTAGTTCTAACAGACGTTGTCCCATATCGGATTTTTCCTCAGTTTCGGAAATTAATTGTGCAAAGCGCTTCCGTAGTTCGTCGACTGTTCCGGCGGCGTCAAAAGAGAATTCCTCGGCGAATGCTTGAAGTTCTTCCTTACGAAGGGAGTATACCCATGATGTTTTCAGAGGCATTTTGGGGTTTGTAGAAAGTCTTCACTCAGTGTTCTATATGTTATTATTGTAGATTTGTGATGCTGTGGATTTTCGTTTCTTTACCAGAGTCCCTGCTCGGGCGCCATTTGTAACGAACCCTCTGTTCGGTTACCTAAGTGCTGGGGTATACCCAGCGGTTGGTCCAAAGGTTCTTACAAAAAAGAAAAAGATTTGGGTTTAATTTTGAGTAGATTATTTCATTTATTATTAATTCAGGATTAAATCTATTCTTAAAATAAACTCCCAGAAGGGTATTACCCTCTTTGGGTACTGACTTATATATATTTCCTAACACCTTGAAGTGTACAACGCTTCTCAGGTATGCTCTAGATAAACTAAATACGATATTTTCTAACACCTCGAAGTGTACAACGCTTCTCGGGTATATTAAAGATACGTTAGATACGGTATTTTCTAACGCCTCGAAGTGTACAACGCTTCTCGGGTATATTAAAGATACGCTAGATACGGTATTTTCTAACGCCTCGAAGTGTACAACGCTTCTCGGGTATACTAAAGATAAGCTAGATAAAATACTTGATAACGCCTCGAAGTGTACAACGCTTCTCGGGTATACTAAAGATAAGCTAGATAAAATACTTGATAACGCCTCGAAGTGTACAACGCTTCTCGGGTATGCTAAACTACTAGTCAGAAGAGACCTTGCGTACAACACACGACTCCGCAGACTCCCTTGATTGCTCATGTGCAGCGGCTTTTATACTCTTTTCTTTGTGTTGCTTGTGTTCTTCTTCTTCGTAAAGTCCGTTGCCAGACGCATGTTGCAGAGTGCGTGTTGCGGGTTTCATGTTGATGTTGCAGAGTGCGTGTTGCGGGTTTCATGTTGAGGTTGCAGAGTGCGTGTTGCGGGTTTCATGTTGATGTTGCAGAGTGCGTGTTGCGGGTTTCATGTTGATGTTGCAAAGTGCGTGTTGCGAGTTTCATGATGATGTTACCTTGTGTAGCTGCATAAATGTTGCTAAATGAAATGATGAAGCGACCATTATGTATGGAATTCATTCAATATTCATATTAATATTCATGTTCATAATCATATTCATATTCATTTACATATTATGTTATAATTTTGTGAGGATTAATATCGTCTGCGATATTGCATCCTCACAAACTCTCTCCTTCACCACTTGCCAAAGGTTCTCAATCGGATTGAGATCCGGACTACACGATGACCAATCCAATACTGTTACCTTATTGTCTGTAAACCACTTCTTCGTTTGACCAGCAGTATGTTTTGGGTCATTATCTTGTTGTAGTATCTAACACACGGGTAAGTTTTCATCTGCATATAGTATCAAATTGTTCTGCAAGATGTCTGTGTATTGGAACTTGTCCATACGACTCTCAATTTTTGCTAGTGGACCAACGCCGCGCCATGACATACCGCCCCATACCATTATCTTACCTCCGCCGTGCTTAAGTGTTAGGAGTATGTACCTTGGGCTAAACTCAGTTTGTACCGGGCGTCTAACATATGATCTGCTATCTGACCATACTCAATTAATCTTCGTTTCATCAGAAAATAATACTTTTTTCCACTCTTGAACAATCCAGTGCCAATATTTTTTAACCAAAATTAATTCTTTTTTTACGATTCTGCTTGGACATTAAAGGGGTCTTCCTGCAAACACGTCCAAATAAACCAGCTTCTCTCAAACGACGTTTAACTGTATCCATGGAAGGTCCAGACGCATTTTCACCAAAAACAGCTACTAAAATCTGTTTAGCTGATTTGTGCGGAAAGTTTTTTGACTCACCTACAATCAGTTTATCCTCCATTTAAGTCGTTTTGCGTTGTTTACGCTTTCGGGGCACATTCTTTGGAGTTTAATATTTTTGAAAATGTCGAATAGCATTAAAAACCATCGTTTTTAAACATTTTATAATATTGGCGATTTCACTATACGACTTTTTTTCATTAAACAGTTTTACAATCAACTCGCGAGTCACAGGGGACTTATTTTTTCCCATATTTTTTTTTTTATTTTTAACTTTTATTGAAATCAATTGAATGTTTACAATATTTTAATATCCGTGCAGTACATTTAAATCAACTGAAATGACCTTATCAACTGAATATACTGATTGTTCTTAATTATGTGCACGCTTCAAACTAGCAACATGTTAGCAAAAAAATCTCCTGAGGATTTGTTTGTGCATTAGACCAAAACAAAATAATTTTTCCTGAAACTTCGTGTCTTGGGTACTTTGAGGTAAGAGTAAGAGTTAGGTTTAGTTTAAATTAAATTGCAATTCAGGTCAAAAATTAATACGATGAAATCGTTCTTAATTATGTGCACGGCACTGTACATATATAAGAGAGAGGGAACGCCCCAGCATATTTGTATAGCTCTCCCCCCATTCGTAGTACTGTTGCCAACAGTGACCATATGAACTAAAGTAACTAAAATTTAGTACTTTTAGTCTGATAAGACCCAAGCCGTCTGAAATATAAAATTTTCATTAATTTGTGGGCGGTAAAAGGAGGTGTGGTAAAAAAATATTCATATATAAACCATGGTACGGCTAATAAGAACACAACAAAGAAAACCTCAAGCAAATCGGACGCTCCGTTCTTGAGTTATGGAATTACAAACACAAATCACGACATTTTTTATATATATGGGAAAATCTTTAAAATGCCATACCTGCGGAATCAATGGGCCATTTTCGTGCAAACTTTCCCAACGTACCCTGAAATTTTGGTTGAAATCAGTCGACCCGTTTCCGCAGTTAGTAGTGACATAAAAATGTACACTACTTTTTATATAAATATATTTCATATTTACAACTATAAACTAATGCACACATACTCTTCCAGCTATAAACAATATAAGGTATTCTGCTATTCCTGGTTAGCTAATATGGATTAATTACTTTCATCAAATTAGCATAACCATTATTTTGTCGTGGCCGTGGTACCATTACACATAAAAAAGAGGCACAAAAACGGATCTTGATAAGTGTTTTATCAAAACTTTAACCTTTGTAATGTGAGCTCAGCAACACTGATAATAAAAGCTTTTTATCAGCTACTTGATAAGAGATGGCAGCACCGCTGTTTCTGTTTGACAGCACTGAGACTGAGGCGAAAACAGCAACAGCATTTGTCTCATTTCCTCATTCGTGTTTTTGTATAAAGACGAAGTATCGCTTATTTTGCGAGAGTACTACGTCATAGACACTGAAATATATTTATTTACATATGCTTATGTTTACATATTTAATTATTTTTAGCATTGTACTGTAGGGAATTTCATTAAAAAAGATATAGATTCTGTCTATATAACAATTAACATTGTTGTTGCTTCATTACCTCATTTTTTCAATCATGCTTATAAGCAAGGCGTAATCAAAAAGAGCTTTGAAACCAGTGGTGATCAACGCACAGTTCAAACCAGTGATGTGATTCTGATTTAGTAAAAAATCCCGATCATATCCCGATTTAGACCTGTTTATCCCACCAAAATGACACGAAAAACCCACAAAAAATCCCACCCAAATATTTATACCAATAACGATTTTTTATGCAATTTTTGAAAAGAAAAAAGGGTCCCCACCTGCTAAACAGGCCCACCTACTACTGAACACTGTGAGTTCTGACGTCTGTATAATGCGCCAATGTGTAAAGTGTCGCAGTAACATCTCATTGAATGTTCACTTTTAATAAATCATTGAGATGAATGCGCATGCTGCTTTAGCCCCACTTCCGTTGAGAAATAAAATATTCGAATAAAACGAAGCTGAGCAAAAATAGTTCATCTCTATTTAGTGAATTTCAGAGTGTTTCTTACCGATAAAAAAAGGTGAATATGAGTAGAATTCTATATTTAATGTTTACTTTTCACAATTCGACGAGCAATCGAACAATATTGAAAAATGGGAAAAAAATATTTCACGTCATATCATGATGGCGTGCCTGCCCACCTCCTGAACAAAACGTTGGTCCACCTTCCGAACAAATTTTCAGAAATCGTGCAAGTAAAAAATTGTTATTTATATGATTGAAAATAGTGTTTGAAATTAGTTGAAATAGTTTTCGTGATTCTCATCCACATTCAGATAAAATTTTAGAATGGCGTCGCCTAAAAAAAGTGAAAAGAAGAACGAATATAAATTCTTATGCGATGGCTGCAGCCATCAAAGAAATTCAAATCTCTTTTGCTTAAAGTTCAGTGGATCATTGTGAACTATTGATAGAATAAACTTTTATAAACTCTCAAAAACTAGTATTTTTACTTCATTTTCTAATTTTTTTCAACGATTTCTTTTAGGTGTTCAGTAGCTGGGCCGATTTTTTAAGCGGCCGATTTCGAGACTTATGCTAGATCGACTTCCAAAATTATAATTTTTGGAAATTTTAAATTCTGATTAAAATTCTTATTAGTTATTGAACTTAGCTGCCAAATGAAACTAAGAGTTCTGAAAAATTATGTTTTAAACCAAAGGTCCCTACATCCTCCCCTATATTTTTTTAACATTATAATAATTTTATAGTTTAATAATGTAGATAAAAAAGTTTTTCAATAAATATAACAAATTTTATTAAAAAAAAACAAATTTTCCGCAGAAAAAAAAAATACCTAAAGTCAAACTCTGCGTTTTTTATAAAAACTTTCTTAAGTGTATGAAGTAATCGTAAATTTCTTTCGTTGCATCAAAATGAAACTGAGCTTATATTTTTGTTTTTAAATGAGGATCTTATTTTCATTAATTTTAAGCCTTTTGAATATACATATCTCTTTCTAACATATTTAGAATCAATGAAACAGCAATTAAACGAAAAATTTTGAAAGATTACAAAAAAGTGATACCAAACAGTTTTGCTAATTTACACTTTAAAAAATTATGATTCAGTAGAAAATCCCCATAAGCATCTGAAATCCCACACGTTCTCAAATAGGCCAAATATCCCGAAATGAGCCCGAAATCCCACCAAATCACATCACTGGTTCAAACAAAAACAAAGAGAGCTTTCCGAGTGCACAACTTTACACTCAAACAAGAAGTTGTTAAACGCTCTCACAACATTTGGTGCAAGGAACTCTTGTCGAGTGTTGAATTTTCAATATAATCATTTCTTTTTATTTTTGTTTGTATTTCGCTATTTTGACAGAGAAAACATCAAGCAAAAATGTTTAAATGCTTTTCCTGAAACATTGCAATATATTTACGTATATTCATTAATAAAACAGCGAGCAACACCCTCACCACATGAACGCTCAGAGCATACTGACTTGAAATTTAAAGCACAGCAGAAAAAACAAGCTTTTACACAGTGTACAAACACAGCGAGCCGATTGCTATTTCGTGTGCAAAAGCTCAACAAAACACGATGCCCGTGGGCTATGGGAAACTATGTAGTGACCACCACTGTTTTAAACACACAATGAAAAAGAAAGAAAAAGCTTTGCATCGTTTATGAATAATTTTCTATGAAGTTTTTTAGATGGTATTTAATCTCAAATTTTAATAACTTTTTAGGACAGGTTTTAAAAAGTAAAGTATGCAATATCTTAAATTAAAAATGACGCTTTGAATTAGTAAAAGAATTATGAAAATCGGTTCAGTTGTTCTTTAGTTTAGCGTACACAAAGATACGTGATAAGCCTTTTATACAATAGTATAGATTAAAGCTCCAAGAATAATTTATGAAATTATACAAATATCTCTTTCCGATCAAAAGTTACCGCAATAAATCTATTTTGTCGTCACCTCGGTGTCTCTTTATTTTCAACCGATTGAAAAAAAAACATGGACCTTTAATATAAACTTTAACATAATTTAATAATCAATTAAGTGCAGCTTTTTTCATTATTTGGAGTTTTAAATATTAGATTTTAATATTAGAAAGAGGACTTAATATCAAAATTTTACATTTTTTCACCCGAGTAAAACCGGGTATATCAGCTAGTTAAAATATAAATGTGTTCCCTTTCTACATCAAGTATATCTACCAAATAATTTTATAGTGAAAAACCTTCTAAGGTCCAAAATTTTGTTACATGTAGAATCTGAATGTAAATTTTCTCCAAACCTTAATTAGTTTTCTCTAATTTCTGGGAAAAGAAACTGGAAGTTCGGCGTTTTTTAGAAATTGATTAACAATGCTACAAGTTATAATAAGAAGCTCCTGACAATATAAATATAAACATTATTTCATTGTTTAGAAGACTTTCCTTCCAATTAAAATTGGTTGCGCATTGTCCTTGAGAATACTTCACAAGCCTTATGAAATAATTAAAAAACTCAAAAATTTTAAAAGTCTGAAACTAAAATGGACTTTGGCATTGAAGTTCACCTTCTGTGAAGTAAGGTAAGTAACCAACAATTAAATGAGATCAAAATAAAATCTTCAATTGGCGCCAAAGAATTCGCTATTGACAAGCAAACTTGTTGGTGTGCAATGACTCGCCGCCAAACACCTACTCGATTTCCCAGGATGCCTACTTATATTTGTTGCTGTTTTTGTTTTTTTCTTCTTCTTACTGCCTTATATCCCCCTGTAGGATTAACGTGTGCAATCGGCTTTAGGGCTCATGTAGCCATATGTGGTTGGACGGCCAGAACGTGCAGCAAGCACGCATGAAGCTGGGTTTGGCGGGCATGTATCAACAACAGCAAAAAAAAAAAAAAAATCCAGACAGCGTCTCACACCTTCGAGCAAGCGCCACAGTCTGGGCAGTTTCAGTGATTCCAACGTTCGTTCGTGGTCTGCACATGATTTTGTCTCTTTGTCAGATAAGAAATTGTTGCGCATGTGCAGTGCGTTCGGCTGTGTCTGCAATTGCGTCTGAACATTAATAGAGCTGCTCTTGGTGCGCCAAACACTTTGTAACTAGCTCTTGCGATACTTGAGGGCGATGTCGATGAAGCGATGGTTTACCTCAAGGAACATGGCTGGTTTTCAATGTTGTCACAGGATTTTCTCAGAATTATTAAAAAAAAAAATTTCATAAAAACATTTTATCTTTAAATTTCTTATAAATTTAACAACTGATGTACCTTCATTTCATGCTTAGCTTTTGTCATAAATGTTCATAACAGGAGTCAAGGATATGCTAGAAAAAGCTTAAGTGTCAACTGCTGCAAGCATCTTGTGAGTGGCTTTCACAAAGCCACGTAAATAACACCCACACATGACACAAACACATATACAACCATACACACATATAAACACACACACACACTAACAGGCACGCTTTGTTTGTCTTACCGGTAATTGAAGAGCATCCAAACTGTGTTTAACTTTCAGTTTTATTATGTTGCTCCTTTGATGCTGTCATTAACCACGTTACCGATCATTGCCACAATCTTGCAACTTTGAGGCTGCTGCTGCTGCTGCTGTAGTCACTCTACAATTGGTTTATAGTAAAGTGCAGCGTGTTGTTGGGCCTTACTCTGGCGCATCATTGATTGATGTGTGTTAGTTGGTGTGTGAGCGTTGATTGTGGCTAAGGGATGTTTGCTTGACGGCAACCACAGGCGCTAACAAACTCAACCAGCTAACTTGGCTTAGGTACTTAATTTTAGCTGTTTGACAAATTTAAATAATATGGTTAAATGTGCGCTATTCCGGATGCACGCTTAACTCTTTAGGGACGGGACAAATTTTTTTGGAATTTTGTGACAAAAACTCATGCATGACAAAAAATGTGGACCTCCTGAACATGAATATGGAAGAAATTTAAAATTTGTTCACTAAGACGCACAATGGGGTATTTTATGCCAAAAGTGACGATTAATTGACAGGGGCACTTATCGAGACAAAAATTGTACTTAAGGGGTTTTTGGGGTCGCTGATCACGAATCTGAAGTCAAAAATCTGAAATTCAAAATTGTGGCTTCAAAATGGCGGTCATGAACAAGCTAACTTCTACAAAAAACATTTAAAGGAGGTAAAATGTTGTATACTGGGTTTTGTGGGGTCGCTGATCACGAATCTGAAGTAAAAAATCTGAAATTCGAAATGGCGGCTTCAAAATGGCGGCCATGAACAAGCTAACTTCTACAAAAAAAGTTTAATGGAAGTAAAATTTTGTATACAAGGGTTTGTAGGGTCGCTGATTACGAATCTGAAGTCAAAAATCTGAAATTCGAAATGGCGGCTTCAAAATGGCGGCCATGAACAAGCTAACTTCTACAAAAAACGTTTAAAGGAGGTGAAATGTTGTATACAGGGTTTTGTGGGGTCGCTAATTAAGAATATGAAGTCAAACATTTTGAATTCAAAATGGTGGCTTCAAAATGGCGGCCATGAACAAGCTATGTTCTGCAAAAAACGTTTAATGGAGGTAAAAATTTGTATACTGGGGTTTGTGGGGTCGCTGATCATGAATCCGAGGTCAAAAATTTAAAATTCTAAATGGCGACTTCAAAATGTAATCATTAGCTATGTACGTTTTACCGAATTACATAGTATATAGAACATAATTTTCGTTATTACTACAAATTGCACAAAACAAGCTTTGAACGACATTTTATACAAAAACAAAGGATTGCAATAACAATAGTTAATAAATATAAACAATTATGTTGATTTCACATGTACCCTGCAAACTGCAGGGCAAACAATTTATGTCTTACTAATATCAAAATCAGAAAATAAGTGTTAAAATCGAACAAATATAATTTAATTTAATAGCTTGACACATTCATCTGCTTCTTTTAATATATAAAACGCTGGTGTTTGAAAGAAACATCAACTATATACCTTAATTGTGGAAAGGTGCACTGCATATGCCGCTTTCCATAATGTAGTGTAAAAAAATAGCGGATAACAAAAAATAAAGAGGAGAAGAGAACTGGTAAACAACAAAAAAAAAAAAAAAAAATAAAAAACAGCAAAATTTGTTTAGTATTTAGATTTATTTTGTACTTTATTTTCATTTATTTTAATTTTTCGAAATAAAATCGTAAATTCGTGACATGTAAGTTAAAGTAAAAAAATCGAAATACCGCGAAAGTGCGCAGCATTGACGCAACTTTTTTTTTTATAGAATATAGCTTGAATGTTCATAACTTACGATAATCAAAACAGTTTTCCTTCATTCCACTCAACACACAACTATATCTCTATTAACATATTGAAAAATCCAACTTTTTAAGGTTAAATTAAAATAAATAAATTAATATATATATAAACACTATTTCATAAAAAAAAATTAATTTTGTATTGCTCAAATACTTTAACAAGAAGGTTCCATCGTAGTTTTTTGTAATTTTTAAAAAATAATACACTAAAAAAAACTTTAAAAATTTCGAAAAAACACGTTCGTCACTGTGCACACTCGAAGAGAAAAAGAAATGATGACTTTCAAACTGCATTGCGGGTAAACGGTAGAATATTTTTCAACTATTCTTTCACCTAGTGATGCAGAATTTTATCTTCTTTCATCGGGTACCTAACATCACTATGCACCTTGCACTTTTTTTTAAATTAATCGTCACTTTTGGCATAAAATACCCCACTGTGAGACGGCTAGAATCGGGCGTCGACGTTACAAAGGTTGAGAGAAAAAAACAGATTTGTTTTAAATATCAATTTGGTTTTGTTGTTGCGATATCTTATTTATAAAAATGATTGAAAATGCAATAATGGTCAACAAAAAGGAATTTGGAATTGAAAATAGTAGGGTATTGTAAAAATTTACTTAATCCTGAGATGTGAAAATTTACTTAAACCTTAAACAAGAACCATGCACAAAGCAAACAGAAATTAAATAATAAATAATTGTGTAAAATTTATATAATTTAGAGAGTTCAATCATGAATTTATCTCCCAGTGAGGATCAAGCAGACCAACAAGTGCTTACATCAACATTGTACGATCAGTACTTTAGGCACACGAAAGGCTCAAAGTGTGACCTAAAAATGCTATCAACCGCCCTACTAGCCTCCGAGAATGACGTAGTTCTACGTCAAAATCAAGCACTCTATGCTTAAATCAAGCAAATAGGCTTTCAGTTTACACACAAGAGTAAATTTCTCAATTCAAGCATTACTTCAAGTATTTAAGAGACATTTGCTTAAAACTCAAGAATATTTTTTCTATATTCAATAATTACTAATATATAATTCGAATTATTGCTTGAAGTGAAAAAAATTGCTTGATTCAAGTAAAAATTTGCTAAAAACCAGAATAATTCGCTTTATTTAGAAAAAATTATTTTCTTTGAATTGAGAACAATATACTTGATTCATATAAAGAATTTACTGATAACTAGAATAATTTGCTTGATTCAAGTAAGCAATATTCTTAATATTTGAATGTTTTGCTTGATATTAGAAACTAAATTTTCTATTATAACGAAAATTCTTCAGCAAAGATGTAGGATAGCGGATCATAAAAAAACTACTCGAATATACTAAATATATCTTGTAGATGCTTACATGTTTACAAGAAAAGTAACAGATTGGACGCCTGCGCCTTCAAACCATGATATAAGTTGTCAATCTGCACCATCCTAAATATGTTTTCATGTAAACATGTTGTGAATTATAAGCATGCCAATAAAAGTTGAAGTGACAAAAATTGGCTTGATTCAAGTAAGCCATTTGCTGAAAAGTAAAATAATTTTCTGCGTTTGCTTAAAATAAGAAAATATTTTCTTGATTCAAGCCTTGTTCCAGGTTCTAGAGTCAAGTATTTTTTTCTAGTTTCAAGCAATCGTTAACATATTATAAATTTTTTTTTTCTTAATTTAAGTTTTTTGTGCTTGATTTAAGCAAATAAGGCTTGATTTTGCTGAGGCTTGGATCAAGGAAAATATTTGCTTAATATAAGAATTTATTTCTCTCCGTGTTCGATTTTACATGAGCATTTAGACTTCAGGAAGATTTGTTTCCGTTAGATACCCTATCATTTTAAATGCTCAAAATATACAGCCTTCATCACCACAGATGAAAAATCATGGATTTACGTCTATGAGCCCGAAACAACCGAAACTACTACTTGAGATACGTAGAACGCGTCAGTTGAGAATAGTACACAAGCATTAATTTGCCAGAATTCGTCGGAGAATTGGGGAAAACCAACCACTGAAGGAATATCATACTCCATCACGACAATGCGAGTTCCAACACATCAGCTCAAACAAAAGTTTCCTCACATTAAAGTCCAATGGGCTTGATGACATTTAAAAAAAATAACTATTTTTTTAAGATATCTATGGCCAGTACGTAAAAGTTTAAGAGATACTGAGCTACTTTTGAAACTTTTTTTTTTGTTTCTAATCAAAGCTAATCAAAACAAATGCCGCTGCAATATTTTAGAATGTTTTCCTAAAGAATATTTGATTTATCAACGATTTGCCACACACAGAAGAATACAAAAATGTTGCCAGAGCAGAAGAGCTAAGAACAACAAGCATGGTAGAACATTGGTCTACCGTAACACAAAAGTTCCGACCACCATGGGTTGGTCTGAACTCGGTCTGTAGACTGGCGAATGTTGTTGCACCGTATGTGGTAACATAATGAAACGATAGACCGAATACAAGAGTCGATGTCGAACACCAACAACAACACAACTATAACAACAAAAGCAAAAACAAAACTAACAACAATAAGCTGTTGCCACCAAGATTGCATAGTGCATAGTGCATCCAAGAGATGCAGTTGCCATGTGTTGCAATGAGCTCCATTGTTGATATTCTTGCTGTTCCTGCTGTTGATGCTGCTGCAGGGGAAAGTGCGTACCACTGAGTGCGTTGGGGATAATGATGAAGTTGCTGCTTTTTAATGAAGTTGAAATTTTTAAATATATACATGATGATGATAATGATGATGATGATGATGATGATGATGATGATTATGATGATGATGATGATGAGAACGATGATGGAGATGACGATGATGAAGTTGTCGATGATTTTGTTGAAAATATAAACAACCAATACAAGTTGATCGACTCTTGCTTTTGTTGTTTTATCGTTGTTATTGATGTTTGTTGTTATTGTTGAATATCAACAATCATAAAATGCAGTAAGAACAAAATCGAAAAAAAAAAAAATTAAAACAAACACAAGCAACAGCACGAAACAAAAATGTACGTACGTAGATACCTTCATCAAAACATGCAAGTTTTGAAATTGTCTTAATAATCTTCCCAGTTTGAGATAATTAAATGGCACTCGATGATAATAAATGAAAAAAAAAGACGAATAACTTAGAATAAATGTCAAAAACAAAAAAAATAAAAAATAAATGCAAACATTTTTTGGTTCTTTAGTTAAATGAACTTTGGTCACTAAGGTGCTCAATGGAGTAGTAAATTACGGAAAAACTCTGGAAAACTACATTTTGATCTGAAAACTGAGTTTTTTTTTTGTCGTCTTTTTATGAAACTCTCCAAAGTCTTAAAATTTTACTTAAAGTCAAAACTCATCAACTAACTAAGAAATTCAATTTTATAGCTTAGGAAAATGTCCAAAAAAGTTGTACAGGGTTTTCCAATAGGGACCTGACAACTTTGAATTAAATCTCTGAACGCACCTTGTCACTAATCATCGAACCATCGTTGTCAATTTATTTAGTAAACTCAACATTTTCATCATGATAAAGTACACGAACGAACAATGTCTGCAAATTATAAAAATTTACTACCGAAATTCGGAGTCGATGATCGCAACTTTAAGAGCGTTAACTGCAATTTTCGGTCGTAATTCTCGCCCTAGTAGACAGACAATAACAAGTTTAGTGCAAAAATTGGAGTCTACACATTCGTTGTGTGATGTTGCCGTGCCAGTGAGACAACGGGTTGGTCAAATTGTCAAAAATATCGCTGTCGTTCAGGCATCCGTAGCAAATGATACAAAACGGTCAATTTCACGGCGTTCTCAAGAATTGGGCATCGCGTAGACCACTTTATGGCGAATTTTGCGTAAGGATCTTGGTTTACACCCATACAAGATCAAGCTGACTCAAGAATTGAAGCCGATGGACCATTTGAAGCGACGTACGTTCTCCGATTGGGCTCTGGAAAAGATGCGCCAAGATGACGAATTTCATTCCAAAATCATCTTCAGTGACGAGTCCCATTTTTGGCTCAATGGGTTCGTCAATAAGCAAAATATGCGTTATTGACCGGTTGAAAATTCACATGTGCTTCATTTTTTAGGATGACATTTGGGTTTTTTTTTTTAATTTTATAAAAAACTAATTTCATTCGACATATATTGTGAATTGGAAACTTGATGTATTGTATGGTTAAAATATGGATAAAATTCGTCAAAGTTGAAACATTTTTAACAAAAATAAGCTCAATAAAAACCAACAAAAGAGAGTAATTTTTAAACAATAATAACTTCGAGCACAAATTATATTTCAAGGTTTTGTTTTTTGGACTATTTTATGTCTGAACCCCCATTGAATTTATTGTAAAATACAATAAAAAATATTAATAACATGAAATATGTTTTATTAATATATTTTTATTAATGAAATATTTAACATTAAAAAATAAATTAACATGACTGCAAATTTTTCAAGAAATGAAAATTTTAGTAAAATTTAGTAGAAAATATCTAGAAAATATAGCATAATTAAAGTCAAAGGCTATAGCTATCATAAAATATAGTACTTCCACCTTCTGTTTCTGTAAAAAACTGCTGCTTCTAGCTGCCACTAAGAAAAAGCACTTAATTTGAAAAACGTCTTCAAAATCAATTTTTGCCTTAAAACGCACTTGTTTTCAAGACGATTACAGTCGTAATTTCCAAGCAATCATCACGACATTCAATATTTAAGCTTGTATATAAAAAATAAAGATCAAGTTGAAAAATGAGCCAAATCAGATGAAAACCACGATTACCTCCCATACAAAGTGACTTTATCAAAACGGTAAAATCTCTTCGAATTCCACAAAAACTAAAATATATGGACTTAAAACTTTGCATATGAGTTTTGATATTTAATATACACTCTAAAGATGAAATTCAACCAAATCGGATAAAAACCACACCTACCTCCCATATAAAGTGACTTTATCAAAAAGGTTAAATCTCTTCAAATTCCACAAAAATTAATACATGGACTTGAAATTTTGCAAATAAGCTTTAATGTTTAATATGCACATGAAACAACGCCTTCTTACCATACAAAGTGACTTAGACAAAAAAAAAGCGAATATTTTCCTTTTAGACTATGACGGAAATGTTTTTACAAATAAACATTTTATTGGCTGCTTAAAACTTTGAATATAAGTACTTTGGTTCGGCCCTAGGGGTATTATTAATACATGTTTTGTTTAATAGATTAAAACAATTTCATTTAAAAGATACAGAATCATTTTGGGAGGTTTATGTTAAAGTGGGCGAATCACGCCTGGTTTTGGTAGTGACATTTGTTATGATGATATGAAGCTACCTACCAAATATCAATGAAATTCACAGTACGAATCGAAAGTTATGCCATTTCAAACCATTCATTAATAC
The DNA here is from genome assembly GCA_943735915.1 of Pherbina coryleti. Classification (NCBI taxonomy): domain Eukaryota; kingdom Metazoa; phylum Arthropoda; class Insecta; order Diptera; family Sciomyzidae; genus Pherbina; species Pherbina coryleti. The sequence continues at coordinate 109,719,093 of OX030952.1, forward strand.
ATGAATGTTATATGGGAGGTAGGCGTGGTCATTGACCGATCATGCTTATTTTCAATACTAAACAGCGTATTGATAATAGTAATATACACACCAAGTTTCATTCGCTTTGATTTCTCTGTTTGTCCGTAATGGTAATTTTAGCACAGATGGACAGACGGACGATTGGACGGACAGACGGAAAGACGGACACGGCTAAATCAACACAGGAGGTGAAGTTGATCAAGAGAATAATATATGTTTGTACCGGATATGTCTTTTTATCTGCGTTATACATGCATGTTTCCCATATAAAGAGGCCTTGTATGGGAAGAGGGCGTGGCAGTTGACCTATGATTATAATTTTTGGTCAAATTACTTTATTTGGTATAAAAAGGTATTTCGTACTTGGTACAAAATTTCATGACTTTAGCTTTTATAGTTTTTGAGATAATAGCAAATGTCATCCTAAAATTGAAAAAAGCGCACTGTGCGGCGGCGTCATTGGACCATATTTTTTATAACGATCGTAACGTTACTGTGAGTGGCCATTGCTATCGCGCCATAATTACCGATTATTTTTGGCCCAAATTGGAAGATATGGACTTAGACTACATGTGGTTCCAACAGGATGGTGCCACAAGACACACAGCACACGTCACAATCGATTTATTGAAGAGTAAGTTTGATGAGCGTGTTATCTCAAGAAATGGGCCAGTCGATTGGCCGCCTCGTTCGTGCGTTTTAACGCTTCTAGACTATTTTCTTTGGGGCTACGTCAAGTCATTGGTCTATGCCAACATTAAACGCGAAATAGCTGCCGTTTCGGCCGAAATGTGTGACCGAGTCATCGAAAATTGGGTCCAACGAAACGACCGCTGCATACGTGCATGACGAAAGTCGAGTTCCATTCATAAATGTTTTGATTGTACTTCAAGCCAATAATAAAGTTTTTGAAATATCTGAAACGGTTTGCGTTTTATTTAAAAAAAAAAGAGTTGTCTAGTCCTTAATGGAAAACCCTTAACATGGAAAAAATTTAATTTTGTTCATTTTATTGTATTAAAAAAAAAAACTTGTATTTGGCCACCATGTATATTTAAAGCTATTAAACAAAATTTCACAATTATTGAAATCCTAAACATCCATAAATTTTTTCATTTGTTTTTTCCTTCTGTAGGTATATATTTTATATATTCTTTATGTGTATGTTATATCACGTAATAATTTTTCACAAAAAAAAAAAAAAAACAATAAAAAAAGAAAATAAAAAAAAATAATTTTCATCAGCTACAGCTGCGATATTTTCAGTTGACCTAGCCGAACAAGCACGAGTTGTGGTCTCTACATCACTAACTTGTCGGAAACGTTCGAATTTAGCTGCGCGGAAAGGCGCTTGAAGATAACCAAAAACAGTACGAACTTTACGTATCGTGTTCGCGATATTTTCACCGTTTTTGTAGTGAAATTTCAGTATTTCAATGAATAGTGCAAGTGTGTATTGATCCATATTTAAAAATCTTCTAGTTTTTTTTTTTGTCAAACGTCATCGAATAACAGTTGTTGCCACCTGAAAAAATGGTGGTGGTGAATTTAAAATGACACCTCTTGTTGTTAAAGGGTTCACGTACACTGAACCAAATATTGTTCTTAAAATCAAAGAATCTCGTTCATAAAGCGAAATTCATTGATTTTTAAGAACTATTCATTGCCCCAAAGAACGAATTCTTTGGTTCAATGAATCGTTGTTCTTAATTTTAAGGAACAGTTCATTGTTCGTGTTCATTAAAATTTTGTTCCAGTTCTTGTGTTGTAATATCTAAAAAACCATTAGAGAATTTTATCTCAATAAGAAACTGATTTTTTAAAATATATCTTGATATTGTTTTAAAATTTCTAAGGACAGACTAACTTATTGTAACAGTTGTATGTGTCATTAATTAATCATTTTTCTTCATAACATATCAAAGAAATAACGTAAGAACAAAGATTCATTGAACCAAGGAACTCGTACTTTGGACCAATTTTAATGTATAATACATTGGGACAAAGAACTTTTTCTTTGTTATTAAGTACGTTTTTGGTTCTGTGTATGTGAAGGGTCTACATACGTGCCTATGTGAATAGGGCGATTGCTTGAAAGTTTATAATTTTCAATGAATATTTTCTACAAGGGCCCTACTCTGTATTGCGATGCGAAAAAAAAATTCGCAAAATGGCGTAATCGGTACTTCGTAATGCGATAACTACGAGCGATTTGCTATTTGAAGCGCATCGCGTTTCATTTTCGCAACCCATTGATTTACGTATCGCAATACGGAGTAGGGCCCGTACGCTCGTGAGTATTTTTAAAAGTAACCGTACTTCTCATGTACGAGAATAAACGAACGTGTGAAAACGAGACGTACATGGCATTGAATTGCAAAAAATACAAAGGGGCTACAATATAGCTCGCAGATGGGTCACAGGAACTTTCATGGGTTCAATGGACTAGTTGTTTATGGTCCCTGGTCGTTTTTTGGAACTATTTCGGGTTTTAAGGACTTCTTGGATAAAAATTGATGATAATTTGACAAATTTGTTGGGATTATGTATGGATCTTTTTTTATATAATTTAGAAGAAAGTCACGTGAGCCTTTAACAGTTCTAATGACGCAACATGAACGATACATTAACCCGTTGGAACCTTTTGGGCATAGAATCATTGATATGTTTCATAACAGTCAATAGAATCCACAAAACTTCCAATAACTCGCTTAAGAGCTAAGTCATTCTCTACTCTATTCTATTTTTTTTTTTTTTATCTGCTCTTCATTGATATGTGCGGCTCACGAATTGTCTCATGAGCATCAAAGTTTCATCTGCGTGCTCATGAAATTTCATCGTAGAAAAGACTGATCAATTGCGAATGATATTCGTTGTAAACATTTAGTTGTAATGAATTATATTTCCCCCTAAGGTATTTTCTAAACTACATTTAAAATTATTCATAACACACGAAACTTTTTGACGTGACGAAGTTACGTTATACTCCTCTAGTTTCCAAAAAAGTTAAAAAATTAATTTTTTAAAAATTCATCTGCGTTTCATTGAATTGTTACTCGCTGGGTATAAGAGCTATGATTAAAAAAATAGTATGACCGTAAAGGTTAATTCTTTGGCTATATTAAAAAAATAAAAAAAAAAATTAATACGGCATAGGGACGTAGTGGGAGCTGCGTAAGCAAGGCAACTGAAAATTTGTTACATGGAATTATTACTCTCTGAGTATTAGTGCTAGGATTAAAAATACGATACGCCAAAAAAGGCCTATTGGAAACCCTCACAACAAAATTAGACAAAAAATTTCTGACATCATAAGGACGCTGAGAGAGCCGCTCAAAGATCGATAACGCAACATTCATGCAGCGGCGTTGCATTGAATTTTTACTCAATGAGTATATAACCTACGATAAAAGTGTAAAAAGGAAAATAAAGTTTTTATACATGGCTTTACGACAAAAATAAAAAAAAAATTCCGGCGTCGTCAGGTCGTGAATATAGCAGCTTATGTAACAGAAACGTAATATCGTTTCATGGAATTATTACTCACTCAGGAGGAGTGCTACAGTAAATTTTGTTTAACGACAGCAGGGATGTGTTATTACGCTTCACAACTAAATTACAAAAAAAATTTTGTTGTCATGATTTCAGGGATGCAATCACATAATGTAGAAAAAATGCTACAGCCATGAAAAAACGTTGCATGGATTTTTAACTCTGTGACTACTGGTGCAACGGTAAATTTTAAGGAACGAAAACAAAGGTGAGGTCTTCGGGCATATGACAAAAATAAAAAAAAAAATTTTACGGCGTGTCAAAAACCCCCAGGGAACCGCCTAATGTGACGCATATGCATCACTTTTGCTGGATTAATTGAAATTAGAGCTCAACCAATGGGGAAGCAAAAAAAAAAGCTAAACGAAAAGCACCAACTCCAAATCCAACAACATCTCCAACACCAATATCAACACCAACACCAACACCAACACCAACACCAACACCAACACCAACACCAACACCAACACCAACACCAACACCAACACCAACACCAACATCAACACCAACACCAACACCAACATCAACACCAACACCAACACCAACATCAACACCAACACCAACAGCAACACCAACACCAACACCAACACTAACACCAACACCAACACCAACACCAACACCAACACCAACACCAACACCAACACCAACACCAACACCAACACCAACACCGACACCAACACTAACACCAACACCAACACCAACATCAACATCAACATCAACATCAACATAACCATTAACATCAACATCAATATCAACATCAACATAACCATTAACATCAACGTCAACATCAACATCAACATCAACATCAACATCAACATCAACATCAACATCAACATCAACATCAACATCAACATCAACATCAACATCAACATCAACATCAACATCAACATCAACATCAACATCAACATCAACATCAACATCAACATCAACATCAACATCAACATCAACATCAACATCAACATCAACATCAACATCAACATCAACATCAACATCAACATCAACATCAACATCAACATCAACATCAACATCAACATCAACATCAACATCAACATCAACATCAACATCAACATCAAAATCAACATCAACATCAACATCAACATTAACATCAACATCAACATCAACATCAACATCAACATCAACATCAACATCAACATCAACATCAACATCAACATCAACATCAACATCAACATCAACATCAACATCAACATCAACATCAACATCATTATCAACATCAACATCAACATCAACATCAACATCAACATCAACATCAACATCAACATCAACATCAACATCAACATCAACATCAACATCAACATCAACATCAACATCAACATCAACATCAACATCAACATCAACATCAAGATCAACATCAACATCAACATCAACATCAACATCAACATCAACATCAACATCAACATCAACATCAACATCAACATCAACATCAACATCAACATCAACATCAACATCAACATCAACATCAACATCAACATCAACATCAACATCAAAATCAACATCAACATCAACATCAACATTAACATCAACATCAACATCAACATCAACATCAACATCAACATCAACATCAACATCAACATCAACATCAACATCAACATCAACATCAACATCAACATCAACATCAACATCAACATCAACATCAACATCAACATCAACATCATTATCAACATCAACATCAACATCAACATCAACATCAACATCAACATCAACATCAACATCAACATCAACATCAACATCAACATCAACATCAACATCAACATCAACATCAACATCAACATCAAGATCAACATCAACATCAACATCAACATCAACATCAACATCAACATCAACATCAACATCAACATCAACATCAACATCAACATCAACATCAACATCAACATCAACATCAACATCAATATCAATATCAACATCAACATCAACATCAACATCAACATCAACATAAACAACAACAACTACAACAACAACAACAACAACAAAAATCTAGTTAGTTACGATTTCACTGCTCACAAACAACAAAATAACACAATGAAACTGGAAAAGGACAATGACATGAATTTGTATATGGATTAGGACAAAAACTAAGACACACCTTTTTAAACTAGGAAAGGGATTCGGTATATTTGATTAAGTCAAAAATTTGGTCATGGATTAGAACAAGAGTTTGGACATGAAATAGGAGTATAAAGAAACACCGTCACGTCAAAACTTACGGGTGTGTCCACGACACAGCCAACGCTCTTTTGACGTGACGAAGTTACGTTATACTCCTCTAGTTTCCAAAAAAGTTAAAAAATGAATTTTTTAAAAATTCATCTGCGTTTCATTGAATTGTTACTCGCTGGGTATAAGAGTTATGATTAAAAAAATAGTATGACCATAAAGGTAAATTCTTTGACTATATTAAAAAAACAAAAAAAAAATTTAATACGGCATAGGGACGTAGCAAGAGCTGCGTAAGCAACGCAACTGAAAATTTGTTACATGGAATTATAACTCGCTGAGTATTAGTGATAGAATTAAAAATACGCTACGCCAATAAAGGCCTACTGGAAGCCCTCACAACAAAATTAGACAAAAAATTTCTGACATCATAAGGACGCTGAGAGAGCCGCTCAAAGATCGATAACGCAACATTCATGCAGCGGCGTTGCATTGAATTTTTACTCAGTGAGTATATAACCTACGATAAAAGTTTAAAAAGTTAAATGAAGGCTTTATACATGGCTTTACGACAAAAATAAAAAAAAAAATTCCGGCCTCGTCAGGTCCTGAATATAGCAGCTTATATAACAGAAACGTAATATCGTTGCATGGAATTATTACTCACTCAGGAGGAGAGCTACGGTAAATTTTGTTTTACGACAGCATGGATGTGTTATTAAGCTTCACAACTAAATTACAAAAAAAATTCTTGTTGTCATGATTTCAGGGATGCAATCACATAATGCAGAAAAAATGCTACAGCCATGAAAAACGTTGCATGGATTTTTTACTCTGTGACTACTAGTGCAACGGTAAATTTTAATGAACCAAAACGAAGGTGAGGTGTTCGGGCATATGACAAAAATAAAAAAAAAAATTGACGGCGTGTCAAAGACCCTCAGGGAACCGCCTAATGTGACGCATATGCATCACTTTTGCTGGATAAATTGAAATGAGAGCACAACCAATGGGGAAGCAAAAAAAAAGATAAAAGAAAAGCACCCACTACAAATTAACAACAACTCCAACTCCAACACCAACACCAACACCAACACCAACACCAACACCAACACCAACACCAACACCAACACCAACACCAACACCAACACCAACACCAACACCAACACCAACACCAACACCAACACCAACACCAACACCAACACCAACACCAACACCAACACCAACACCAAAACCAACACCAACACCAACACCAACACCAACACCAACACCAACACCAACACCAACACCAACACCAACACCAACACCAACACCATCACCAACACCAATACCAACACCAACACCAACACTAACACCAACAAAAAACACCAACACCAACCTCAACACCAACACCAACATCAACACCAACATCAACACCAACACCAACACCAACACCATTACCAACACCAACACCAACACCAACATCATTATCAACATCAACATCAACATCAACATCAACATCAACATCAACATCAACATCAACATCAACATCAACATCAACATCAACATCAACATCAACATCAACATCAACATCAACATCAACATCAACATCAACATCAACATCAACATCAACATCAACATCAACATCAACATCAACATCAACATCAACATCAACATCAACATCAACATCAAGATCAACATCAAAATCAACATCAACATCAACATCAACATCAACATCAACATCAACATCAACATCAACATCAACATCAACATCAACATCAACATCAACATCAACATCAACATCAACATCAACATCAACATCAACATCAACATCAACATCAACATCAACATCAACATCAACATCAACATCAACATCAACATCAACATCAACATCAACATCAACATCAACATCAACATCAACATCAACATTAACATCAACATCAACATCAACATCAACATCAACATCAACATCAACATAAGCATAAACATCAACATAAACATCAACATCAACATCAACATCAACATCAACATCAACATCAACATCAACATCAATATCAACATCAACATCAACAACACCAACAACATCAACATCAACGACACCAACAACAACAACAACAACAACAACAACAACAACAACAACAACAACAGCAACAACAACAACATCAACACCAACACCACCACCACCAACACCACCACCAACAACGACAACACCAACAACAACACCAACAACAACAGCAACAAAAACAACAACAACAACAACACCAACAACAACAACTACAAAAACAACAACAAAAACAAAAACAACAACAACAAGAAACTTCGTCACGTCAAAACCTACGGGTGTGTCCACGACACAGCCAACTCCTTTTATTTTTTTAATTTCTATTGTGACTGTGAAATCAATTTTGTAAAAAATATAAACTTTTTCTAAAAATAATTTTTATGTAAAAGTTCTTATTAATTAACTTCCGACCAAAAAAATTTAATCTCAAGGGTTCACCCTAAATAGTTAGCAGAGTAATAGAAATTTTTTTTATCAAAAGTTTTCCAGACTGGACAAAGCTATTGAGAAGCCATAAGTTTACTTTGAACTCTCAAATTTTCATCCTGAATTCATGGTCAAAAAATATTCATTTTGATATATATTGTTTTTGGTAATTAAACAACAATTTAATTCATCAGCCATGAAAAACGTGCGATTAAATAAAAATATAGAAAAATTTGAAACAATCCCACACACCAGCAACAGTGAGTAAAAGTCTAGCCATTCGGAAAATACTAATGTTAGCACTAAAAAAAAAAAACACCAAAAATACTTGGATTAATGATGTGTGTGTGTGTTTGTGTGTGTGTATGTATGTGTGTGTCACTTGAACGCACAGACGCCAACACAGGCAGACACATCAAAAGATCAAATGTGCATAAAATATAAAAATCCAAATAAATTAATTAATTTGTCGCTTTTAAAAGTAGCATCATCAACAACTACAACAACAACAATGAAAACCACAAAAGATACACTTAAATACAAATTAATGTTGTCTTTAATTTTTCCACGCGCTAATAAATAACGCCATTTTAATAGCCAATTCGAAGACGGCCCGATTCGTGCGCTACAGCCAAACGCTGACAGCTGAGTTCAAATTTAATGAATGTGCTTTGTTGAATTTTATTTTTTTTTTTTTTTTTTATCAGTTTCAAATTTTTAAATTTAGCTAAAGACAAAATCATACGATATTAAAAATAATCTTTAAAGACGGCGCAACATTTGTTGTTTTATTAAGTGTATAAATTTCTCAGATAGTTCTATGATGTATCTGTATCTAGCAGACTTGTGTGTGATTGGGGTAGAAGAAGGCGACAAATGTGTGGGCCGCTGCTCTCTATGGCCATTTGTTGGCAACGAGTTCCATTCGAGTTTCATTAGACAGTCAGGAGTCGGCGGCATTTTTTTATTTTTTTTTTTTTTTGTTTTATTCTTTTTGGGCGTGTATCGCGCTCATGCACTTGAAATTTGTTTGTGTATATTTTTAACAAAATGAGACAAATTCAATTTTGGCACAGATTATGTCATCATACTCGTAACTGGACTTCTTTGGTTCGCCTAAAATCTGGCAGATATTTAAATATATAAAGTATGAACGTGTTCGCACTATACAGCCCACGAAAAGAACATAATTTTGTGTATATGTTTTATGAATTATGGCAGCCGAATTATCTATCCAACAGGCGATGTCAAAGAGTAGTGAATTTATTTTAATCACTCCAAACTTGGCACGTGTTACTGACTACCGCAAAAATACTTCACACTCATTAAGATAAATTAGTAGCATTCATTTAAATAGTTGAATCGGTTTTAATTATAAGTACTCTTTTATAAAAAACCGTCAAACTCCCCTAAAGCCTGATAAAAAATAAAAATCATGCTTTGAGGTCTTTTACTTAGGAGTCTGTCTAGATTTCTATACTTTTCTATGTCTAGAAAAAAAACTTTGACTCAAAAAATTTTCGGCCGAAACTCGAATGCATTGCGGCCTCCATACAAAATGTAAAAAAATTCTTAGGAATTTAATTTTATGCGAAAAAAGAAACAATTTTTGGGGGGGTAAATCGGGCTAACGAGGTTTACTAGTCAAATATGACCTTGGAAGTAAAAATGTTCTGAACAGAAAATGTAGTACTCGTAAAGCACTTTTAAACGACATTTTATTTTTTAAGATCGGATATGTTATGCTCATGTAATAGAAAAAAAACCATTTCGGCTGTTTTTCCGATGGTCCAAAAAAAATTTTTTTTTTTTTATTTTGGAATCCATTCGAGGTCAGCTTTGAAATAGGGGTGGTTTTTTCAAACTTTTTTTTTCGACCCACTCTAATGTACATATAACATAAAAATGTATTAACGCATAAGCATATCTGCAGTATTTTGTACTAGTGCCGAACTAGCGATTTGATTAGCCCCCGGGTAAACAGCACAAGTTCCACTTCAATCTAGTTTCTTTGCATTCAACTTTCGAATTTCACGCGAACTTTTTGTTGAAATTGGTCATGAGTCTCCGCTTATTTTGGTGAAAAATAAAGCCACCTAACTAGTGCTCTAGGACCAGCTAGTTTGATCAGAAAGTCATAAAGTTAAAAACTATTCTAGGCGGTATTGAAACATAAATCTTCATCTTATAAATTAATAGGGGTGTTCACGATGTGGTATATTTGAAGTATTTTTTTTTTAAAATATAATTACATCATATTTTCTAGACTGAAATCAAATATTTGTGATATTTATATATTGATTTTCTATTTGCGAAGGAAACTCCACGATTGGGAAAGCCTACAGCATGCTTCGTGTTCTTTGGACTACGAAGTATTTTATACCTCTTAATATACGAATGCTTCTTGCTAAAGCATATCTCATACCAACAATGCTATATGGCTGCGAAATTTTTGCAAACTGTGATAGTCTAAGTAAAAAAAAATTAAACGTTCTCTTTAATAATATTGCTCGTTATGTGTTCGGACTGAAAAGAAGAGACCATGTTTCCCAGTACGCTAAAAGAATCCATGGCTTAACCTTTGATAATCTGCTAAACTATCGTACGCTTTTATTGTTGCATAAGATTGTATGTAGTTCTGAACCCAGTTATCTGTTTTCCAGATTAAACTTTTCTAGATCCAATCGTACTAATATATTAATTGTTTACGTGTCTCTTGTTTAACATCTGAAAGGCAGTTTTTTGTACACTCTGTTCGTCTTTGGAACGCACTTCCTAATAGTTTAAAATCTTGTGATAACGCTGTGCAATTTAAAAATAAACTAGCTTTACTCTTTTCTTCGCTGTAATATTAAGTAGTCAAATATGTCAAGTAATTAAAATGTAAAAAGGATGGATGTTAAATGAATGTTATATTTATATTTTATATTTATGTTTTTTTTCTTCTTTCATATTTCACAGTTGGTAACACCTTGTTTATTTGTATGTTTTAAAATTATTTATTTAAAGTTTGAAAGTATTTAATTTTATTGTCTAATTCGTTTTTACTTTTATAAGAATTGTTACTAAAACTTTGATTTTAATATGTTATGCAGTACTATATATTATAAGTCTAATATTTAATCGTTGTTTACGCTACATGCTGCCGGTACTGATGATAAGGTTTGTTGTGCCGGTTTTCGAAAGAAACAAATAAATAAATAAAAAAATAAAATAAACTTTCTTGTTAGGAATAATATTTGTATAGAACAAATTCTACACTGGCGAGCAATGAAACTGACTCACTTAAATTTTGTAATTTAAATGGTGTTTTCTTTGTTTTCCTTTCCTATAAAAAAAATCTGAGAGCACCACTTAAAAGAACAGGAAATTTTGTGTTTGAAGATACAATTCTTTTTATTCTGTGACCAGTGCACAATGGGGAAAATGTACGATTTTTTGGCATTAACCTTATTTTTCAAGATTTATGAAAAAGGTTAACAACACTTTTTTTGCAAAGTAGAAGCTCCAACCAAAGCAAAATAATGATTTTTGCTTTCTTTTTCCGATTTGCCGTTATTTTTTTAGCTGCTGAAGTGAAGGTTTTTGTTTGACTAGAATATGGCTGCATAAATTGTTGAATTTTTGTTGATAATAAAACTAAGTTGTGTAAATATTTGAATGCGTATTTAAACTAACTAAAGAATGGAGATTAAGGCTTATGGTATATATTTTCGATATGTGTATAAATGTATTAGAAAAATTTGTTTTCGTTAGATAATAATGTAATGTTTACAACAAAACTTAAAATTAGGAGATAAAAAACAAAATCTTAAATTTTGGAGAGCTACAACTTTTTTGAAACTCCTAGCAACACAGAGATATAGGTACAGTGATATAGAGCGGAGAATTTTAGAATAGAAAACTCTAATGTGGTTTGCGGAACTTTGCGGAAGGTTAATGTTTAGTATGTTTTATTTTAGGCACCTACCATTTTAAAAATGCAGATTTGTATAAATTGTGGCGTGAAAATGTACGTTCATCATGCAAGGCAAAGGAGAAGGCATTACTTTACTATTTTTTAAATCTGCTGCAACAAAATATACGCGTTTCTGATGACTTTATGAAAATTATTACGAAAACTTTTACGTAATCTATATCTATATATAAATAGGAGTAAGCAAAACAGTTAAGAACCATTTTCTCCCGTGTTTCTCAACCGATTTTGACAATTTTTTTTTTAAATCAATTATAGTAGGGAGAAGGAGTGCACCGAGTATATATGGTGGGCGTGGCACATCCCTTTAGAGTTATAGGTCACAAAGACTCGGAAATCGGTATTCGACCTCAAATCACACGTACCATTCCACTGGCAACACTTTATGGGCGCTAAAAGAGGGGCGTAGCACTTTTCAGCAGCACAAATTTTTGGTATAACTTTCGAACTATAAGTCACAAATCAATGAAACTCGGTAGGAACTTCATATCGTCGTATTCTTCGACTGGAAAAATTTAACGAGTTTAGACAAAGGGGTGTGGCACCACCCATACAATTCAAAGTTTTTATATCGAATAGCTTTGGAAGTATTCGATATAGCTTCGATATATGATGATTCGAATAGCTTTCTATAATACACATCAGCCCATACAGAAAGTAGGCGTGCCAGTTAACCCATGCCGCCCATTTTTGGGAGAAACAAAGGTGTCTAAATAAACTGTCATTAGTGAAAATTTCAGAGCTGTAGCTGCTTAAATATAAAAGTTATGAGTTTATGCCAAAAAAAGTGGAAAAAACCCCAATGTGCAGTGGTCAATTTTATATCAAGCAAAACAAATAAAAATACAGAAATTAATCAAGTAAAAATTACATCAACAAAGTAAGCTGGAGCAATTAACAGTAACAAGGGAAAACTAAAGCAACAATTAATGACCCGTATTACCACCTCGGTCTCTGATAACAGCTTCGCACCGGTTTTCATTGAACGAATTAATTTTCTGATAGTTCTCTGTGGGATTCTTTGCCATTCCTCTAGAAGCGTTGACTTCAAGCCATCCACGGTCGATGGAGCCACATATCTGGCCCGTACTCTTCTTTTGGCCTCGTCCCACATATGTTCGATTAGGTTCAGGTCCAAGTTTCGGGCGGGCCAGTCCATTAACTCAATGGCGGCTTCAGCAATAAAGCGACGCACCAATGTTGCCATATGAGGCGAGCATTATCCTGCATGAAAATAAAGCAGTCCCCTAAAATTGCTCGGTAAGGCACAGCATACTCTTGCAAAATTTCCCGGATATAGCGTTCAGCCGTTAAACCACTTCCTCTGTCTCCATCATGCATAAAAACCACATCTATTTTTCGCTATATGATATTCCAGCCCACATCATACAAGATCCTCCTCCGTAAGCCAGTGTTCTTCTAATACAACATTGTGCATAACGCTCATCTGGTCTCCTATAGACGCGTTCTCTTCTATCGCTGCCATGTACGCACATTCTGGACTCATCTGAGAAGAGAACTGAGCTCCATTGTTCTAAACTCCAATCTGCATGCTGTTGAGCAAATATAAGACGGGCTTGTCGGTGCGCTGCAGTCAGTTCTGGGCCTGTTGCCGGTCTTCTTGGGATGGGGGAAGCTTCCTTAAGCCTTCTTCTTATAGTCCACTCACTAACAGCTACTCCATGCACTTGCAACAGCTCTTTCTGGAGGCTTACGCCGGTGGCATGGCGATTTCTTAAACTCGATGTGACGATAAATCGGTCATCTCTTGCAGAAGTAGCGCGTTGTCCACTTGATCTTGGTCTACGACTAAAGGAATCGGTCTCCTGGTATCTTCGGTAAACTCTAGATACCGAAGATTGACTATGGTGCAATTCGCGGGAAACATAGCGCTGACTAAAGCCTTGATGCAATAATGCCACTATTTGAGCTGCTTCAGTTTCTGTTGCGTCCATCTTCAATTTGCGAACATTAAAATTTTATATAATTGCAATTTTTACAAAAGCTGGATAGATTTTTTGCATCTTTTTCGCAAAATAACTAGAGTAGAAAATTTAAAAAAATTGTATTTTAATGTTTTAGTTGATATTTAACAATTAGTCATGGTCAAGTTAATAAAAAAATTAACTACGAATATGTTAATTTTACAAGGTTTTATATGACATTGAAATCTTTGCTGCAAATCTAAATTTGTAGAAGAAAATAGCATATAAATGAAAAAAATAAAGTGAGTCAGTTTCATTGCTCGCCAGTGTATTTCTTCGCATACAAAAAAAATTTACTATGAATACAATAGGGTTTTTACGCAATGTATTTGTTAAAATTTTCTATTTAAAGGTATTTTCTTATTATGATTGTCAAAACTTTTCTACAAATATTAAATTTATAACAAATACCAAATACACTGCATTGTGAATGTCCCTCATATGGTATTTTTTGTTACAATTTTTATCCATGTGGTTCAAAGCTTTCAATTGCTTTCCAAACGTTTTGCCTTTTCAAAGATTTTTTCTAGTATTTTCTCAAATTTGTGACTTAGAATTATACAGTTATGGACAATGCAATACAATCAATTTTCTTATATTTTTAAAAATCGTTAGTTTGCACTTACATACGTTTTTTGTTTGCAAAAAGTCATAATTTTACATTTACCTTTAAATTCTTTAAAATAAAAAATGACAAAAAAAATGTTTAAGATTGCAAATTTAAAAGCAATTTAAAATTATCCATTCAAAAGTTAAATTAAACCCGTAGAAAAGATGATTAATCTACGTCTATGAGTAGGTAGGTATTCGTTTTAAGTTTAGGGAAATGATATGCAGAAAAACACATGTTAAGTGGATAAGAGCGGTGGTAGTTTAATAAAATTTGCGAAGAAAATGACATGGTAAAAGAGAAATAACCAAAAGCATAGCCAAATCGCAGCATTCGATTTTTTACCTACTAACTCCTTCAAAACAATCCCAAACAAGAGAACTTTGCCTAAAATAACATGTTTTTAATATATGTTTATTTCCAAGTTCGATGTAGCCCACTGGCAAAAGTTGGGTTCGCACATCTCTGAAAGAACATTACTCAGATTTGATCAGTAAAATATCCCATGGTAAGACGATTCCAAGACAAATTTAGCGCTCAGATCGGGTTCCCTGAAACAGCAAGAATAGATTTCACAGGGTTTTTAAGATAAGGTTCGAAAACTTGTTGGAAATTTTTTATGCAAATTTGTTCATGAACCTTTATGTAAGGGTGTAATGTAAAAATAATGGGTGTAAAATAAAAAAAAAATATAATGTCTTAATCTGCTATCTTAAAAGCGAAAACTTAAAAGCGAAACTTTTATAATTTCTGGGAGAAAATTTTTCATGATAGGTCTGATTATATATACTTTATTTATTATTTATTATCAGTATTAAATTCATCATTTAACTTTAGGAAGCATTACTTCTAGGGGACGTTATAACTCTTAAACTTTGACTTGCAACTATACTAACCCCTTGTCATGGGAGTAATAAAAGTTGCTTTTCAGAATTACCTAATTAGCCAATGTCTCTTCTTGTTAGTAGCAGCAGCAATATGCTAATTTATTTTACTATTTTATATATATACAATATATATTATTTTTTTTTTTATTTCTGACACAAACACGTTGTACAAAGAATTTATTTATTTAATAATTACTTCGTGGTAGGCGTTATTGACACGCTTAGCCTACGATTTTTCTCGCTTAAAGCCATTTTTGTCACATTCAAGGTCTAGCTGTTTTAGAGATATTTTTTTTTTCCTTAATGCTCTAAAATTGAAAAGCTGTTAGTTAGAATGCGCTCAAATCATTCGGCTGCTTGGCTCTTAACAATCCACATGGCTTAGTTGTAGATTTAACTGGTTTTGTGCTCATTTCAAGTGGGTGGCGGGCTTAAATCGTTGGCATAGCTGTATAAATTAAACATAAACAATTTCATGAGAGTATGTTCGGATGTTTGTGTGTTGTGTTGTATGGTTTTTGGTATTTCGACTATTTGGTATAATCAACAGTTTTCACAAATTTGTTTATTTTATGCAGTTTATGCATGCGTTCTAGGGAAGAAGGTATGTATTGAGTTGAAAAAAGGTTGAGTTGAAAAAACAATTTTTGCATTGCATGTGATGGTTGGTGTTGCTGCTGTTGCTGCTAGTGTGACCACCTCTATTCGATGCTCCAGGCAGGCATTTTGCATTGCAAACATTTCATTGCAATACCAGCTCCTCCGATATTTCTTCGGGTTGTTTATTTAAGCGATGCAATGCAACTAGAAGTTGCAAAATTGTATGTGTCTGCGTGTGTGGATCTGAGCTATTTGTGGTGTATGTTTGAAATTTAATATTTCAACATGTTGCCAAAAAAACAAAAAAAAAAAAAAAAAAAAATAGAGCAACACAAAATATTCTCCAACCAAATAAACAGCAAATCATTTCAAAATTTTTCAATGAAGTCCACTCACTGTTTGCAAAACGCTCCAATGTTATGAAAATCTTAGACTTTTTGGCATTCTGAAAATATTTATGGCTTCTCGTCATGAGAGCAGAAAAATAATAATTTCATAGGAAATGTTGTATTTTAATTATATTTTCAGAATTGTCAAAGAATTTCACAATTAAGATAATTTTAATCCAAACAGTGGAACAGTATAACTTTGACATTTCGTCTTTGACTTTGACAAAGGCTGAACAGGCTATAGCAGAGTGTGGTGCCGTAGAGTCCTTTGGCCCAGACCACGCACACCCTTAGCGGCTCCCATAAACTCATTATAAGCGGGACAGACTGTTTTGTTTGCAATTTTCTGTGATATATCTATATATCTATGAACTAGCAAAACTTAAATTTTATCATATACAATGAAGATTAAGCTAATCTTGTGAGAACTTTTAAAGGATTGCAACGAACCTCCGCTAGGACTTTAATTTTTGTTGGGGTAAGCTCAGCGGGTATCCACGGTTCTTCACAAGAAATTACACACTGTTTATCTTTACAAATATGTTCTTTTTATTAAATGAGGCCTTTATCTTTTATACAATTAGAAATGATATATGTATGTATATATTTATATGTATTGATGCAATGGGCCTTATTCCTCGGGGTCTTTTACTTCTTTATGCGGCTTAACAGGTGGGCCTACAAGCCGCGGCACTGTTACTCGATGAAAAGAGTTGTGAACACGCGGGCTTACAAGCCACGGACGCTGCTATAAACAAATGCGAAGACAGATGGGCCTACAAGCCACCGACGCTGCTTGTTGTTGTTGATTGCAGGTGGGCTTTCCAGCCACCGACTCTGCTTTTTCCGTTGGGTAAACAAGTGGGCCTACAAGCCACCGAAATGTCTATCGATTCCTTTGCAGGTGGGTCTACAAGCCAACGACTCTGCTTTTAAGAAAAAAAATCTCATTCACTTTAGTCTTCCTTTGCCTTTGCAACTTTCCGCTGTTGCTCTTCCTTGGTCGTCGTATTTTCCCTGAATACTACTGGATCCAACTGCTGAACTTCACTGTCTTATAACTCACTTTAATTACTTTGTCTTGAATTCACTTTTCTTATAGCACACTGCGAACTTTAAATGTACAATACATTCTGTGTCCTCTGTATCGATTGCGGCCTATTTATGTCCTCGTCTTCTTGTTGCTTGTGACAAAGAAAGTACCGCAATCGAAAGCTCTGGGCTTATTTTCCCGTAAACAAAGTCCCGTAAGGTAAAGGTTTGTTGTTACCTTCCTCCAAAAACTTTCCATATATTTGACCAGCGATTTGCCTTCTGTTGCTTACATTATGTGATCCGCTACTCGACTCTGAGCAAGATCACGGCAGTTTTGCACATGTTGCGCACAAGTTTCTTTATGCTCTCCCTTTCTATCCCTTTGTTTTAATAGAATAAAAGTGTATGGGTGTTAATTTTTGTATTCATGCCCAGTGGAGAATGGATCGATCCGTCTTTGAAGTCGTCTTCAAGACACTAACTCCGTCATAGACGAGGGATCGCTCCACTTTCATTTCTGTCGTTGAAGACATTTTCGAACAAATCAGCAAAATGACTTGCAAGACTTTACTTCGCCACGTCTTCAATGACAGAAGGGATCCACGTACTGCAGAAAGTACGCATTCGCTCAAAAATAATGCTGCCTCCTGTGTATGCTTAAAATTTGTTTCTCATCACACTCTCCTTGTTTTATGCTCATGTCGCTCTTCTACTCTCTATGCCTCTTTCCCCTCTCCTTGATCTTTCATTTTGCTTTATGCACAGCTTGAATCGAAGCAAAAAATGAACAGGGTATTTTCGCTTATAGACAACAATTTATTTTAAAATATTTATACAGAGTTATAAAAGGGGAAAAATTTTTTCTTTCTTTTAAAGTTAAAGAATAAAGAATAATATATAAAGAATAAACTATTAAAGTCTTACTTAATGTTAAATGCACTTATTCACTTTGACTTCACTGCACTTTATTTTTGTTGCATTACTCAATATTTTCAGATGCAAAATTTTCATTACTAGAAAGTTAATTCTCATTCTAATTCAATACCAAACCACCATAATATTGAGTCTGGCAATAGTTAGTTCTCTTTTCTTTATTCTCTATTTTCTCCCTCTCGAAGAGACACAAGATTCCTACGTTTTGTTTTGTTACTGAATTAATAGCGACATGTAAAGCAAATATCAGCTTTGTTACTCCATTGTCGTCAACGACGTCTTCAAAGACAACGTCTTCTGAGACTATTTTCGCCATTGGGTGTGTTTATTTAGATCAGTGCATGGTGTAATGATAATAAGGTGTTAGCGAATTTTTGACAACACCAAGAATAGCTTTCTTTCTGTCAAAAAATTGAGAACAAAAGAGAGGGGCCGTTGATAGTTATCAAATTGTGTTATTTGTTTGAGTTGCTAGATGATGATGTGTTATAGTTTTTATAGGTTATTGTGCGAATAATATTTAACCCTTAAATGCACCGTGTATCTTTAAAGATACAACCATTCAAGAAATTCCTACAGACAAATTTTTTTTTAAAATTAAATAAACACTATTTTTAACAGTTTAACTTCTAGGAACAGATAAATAATTTTGATTAGGAAAAAATACTGACTGCTTTCAAAACATGTCCTTTAGTGATTTTAAGTGGTTCGAAAAAATTTCGATCATTTGGCACCTCACTGGGTCACTTTAGTTGGTTGTATCTTTAAAGATACACTGTGCACTCCCAGCAGTTTTTGATAATTTTAACTTTTTAAAATAAATGAATTAATAAAAATTTCATAACACATTTCTTTTATTTTGATATATTTTAATAGGGATTTTAAATGTGGGTAAATTCACATTAAATCTTTATAGATACAACCACTTTTTTAAAAAAAAAATTTTCGAAACTAAAGACGCAGTTTTTATTTTTACTCAATTTTAAATAAAATATATTTTTTCGGTAAAAATCGGGCTCCTCGTGCATTTAAGGGTTAATTCAATTAATTGTGCCGTGTTGTGTTGACAAAAAGTTATTGCAGTTGTCTTCGCCCATTTGCCAAGTTCGCCATTGAATGGTTTTGTCATTTTATCAAAAACGTGCGCTAGAAGGTGCCACCGACATGAAGCATGCAAATTGTCTTGCATTCACATCGACTGCTTCAAGAAACTATCGAATGCCATGAAAGAATGTTCAACACCTCAACTGATAATAACCATCAAAAGAAGTGGACATGGCATTGAGCTTCGACCGACTGTACGTTAGCCGATTTATTTTCATTCCAATCCACCATCAGCTGTTTTTGACAGGAACGGGGCGAAAAAATTTATCATTTTGAGAGAGAAGTGTCAAATTCACTAACACCTTATTATTATTACACCATGGATCAGTGGTGTTCACACGTATACTACTACAATTTTCGACTTTTGAGCTTGCGTTTGTAGCTCTCTGCACTAAAAAAAATTGTTGTGCAGGTTTTAAGCAAGAATTGTGTTATAATTATCATTGCCATCATCATTATCTTTATCAGTATCATTATCATTATCACTATCATTATCATTGTCACTATCATTTTCATTATTATTATTATTATTATCCTGCAAATAACGCATTTTCATATACCTCAAACATTTCGTGCAGTGCAAACACACACGACCATGAGGCGTAAACTTATTGCTTGAAGTTTCAGCGCCAACTCATTGAGAGAACTTCATGCATCCGATCGTGTACGTGTTTCGATTCTCGATTAAAGCTTTCGAGTCTCAATACGCGTGGTACTACGTGAACATCACTGGTGTAAATGAATAATGAGAAAAATTAGTAAATAATACTGGTGGTGTTCACCATCCTTCTTGCACCTCTGCTATTGTGCGGCTAAAAATCGCCAGCGATTTTTTTAGTCATCACAGGATTCTTTAAAAAATTATAATTGCATGGAAAAAATTAAATATTGTTCTTTTTGTTAAGTTTTGCCTGTACTTTTTTACATCAAAATCGATTCCTTAAACGACTAAATATAGTGCATTTGGGGATTCTTATTTTCAAAATTGCATATGCAGGGAATTCAAAGTATCAGTACCTAACATTCACAATGGCGGCTAAAGAGTGACAAGTTTGGAACCATTTTTTTTTTTTTCTAAAGCGATGAGAATTTCATGAATTTTCTTTTTTGCCAACAGAAAAATTATCGAGTTTATAAAAAAAAAAAAAAAATAATAATTAAATCATCACCCAGAGAAGTGATTGAAGCATAGAATTAAAAAAAATATAAATTTGGAGATATGGCGTTATAGAATTAAAAAATAATATAGAATTTGACGATATTGAAGATAAAGTCACTGAAAACCATCTTGCAAGTAGCTTCAAGCTCAAAATCAGCCTGTATTGTAAACACTTTAGTGCAGGCTGATTTTTCAGCAGCGGCTGGAATCTTCAGCTTCAGCGCGCACTATAAACATGGCTTAACACTAACGGTTACGCATTGTTCCAGTCAATATTTTGCAGTGAATTTTTATATTTGCTCCCCCCGATTTTACATCCGTCATCTGGAATTTAAAATTTCAAATTCTGACTTCAAAATTTTAATCGTTAACATCGAAAACTCCGGAAAAGAAATTTCAGTCAGAATGATGGATTTTTTTATAGTTTTTGACTTACGTCCGCCATGTTGGATTTTAACCGCATTAAATGTCTCTTTCCGATTCACCCAAAAACCATCGAGTAACAAAAGTGAGGTCAAAATATTGGTTAGAAGTGGACATTTTTCTGGTATTACCCCAAAAACCGTCGAGTAACAAAATTGAGGTCAAAATATTGGTTAGAAGTGAAAATTTCCCAGGTGGGATGTTGAGCTTCCCACTTAGACTGGCCAGATAAAATAAAAGAGTTAAGATGCCAGTGATCTGGCGTCCGTGGCGTAGTTGGTTAAAGTGCGTGGCCGCTATGTCAAAGAACTTGGAGACCCAGGTTCGAACCCCAGCAGCGACAGAAAATTATTTGAATTAAAATAATTTTTCTGTACGGCCGCCACCTCTCTGCAGACAATGGCAAACCTCAGAGAGTAATCAAAATGCCATGTAAAGCTTCTTGAGAACGAGAACATTCCGTTCATCGCCGTTCGGAGTCACCGTTAAGCATGTAGGTCCGGTTCTCGGTCAATTGTGTACAAACTTAATAACACGCACAACACAATTGGTCATAAGAAGCTAGGTCAAAGCCCTTTCAAGGGCTGAAATGGCCAGTTATTTATTTATTTTAGATGCCAGTGATTGGCTTTGGGCTGAACTTTCCATTAGATTTTATCATAAAATGTTAACTGTACAAATTTTGTCTCTTTTTTTAAACTGGATCCTAAAAATCTGTATGGCCTGGGGCGCATTGACTCGCTTCAGTAACGCCCAGGTCACGTATGTTCCATTCAAGTTTAGCCATTTAGCCACAAAATGAGAAGAGGAGACATTATCCTTGAAGTGTTGATAACTAAACAACTGCCAATAAAAACCTCCTTATTCCAATCTTATTACAGGTACCCACAGTTCTTTGAATGTTTTGAGGAAACTACCGCTAACTTTGGTATCTCAATTAAAAAGGCTCAAAACCAACATGAGCACCAACAAAAGAAAGCAATATAAATAGACTTTTATTGCTGTCAGATTGGCATCAAGAAAACGAAAAGTTCGACCATCAAATAACATGTAAACCACACCATAATAAGACCACAGAAAGCTCATAAAAAGGCCCAAAAAAGCCTCTTCAACTTTGATTCTCGACTAGTCATTTAGAACTGAGCTGGCTGACTTACAACAACAAAAACAAGTGCTCATACCATTTGGCTATTTTAACAAAGAGCTGGCCTGAGTAACAGCCAGCCAGTTCCTCCTCTGCTCTCAATGGTAGAAACAGTTTTGTCATTGTCGTTCTCATTCTTCCTAGCATTCTAGAATTTTGGGTGTTAGACCGCCTTGTACCTTATTGGCTGACAACAAAGTCACAGCTAGCTTTTCTCACCATAAATGATAAAAACAAAATAAAACCAACAAAAATAAGAAAAAAAAAATAAGAACCAAACCAAACGGCAAAAGAAGCAATAATTTTGAGTGTGACTTTTAAGTGTTTCTTTTGCCATATATGCGGGTCGTCGTTTGACCACCTTCGACCTTTCGGCCAAAATTGGTGTCGCGCGCTATTAAGCAGTTCCTGGGTGGGCGCACTTCCAAAAAAACGGTTCTCTGCAACGTTTTAACTAAAACGTATAAAACGATTTAATTTTTTTCTTTGCACTTCGCTTGGTATGAGTGCGTCTGAAGCACCGTTAAATTAATGATGAAACAAAACATGACACTAAAGTTCTTGGCCGGACAACTTCTAGTTTCCATAGAATGCTCACAGCAATGACATCAAAGTTATTTGAGCCATGTTTGTTTGTTTTTTATTTTTTTTTTTCATTTAAGGCAAGACATGCTGCGAGTTTGCGTAGGAATATGTTTAGGGCTTAATTTAGACGTTAGTATTTATTAGCTGTGATTAGCTAAGCTTTATTTATTAGATAGTTTTCAAGATTACGCTTGCATTCAATAGTTTCAGGTTACTGCGCTATAAATTAACAGTCATCAACAGAGATCTTGAACTGACTGAAACGACAGAAGTGAACGATCAAGAGAAGAGGAAATAAAATAAACTGATATGTTAAGCATTAAGTATATCAGGGTATTGCTCAGAGGTATGCTCTATAGTAAAGTATCAAAAGTTATTGAAACATTGAGTTCACAAATTCATAGGTCAACTTGCTTCATAGTGATTGTCTCGGAAGAATTTTTTATATTTTCATTTGCATTTATTTTGACTGTATGGAGATAAAATCAGACAGATCTATTAACACTCTGAATATCATAATAATCTCTTTTGAGTTATTGTAGTAATAAATAAGTGAGAAGGAACCACCATTCGATTAAATATCCCTCAATAACTCAATAGATCCAAGAGTAATAAGAGTTGATTTTTTAATTTTCGCGAATGAATAAAATGTTCCCTTGATGGACTCTTGGGGCCCCAAATTGACCCAGAAACTATAAAAAGGCCCGTATACAGGGTGGGCCATCTAGTGGTTTATTTTTAAATAAGATTATTTTGACACTGACAGCCGCTTTCCTCTCGAAATCTTGACATAAGGTCAGACATAAGGTCAGAAATGAGTCGCTTTACACTTGAACAACGTTGGGAAATATTGGAAACTTATTTCCAAAATGAGTGCTGTGTAGCCCAAACAATGCGTTATTTGAAAAAAAAGGCGCATTTTCATCTCCGTGGCTACGTTAACAAACTGTTAGTTTTACGTAAAAACTGTTAAGAACACTTTTGAAGAAATTATCTGATCTCCAATTTTGTTGAACATATTTTCTGTCCGAAAAAGAGGAGCGGAGATATTGGCGAATGACCCGCTTCGGTGAATTTTGAACCAGAAAATCTTCTAGCGCGTACATGGTATCATAGAGAACTCTCGACAGGTTGTTATTTATGCCTTTATTAAGAGGTTTGAAAAATAAAAAAATTTGACTTAATTTTTTCGATTTTGTATAACAAAAAAACTTTTTAACAAAAAAAAAAAAACCGACTTCAAAATCACTACAAAGTAAAAAATAATTTTATATAATTTTTATATAACTGCTAGCAACCCTCCGCGGCTTTGCCCGCGATGACGCATTAAAATAAAGCAACGCATTTTTTGTAAAAAATTTGTCTTATTATCGTTTTAAAAGGTTTATTTTTTCCATGACAGATTACTTGCAATCATGTAAGAATTTCTGTATAAACAATGATTAAGCACAGACATTTTTATTTCGATTTTAGGAAACATGGCTCATAACCGGAGACATTATCCTACTTATTTAACCATATTATTAAATGGTATGAAAATACATTTTATGCAATGCACTTCGGCCAATTAACACAATTTGTAGCTCAATTATATTGTCAGTCTGAATAGTTCGCCAATCGTTAATCGTTTTCATTCTGGACGTGTTCATGATTCAATAACCAGAGCTGCCAGGTGGCGGGATTTTTCCCCTTTTTCGGGATTTTTCGTACAAAACGGGGAGGCGGGGAAAACATTGGTAAAAACGGGGAAAATTAAAAATAAAATAGCGAGTGAAAAAATATATCGGTTATTAGAAAAACCAACTACAATTTCTTATTTTAATTACATTAATTTTTTGTTTTTTACAAAGTGTCATATATGGATATAATAGATCTAACTTTGAAGACTTTTGTTGATTGTTTCATGCGAAAGGAATACATTAATGTAGTCATAATAGTATTTTTGGTGTAGACTTAAACAATTTCGATACTTTTTTAAGGAGCTATATAAAGGGCCACTCATAGATAGTAAAAATGAAAAATAAAACTTTAAGCTTAAAAATATTTTCACACGTTATTTCGGATCAATCCGAGTGGAATGATTTCGACCAAGAATATAGATCGTTAAAAAATATAAATTTTTCATATATATCATCAGAAATTATTCAGGAATTCTGGAAAAAAGTTATATTTTTCATTGATTCAGATATTTAAAAAAAAAAAAAAAAAATAGTGTCGTTCATTTTTTATTTGCCTTATAGCGGGGCAAGTGCTGAAAGTGCCTTTTTAGCTATTAATTTAAATAAAACAAAAATAAGGAACTTTCTTGACAATTCCTCTCAATGCAGAACTCTTCGCAGTAAATCTTTAATGAAATATAAAAATTGCTTTGCAATTGATATAAATTCAGAATTTTTAACTTTTTATAATTGAAATAATACACATACTCTTGTTTACTTGGTTTGATAATATGTATAACAATATGTATATTTCAAATAATTTCTAACAATTTTTTATAATCTCAAAAACGTAACGTTCGAGTCAAAATACAATATCGCTTAAAATTTTCATTTTTATTTTTATTTTTCTTATAGATATGTACGTTTTTCTTGTTTGTATTTATTTTAGTTTTAGCAAAGTGAATTAATGAACTTATTATTTCTTAAAATTGCTATTTATTAAACAATTTAAAAACCGGGGAAAAAAACGGGGAAACTCGAATTTAAAAACGGGGAAAAAAATTCATTTGTATGCAAAAATAGGGATTTTTTTTTCGCTAAAACCTGGCAGCACTGAGCGAAACCAAAGCAACATTCTGCTAGCTGCAAGCAATGACAACGGCGAAGCCAATGAACAAATCAATGCTTGCAAGAAAATGATTTATGTTTTCAATAAAATATGAATCTTACGACCAAACTATTGATCTTAGATGCATGTTACCATAAACTTTTTTGTTGGAATCGGCAAGATCATTCATTTGTCCTAGCCAATAACTTCTAAGCTTTGAAATATTTCAAAATTTTAAGTATACGGTTTTAATCTACAATTAATTGCGATTTGAATAGTGAAAATTTCATTTAAATCCGTTCAGACGTTCTTGAGTTTACTTGCATCAACTCAACTAGTACTAAAAGGAAAAAAACTTTTCAAAAAATCTTAGATGCAAAAGCAAAATGGCGTCAGATTGGCATTTAGCGTCATATAAATATAAAGATAGGAAGATAGATATATAAGGGAAACGTATAAGATTTTTTAATTTTGACGATTATTAGTTTAGTCTATTATCTAAACATATTGGAAATGACAACAACTTGCTTTATGGAAAAAGTAGTCACAAAATTGGTGACTTGATTATTCTGACCGCTACAACGACAAGAGAAACTATCACCGAGATGTAAACAAACCCTGGGAAATTTCATGCAAACGTCAAACTGATTTTTTGTATGTTCATATAAACAAAACGAAACAAAATGGATCAAGTGTAAGTAAAATTACTTTCACTGCTTCCATCTCTACATTGCGAAGATATTCGCGCTGCTCACCCATATATTCAGATGCAATCTGTAAACGCAAAATATTATATTTATATTATAAAGTAGGTAAGTAGGGCTCCCATATTCCAGAAAGGGCATTCCTACAAATTGAATAGCCCCCAATTAAACATCACAAAATAATTCCAATCAAATTGCATTAAAAAATTTCTTTAAATTTCTTGCAGTAACGTGTTTAAAATCTTAAAACTCCGCTTATGCAACATATCAAACCGTCACATTTTATGAATGAAAAAGAATAGAAACAAAAAAATAAAAATAAACATCCGGCAATTAGCTTGTTGTCACAATCAGCGGTAGTGAGTAATCCATCAAATCATTAAAATATACAAAGAATCATTGAATCAAAGAACCCAGACGCATTATAAGCCAAAAACTTCCTAACCACGGCATAAGCATAAGAAAATTATTCAAAGCAAAACTGCAGTCAACGAAGTCGGAAGTGTCCAATACAGCTACTACTAAAGACAACAAAACACGTTCATTCATTTAGCATATTTAAAACATAGAGTTGCCAACTCCACATGCCTTTCAATAGAATGTCAAAAACATTTTGAATGCTTGCCCAACATCAATGAATGAAAATGAAAATGAAAACAAGCCAAAACGTAGAATTGCCGCCTAACTCAGAAATTCTCAACTCGAGCCAAGAATACTCTGTAATATTAAATCAAAAATCGAGTCCAAAGTAGTTGCTCCGTGTGGAGCACAGGAAGGGAGCGTCGATTTCCGAAAAGTGCACAATTTCAGACACACCGCAAAGACTACAAATTAATTGTAAATACAACAGCAAATATTCGAGCAAATACTACACCAACATTCAATTATTGTAAATGCGACAGACAGCCAGCCACGGAGCTAACTCTGATTCGTATAGAAAACTTGGCTTGTACCAAGATACTCAGACCAAAAAGAAATACGTTTATTGTCAAGCCTATTGGCTGGCATTGCGTCGCTTAACTACCTCCTCGCTGGTTGACGTCCATGTCTCAAACATCGGATATTGTTGTGCGATGTGACTGGAATATTGAAATCAATAAAATTCATTAACAGCTGTTGGATAACTGTGTGACTTACTCAAATTCCATCTGGCATGGGTTAAGACGTGAGTTTAATTTGTTCAAATTTATTAAATTTTTTATATGAGAAACCTTTATGATAAAAGCTTTAATAAAAGTCCTAATGCTGCTCAACAGTCACTATGTCGCCTTTGACAGAAAATATTTTATATGTTAATTTCAACTGCTTTCATGTACCCAGCAGTAAAATTAGGTCATTCAAAGTGCCGACATGGCACGGTCAGTTAAACTTAAAAAGTAAAAGTTTTTATTTATTCTTTCTTAACTTTTTTAAGCTTTGACCTACTGCTGAAATAAAAAAAAAAAAAAAAAATAAATATTCATCCTTAGCATAGTTTATCTAAATAATGCAAGAACATTGCAACACTGGAAGTTCAGCGATAAAGTGCGCGTTGAGTAGCTCAACTTTTAAATTACTTCAAAGTATTTAATGTACTTCATGGGCGAAAAATGGACCGGAAAATCGTTTTATGGCAACAACAAAATAAGCAACTCTTTAATTTTGATTAAAAAAACCATCAAAAGCAAAGAGCAATCTCCAGCTACACTGAGAAAATTATTTTGCTTGAACTAGAGCTCAACTAAAGTAAAATGCGTGCTCATTATTTCTACAAAACGTCGGTATTTTTTGCAAGGACATTGAATTTTCGAGTACTTGAATTTTTTTCATGAATTGAATGGAATGAATTGGGTTGTTAAATTATTGAAAGGAGATATTTATATTTTTAGAGAAAATTCTTTCTTTAACTTATCACGTCGAGCAGTGGTCGAATTTTGAGCATTAATTCTTAACCCTTAAATGCCCAGTGTATCTTTTTGGATACAACCGAGAAAATAAGCCATTTATTTTAAAATATTGCAAAAATTAAAATGCCGGATATGTAGTTTCACTCAAAAAATTGCAAATATGAAACAAAAATTTAATTATTGGCATAACTTTGTTGGTTTGGGAAATATTGACCGTACAAATTAAAAAAATAGTTAGGGTTTTCACTTCAATGCTGAAATTTCAAAAATCGGAAATTTCCGACGAGTTGAAGTGAGCGATTTGTTTTCAATTTTTTGTTTTCCGAAACATCAGTCAAACTGACAACGCACTGAAATTTTAATTAAATTGAAACTTGACAAAAACGAGAAATTTTTCGATTTAGAAATAAAAACACGTCTAATGATTGTGAGAAATGCCAAAAACAATGTTATTAGAACATTTATTAGAGAAGACCATGGAAGATGTTATACTCCTAGAAGAGTCTGGTAAGTTAAGCTTGGACAGAAGGTTAGCTAAATTTAATCAGTTTTTACTTTAAAAGACTGCAGATCAAATTGATGATGTGATGGACGTGTTTTGCATCTCTTTGATAGCAATGAATGCCTATCGATATGCAGGGCCATATAATATAGGATTCGTCGTTAAAAGCTTGGGCATTTTTTTGGACATTATCCCTAATCTTGATGAGCAGCGGTTCCGGCAAACCGTCCAAATGAATTGGAACACGTTCGACTATATTTGTCATTTAGTTGAAAATGATCCAGTGTTCAATGGCCAAAACTCCTGGAAGCAATTTCGAGTCTAACTGCAGCTAGCTATTGTTTTGTATCGACTTGAATCTAGCGGAGAGTTTTCTTCAATTTACAGTTTCAAAACTAGTCGGTGTTGGTGATGGAGGTACCCTTATTACGATTACTATAAAAATGTTTTGGGCTTTATGTGCCAATGCAAAATTTTTCTTAAATTGGCCCGACTCTAACTGTTGAAAGGAAATATACAGGGTGTTTTTTTTAGAGGTATAGAACTTCGAATTGAAATAAAACACAAGAAAATCGTTTTAATGTCCATCAATTTAGCTTTATTGGAAGGATATTTTTATGCCATTAATGTTTAAATATGATTTCGGGCATGTGGCCGCCGCGGCTGGCTCGAATAAAGCCAATTCTACAGGTCCAATTTTCAACCACTTTTTCGAGCATATGGGGCCGTATGTCGGCAATAACGCCACGAATGTTGGCCTCCAAGTCCCCTAACGTTTCTGGTTTGTTGGCGTAGACGAGCGACTTCACATATCCCCAAAGAAAATAATCCAATGGTGTCAAATCACACGATCTTGGTGGCCAATTGACAGGTCCATTCCGCGAAATTATGCGCTCATCGAATGTTTCCTTCAATAAATCGATTGTGACGTGCGCTGTGTGGCATGTAGCGCCGTCTTGTTGGAACCACAACTCATCCACATTCATGCCATCCAATTCGGGAACAAAATAGTCGGTTATCATGGCTCTATACCGGTTTCCATTAACGGTAACTGACTATCCTGCATTTTTTCGGAAGAAGTATGGCCCAATGACTCCACCAGCCCATAGAGCACACCAAACAGTCAGTTTTTGTGGATGTAATGGCGTCTCAAGGATCTCATGTGGATTCCCTTCACTCCAAATGCGGCAATTTTGCTTGTTGACGTAGCCATTCAACCAAAAATGAGCCTCATCACTGAACAAAATTTTGCGATGAAAATCAGCATCGAGATCAATCTCATTTTCGGCCCATACACCAAAATCACGACGCATTGCATGGTCTCGCGGCTTTAATTCTTGCACAAGCTGGATCTTGTAAGGTCGCAAGCCAAGATCTTTACGCAAAATCTTCCATAAAGTTGATGGACAAAGCTCCAATTGCTGTGCACGGTGGCGAATCGATTCATTCGGGTCCTCTTCAACATTTTGCTCTACAGCGGCAATTGTTTCTTCGGTGCGCACTGTTTGACGTCTCTGCGGATGCGTATTATCACATAGAGTAAACGTAGTGCGAAAACGACCCATGGTTAACCGAATTAATTGCTCTGATGGACGATTATGTCGACCATAAAATGGACGGAGCTTGCGGTAAACTTCGCGAACTGAACCATTATTTTCGAAATAAATTTGCACGATTTGCAAGCGTTGTTCTTTTGTCAACCTGTTCATGATGAAAGGGAAAAAAAAACTGAACATAAATGACATTAGAATTGCCAGATTTGACCACAAAATGCCAGTTTTATCTCTATTCGAAAAACAAACCCCTAAAAAAAACACCCTATACATGCATATGAACTCAATAATAATTTTATGACTTCTTATATTTTAGTGTTTACTATATTAATATGTAAATTTATATGTTTTGTAATAAATATATACAACCATATGTATGAACTCAATAATAAGTGTTTATTTTAGTTTTAGTTCAAATCGTATTTAACTTCATTTTCTGTTGCATGCAGCGCACATAATGTAGCTATAGTAAAAATTAAAGAGCTGCACGGGTGTGTTTGCAAGACATTCATTTGTTGTTTGCATGCTCACTCTATTCAACTCTCATCTTTAAAAGTGTTTAAATACCAACAATATAGAGACCAAGAACAAATGAGCATAAAGCATATCGAAAACAAGACAAACGAGAACTTCTTCAAAGCAAGCATATAGAGTAAAATTAAAATGTGTTGAAATGTGTTGATATGCTCGGTGCTAGACACTGAGTGCTGGTGTATTTTATGTTTATTTTGTTAAAATTATTTGACAATGAAATTAAAAATCTATCTTAAAACAGCAATATTATTAAAATTTAAATAAAAATTTAAAAAAAAAATAATATAAAATTTAAAATTAAAAGGCGTTACTTAAACCTCCACACAAATAATGTGTGTTGTTATTGTTTTGTGTTTAAAAGGTTTTTCTGCTTCATATCAGAGCAAAGAAAAGAACATCGAATGTTGTTATTTCTCTATAACATATTTGTTTTGCTTGATGTGCTCGTTGTTTTTTGCATTGACTTGATTGTCTCGATTTGATCGTAACGAATATATAAAGCATTTTAAAAGAATGAGAATGTGTTTAACTTGGTGAGAGGCAAACAAATGCTGTAGAGTGAGCACTTTTTTGTAAGTGAATGCTGTATTATGTGTGCTTATACTTTAAAGAATAAAGTAAATAGAGAACAAGACAATCAAATGCTCGATGCACTTTAGTGAATCGAATACATTCATGCAGCTCTTTAGTAAAAATAGCAACTCAATGCAGCTATATTTTGTAATCCTACTTCTTTTTAGCAAATCATTAAATAAAATTTTTGAGCCGTTGGTTTCTGAAATTGGATAAATTATGGAAACTATTGATTATTGCATGTAAATATACTTGCTTTAAATCCTTCCGGGTTCGCTTTTACTCTCTCTGCAATGTCTGAAAGTAAACAAAGAGTCTTCTTATCAGACCAACGGTGGTTGCACTCGCGCTTGATTTTCTATAAGTAAAATATTTTAAAATTGTCAATTTAATTCCTTATCTGAATCCTTATTTGAATTTCTTTGAATCACTTTTTTTTAATTAAATTGATTTTGACATAATGTTGTTCTTCTCATCGAAATTTTCATATTCACAATGATTCACACTCATTAACCTTAATCGGTGCGTAAATTTTACACACACTTTTCAAATTCAAGCTGATATAAGTTGAATTCTTGAATATAAGTTAATCAAATCGAGATAGAATTTTGATTGGTATTTTAAAAAATCTTTTTTTCTTAAAAAATAGATAAAATGAATGAATAATAAATAATTTTTAACGACAAGAACGCATTCATTTCATTCATCGATGAAAATATGGTTCTTGAAAAAGTGTGTAAAATTTACACACAAGGAACTTATTCGTTTCTCGAAATAAGGGACCGATGGGACAGTGTGTAATTTAAATAATCTAGCGGGACTTAATTAAAAAAATCAAAACCACCAGAAATAAAATTTTTTGCCTAGAAAACTATGTCAATACTCTACGCGTTTTTGCACCATCAAAAATTTTTTTCGTTACACCACCAGTGGCGAAAAATTGGCGTTGAAAGTGTCACAAAACAGAAATGAAAAAATTTTTAAAAATTTAATTTTGTTAATACACTATTTTTATCAGTGATAAACAACATATTTACCACTTTTAAATTAAGAAAAAAAATTGTACCTATAATATTTATTAAATATTGAATCGCTGAAGGTAAGAATAAAGCTAATGTGAGTTTGATTACTATTAAAAAAATTCATTTAGAAAAAATGTAAAAAAGTAGATTTTTGTTTGTTAATATTATAAGTTTAAAGTTACTTTTCTAAGATTTACCCTCTTGTACAACTTTTAAAATTTGGCTTAATCGCTTCTTCAGCTTTTTAACCTATACAATCAGTTAAATGTAGCTCCATGTTTTTCCAGCGCACAAACAACTTTTTTCCAAAAAGCAAAGGGTTATAATTTTTTTTTTATTTAGGCAAAATGAAAAGTCAAGAATTTTTTCATGTATGGTATAGATCCAAGAAGGAAGACCGCATAAAAAAATATTTGTACACATATTAGCAAGCTTTAATATGGTTGAGGTTGAGTACATACCCAGGGAGTTACAATTATTTGTAAGCGAGTATTGTGTTAAAGTTAACACTAAATGGAAAAAAGTCATTCTTTTTTGGCGAGGTTCTTAGAAACTAATAAGATCTTGTCGATATGCCAAAACAGATAAGCGGAACACAAACGTCGGAAATACCGCGCGCAGATTTTTTAAAAATACTGCATTGTCTGCAAACATTACTGGACTCAACGAAGATCTTATCCATCGTTTTCGAATATTACTCGAAGCACTTTCCAGTGAGTCTGAGATAGATGCAATAAAGTTTTCCACCTATGCACGCGAAACAAAAGAAATATATTTTCAACATTACTCCTGGTACTATATGCCTGCAAGCATTCATAAAATACTACCCCGTTCTTAAGTGATAATAAATGCTTGCATTTTGCCTCTGGGACAGTTATAAGAAGATGCTCAGGAAGCAAGCAACAAAGAATACTGGTGAATTCGTGAACATTTCAGCCGAAAAACTTGCCGAAAAGATTGCAATAGAGACATTCTCCACCACCGACTATCATCAGATCCACTTCTATCTAGTCGCAATATTTTCGAGCCAATAAATTGAAGAAGATATCCACTCACGAATGAGACATTATTATTACTGAAGACTCCTGAACTGCTCCAATCTAGTTCCGACGATGACGATGACGACAACTAATTATGAAAATGTTGAAATTCAATATGAAATATACACTTTCTATTTCATACCCAAATCAATAAAATTGTTGTAGGTAGGCATTGCAGGTAAAATACCTGTAAATATAACTTTAATTGGGTTACTTCCACTAATAATTTAACCTATTACTAATTAATTTGCATTCATTCATTTGAAAATATAACAAAAGGTTTATTTTATTCTTCGCTTATATGGCAGGTGGGCGTGATAATGCTCCGACCACGCCCATTTTTTTCTTAAGGATTGTATTGCGGCTTAGAGAATTACCAAAACAAATTTCAAGTCATTATCTCAACATTTAGAATTAAGTTCCGCTAGATCATTCAAATTACACACTGTGCGATGAAGGTTAAACAATGCTGCTTATGGCTACTAAACACATCTTTTCTTCGTAAATTTCCGACGATTATTTTTCATCAACTCAATAGATGATTAAATTTAAGCAATCTTCGGAAAACAAAACAACAACAATTGTACTGAAGTTTTCGCAAATTTCAGCGTTTTGGAAATTTCAGCATTGAAGTGAAAACCCTTAGTGTTTTTTTAATTTTTACGGAAATTTCGCTCTTTGACATGAAATATCTTTTCAACTATTAACAATTTTAGAGTAAAAAAAATACAAGTTAGTCTAGTTATCATAAAAAGAATCGTTTTCCATGTGTTTACCTTGAACTCCTACAACCAAGCTGATTGATGGTATACGTTGGAGTCCCACTGTATCTTTTTGGATACAATCATGTTTTCTTTAATAACTCGTAAAAAAAATTTTTTTCCAAAAAATAAAAACGGGGTCAAGTTCAGGGGATCATTTAGCACAACATAATTTTTTTTTAATGAAATTGGTGTTGTTGGGTATTTAAGGGTTAAATATACTTGATCAATTTCTTTGAATAAGAAACATAAATAGCACTCATTTATTTTTTTTGAGAAAGATACTCAGATTTCATCTTTAAAACTTCATGGTCAGAAAAAAATAAATTCGACCAATGATCGTAAAAAAACTTATTAAGGGGGATTATATACCCATAAGCCAAAAAAAGGATTCCACAAAGGATGTTTGTGGATTTTTTCAAGGAAACCTAATGGATATTTTTAAATGAGGGTTTTTATACCTAAGAATATACACATTCAAGATTATGTTTAGTTTTTTTTTTGTTTAAGAAAAATTTAATATTAAGGTAGATACAGCATTCTTTTAGAGCGCTGTGAAAAAAGGTGAAAAGCGGTTCCTAAATTCATCTGAAACAAAAAAACGAAAATAATTATTTAACTTGATACTAAAAATTCGTACATGTTGTAGCCGATTTTGAAAATATTGATTTTTCACAAAATGGCGGACTTCCCAACGTAAACTAACGATTTTCGACCAAAAATTCGTCATTATTTTGCCTGTAACTAATGAACGAAGCTACGAAAAAAAAAATCCTATAACAAGTATGGGATTATTATGAATAAAATAAGCCTGCAAAAAAAATATTAAAACGATCGGTTTACTGAGTTTCGAGAAATTTTGGTCACCGACTTTGAAAACATGGTTTCGAGAAAAACGCGTTTGAAAATAAGGGCCAGTACGGTGCGCTCTCGAAGGTGGTTCACTCACTAGGCTATAACTTTGTTATTTTTTGAGATATCGACTTGAAATTTTAACCACATATTTTTAAGAAAATGTAAAAAAAAATGAAAAAAATTCTGGATATATAATCCTTCTTAAACGGTAGCATTGAATAGGAGTTTCGTTTTTGTTTGTTACTGATAACAAGTATGACCTATGGTACTTTTGTGTAAATGCCATTAACCAATACGATCGAAAATATTATCCATTGAGGTTCTACCCAAAAATTAAAAAAAAAATATATATTTTTATTTAGAATAGAACGGAAGGATCAATTTTATTTTGGGATGATGACGTTTTATTTATCTCAAAAACTGCAATAATTAGGGTCATAATATTGTTAACCAATGATTTTTAGCCCAACTGCCACGACTACTTACCATACAAAGATTATTTTTTTCAATGAGGAAAGCCATATAAAATTATTTATTTGCTTACTGAATTAATGAATTCGATTTTATTGATTTTCAGTAAATCTTCATGCCAAAAATATATAAAAAAAAAAGTTTGGTTGAATTTCATACACATACATGTTATATATCAAAATTCATATGCAAAATTGCAAGTCCATAAATATATTAATTTTTGTGGAATTTAGAATGATTTTGCATTTTTGGTAAAGTCACTTCGTATGGGAAGTAGGCGTGGTTTCCATCCGATTTGGTTGAATTTTATACTCAGAGTGTATATTAAATAGCAAAGCTACACAGAAAAAAAAGAGTAGAACTTTTATCTAAAAATGTAGTCAATTCAGCTAAAGTAATCCGGTGATTTTCAGTCAACGAATTTGATTAGGTGCGCTACCAATTTCTAAATGTTAATTATATGCAATTATATTGGGTAGTTTAACTGCGAGAGTAGCTAAAAAAACCTAAATATTTAGGTGTACCTTCAACCATAAAATAGATAAGACACATAATTTATTAGAAGAATTAGCTAATTTTTTTTAAACTATGACCACTTCAGATTAGGCAAGCCACCTACTAAGTGTAGAAAAATCATCTAATTATTTAGATAGCATTCCCACTTAAGAGTGGGAATGCCGTGCAAAAAATATGCAAAAAATTTGTTTTTTGTTTTGCAATTTCTATTTTGAAGTGAAACTTTTTTCCTTAGGTGACTTTACTACTTCATTTCGTCACATGATAGAGAAGAAAGATTTGTTTTATAGTAGATAGAATGAGAGAGATATATTTATATTCATTGTATAAATGACTGAAAATTTTTTTGCCACCGCTGTGATTCGAACCTGTGATTTCAAGATTTCAACAACCAACGCCTTATCTATTGAGCTAAATTTCCAATCCAAGAATTTTCTCTACATACCAATTAATCAAATTGCTGTAGATGGCCAGTGGAAACATAATTTCAGAGTTGTGGACCTCATATTTTTATATACATTTTGTTCACAAGTTATCAAACGGCGTAACAGCACAGCGGTAAAGCGTTTGACTTGAACGCCAGCGGCCCGAGTTCAATTCTCGCAATGAGGCTTTACTTTTTGTAAAATTTTCTCACTTTGTTTTTATTTATGTTTTTTATAGGAGAGCGCTGTGCTCTCCTTGGGCTGCACAGAAATAAAAAATTCAAATACGGGAAAAAAACAAGTTGTAAGGAAAGCATTTGATTTATCCACGTAAATATTTATATAAAATTTATACTGAGGCGTGGATAATGCTAATATGCGTTATTTCCCTAGTGTACGAACAAACCGACAACTTGCATTAGGTAAAATAACTAGAAGAATTAGATGATTTCATAAGCAAAATTTTAGTTGAATTAACTAATTTTAATTAGGTGAATTACCTAATGCATGATTGTTAAATTAACTGTGTAAGTAGAAAAGTTGTTGAAAAGATTAGGTGAAATAGAAACTTTCACATTAGCTAAACTAGTTTAGGTAATAAATCAATTCTTTTATTTTCTGTGTAATATAATATATTGTGGAATTCTAAGAGATTTCACTGTTTTGATAAAGTCGCTGTGTATAGAAGGTAGGCGTGGTTTTTATCCGATTTGGCTCATTTTCGAACTTGACTTGATATCGATTTTCGAGATGAAAGCTTGAAAATTACGGCTACAATCGTGATCACAGACGGACAGACAGACGGACATGGCTAAATCGATTCGGGTGGTGGTGCTGATCAATAATATACACACTTTTCTGTACCTACCACGCCTCCTTATGGGCGTTATAAACGGAGTGACAAAATTAATATACCCCGTTTACGTTTTTTAAACGTGGGGGTATTAATATAACCTTTGCAATGAACATTGGTTTAAAAGATATTCCCAAAAGACGTGCAGTTCAAAATTTCATTAAAAAATCCCAGGAAATCTAATATCTGGCTTTCTTTATTTGCTACGGCGTAATGTTTGGTACACTAAGGAAAATAAAGCGTATTAACATTATCCACGCCTGAGTATAAATTTTATTTAAATTACGTAGATAAATCAAATATTTTCCTTACAACTCGTTTTTTTCCCGTATTTACATTCTATGTATATTCTATGTTTCCCCGTATACACGCCTACACACATATTCCATTCAGCTGAAATAGCCGACAAGCAGCAACAGCATCACACTCTGTTCATGCAGTTTATTACTTGCAGTTGCACGTTTCTTATAGTTCTCGTTTAGTTTTTGTTGCAATATAGCCTGGATGTTTGGCCAATATGATTTGTGAGTGCGATGGGTGATGGCATGATGACACTATCTAGGGTGGAGTGACAACTCGATATTTTCTCACGAATATCTTCGTATCAACGCTCCGGTTGTCATTTACCTGCATATTTTGCTTCATATTTTCTATCTTCCTTTTTCTTCCTCTTTTCTACCTCCTCTTCAATTTAAAGATGTTTTTTTTTAAATTCAATATTTTTATATAAATTTTCTTTATATGCGATATTTTTATTTTCAAATAGAAAATATTTGAAAGATATTTTCAAAAAAATTCGTGCATGATTTCAATATATATTTTTTCTTAATTCTGTTTAAATATTTAAATATTTTATTTTATTAAAAAAGTTTTTAAATAAATTGACTCGCTTTTTGGATAAATTAAAAAAGTTTTTGGATAAATTTAATGTTTTTTCTCTTAGTGTATCTATTGAAAGTTTAAAAAAGAACCTTACCAATGGTAGTACTTTATCCTCTCTACACCTTTTGGTTCAAGATATTCACAAAATAAGTTAACTTTTCCAAAAAATCTGATTTTTCATTCGATGCCAAACATTATTCCGAAACAAATAAACAGGGCCAGATATTAAATGTTTTTGGGATTTTTTACCGAACGTTTTATCGATTTTGAAAATTTTATGTCTTTTCTGAACAAATAGTCGTAGAGAGGTTAAAGTAACACTATTTTATTTCAGTCTTACTACAAACACGATCTCAAATCAAACACCAAGTTCTTCTTGCGTCTTTTCTACGATCGCTTTGATTTAAGTGGAAGGCAAAGAGATAAATCTGCCCTTCATGATACCTTTTGAATGATACCTTGTAAAAAAAACGATAGCAAAGTTTCCCCAGGTAAAATTTTAAAGTAAAAGGATCATCGGTGCTCCAGTGGTCGTGAAAGGGTTAATTCATGCATTTATTACCCATCGCACACCACTGAAACACGAATAAAAAAATGAGTATCGACTAAATTTTTCTTTGTTAATAAGAAGAAAAGGCAAATTTTAAAATTTCTTTTTAAACACTAGGAGATTTTTTGAGAAAATATACACTGGAAAAAACATTAGCTTAAAATTGAACACAATGTGTTCATAATTTGTCTTTTTTTTATATGTTTTTCAAAAGTTTTAAACACATTTGCTCTTACTTACGTTGCAAGGTGTTTTTTTTCAAACACAAAATTCGTCAAATTAATAAAAATTGTAGTCAATTTTAAAACTTTTTTTTTCAGTGTATCTATCTATAATTTACTCAATTTTGATTTGTATATTACATCAGTTCTGGCTTTTAATAGTTTATAACTATGAACATTTTTTTTTTGTTTGGACTCCATTTAGGGGTTATGATCAAAACACACCCCTTTTTATGCTACGGTCCTGATGTCAGTCACACCGTAAAGGTTACCGTAAAGTTTCGGTTAAAACAAATCTGATTGGATTCGTCACATAACAGATAAGATGCAAGACTTTGAGAGTATTTGTATGTGCGTATTTGTATGTGTGTTTGTGTGTGTGTGCATTTTTGTACCTCAGGCCAGTAACACATGACAAAGTATGCGTTCATGTTTTGCAAGGTTTGCGTATCGGGCGAGCATCAAACGAAATAACATGTTGCGTTTGTTGCTCTGCCACTTCAAACCCAATTAACGCCAACTGAACAATATTGCGAAGATGCAGATTAAGTGGTGCTGCTAGTACTGTGTTCGTGCTGCTGGTATTGGTGGTCCAAAACCAGCGGCCATGGGAAAAATAAAAAGGCTCGCAGACACAGCAGCAGAGTGACTGCGTAGTGATGGGTTCGGCATGATTTTGAGGACACATAAGCATGCAATTAAGAGTGCTTGTCCGCCAACGCCAACGACAACGACATCGAAATTGTTGTTGGATTCTTTGTCACTGATCCTTGCCAGCCTGCAGGCAAAAGGCTAGCATCAATTAACGCATTGATTCGCCTAAGCTACAGATTAATTTCAACCAGCCCAGAGCCACGCTAATGAAGCGATTCTAGTGCAGCAAAGTAGTGCACACACACACGCACATGCATCGATACAACGCTATTATTTATCAATAATCACAACAACAATTGAAACAGCCCGAAGAACATCCAATGATCGTTCATCTATTAGGAACTTGCTCAATTAAACAAGCCCTTGAGGCAGCAAGGATAATC
The DNA here is from genome assembly GCA_943735915.1 of Pherbina coryleti. Taxonomy (NCBI): domain Eukaryota; kingdom Metazoa; phylum Arthropoda; class Insecta; order Diptera; family Sciomyzidae; genus Pherbina; species Pherbina coryleti. The sequence continues at coordinate 109,759,286 of OX030952.1, forward strand.
AATCCATTGCTTGCTGCTGCACCTTAAATGATTTTATTTTTTGTACCACTATTATATATACTGAATTGTTTTTGTAAAATTTTTTTATGGTTTTTTTTTCTGCCTGTCAGACGCACCCACCTGACATGTATTTTGCACGTCTTTTTATGCCATCGCACCTAGCAGGACTACTTAACGCGTTAGTTACGCTGCGGCTTAAGTGGCTTGAGTGGCTTGAGTGTGCAAACAAGCACGTTGGCTCGGCTTAACTCGGCTCTATTAATTAAAGACCAAGCGCTGAGGTCCTACGATCTTTCGATGACGCCACCATGACAAAGTGTTCCAAGGCGGCAACTGTTTTTTTTTTATTTTTATTTTTTTGAATTTTTGAACAATTAATTTTATTTTAAATGCTGCCAAATTGGTTATGCTAGCATTTAACAATTTTCTTAAGACACGATAAAACGTTTTAAAGTACTACTAGTTGTACCTCAACCTAGATGATTATCTAAGAATTTCATAATATTACAAAATTTTCCTAGAAAAAAAATCACTATTTGGTACGTGGTGAAAAAATATGAGACTCGTGTGAGGATTGCCAGCAACAAAAGTTTATTTTTAATTAAAAAAAAAAAAACCGTGTAATTTCAAAAAACTACACAACATATTGTGATTTGGCGTGAAAAAGTTGTGTGATGTCTGGCGCCAAATTGATGACAACATTTTGAAGACTTATCCTTCTTAGGTCTTTATAAGACAAGGGTGCTATTCAACGATCAAAACTGCTGCTGATATTTGTTGATATCAATTATCTTTAGCTAAAAGCTGTCATAATCGGAGACAAACAGACACCAAAAGCAGTCCTCTAAATATATCAATCAACGCAAGACAAATCCAGACAATTTCCTAAACATTCAAATATTCAAAATTCCTATCAAACAGCAGACGTGCAGATAGACAGCAACACGAAAAAAAAGTGTTAAACAGCCCGGCCCATTGCCAATCATAGCATTTATATAGCGCTAAAGACAACCAACAGCCATTAAGTCTCAGGCAGCCAGACGAAACACATCGATTGCTGGACGGACAACAAACATTGGAAAGAATAGATAGCATGTCATGAAAAGAATTTCGATCGTTTGTATGGACATGGCTATGACAAGAAAGCTTAAGCAATTTATTGTCACTCTGGCGTTGGTGGTGATGTTTGTGGTATTAGTGGCGGCGGCTGTGACTGTGTCTATATTGGCGGTCACATCAACAGAAGATCATAAATTTTACTGCTGATGAGCTGAATCAGATTAACAATGCGCCGTGATATCACACGATCCAAAAATCATACAGCAAAGAATCTTTTAATACCACAAAGCTTATGTGTGGCTCCCAACACCACCGAGACGTACGCCCCCGCAGCTATCATCTAAAAGCTGCTTAAAATAGAAGACGCGCGTTGATGATCATACGATTGTGAGCTGATCGCTGTTAATCGTATGTCTTTTGGCCGTTTTAAGCCGAATGAGTCTCAATCGCATTCGAATTTTTAAAAGTTTTTGTGATCATCAAAGATATAAAATGAAGAAAAAAAAAAAATGTCGAGAAAATTAAAATCATTTACCATCAAATAAGTTATCAACATAATGATGATCAACATAATGATGATAATGATTATCAATATCATCATTATCATATTCATCATCATCATCATCATCATCATCATCATCATCATCATCATCATCATTATCATCATATTCATCATCATTATCATCATCATCATCATCATCATCATCATCATCATCATCATCATCATCATCATCATCATCATCATCATCATCATCATCATCATCATCATCATCATCATCAATATTAATTAATTTATTATCCTCAAGTGTTTTCTTTTTCTTTTAATATTACGGATGCAGAGTTTTGGTTACAGCTGCGACAATTTCGATGCAGCTTTTGAGAAGTAGATATTTACTAAATAAAGGCTTGCGTCACACACAATTTACTAAATTAAAGTAAAACACATTGAGATTATGTTTAAAAGAGCCGATCTTTTAAAACTTCGATAAACCAGTTCTTACATAATATACCTTGGAACCCTAGAGCTTCTGTTAATATAGCCTTTAGTTGTCGCTAGTGTAGGTTTTAAAGAGTGTCCCAAAAATCACTGACATTTTAATTTTCTAATAAAACTTATTGTTTTTTTGAATTGAAATTGTCGCCTCGACCTTGGTTGCATACGCTCTTTTCATGCTCTTTTCGAAGACATTCTAGAATAGTTCTAAATCAATTGCTGCAATGGTCAAGAATAAGTTGAATTTCCTGTTTCAGCTCCGAAATCGTTGGGGGTTGGGGGGTAATATTGTAGTAATTTTTTACAATATGTACGCGTTTCTCGGCCGTAAATTTATTCATCTCCTAAAATGCTTTAAATCTAATGCTTAAAATACTAAATCTCTATGTTTTCTGTTGACAGCTGTTACAAAACACTTTGGTGACTTTGCTGACTTTGGAATTACTTTTTTAAATATTTTTCTCACATTAAATGGGAAAAAACAGACTGAAGATTTTTTTTGACGTGACGAAGTTACGTTTTATTGTGCAGGGCCTAGATTCCGTAACTGTGAAAAAAATCTGTGTACACCAAATTAAAAAATTCACTTTCACACGCAGTGTACACTTTTCAATTTCAAGCGATTCTGTAAGCTCAAATGAACACTATTGTGCTAAATGAAAATTTACGTTTGCTGAATGAAAATAAATAACATTATAAAACAAGAAAAATAAAAACAGTATATTCAAATTTTGCACGTCCAGTATTTCAGTGAATAAATTTATTCATTGTGTACACTTTTTTGACATTAAAGTTCATTTCACACGGTTACAAAATCGCAAACTACACGTTTACACAAAATTTCGGATACATTGTTTTTTTCATAGTTACGGAATCTAGGCCCAGGTTTCCAAAAAAGTTGAAAAATGCATTTTTTCAAAATTGATCGGCGTTGCATTGAATTATTACTCGCTGAGTATAAAAGCTATGATTGAAAATGTGATACACCAATAAAAGCCTGTTCTAAACCCTTACAACAAAATTAGACATAAAATTTCGGACGTCATGGAGACACAGAGAGAGCCGTTCAAAGATCGACAAAGCAACATTCATGCAGCGGAGTTGCATTGAATTTTTACTCGGTGAGTATATAAGTTATGATAAATCTTTAAAAAGGAAAATGAAGGATTTATCCTTGTCCTTATGACAAAAATATTAAAAAAACTTCTTACGTCACCAGGTCGTGAATATAGCAGCTTATGTAACAGAAATGTAATATCGTTGCATAGAATTATTACTCACTCAGGAGACGTGCTACGGTAAATTTTGTTTTACGACAGCATAGAAGTGTTATTACGCCTAACAACTAAAATACGAAAAAAATTCTTACCATCATAATTTCAAGATGGCAACCACATAATGCAGTAAAAATGATACAACCATAAAAAAACGTTGCATGCAATTTTAACTCAGTGACTATTGGCGTGACGGTAGATTTTAAGGAATGAAAATGATGGTGAGGTCTTCGAGCACATGATAAAAATAAATAAAAAAAATTGACAGTGTCATGAGGATCCTCAGGGAACCGACTAATGTGACGCATATGCATCACTTTTGCTGTATTAATTGCATACTGCTAAGGCAAAGGAAAAGCACAAGCAATGGAGAAGCAAATAAAAAAAGCAAAGGCAATAACACCAACGACAACACCAACAAAAACATCAACATCAACATCAACATCAACATCAACATCAACATCAACATCAACATCAACATCAACATCAACATCAACATCAACATCAACATCAACATCAACATCAACATCAACATCAACATCAACATCAACATCAACATCAACATCAACATCAACATCAACATCAACATTAACATCAACATCAACATCAACATCAACATCAACATCAACATCAACATCAACATCAACATCAACATCAACATCAACATCAACATTAACATCATCAACATCAACATCAACATCAACATCAACATCAACATCAACATCAACATCAACATCAACATCAACATCAACATCAACATCAACATCAACATCAACATCAACATCAACATCAACATCAACATCAACATCAACATCAACATCAACATCAACATCAACATCAACATCAACATCAACATCAACATCAACATCAACATCAACATCAACATCAACATCAACATCAACATCAACATCAACATCAACATCAACATCAACATCAACATCAACATCAACATCAACATCAACATCAACATCAACATCAACATCAACATCAACATCAACATCAACATCAACATCAACATCAACATCAACATCAACATCAACATCAACATCAACATCAACATCAACATCAAAATCAACATCAACATCAAAATCAACATCGTCATCGACATCATCAACAACAACAACAACAACAACAACAACAACAACAACAACAACAACAACAACAACAACAACAACAACAACAACAACAACAACAACAACCAACAACAACAACCACAACAACAACAACAACAACAACAACAACAACAACAACAGCAACAGCAACAACAGCAACAATTAAGTTGTTGTAAGATTTAGTCAAGAATTTGATCATGGATTAAAGCAAGAGTTTGGACATGAAATAGGAGTATAAAAAAACACCGTCACGTCAAAACCTACGACTGTGTCCATGACACAACCAACTCTATTTTTTTTTTAAATTTTTTCCATAAAATACGCTGTGGTTTGATATCAAAATGGTTCTGAAAACTAAACTTTTCATTGAAAATGGCCTTAAGGTATAATATACGTGTAGCAACTAATAACAGGAGCTGTATTCAAAAAATTTTTTAGATATAAGAAGTTTTATTCTTTTTTAAATGTATACAGTTTATTGTACATAAAAAATGATTTTTATAAAAATATTTTTTTTTTAAATACAGTTCTGGCTTTTATATAGAGGGCGCTGAAAACGGCATTGAATAAAAGAAATCCAAAACGGGTCGATGATATGGCCTTCCCATGCATCAGAAACAAAAAAAATCAAATGACATTTTAAAGCATAGATCATTTTTTAAGCATCCTCCCTACGCAAGACCTCCGGGTTTTTTTTTTAATTATGGCGCAAGTTGAAGTAAAAAGTTCAAAAAATAGATACATTTTCGCGCGCTTTTTTGTTTATATAAAAAAACCAAAAAAAAACTAGATCCTTGAATTTAGGGGGAAACGACAAAATAACAAATGCAAAAAAAATCATCAAAATTCAACCAATAGATTTCGAGTTATCTATCGAACCGTTATAACTTCTGTTTTTTTTTAATATCGACTTAAAAATGTGTATATTCTTAAAACTATAAAGAACACATTAAACAAAAAAAAAAAAATTTAAGGGTTTTCACGAGGCCCAGAGTAAAAGAGTAAAAACTTAAAGTGTAAAATAAAAATACTTTCCAACAACAAAATGCTTTCAATGAATGTTTACACTTTTACTCAATCTCAACCCTAGTCTTTAATATTTTTTTACTCTAGTGTAATAATATGACAGCTTGTTTTTTATCTGGCAACATAATCGCTAACAGGTCAATCACAGGGACGTTATACAAAAAACATATGACGTCGTGTATTTTGTTATTGTATCTGTGCATATTTTTCAAAGAATGAACTACTGTGCATATAAACACAAAACAGCTGTGAAAATAAATAAAATTAATCAAAATTGAAAATTGAATTCAAAAGTAAGTATTTTTTCTGCATTTTCATTTAACTTAATTAATTTACAACATTAATTTTACATTTAGTGTCCGTATCTGAAAAAAGGAAGCGCGAAAGACCTGTACGAAAGTGGTCCGACGACGAAATTGGAAATATATTGGACTATATAATAGACCACGACCCCGGAACTTTTGAGGTAAAAATAGAACCACTTTAGGTCATTGTTAATTATGGAAAATGTTAATATCTAGAAACCAACGGCACAGATATATTATAAACGCTTGCTTGAAGTCTTGGAAATCGACGCATCGTGGGATTTGCTTAAATTCAAAATGCGTTACTTGCGTAAAACCTACACAAAGGCAAAGGATTGGAGCAAAACAACCGGAGCTGGAATCGAGGACGATGAGGGCATGCTAACGGTCAAAGGTAATTCCCAATTTAGGTAAATTAAATTTAATTTAAAAATTGAAAAAGATTCTTATATCACTTGAAGCGAAAATAACAAAAATGTGCCCGCACTACGACAAATTATCAGCAATATTTCATGCGGATAAAGAAGCAAATGTTGTAACAATTGAGTCGTCAGCCATACCAGGTGAGGAAGTATGGGCTGCGGATATAAATGAAGAAGGTGTTGCGTTACTTTCTTCAGAAACGCATCCAAATGAAGGCGCTATTGAAGATTCACCACCAACTCCAGGACCATCACGACGTCAAAAAATAAGTAAATATGCGTCCAAATCGTCATTGTCAGCTCTGTTGAAAATGGAAGAGAAACGTGACGAATTTCGGAAATCGAAACTACTTTTTGAAAAAGAGAAATTTGAAAAAATGTTTGAGTTGGAAGAGAGAAAGCTTGCTTTAAAAGAGAAAGAATTAGAATTGAAAAGTAAAGAAATAGAGCAAAATAAGGAACTAGCTATGCATAATTTAAATAAGAATTAATGTTTAAAAATTTATTATTAAAAAATAGCTAATAAATAATAATAAAATGTACATTTTTCTACTCAAACATTAAATGGTACAAGGCTTGTCGTTTGTTCTCTGCATCAGAATTATCGGAAGATAATCCTGTGTTGTCCTCAATTGTAATTATTGTGTCCGCGCTGAAATCAGCAGCAATATCGGAGTCTTCCAATAACATGTTGTGTAACATACAGCAAACTAATATCCATTCACAACAGAAGTTTTGACTTTCCTTGTCCTTAAATCGCAGCCGTAGCTCTTTTAAACTTGAAAATTTTTCCTTAAGAATACCGATTGCGTGTTCGACCCGCACTCGATATTTACTATGGTGTTTGTTAAATTGTGCACGACTTTGTTGATTCATAAGTTGGGAGTTGCTTCTGTATGGTGTTATAACATTGTTTGACAATGGGTATGCAGAGTCTCCCGCAATCCATTCCATTTGAGAAAAGAAACGCTGCTTATATTTAAACGCATTGCTATTTTTAAACATTTTAGCATCATGGTAGCTTCCCGGACTACCAACAAAAGCATCTCTTATGCGAAGACGATAATCAACAATAACCTGGAGCTTAACAGAATATAGATGCTTTCGGGAGAAATATAGTTCTGGATTGTCTACAGGCTGCTCCGCTAACTTAACCTCAGTACCATCAATGTACCCAATACAGTAAGGCAGTTCCTCAAAGGTTTCTCGTACGATATCTGCACGTTCTGTTGCGTTAGGCCATTTAAGATATTGTGGTAGTAAGCGCAAAAGAGCACCAAATACTCGGCGCGTAATTTTGTCGATGGTTCCACCATCACCAATCCCAAATAATGCCGCAATTTTTCCAATTGATGCTCCTTCTCCAGATGATCCTAAGCGAAACAATACCACAGACAACTGAAGATCAACAGGAAATTGCAAAAAGGAATTTGGGCCTGTAAAATTTCGGTCATTTTCAATTTTGGAAAGAAGAGTTTTGAACTGATCTCTGTTCAGACGTAACATAACACGGAATCGTTCTTCATCAATGGTACATAAAATATTAGTGCGCCAATCGGCAGTTTTTGGAACTATTTGGTTGATTCCTCGACGATGAGATAGCACCACTAATAAATCCTCATGCATCTCATCTAAAATCTCGTCCACAGCTTCGTCATAGTCACTTTCAGTATCTGCATATTATGAATTTAAACTGATGAGTACAAAAGATGATATTTGTACATACTTACCTTCGACAAATTCTATATTGTCAAGCGCATTTTGAATTAAAAAATTTACAATTTTACTTTTTTCGCTAGATTTCGGCATTTCAAACAATTTAAATGAATTTTTTTTTTGACATGTTTTGACATTCAGTTTTCAAAGCATATGTTACTATTTTGTTGCGTTCACGAGACTGAGAGTAAAATTGCAAATTTTACTCTTTTACTCTTTTACTCAGGGCCTCGTGAAAACCCTTTTTGTTTTTTCCGAAAAAGTTATACGTATATTATACCTTAAAGATAAATTTTGTAAACTTTCTGATTTGCACAAAATCATCTTCAACATCTTGACCCATATTCAAAGCCAAGTTGATATTAAAACTATCAAACGTTAAGGTCAACTTTATGCTGTTGATCCCAGCATCTTCATCCACTTTCAACCTAATTTAAGTAAATTTCTAAACCACCCGAACATTATATTTCGCCATGCAATTTATTTAACGATTAAACTGTATGCAATATCTTCCCATCATCTCCCCTCATAAGCCACACTATTTCCACCTTCGCAAAGGAATTTGTGCAAGTCCTTTGGGGAGCAATAAAATAATGTAAGCACCACAAAAGCATTTCTAAAATAAAGAAACCAGCCTTAGTGTTTGTATGTAATGCGCAACTTTCTCTGTACTATCTCGATTTTATGATAATCCACTCGGTAGAAATGTGGAAAGAAAGCGAACTGCACAGGAAAAGAATGTGTATGTCGACGGCAATAAACTCACCAAAGCATGTTGCTTGACTGTTTTATAGCGTAAAGACGTCTTAGGATTCCGTAGAAGGTACAAAATATGAGCATAAAAATATAAGAAAATAAAATAAACTTAGAGATCTATCCAGGCACTACCACATGTATTGGTCACATCCTTGCTGCGCTGCTTTACGCTGTTCTGCTCTCTGTCTAATTGGTTGCAGTTCCGGCAACACATCTTCAATTCCCAGCGCCCATCCCAGCAGGCAAGAAACTTTTACAATTTGTAAAAGTGCAAAAATTGTAAAAATGTTTTCTTTTCTAAATGGAAATATATCTAGATAGCTTAGCATAAAAACTGTAAGTACCGTTAACTTAGAACTAGGTTGCACATCAATTGCAGATTTCGTGTCTCATTCAATAACTTTGAAATTCTCACATGTGAGCTTTTCCAAAATTAAACAAATTGCTGATTTCACGTCTCTTTCAATTACTTAGAAATTTTCACATCGGCGCCTTTCCAAAATTTAAATTAATTTGCTTTAATTAACTTGTATTTTAATTTTATGTTGCAGCCCTCTATGGCCCACTGCTGTTAAATGCTGTTATTTAAAACCAAAACTAAAACGCTGTTGGTCGCATATTTTAACCTGTTAATTAAACATTAACCGCATTTAGACTCTTTTTTTTACTGGCATTTTCCGCAACCACATCAATATGTTTACCCTGCTTAAGCGGCAGTGAAACAACGTGAACACCTGTAATGGCTTCAGTCTGGCGGATAAAACTTGCGGTTTTCTGATTTTAATACCATTTATCTGATTGCGAACGTTTAAATTTATCTGCGTTAACATTAAAGGCTCAAACAAAATACTAACAACCGAGCTGGAATCAATGGAAACGCAAGCTACAGTGGAACATTGCAAAGGATTTTTTGTGAAAAATTTTGTGTAGATGAAGTGATGATCAAAGTGAAATGATTTTTATTGAATAAAGATCTAATGGAAAGTTATCATAGGAAGTAGTTGCTATCATCACCATTTTATTAGTTTTGACGTGACAACGTTATGTTTTACCTCGCAAGTTTCTAAAAATGTTAAAAAAAGTACTATTCCAAAATTCAACGGCGTTGTATGGAATTGTGACTCGCTGAGTATGAGGTCTAAGAGAAAACTTATGAGAAGACCCTAAAGATTAAATCTATATTCTTATGATAGGAATATAAAATTAATAAATTATCTCATCGGGATATAAAGGGAGCAGCTTGTGCAACGAAACGGCCAATTTGTTACATGGACTTATTGGCCTTTGATTATAAGTGCTGTCGTAAAAATTTCATACGATGGCTCTTATCAGTACAACAAAAAAAACAAAAAAAACAAAAAAAAAAAACAAATTTATGATGTCATAAAGTTGAGGAGAAAAGTCCTTAAAGATTCAATATGCAACCATCATGCAACTGCACTGCACGGTTTATAGCAACCTTCGGTAAAAGTTGTGAAACGAAAATTTTGACGCCGTCAAGGTGAGGAGGAAGCAATTTATGCAACAAAAATGCATTAATGTTGCATGGAATTACGTTCAGGAGTAGTGATACGGTAAATTTTCTTTAAAGACTTCAAAGAATTGTTCTTTGACCTCAATACGAAAAAAAAATATTGTTGGCATTATGAAACAAATGCTTAATGTACTGCAAATGCAACAAAAATGCAAAAGCGTTGCATGAAATTAAAACTCGTTAACTGAAGGCGCTAGGGTGACTGAAGGAGGTCAAAATTTAAATCAAAATTAAAACCAAAACCAAAATCAAAATCAAAATCAAAATCAAAATCAAAATCAAAATCAAAATCAAAATCAAAATCAAAATCAAAATCAAAATCAAAATCAAAATCAAAATCAAAATCAAAATCAAAATCAAAATCAAAATCAAAATCAAAATCAAAATCAAAATCAAAATCAAAATCAAAATCAAAATCAAAATCAAAATCAAAATCAAAATCAAAATCAAAACAAAATAAAAATCAAAATCAAAATCAAAATCAAAATCAAAATCAAAATCAAAATCAAAATCAAAATCAAAATCAAATCAAAATAAAAATCAAAATCAAAACAAAATCAAAATCAAAATCAAAATCAAAATCAAAATCAAAATCAAAATCAAAATCAAAATCAAAATCAAAATCAAAATCAATATCAATATCAATATCAATATCAATATCAAAATCAAAATCAAAATCAAAATCAAAATCAAAATCAAAATCAAAATCAAAATCAAAATCAAAATCAAAATCAAAATCAAAATCAAAATCAAAATCAAAATCAAAATCAAAATCAAAATCAAATCAAAATCAAAATCAAAATCAAAATCAAAATCAAAATCAAAATCAAAATCAAAATCAAAATCAAAATCAAAATCAAAATCAAAATCAAAATCAAAATCAAAATGAAAATCAAAAGCAAAATCAAAATCAAAATCAAAATCAAAATCAAAATCAAAATCAATATCAAATCAACATCAAAATAAAATCAAATCAAAAACAAAACCAAAACCAAAACCAAATCAAAATATTAAGACAAGACTAAGGATAAGAAGTTGTTTAGATACTATGGAAAAGACATGGATAAGGATAAGAACAAGGATAAAGATACGTTACATTCGAGATGGATTTGCGTGTCGTATATTTTATAAGAAACTGATCCGTTTTCGAATGAAATTACTCTCAAAAAAAACAAAAAAAAAAAAAAATAAATAACTGGCCATTTCAGCCCTTGAAAGGACTTTGACCTAGCTTCTTAGGATCAATTCTCTCTCAAAACGCGAATCGATTTTTCGACTTGTTTTCATGGGTTTGTTACTGGTCCGCAATGGGTCCGTCGAAACGTAAAAGACAGAATTCCGCGCTGACGGACGTGTGGGTGTTGTGGGACGTTAGGGGTGTGTCTTTGTAGCATAATTGGCCAACCCATAATGAAAGACTTTCAATGCGTTTAATATGGAATGGCTCATCTGTTATCCACCAGGTCGCCTAAATTGACTTTATTTGATTTTTTTTTTACCTTTTTAAGAAAGTTAAGTAATTTACACTGGTATAAAAAATAAATTTCTTAAAATATCCACAAAAGTTGTAACTAGTTTGTAATCATTTTATATGGTGAGTAGAATGTGTTTATTCCAGGCGAGTATGCCTGGAATTTCTGAAATTTGCAAATTCTTTTTGTGTTTTATTTTAAAACATGATAGTTTTGCCCACTGCCGCACGTTTTCAAAACCCACACAAAGTTAAAACTTAGGCAAACGACATGAAAACCAATACCATTTCATAGGAACAACAACAACAGCAAAAACATTAACAACAACATGAACAACAGGAAGAGCAAAAACCAAACCCATGAATAAAGTACCCGCAATGGTTTCTAATAAGGCTCCACTTCTGTCCAGGGATGTTTGTCTGATAGAATCTGTAGAATAGTGGAGATTGTTTTTGAATGAAATGGGAAGAGTGGTGTTGGTTGCCTGGTCCGCACGAATTAGTTGGTGTCTGTTTGCAGAGGACAAACTATAAACTGTAAAGTGTATAAAGATATGTAAATACAGCCTAATTGCAATTGTGGCTGGGAATATTTGAGCCAAATAGTGGGAAGAAATATAGACACTCATACACACACACACACACACACACATGCACACACGAACACACGCACACATGCTCAGCCATGTAGTTTTAATGTGAAATATTAAAACTGCTTGCATGAGCGACAATTTATTTATCCAGCTCTTTAATCAAAGCTTATTTTTTATTATAACGCCAAATCTAATTATTTTAAATGAATTTTACGGATAGCTGCATGTTGTGCAAAAGATTGCTAGCTTTAAGCCGTTAATTATAGTCGCACAGCTTAACTGCAATTAATTGCATAGCTAATTGAAAAAAGAGCTGAATTAAATTGAAATCAATTTTTAATGCTCATAAAGTTAGCAAATGCAATAAGGACACAAAAAGACACACAACGCAAAGTTTAACAAAAAACAAAAAAAAAACTACTATTTACAGCTATCAGCCTATTTCACAAGAGTTGGTTTCGATTTTATTTTCTTTTTTTTTTTTTTTTTTTTGTTACAAACACATTCAACGCCAACATTGTCGATTACGATTTTGCCACTAGCATCCATTTGAGGAAAACAAGGATAACAATTAGCTGACTGTGGCCGTTGTTAGAATCAATAAAAACGCTTGCTTCTCTTAATTGCTGAGAAATTGTTTTTGATTTGATTTGATTTCTGCTTGAAATAAGTTTCAAATTGTTTTAATTAGTTGGTTTGTTTGCTTAAATAGCATCGATTTGTGTGTTTTCACAAAAACATCTTAATCCGCTATCATTACTTTTTTGATAAAACTTTAATATAATGAAAAAAAATGTATCTTTAAGAACTCGAACTTTGTTCGAATGTAAAAAATTTGTTGAAAAATACTTGTTGAACGCCCTAGGAGGCACATATCTGGCTCTTTTTTTATTTTCATTCTTGAACATGCAAAACATCCCAACTCCCAAATGTATTTGTATTTTTTTTTTTTTTTTTGTTAAATTGCATTTCCATCACTCCAAAAAAAGGGGTTCTAAGCGAAAAAAAAATGAAAATTTTTCATCAGGGTCCATACTCAAGCGCTGCACAAATGCATTTGCTTCTTTGCTTGCACCAAGTACTTTAAGTAAAGCACATCACTTGTAGAATAATTCAGCAAAGAGATAGCGTAAGTGCGTTATTTGTTGCTCAGAGAACAAGTAATATTTCAACTCTCTCTCTCTCTCGGATCAAATTCATGTAAACCCCATTTACATTGGTCAAGACTTGAAATCAATTCTTTGCTATTCCCTTTTAAACCTACCCTCTCTCACGTTGATGTCCGCGTCTTTCATCAACAAACTCACAGACTTGATTTCAAGTCTTGACCAATGTAAAAGGTCAAGTCATACGCAACTTGCTTTCGTCGATTATAAAAGTTATATGTCACTATCACGGCAAATGAAAAAATAACTATATACATAGTTCTCCATAGTACATACATTTAATATGATCAGACTTTTACTACCGAAGATATGATGAAAATGAAAAAAGGGAGCCCTACGTTCGGCATAAAATTTTCAAAAATTTTTTAAAAATACTTCTGCTGGAAATATCGATATACTTCCTGAGCAAAAGATTAATGATATTTTAAGGGCTTTATTTTTTTAATATTAGGGTGGTAAATTAGGATGGTAGAAACTGAGATCTGGAAGCTTAGTACTAGAACGGTACACCTGAGGTCAATGAATTCTATGGAGGTCATTCTATTGGCCTCATTGAGACAAAAACATTGATATACCAAACTTTAAAATCCGACTGCAAACACCAGAGATATGAAGTTATATGTCAATGCGCGACCCCTACGTTCGGTAAAAAAAAAAAATTTTTCGTAATTGTTTTGCAAAAATACGTCATATTCGCTGGTATACGGCGAATTTTTTTTTTTGAGGTACGGTCTAATATACAGTGATGTGCGATGAAATAGAGCCAGTGCTACAGGGATAGACTTTTTATTAATTTTTAACTTTTTTTTTTTTTTTTTTTTTTTTTGGATTCGCCCGGAGGTAAGAAATCTTCATAGATACGTATGACCCGCGCCATACGCATGCACGATTTACATTCTAAGAAGTTCCCGGATCAGCCGGACTGATAGAATGCACCTACGTGCTAAAACTTACCACCTGTTGGCAAATAATAGCCTCCACTAAGCACAATTGCTTGGCCTTTCAGCGGAAATTAAAATTAAATAAAATTTGAGAATTTTTTGTGCTTATGTAAACTTCATAAACATCATCGAATAAAAGCACATTCTTCATAATACGAAGCAATACAAGACAACATCCAAAGTTATTTATTAGACCATATATAACCGCATTTATAATTGTTGTCGTTCGGCTTGAGGCCACTGTCCAACCCAAGATCCTACGTGGAAAAGAGATGCAACTCTCAAACACCAAACCAATACCAAACATAGCACAGATATACAAGTATATATTGTGCAGGCACAATATATTTATATATTCGGGTCACTAAAATAAGGGAACACCGAGCTAAAGTTATTATTTGGATATGCATTTGGGCCAACGCAGGTAAAAACTTGTATGGAAAAGAGATAAAATATATACAAGAGTTAACTTAAAATTATTCTATTTACTTTATTTTCTACAAAATGCGAGTTTCATGGTGGACATTTGTTTATACGCATAGAATAAAAAAATAAATATTTAACTGAAAAAAAAGATATTGTCATTTTAGTATTTTGTGTGGCCTGCTTTATTTTGAATGAAGGAAAAAAGTCGATTTGACATAGAGTTAACTAGCCTTTGTAGAATTTCCGACCCCGTTTCGCCCCAAAATTGGCGCATCGCAATTTTGAGTTCGTGCCCTTTGAGTGCACTTTACCAGCAAGTATGCCACAAAGGTTCTCGATGGGATTACAATCTGGACTGCACGCAGGCCATTGCAGCAAGTTAATGTTTTTTGAAGAAAACCACTCTTTCGATTGACTCGAAACATGTATTGACGCATATTCTTGCTGGAAGATGAACTGTCTCTCAGGATCGTTTTCATAATAAGAACCCAAAACATCTTCTACTAATTCCGTGTATGTTTCGGAGTTCATTTTCGGTGTGATGAAGCAAATACGTGTCGCTCCAAAATACGAAAAGGCTCCCCAAACCAATACCGTTCCTCCACCGAAATTTCGTTTTGAACGTACTACGTTGTGTTTGCTCAAATCATGCCAATAACAACTGTAACAGCTCGGCCTATTCAGATAAAATTTTTTTTCATCCGAAAAATTACGTTCTTTACTCCAGGACATGTATCTGCAGCCAAACTCCACTCGCTTGGTCTTATGAGAATCAGTGCGATATGTCGGGGAGTGACGGGTAGATCCAATTTGTCCTTGATTTGTCGAGAAGATGTTTTTTTGTTTTCTAAACAATAGAGTTTAGCTACTACAGCTTTTTCGCACATTCTCCTCATTAACGCATTCGAAGTCACAACCCAAAAATCTTTGAAATTTTCAACGATATTGATATTAGTGGCTCAAAATAAGTTAATGTGAGAAAAATGTACCCACCAAAATATGGTTGGGCTCAAGGACAACACAAGACATCACGACTAACCATGCAAAAACATAACCATGCAATTACACAATAGTTTTTAATCTACTCTTGAGTTGACCTTTAGACAAGTTAACATCAAAAAAGCTACAATTGTTTACTAATTTACTTATACGGTTTAAAGGAGCAGCTAACATATAATTTGTTCTACTAAATGGTAAGTAAATTAAATTGTTAGCATTTCTACTGCTTCTACGATGAGAGTTAAAATTTATAAGAGAAAGAAGTTCTGGAGAATCGAATACACCGATGTTGAGTTGGTAATCCCAGAAGATAAGAAAATTTTGAAGAAGATTCCGAAGATAAAACCAGAAGATAATCGATTCTGAGTTGCTTCGTGACGAATTTATGGCATCATTTTATAAATCACCGTGATGAAACGCAATGCTAACGCGGCGCATCACTTGGATTAAAAATTTGCATTTTATTAATCACTACGTTATTGCGTTAGCTCTGTTACGTTACCACGGTGAACTGTCAGTCAACAACAGTTTAGGGTTGTCACATGTAAAATAAAACTAGCATCATTATTGCAAATCTTTGAAATATTTAAGATTCACCAAATTCTGACTTGTTGGCAACCATATCAGCTGTTCTTTTCAGCCATCATTAAATTAAAATTGCAATAGGGGTTTTCAGAATTTAGTGCATTTGGCTGTGCATTTGAGCATGAGCAAAAAATCCATGCTTTTTTCTCATTGTATGTACATTTTGTTAGTGTAAAGAGAAAAAAAGCATGGATTTTTTGCTCAAGCCTAGTATGCTGTAGAAACGGAAAGAAACTTTCCATAAGAAATGTATTGAGTTTTTAGCAGCGAAAAGGCAGTGGAATTTTTTTTTCGCTACTTAGTACGCTGTAGAGCCGAAAAATTTGGTCAATGCTGCCAAGTTCAACAATCAAGTGGAGAGTTTAAATGTCAAAATTTCGCTGTCTATTATATGCCCGGGCATTTAATTGGCGCCGGAAATTTGACATTCCGATTAGAATATTGAACAGTGAGTATTGTTTTGCTTATTTATGTGTTTTTTTACTAATATTTTATTTATTGAACTGAATGTAGCGTAATATGGATGATAAAAAGAACGTAAAAAAAAAGAAAAAGTGCAACTTTACCGCTGCAGAAAAAAAGTGCCTGGCTGGTGAGGTTGAAAAAAATCCATGCATTTGGGACCTCAGCCATCCAAAACATTTTAATTTGAACCAAACATCCAATGCATGGTGCAGCATTAGTTCCGTCCTGGACAAGTCAGGTTTGTTTTGTTTTTAATTTGAGTTTTTGTCCTATTGCTAATGAACATTTTTCAGTGGAGGAATGCAAAGACAATTGGGCTGCCCTGCGCGACGGCAAGCGCTACCGAATGAAAGCGGCAGTTAAGCGAAAGAGCGGTGACGCCGGCGGTTCACCAATACCGGAGCCAAGCCTCGAGGACGACTGGGAGTTCAGTCAAGCAATGCACTTTCTGCCGGACAATTCCAGGAAAAGGAAGTGGGTATTCCTTTTAAAAGTTATGACGATATAAAAAACTATATTTTTCTTTTGCAGAACTTTGGATAGTACCAGCAGTACAACGGACGACGTGTTTGATGAAGGGACCAAATCTCACTACAAATATAAAGAGGTAGTTTTATTGTAAAAAAAAATATTAGGGATGTGACCAAGCTCCATACCTGCATACTTGCATCCGCAACGTGGGCACTATTACGATTTCCGTGGCCCCAAAATCTGAATATGCAGTTTTAAAGAACTCATTTAGAAAATAAGATTCACGGAAGGATTTATCGATATATCGATTAATTATAGAGTTATCGATTTTTTTAAAAAAATTTTACTAAAAGAAGTCTTAATGTAAATTCGACTTTATCTATGCTAATATTTGACCGATCAGGATAATTTGAGTATCATTCGATAACAAACTTAAATATCTTCAAAATAATGTATAAAACAAAAATTTGGTCTTAATCTATAACACTACAGATGATTTTTCGGCATAATATATATTTTTTTTTCATAAAACCGTTATTTTCTTCAAAAAGTACGTAATAAAAGTAAGTAGAACATAACACATGGTAATAGCAGAAACATTAAGCTTTCGTTTGGTTTATAATATGTTATATGTACTTGTTTCAAATAAAACATAAAATAAAACATATTATGCAGAAAGACAGTCTGTAGCGTGGCCGATTTACGAAAAAATATTGTTTTTTTCATTTCATATTAAAAACATTTTAAATATCTTTCGAATGACACCTAAATCATTCAGATCGGACAAATATTAGCAAAGATATAACCGAATTTAAATATTGGTTCCGTTGAGTTAAAATTTTTTTAAAAATCGATAACTAATAATATCTATAAATCCTTCAGTGAATATTATTTTCTCAATGAGTTCTTCAAAACTGCATATTCAGATCTTGGGGCCACGGAAATCGTAATCTCCTCGCAACGTGAAATCCATCACATCTCTAATAAATGCATTATATTGTTATATTATATAATTATATACCATACATAGACCCGAAGCTCTACTCCGGTTATTGAACCCAACATCAATCATCAAAACTTAAATGCTTTGATTGAATCGCAGCTGCAGCGAAACTATGAAAAGGCTGGGCAAAAAAAAGAACAACACCAATTAAAATTTCAAACGCTATATGCACACATGGACACAATGTTATCAAGACTCCCGCAAGAGACCGTTGACCGAATCTCATTTAAAATGTTGGGCTTAATCCAAGAAGAACTAAGTGATCAAAATTTTAGCGATACACAATTTATTTTATAAAATCCGGCATCGCTATAATAGAATATTTTATATGTATAAAAAGTAAAAATTACTAAAAATTAAATAAAAATTTTTCGATGAATGAAAATTACAAAAATTAAATGTTGAATTATTGAAAAATATTGTTTAGTTTTGTAAAAGATGGCAGTAAAAGAAATTGTGTTTATATTTTTGCATTTTGTGGTGATGAACATGTGGCTAAATGTTTTTGTTAAGTGTTTAACTAGTGATTTTGTTAAGTGTTTAACTAGTCAACTAGTATTTGATGAATGGTTTTTAAAAAAAGTATTTTTGCCAAAATTTCGAACTAAGTGAATGAATCAATTTTAACTAAAGAAAAGGTAGTTTAAGAGGTACTTATATGCAGAGGCCGAAAAAGAGTTAATTTTTTTAAGGAAACCTAAGGAATATTTTTAAATGAGAGTATGTTTAGTTTTTTTTTTTATTGAAAAATAATTAATGTTAAAGTAGATAAAGCATTTTTTGTAGAGCGCTCTGAAAAAAAGGTGAAATGCGGTGACCAAGGTTGCTCTTCCTAAATTCATCTGAAACAAAGTATGAAAAATATTATTGAACTAGATACTTAAAACTTGTACTTGTAATAGCGAATTTTGATATTATTGATTTTTCACAAAATGGTGGACTTCCGAACGTATATTCACGATTTTAATGTTATCAAATTCGGCAAAAACAAACTACTCGATGGATTTATGGATTTCCTAGTTTTCACAAGCTTGTTCCCAGTACTAAGTCAGTTCATACTTTGAAAAAAAAAAATTTCAAATGTAAAGGGTGACCTTTATGTATCAACTTCAGTCGTCAATGATATTTATTAATGAAAGTGAACAAGATGGTGTACTTATTTTTTTGAAATTATGTTTAATTTTTTATTTCAACACTTTAAAAATCTTTAAAACTGTTTAGTTTAGTATCATTTTTGGTTTATTTAAGATCAACTATTGAAATTTTTGAACATTTTTAATGAGTCGATGAGAATGTATTTTGAATCGGAAAACTAATTTTTATTGAATACCTTGGAACTGCCAGGGTACAGACCCCTCTGGTGAATTAAAAAAAGATTTTAGTTTTTCTCTGACTGCTTTGCCAGAGCTACTAAATCTGCCTCGATATGACTCGAACGAAGATCCCAACATTGAAATTTTTCTTAAATTTTCTTCGTCTCTACGCCATTCTCCGTTTATAAAGTTGTCTTCTTTATCGACTGCATCAGCAAAAGAAGCTAGACAATAGGCTGGTGAATTCCTTAAGAGGAAGTTATGAAGCAGGCAGCAAGTATAAATAATTTTTTGTGCCCTATCGGGTGAACAAAACATTGTGCGCTTCAAACAGAGCCACTTGGAACACAAAATCCCAAACGCATTTTCAATGCATCTCCGAGCACGGCTTAGGCGATAATTAAAGATGTTTTCCTCTTGTGTTAGCTTATTAGTTTTTCGTCCACTATATGGCTTCAACAATCTTTCACTCAGGGGAAACGCATCGTCACCTAGAAAATTGATACTGTTGATTTCACAAAATATGCTTCGAAATGCGGTTATTTTTTAATTTACCTAGAAAGTAGTAGGGAAAACAGTCTCCCTTAATCATTGCATCCGGAGGAAAGCGAATTTCATTTGCAGCGAGTTTTTTACCAAGTGAACTGGCGGCAAAAACATTTGCATCACCTTCACTTCCATATGCTCCAACATCTATGTACGTAAAAATGTACTGAGCATCCGCAACGGCGAAAAGAACAACTGAGTGAAAGCCCTGTAACAAATTTGAAGAATGTCGTTGCAGCGTGAATATTTTGAACAATACCTTATAGTTGTAGAACATGCTTCCCGAATTGGCTGGTGCTTTCAAGGCAACATGCTTACCATCCATAGCACCTACGCAATGAGGAAACTGCCACCGTTCGTTATATCCCTCGGCAATAATATCAAGGTTCTCCTCAGACAACTCCTTTATTTCGTCCTTCAATTCAGCACATAATGCAGTGCAAACTGAGTCTATGATTGACCCCAAGTGCTGCTTGCTAATGCGGTAAATCGATGCAACATGTCTCTGGATAGTTCCTGATGCCAAAAATCTATATTTGTATGACATACAATACATTAGCTTGCAAATATTTATATAAAATATATGTTAACAATCCGTTCACAATGTAAGTTCTTACTCTAAAACTGCAGCTAGCTTTTCGCAAGGACTGATTAGGTCATGTCGCAAGTTCCGTTCCGGAAGTAAACGGTGCTCAATTTTTTTAAGCAAAAAGTTGAATGTGTTGACATTCATATGAAAGTTTTCAAAAAATGCTGGTGGGTGTGCTTTCATGTCAGCAAACTGCAATTTAAATATAGCAAGCATATACTTTTTCAACTTCTCCAATAATAATATTAATGTAAATAATACTAACATCAGTAACAAACCGGCCTTTAGCTTTCCTTTCAGCCAAATATGGATTCACCCGATATCGTGGACGTTTTTTTTTCATTTTGTAGCGATCTTCATTTTGTGCGTCTATGTAGGCAGTTGCAGCCACTAGTATAGACGTAATTTGGCTTCCAGAAGATGAAGAAGTCGATGATGGCGTTGACATTGATGAATCCGAGTCATCTAAGTTGTAATCAACGCTTTCACTCATTTTTCAACTGCTTTTGTTTAATATACATATATGATAAACTCAAAACTCTAGTATTTATTTTTTAGCAATGACAATATTTTTTTCAACCAAAACAGCTGTTGCTTTTTCTCCACACAAAAATTTTAACTCTACACACTAATATTTCGCGTGTAGAATTATATGCCGAGAAATTTTCGTTTCTACAGCATACTAGGCTTCATGCTCAAATGCACAGCCAAATGCACTGAATCGTGAAAACCCCTAATATAAACGCCAAACCCTGGCGTACCATTTGCTGCCTGCGGTAGTTTTTTTATTTCTTTTAGCAACATTTCGAACTGTTGGTTCGTTGTTGCTGTCTTTAACCTATATTCAAACGATATATGTAAGCATTTAAGAATATATGAGTGAAACAAACAGTTATTTCAATGTATACTTATTCGTTCTAACGGCAGCTCAAGAGCAAGTGATGAAAGTGACAGTTCAAGTGAGCGAAATTTCAAGTGAAGCGTTTTATAAAATGCGAACTTTGTACTGTTTTCACTACGCTATTGCGTTACTCAACGCTTCAGATCACGGCGTGAAGCGTTGCGTTTTATAAATTGCGAATTTCAACAACGCAGCGTGAAGTGATGTGCAGGGATTTATAAAATGATGCTATTATCCTTTTTTTGGCGCAACGCTTCGTGTTTCCTCTAGATTAAGCTTTGACGCCGTAATTTTGGCCCTTTTTAAAAAATTTCTAATTACTCCCTCACTCCTGCCTATTCTGTTCGAAATTTGCCTGTTGGAATAATTCGCAGGTAGTTATATATAAAGATTTTTAAACATTAAAAAATCTGTAGAAATAACACGGACTGAATTTATCTATTTGTGACGAATACCTAAAAAAATACATTTCTCTATAAAGTAGGGTATTCAGGATGTTGTGTATATGATCTTTATTGTATACTTGGCTTTAATTTGATATTTCCGTAAATTTTTGACATTCACAAAAACAAAATATATTGAAGGCTTAACCAAAATAGACAGAACGAGACATAACGAGTAAGTTCGAACAAATGGAAGCCAATGTTAAAACCCAAAATGCGTATATGTAACTGATCGAAACTGAACGAAACATTGCGACGAGACGTTCTGTTCCGTAACTACCGAACTTTTAGCGACCGAACTCGTCAACAACAGCTGTGCAGAGTAGTCTTCTTCTTTTTTCAGACGATTGGAGGAACTCGTTTCACTTTGGGTTAAATGTCAAAACAGTCGTAACGATTGCAAACGTTTGGCAAGTTGAAATCTTCTCGTTTCGTCTATTTTGGTCAGGCCTTGAGTTTTAAATATAAAAATTTAGAAAATATACAACGAATAAACCTATCAAATCAAATTTTGTAGCATTTTAAATAAAAAAAAAGAAAAAATAATAATTTTCTATACAAATATATTTGATTTTTGTTATACAAGAAAGTTCCCTTGATAACGTGAAAAAAACGTAAATATCAAAAATACCACGATTTGCTGCGCACATCATCATAGCCTTAAATATATGTTGTATATTTATTTGAAAAAAGTATACTACATCGTGAATGTCTCTAGAATCTATTTTGTCTGCTTACTTTGGTAAATTTATAACACTTAATAAATTAAAAAATCTACTTTTTTAAAAACAGAATTTTTGACTTTAGTGTTAAAAACAAAAAAAAAAAAAAATGTAAACGTAAGTCTGTTGTTTTTTCTTTATTTTGTTTAAATTTCAAACTAGTTTTTAACCGACTTCAAAAAGGAGGAGGTTCTCAATTTCGTTGGTTTGTCCGCGTTTTTTTTTTTTTTTAAATGTATCTACATCGATAACTCCTAAAGCACTTGCCCGATTTCCGTAATTTTTTGTCAACAGATAGATATCATGAACACGGAGGTCCTTTTTTAAAAAAGTGGGCGATATTCGACAAAGGGGCGTGTCAATATAAGAAAAACACTGTATTTCAGTTAATATTGACACTAGGGTACTGAAATTTACAGTAAAAACACTGGGGTAGACACAATTATTACAAATTACGATCAATAAAGTGGGCGTTATTTGACAAAGGGGTGTGGTCATATAAAAAAACACTGTATCTCAAATAGTATTGACACTAGGGTACTGAAATTTAGTACAGGGGTAGAGACAATTTTAAAAAACTACTGTAAAGAAAGTGGGCGTTATTCGACAAAGGGGTGTGGCAATATTAGAAACACACTATATATCGAATAATATTGACACTAGGGTGCTGAAATTTAGTGCGTGGGTAGGCATAGCTATTGCAAATTACAGTCAATAAAGTGGGCGTTGTTTGACAAAGGGGTGTGGCAATATTGGAAAAACACTGTATCTCGAATAGTATTGACACTAGGGTACTGAAATTTAGTACAGGGGTAGACACAATTTTTGAAAATTACTGTAAAGAAAGTGGGCGTTATTCGACAAAGGGGTGTGGCAATATTAGAAACACACTATATATCAAATAATGTTGACGCTAGAGTGCTGAAATTTAGTACATGGGTAGGCATAGTTATTACAAATTACAGTTAATAAAGTGGGCGTTATTTGAAAAATGGGTGTGGCAATATTGGAAAAACACTGTATCTCGAATAGTATTGACACAAGGGTACTGAAATTTAGTACGGGAGTAGACACAATTTTTAAAAATCACTGTAAATAAAGTGGGCGTTATTCAACAAATGGGTGTGGCAATATTAGAAACACACTATATATCGAATAATATTGACACTAGGGTGTTGAAATGTAGTACATGGGTAGGTACAGTTACTGCAAATTACGGCTAAAAAAGTGGGCGTTATTCAACAAACGGGCGTGTCAATATTATAAAAATACTATATCTTAGTTAATATTGACACTAGCGTATTAATATTTGGTATGCAGGTAGATAATTAGGTAGAATCATTAAAAAAGTGAGCGGAATTGTACACAGGATGTCATTTTAAGGAAACTACTATATTACGGTTAATATTGATACTTGGAAACTGAAATTTGGCATAGGGGTAGGTAGAATCATTATATGGTACGGTAAATAAATTAGGCGGGATTAGAGAAAGGGCGTGGCACTACAAATTGTAAAGAAGCAGAAATGGAAAATACCCAACAAACTTTCAGGAATTAATAAATCAAATTTGTTAAGAACAAAGTTTCATGTTAAAAATTTTCCTCAAGAATAAATACTATTGCATAAAATATTTCATATTATCTAAAAAGGAAGAAATAAAAACTTTTTAACAAAAAAAAAAAAACCCGACTTCAAAATCACTACAAAGTAAAAAATAATTTTAAATAACTTTTCCCATTCATTTCTTGGTCATATTTTAAAAGCTATTTATACGTGTTATAATATTAGAAATCTTATCATTTTCATTTTTTCTATTTTGTTTTATTATCAATATATTAATTGCTTTATGAACATAAAAGTCGGCGCTCATCTTTGACACACAATCATGACCTTTTACCATCCGTGCACTATTTGGTGCCTTGGTGACACTGTACTAATTTTAAAAGCTTTGTACACATTAAAATTCTCACTAAACTGGTTTGGGTGAGCTTGTAAAGCTCATATTGAATATGACATAGTGTGTAACAGCTGCACAAATAATGCATGGAACACATTGGCTACATTCAGCGTACTCAAAAATTGCCAATTGAAAGAAAAAAATCGCTAAGAAGCTTTTATATTCATAAAGTTAATAATATTTTTATGATAAAACAAATTAGAAAAAATTAAAATAAAAAGATTTCGACATAGTAAGATAAGCGCCGACTTCAAAGCTTTTATGTACATAAAGCTATTAGTATATTGATGATAATAAAACAAAATAGAAAAAATGAAAATGATAAGATTTCCAATATTATAACACGTATAAATAGCTTTTAAAATATGACCAAGAAATGAATGGGAAAAGTTATTTAAAATTATTTTTTACTTTGTAGTGATTTTGAAGTCGGGTTTTTTTTTTTTTTTGTTAAAAAGTTTTTATAAAATCAATAACAACAAAAAGTTTTAAAAGCACTGGAATGAACAGCTCAGACTAACATGCGATAAACCCACTGACTCTATTCTGCTAGAGAGGAGTGTATAGGCTATAATAAACATATTTTAAAAAAAAATTATAGTCCAACCAGATTTGCAACTAAAATTTAACTTTGAAATGGGATTTTCGAA
Organism: Pherbina coryleti; assembly: GCA_943735915.1. Taxonomy (NCBI): domain Eukaryota; kingdom Metazoa; phylum Arthropoda; class Insecta; order Diptera; family Sciomyzidae; genus Pherbina; species Pherbina coryleti. The sequence goes on from OX030952.1 coordinate 109,784,726, forward strand.
AAATTACTTGTCAAGAAAAGCAACTTAACGGTATATATACACAGCAAACATTGAGGTTTGAGAATGATTTGAGACTAATTTTATTTGATTTGAGAATGATGGCATTCTCAACAAAAAGGGGACTTTATTCTCAAATTGAGAAATAGGTTTATTCTCAAATTGATATCAAACGTTGATCTCAAACCTGTTTCAAATGTGATTTTCAAATTGCTCAGAAAAACATTTATTCTCAAATCAACCTTAAATCGTACTCATAACAAATTCCATCATAAAAAGATGAAATTTTCAATGAAATGATAAGCGGATATATCAGCTGGTAAAAATAAAATATCAGATAAAAAAAATAATGTTAATATTTTATACTAAATTTTTTGAATATTTTAAGGTTATAAAAGGGTTTCTATTGCTGCTGAATAATACAAGAATTAGATATAAATTTGCTTTTATTGTTCAAAATTATTCCATGTTGAATTGTAAAATTGTTTACGTTAGTTTTTCAACTTGTCCCTAATTAATATAGTGAGTTTACAAATATTGTATGGATTGTGTGGATACGAATCCAATTTTACATAAACTTTGTTTTGTATCAAAAACAACCCTGATAAAGTTCATCATTCGCTTGAATATATAATTTACCTTTTATTATCCTAGCTGAGTAAAATAAATACATTATTAACTCCAAAATTATTGCGCAAAACTAATTTTAATTGCATTGCTATGCACACAACTATGCATTTCATCATTACAAATTTTAAATATTATTCCCAAACTTTTCAAACTTTTGTTTTTCATGTGTACAGAAAACCTTTCAAGCGTATTAATAATTCCTATAAAAAGCAAAAAACTAAAATATTGAAAAATTTAACGCTTACCTCGAGAAAAAATGTAAAAATGCAAAATCGGAAATGAGCCATAAATGAAGCAATTAAACAATTTTTTAGTACATTTTGGTTTTTTTTTTAAAAAAAGTCTGCTACATTCATTACTTCAGACTATTGAAATGGTCCAATGGTAGTGCAAGCAGTGCTGTTTCATAGAGGACTTGAGTTCAATACCCAGCAAATTTATTTTTTTTATTTTTTACAGCAATATGGCAATATCTTGAGCTATATTCTCGCGAAAGCGCTAGACACTCGTAGTTTTAAGAAATTATGTTTAAACAACAATGTTCGTAAAACCATATGATCGCTTGCGATTAAAAAGGATTGGGTAAGGTTTTAATAAAAAACATAAAATAGAATATATTTTTTAGTGCTTTTGCAATACCATTTGCTAAAAAAACAGAAGTTTTTTATTGAGATGGTTTTAAGTCTTGTGAATAATAAAAAATTAGTAACTTGCGAGTACCGAAATGCATTTTTCTAGTGCATTTCAAGGGCAGAAATGGCCAATTTATTATTATTATTTTAATTTAATTTTTTTTTTAATTGAAAAAAGCACTGTACAAAAGGGTAATTCGAAAAATTTAGATCGTATGCTAAGAGGTCTCAAAAGTGAAGTGGTTGTCAGATCATACAAAAAAAAAATTTAAGAAAAAAAATATAGGATGTCTTCCTCTCCCGCAAGGAACAAGTTTTTTTTGAGAAAAACAGTAAAAAATAACGATCTCAAAATGCTCTTGATTATTTAAATTTTGATAAATACAAAAAAAAATAAAAGCAATTGATATTTTTAGTATCCATTTTTGTATGGCTTATTTATTCATATTTCAAGAGTACATAAAAAAATAAAAAAAAATATATTAAAATTTCACCAAGTTATACGTCGTCGAAGTAGAGGGGGGGGGGGGGGGGGAAACCGTGTGGCGGTCGTAATGATATCTACCCTGATCACCTTAAAAATAAAATTATGTATAATTATGATCAGTATAAATGCCTGTATCGTATGAACCAGAAAAAGGTTCATTCCCACTAATTTTTTAACTCTCCCGAATTTTTTAAAAATATTAAAAATTTAAAATTTTATTTTTATTGGTTCATACGGTAGAGGAATATATAAAGAATATTCATGCCAAATTTCAAGTAAATCGAACTTGAGATATTATGTCAACCGCATCGAAAAAAGTAGTTTGGAAAAACAGTGCTTAAAGTCTTACATCCCGCCCAAACCGGTCTGGGTGCCACGTCACTAAAATGACTATAACTTTAAAAATATTTCGAATTTTGAAAAATTTTTTTAGAGAGATATTCTTGAATATCTAAACTGTCGAAATATTGAAAAAAAAACTGTCGATTTTTTCAAATTTCCAGACTAGAATACTGCCTTAACAATACCATCAAAAAATTATCAAAATAGAAAAAAAAAATTGTGGCCTTAAGCTGGTATTTTAAAGAAATACTTTTAGACAGAATATTCTTCAGAAATATTCAATAACAATCAAAAGTTCTATGTTATCTGGATTATAACTTCAGCTTCGAATATTATTCACACAGGACACTATGGATAAAAATAGCGAATGACATCATGTTTGGAAAGATGTTGTTAGTTTAAGTCTATAAGTAACTTTTGCTCTAAGACTATTACAAAAATTAAAGCATTTTAACCATCTGCAGCTGACGTCGTAGTCTGACAGACACCGAAAATCAAAACTTCGTGCATACAAACATGAAACTCGAAGATAAAAAATTCGTTTTTATTTTTAAAAAAAAAAGTATTTTATTTCAAATTTTATTCTTATGTTAGCCTAATAGTTATAAGCTGTTATATGGAATAAGGTCAAGAGAGTTACAGTCAGAAACTTCATCACAAAAAATCAGTTTAAAACTGAGGTCTGCTAGACCCCACGTCAGGAATATTGTTAAATTTGGAGCACGTCAGTTGCAGAGGGTTAAGATAGTTATTTTGAACTGTTTTTCTCAATCATCAACTTTGTCCTTGCGGGAGAGGGAGACATCCTATTTTTTCTAATTTTTTTTTTTTTTTTAGCTATCTTGACAACGCCATATAGCTTTTGAGACTTCTAAGAATGTGAAATTCTGTAAAATACTGTACAATCCAAGTTATGAATTGACAAATGTTATGTTATTTTGAATCTGCTCCACCATGATGTATTGGTTCAAAAGTAGCTGAATTCAAACGTGCTGGTTTAAAGAGTTGAAAAAACCGAACTATGCGTAAGGTATGGAAATGTTGAAAGACCGCTGGACTAATTGTGTCGTGTCAAAATTAGAGCATGTTGAATAATCATTTTAGTTTTTCCAAAAAAAATTAGTTTTTTCTTAATTAGATCAAGGACAGTTTAGTAAAGAGTGTCCCAAAAGTCACTGACATTTTGATTAGGACACTACTTTTTTTGTAACAAGCATAGAGTACGAAGTCTATGACAGCTATCAACAGCATGCACGGAGGCTTAGTCATGGAAAAATTGTGAAAATTCACTACAAAGACGGTTCGAAAACCCGAACACTTCTCCAAGAGCTTCACTTACACCCTCCATATTTCTTCTTTTTAATTCAATAAAAACTCACAGACATTTCAATAAAACAATGCGTTTCATTAAAAAAATTAAAAATGTCAGATACTTTTGGGACGTCCTTTAGGTATGTATCTGGTTTGGTTCAATTTTCGCTTTTAAATAAAAATTCTTCACCCTGTTTATCTTTAATAATTACACGGTGTAACAGTGAAAATAAACTCGGCTCGAGACATAGTAGAGGTTGTAGGTCTAGTTGAACATAAGATAACTGCATACTTAGTTTTGTGAATATACCCTCAAAATCGGGATTTTTGGTGAAAAAACCGATTTTAGGTAGGTACATGTATTGTTTTGTATGTAACTCCGTTATATCTAGCTCGATTTTAAAAATTTAAACATTGGTAAAAAGAAGAAAAATATACCCTTAATATAATATACAGACCGTTTTTTTACAAAAAGAATTGACAAAGTTACAGGTAAAATCATTTGAAAATTTCTCATTTCTTTTTAATTTTTTCAACTTTAACAACGTTTTGTTAACAAATTTTGTTTTTTGACACTATTAGTTTTAGTAAGATACTGAAAGCCTGTTAAATTTTGCGTTCAATAAGCTATCATTTACTTCAATTGGCTGAAATACAAATGTAGTATCGAATTTTTAGTATTCGTAAAAAAATACAAAAAATTTTATTTTTTTTTTTTTTTTCTAAAAATGTTTATTTGACCTTTTTCGTTTATATATATTATAATCGATTTCACGTTTTAGGGACCAGCAGTAGTCTGCCAGCATGTTTATAAAATTTTTTCCCTAAAAGCCGGTTTCTATAGCTTCCATCTCCTGGTGGAACCTTTCTCCTTGTTCATCACTAAACTGCCCAAGGCTATTCGGGAAAAAGTTTATATGGGAGTGCAAAAAATGTATTTTGATTGACATATTGCAGCCCATTTTTTCGTAGGCACTTAAAAATTCATTTACAACATCTAAGTAATTTCGACTCTTCTTCTTGCCGAGGAAATAAATGCATAACGAAATAAAACTATTCCAAGCTCTTTTTTTCAACTGGATTTAATTTAGAAACGAAATCAGTGTCCAAGAAAATTTTCCAAATTTGTGGGCCCACAAATAAACCTTAGAATAACCGAAATGAATAAATAACTTTTATAAAAGATTTGAACGTGCAGGATACTTTCTTTGATTTTGGCCTCACTTAACCTAGGAAACGCTGCAATCAGATTTTTTTTTTTTTTTAGCTTTGAACCAAGGATTTCAGGTGGAATACTTATTCAGTCAAGTCTGCCTTGGTTCGAGGTGGAATACCTATTTAGTCAAGTCTGCCTTGGTTCGAAAATGAGATGATAGATTAGTGGGAAGAAAAGGGCAAGCAAGTGAAACACGTGTAGGATGTTCTAAGCATGGTGGAACATTCTTATATTTATTAGTCGCACGACTATCCCATTCGCAAATAATGCAAGGATACTTGGTATATCCACATTGCATTCCAAACAGTATTGTTAGAGCCTTTAAGTCGGCGACATACATATATCAGAATTTAACATATCAAGAATCACACAAAAAGTTTTTAAATAAATCATACTCTTGCAAGATCCCTCAATAAACAAACGCCATTCATTCGGAGCGTGTTTGTGGTTGAAAACTGCAAACAGTTCCGTCACATCCGGGCAATACACCAGCTTTATGATAATATATTTAAACGAAAAAGGTCAAAAAAACATTTTTAGAAAAAAAAAAAAAATTTTTTGTATTTTATTACGAATACTAAAAATTCGATAGTGCTTTTGTATTTCAGCCAATTGAAGTAAATGATAGCTTGTTGAACGCAAAATTTAACAGGCTTTCAGAATCCTGCTAAAACTAATAGTGCCACAAAACAAAATTTGTTAACAAAACGTTGTTTAAGTTGAAAAAATTAAAAAAAAATGAGAAATTTTCAAATAATTTTGCCTGTAACTTTGTCAATTCTTTTTGTAAAAAATTGGTCTATATATTATATTAAGGGTATATTTTTCTTTTTTTTATCAATGTTTAAATTTTTAAAATTGAGCTAGATATAACGGAGTTACATAACAAACTATGCATGCACCTACCTAAAATCGGTTTTTTGACCACAAATCCCGATTTTGAGGGTATATTCAAAAAACTAAGTATGCAGTTATCTTATGTTCAACCAGGCCTACTACCTCTTCTATAGGCCTGGTTGAACAAGTTTTTTGATTTGTTTTCATTTTGTAACACCGTGTTATTTATAATACATCATAACAGAAAAATTGAAAGTGTGAAAAACACGTTTTATCAACATGCACCTTAGAGAAATCTTTTAAGACTCCAGATCTTCATGTAAAACGTGATATCCTTAATAATTTTTCTAATTCTCCAATACTAACAAACTTGTGACATCGCATTTATGTAAGTGTATTGGTGTAACCTTTATTGCGGTTACTTATCTGGCTGTTACATGGCTCACTTGAAGGATGAAAACGCTTTAAAACAGTGACACAGTCGAATAAATAAACTTGCTTTGCTTGACCAACATTAGAACATCAGCAGCAACCTTCTGTGTATTAAATCATCTCGCTTCAGCACAAGCTCTAGGCGCAAATAAATCTAAAAAACAGGTAGGTAGGGCAAACCACAAAAAAAAAAACAACACTTACCATCAGTGACTGCAACAACATAACGTAGATGATAATAAAGTCCGGTGGCGCTAACAGGATCGTAAATTAAGCGATATAAATCTGTATGTAACAGTGTGTTTTTATTTTTTGTAACATTGTGTTTGTGTATGTTACAGTATGCCCAGCAGTCAGAGTACAAAAGGAGCAGTACTACCACCATTCATATCCATCTATGTAGCATGTGCTTAGAATTTAACAATTCATCCATCGGTGTCTCACACTTGTGCTGGTGTGAAACACTTTCTCGACTCAATGGTTTTCACTGCTCGATGTAGTGGATGGATGGATGGATGGATGAATGGATGTATGGATGCCTAGATGTGCCTTTCGGTTTCATTGAGTTTTCACTATATTTTTTGTTTTGTGTATTTTTTGCCTAATCATTTCATCATAAATTCACTGGTCGTCCGTTGTTCGTTGTCGCCGCCGTCGTCGTCGTAGTTGGATTTAAGTATCCTTAAATTTTCCATGGTTTTTCTTTTTCATGCTTTCGATATTATTTTTGGTTATAACGCAAATATTTCGAGGAATTCCCATTGTCCGTCCAGACTTTACTTGCGGTGCATGAGATGAATTACGCGACGCGTCTCTAGAATTGATATTAAATTCTTTTTTTTATTATCAAGGGTTCCTATGTACTGCGAGGCTATGTGCGAGTCGACGTTATGGTTTTCTTATTTTTTTTTTTTGTTTTTTATTTATTGCTTTCCTTGGAAGTCGGTTGTAGAAAGGATGTCGCAGCGCATAACTTACAAATTTACAATTTACAAATCCTACTTAATTAATGAACTAAAAAAAAATCTTTCTTAGGCACTTATAAGAATATTTTTAATAAAAAGGTTATTTTGCAAAATAAACAAAACAAAACCAGGGGGGGGTGGTGTTGTGTTGGTACATTATGAAAACCTGATTTTAAATCGAGTGTTTTTAATACGAAAATATACGTTATTTACCCAGATCTTAATATACGTAAAATATTCTTTCATTCCAATAATTCAGAAACAATAAAGTTTTCGAATTTCAAAATCATTTCTTTAAAGCATTACTCCAATTTCCAGTGTATTCAAGAGAAAACAAAAACTTGACTGTATCGTCGACACACTTGTAGGTTTTGACATGACCAAGTCTTTGTCCTTTCCTTATTCTTGTTGCTATTCTTTCCTTTGTTTCCGAACTTGTCCTCATTCTTATCCTCATTCTTATATTTGCTATAAAAATTGTCCTACTTCTTGTCCAAACTCTTGATTTAAATAATGCTAAAATTCTTGACTTTATCCTTGTTTGAATCCCTTTCCTATTCCTTGTCCCACTTTCTTTATCATTCTTTGTTTTAAATCTTGTACTTTGTGTGTCTAAATCCCTTTTTTTTCAAAAGTTTTGAGAGGAAAATGTAGTATAAGTTAAGCCCTTTTTAGCCATTTTTAACCGACTTCCAAAGGGAGGAGGTTCTCAAGTTCGTTGGTTTGTCCGTTTTTTTTTTTAAATGTATGTAAATCGATAACTCCTAAAACACTTGTTCGATTTCCGTAATTTTTTGTCAACAGATAGATACCATAACGCGGAGGTAGTTTTTTAAAAAGTGGGCGATATTCGACAAAGGGGCGTGTCAATATTAGAAAACACTGTAATTCAGTTAATATTAAAAATACAGGGGTAGGCACAATTATTACAAATAACGGTCAATAAAGTGGGCGTTATTCGACAAAGGGGTGTAGTCATATAAGAAAAACACTGTATCTCAAATAGTATTCACACTAGGGTACTAAAATTTAGTAGAGGGATAGACACAATTTTTAAAAATTACTGCAAATAAAGTGGGCGTTATTCGACAATGGGGTGTGGTAATGTTAGAAACACACAATATATCGAATAATATTGACACAAGGGTGCCGAGATTTAGTACATGGGTAGGCATAGTTATTACAAATTACAGTCAATAAAGTAGACATTATTTGACAAAGGGGTGTGGCAATATTAGAAACTCACTATATATCGAATAATATTGACACTAGCGTGCTGAAATTTAGTACATGGGTAATAACTGTGATACTACAAATTACGATAAAAAAGGTGAGCGTTATTCAACAAAGGGTTGTGGCAATATTATAAAAATTCTATATCTCAGTTAATATTGACACTAGGGTACTAATATTTGGTATGCATTTAGGTGGGTAGGTAGAATCATTACAAAAGTGGGCGCGATTGTACATAGGGTTATATTGATTCGGTTAATATTGATATTTGGGAACTGAAATTTGTCACAGGGCTACGTAGAATCATTATAAAGTACGGTAAATAAAGTGGGCGGGATTAGATAAAGGGCGTGGCAATTTAATAAAAATTGTAAAGAGACTTTTTTTTATTAAAAAGTTTTTATTTCTTCCTTTTTATAGAGTATGAAGAATTTTATGAAATAGTATTCTTGAGTAGAATTTCAAACATGACACTTTGTTCTTCAAAAATTTGTTTTATTTATTCCTGAAAGTTTTTTGGGTAGTTTCCATTTCTGTCTTTTTACAATTTTTATTAAAAGGCCACGCCCTTTTTTAATACCGCCCACTTTCTTGATCGTACTTTGTAATGATTCTACCTAGCCCTGTGCCAAATTTCAGTTTCCAAGTATCAATATTAAGCGATATATACTACTTTCCTTAAAGAGCCACACCCTATGTACAATCTCGCCCACTTTTTTAATGATTCTATCTACCCACCTACCTGCATACAAAATATTAGTACGCTAGTATCAATATTAACTGAGATATAGTATTTTTATAATATTGCCACATCTCTTTGTTGAATAACGCCCACTTTTTTTCAGTAATTTATAATAATTGTGCCTACTCCTGTAGTTTTACTGTAAATTTCAGTACCCTAGTGTCAATATTAACTGAAATACACTGTTTTTCTAATATTGACACGTCCCTTTGTCGAATATCGCCCACTTTTTAAAAAAATTACCTCCGCGTTTATGGTATCTATCTGTTGACAAAAAATTTCGGAAATCGGGCAAGTGCTTTAGGAGTTATCGATGTATATACATTTAAAAAAAAAAACGGACAAACCAACGAACTTGAGAGCCTCCTCCTTTTTGAAGTCAGCTATAAAGCGGAAAATCTTTTTTTGAACTCACGAACAGGACATAGAAAAAACTTTTTGAGTGTTCCAATACTCACTTTTTAGAGACAATGTGTTTAGGTGGACAATGATCCGTCTTCGGAGGTTTGTTTTGCTCATTTCCCCGCACATTTCTGTCGATCAAATGCTGATGCTCCAACGCATTTTCTTGAGTATTTCTTCTCAACTTTATCACCATAAGGCATGGAAACTACTAAATTGATGACTACGGTTAAGTTTACAGAAACATATACAGTTTATTTTGGTGTGTATAAATTTGAATATATGTATGTATGTATATTTTTTTCTTCTTTTATGACACTACAAAGCGAAATGCAATAAAAATTTATGACTGCAAGTTATTGTTATATTTTTACAATATTAAAGATTTATGACGCCTGCCTCTGCCGTATGTGTGAGAAATTGTCACAATTTGAATATTTATTTTAGCAAAAAAAGACAAATGATCATGGCATAGATTTGAAAATGTGTCGCTTTGACAAATATACTGTTATAGTTAGTTTTTAATTTCATGCTCAATGGTGTGGCGAAAATTTCATGCAAAATTTAATTTTACAAAATATACAACTATCATAAATTCATATTTTTCCCATTTATTCTCTCTTATTTTTTTAAATGCTGCTTTTTTTTTTTTTTTTTTTTTTTTTTTTTGTAAATACAACAGTAGCAAAAAAGTCATCAACGTGTTAAGTGGGTTTCCATAGAGTGTGTAGCTACTTGGGGGTTGAATTCTATGAAGTGTTTGATTGAAATCGAATCCAATTCGAAATCCAATTCCAGTGTAATAGCACACACGCGCCAAGGACTAGGATATCGAGTAGTTAATATGAAATTTCAAATGCAGTTTGCCTTGGTTGTCCTTGTCGAAACAGCCATAGATAACAACAACATTAACAACAACAATAATAACAAAAACAACAATTGGGGTCAATCGAATTTTTTGTTGTTATCTGAATTAAATACTCTTCTGATCTATTGCAGTCAATAAAAATAGAAAGCAAGACAAGAACATTTTATTGTTTTACAGTAAGACAAGGATAAGGATTGTGTAGCGTTATCATCTCGCTGACATTTATGGGCAACTGTAGATTTAGAAAGTATTAATGCACTGAATGAATACTCGTCGCTAAGTTTCCCTTAGCTAGCTAAGGTCGATCTACAATGTTAAAAAACTTGGACTATTTTTAAACAAGGCTTTGGTTTTATATTATTTCTTATCCTAATAGGACTATTTTTCATGGCCAACTTAAGTTCACATTATTTTATTCCGATAAAAGGCTTTAAACTATCTTTGAACTACGACCTAAAGAGTTATTTAAAGCTGTATTCTACTTGTTTCTGTAAAAGTTTTTGAACTTTTATTTCTTTTTTTTGACGTGACGAAGTTACGTTGTACTGATCTAGTTTCCAAAAAAGTTGAAAAATGAATTTTTTAAAAATTCATCTGCGTTTCATTGAATTGTTACTCGCTGGGTATAAGAGCTATGATTAACAAAATAGTATAACCATAAAGGTTAATTTTTTGACTATATTAAGAAAACAAAAAAAAAATTAATACGGCATAGGGACGTAGTGGGAGCTGCGTAAGCAACGCAACTGAAAATTTGTTACATGGAATTATTACTCGCTGAGCATTAGCGCTAGGATTAAAAATACGATACGCCAATAAAGGCCTACTGGAAGCCCTCACAACAAAATTAGACAAAAAATTGCTGTCGCCATGGCGACGCTGAGAGAACCGCTCAAAGATCGATAACGCAACATTCATGCAGCGGCGTTGCATTGACTTTTTACTCAATGAGTATATAACCTACGATAAAAGTTTAAAAAGGAAAATAAACTTTTTATACATGGCTTTACGACAAAAATAAAAAAAACATTCCGGCGTCGTCAGGTCGTGAATATAGCAGCTTATGTAACAGAAATGTAATATCGTTGCATGGAATAATTACTCACTCAGGAGGAGCGCTACGGTAAATTTTGTTTTACGACAGCATGGATGTGTTATTTCGCTTTACAACTAAATTACAAAAAAAATTCTTGTTGCCATGATTTCAGGGATGCAATCACATAATACAGTAAAAATGCTACAGCCATGAAAAAACGTTGCATGGATTTTTTACTCTGTGACTACTGGTGCAACGGTAAATTTTAAGGAACGAAAACGAAGGTGAGGTCTTCGGGCATATGACAAAAATAAAAAAAAATTTGACGGCGTGTCAAAGACCCTCAGGGAACCGCATTATGTCACGCATATGCATCACTTTTGCTGGATTAATTGAAATGAAGGCACAACCCATGCGGAAGCAAAAAAAAAAACTAAAAGCAAAGCACCAACTCCAAATCCAACAACAACTCCAACTCCAACACCAACACCAACACCAACACCAACACCAACACCAACACCAACACCAACACCAACACCAACACCAACACCAACACCAACACCAACACCAACATCAACACCAACACCAACACCAACACCAACACCAACACCAACACCAACATCAACACCAACACCAACACCAACACCAACACCAACACCAACACCAGCACCAACACCAACACCAACACCAACACCAACACCAACCTCAACACCAACACTAACATCAACATCAACATAAACATCAACATCAACATCAACATCAACATCAACATCAACATCAACATCAACATCACCATCAACATCAACATCAACATCAACATCAACATCAACATCAACATCAACATCAACATCAACATCAACATCAACATCAACATCAACATCAACATCAACATCAACATCAACATCAACATCAACATCAACATCAACATCAACATCAACATCAACATCAACATCAACATCAACATCAACATCAACATCAACATCAACATCAACATCAACATCAACATCAACATCAACATCAACATCAACATCAACATCAACATCAACATCAACATCAACATCAACATCAACATCAACATCAACATCAACATCAACATCAACATCAACATCAACATCAACATCAACATCAACATCAACATCAACATCAACATCAACATCAACATCAACATCAACATCAACATCAACATCAACATCAACATCAATATCAACATCAACATCAACATCAACATCAACATCAACATCAACATCAACATTAACAACAACAACAAGAAACTTCGCCACGTCAAAACGTACGGGTGTGTCCACGGCACAGCCAACTCTTTTTTTTTTAAAAAAATTCTGTAAAAAAATAAATTTACTCTAGATGTTTAGAGATTTTCCTTTGGAAGTCCGGGAAAATTTAGGGGAAAATTCTTAACAATGCAACCTTTTGTATTCAATCGAATGAAAAAAGCTTCATTGAAATGAAAATGAAATGGTCAAATGATGATTTTTTTTTTTTTTTTGTTTTTTGTCAACATCAGAAGGCAAACATCAAGCGAAATGATTTTGATGACCAAAAGATTTGACAAGAGGCAAAATAAAAACTTTAAAAGGAATTTATTATTATCTTGATGGCATTTAAGGGAGGTCTTAGGCAAATCTTGATGACATTTAAGAGAGGTCTTAGGCAAACAACTTTGTTGGAAATTGATGTGTTTTATTGATTATTGTTGCAAAAGTATTCAAGAATTTGAAATTCTTAATCAATCCTTCTAATAAGAAAGATTATGCAGCGCATAAAACTCGGCTTAAAAAGCGCGTTTTTAAATTTATTTCAAATTACCGATTTATTATAAAGTAACAATTTGTCCAAAAAGTAACTCTGAACTAAATATAAGCGTTGTGTTTATGCAACGAAGGGAAAAACAAACGAAGTTTTCAGTTGAGAAAAACAAATTTTTCAATTGCTGTAAATTAAGAATCATTCGCGTTTATGACAAACGAATTTTATTTCCTGCAACTAAATGACGCGTTTCTCGCAACTGACTATTATTATGTCAACTGTTGAAACGTTTGCAAATAACGATTTCAAGCACGACAAACGAAGCTCGTTTGCGGCGAACTGGCGATAAACGTTTTTTTTCCTTGCTTGTAGTTCTACATATCGTCTGCCAAAATGTGCGACTTTGGAAAATTTTTTTTTGGTTTTTACATAGAACAAAGGTTCAAAAACAACTTTTTCCGCGATTCATAAATTTCTTAATATTTCATATTTTCATTGCATTTTGGTAACAGATGCATGGTGCACAGATAAAAGGTGCATTCAAACGTCTATTTTCGAATGAATTTCTTTTTTCAGATAATCCAAAGCCGAACTATGGTGTGGCCCGATTTTCACCTTTTACTTTAATACACGAACTTCAGCGCCATCTTTATGCATGAAAAATAAATACTTGTAAAAAATATGCAAATGAACATGCAACATTTTTTTTTTTTTTTTGTGTAAAAAATTAACTTTTTGAAAACATCTTCTAAACTATGCCTTTATTTAACCCGACTTTGCCTTAAACCATCCTAAAGAAATTAATTATTTTTGTTTTTTTTTAAGAGTGTTATTTTACTATTTTTTCCTAATTTAAAGGTAAAAAAAAACACTTTGGCGCCGTTAAATTTTCTACAGGTTATAACCTACTTTTAATAACATACGACCAATTTTTTATTGAAACTCTAAAGAAGTGTCTTTTGACATGGCGAAGTTACGTTTAACCGCGCAGGTTTCCAAAAAAGTTGAAAAAGGCATTTTTCAAAAATATATCGACGATTGCATTGAATTGTTACTCAATGAGCATATGATTAAAAAATGCTACGACCGCAAAGATTAATTCTTTGATTTCATTATAAAAAAAAACAAACAAAAAAAAATAAAAACGTCATCGGGACGTGGTGGGAGCTGCTTAAGCAACGCAACTGAAAATTTGTTACATGGAATTAGTACTCGCTGAGTATTAGTGCTAGGATTAAAAATATGATACACCAATAAAGGCCTATTCTAAACCTTTACAACAAAATTAGACAAGAAATTTCTGACGTTATGGGGACACAGAGAGCGCCTCTCAAAAATCGGCAATGCAACATTCTTGCAACGGCGTTGCATTGAATTTTTACTCGGTGAGTTATAAGCTACGATAAATGTTTGAAAAGGAAAATGAAGGATTTATACTTGGCCTTACAACGAAAATAAAAAAAAAATCTGACGTCACCAGGTCCTGAATAAAGCACCTTATGTAACAGAAATGTAATATCGTTGCATGAAATTATTACTCACTCAGGAGATGTGCTACGGTAAATTTTGTTTTACGACAGCATATATGAGTTATTACGCCTCACAACTAAAATAAAGAAAAAATTCTTATCGTCATGACTTCAGGGTGGCAAACACAAAATGCAGTAAAAATGCTATAACCTTGAAAAAACGTTGTATGGAATTTTCACTCTGTGACTACTGGCATAACGGTCATTTTTAAGGAATGAAAATGAAGGTGAAGTCTGGAGTCCATACAAAGACCGATTTTTTTTAATTCTTTATTGCTTTTCAAAATGTTCTCCTTTATGATCAATACATTTTTGCAGGCGTTTAACCCATTGTCATTTGTTCGTTTCAACATCTTAACCATTCTGCTTGCGACACCACCAAAAAAAACAGTTTTTGAATGCATCAATGTCTTTTTCTGGCGTCAAACATCGATGTCGACGCAGTTTGTCCTTGATGTTCGGGAGCAAAAAGAAGTCATTGGGTGCCAAATCAGTACTGTACGGCGGATGACACATCGATTCGATGATTTGAGTGCTCAGAAACGCCTCAAGCTCGCATTGTCTTGACCAAGAATAACTCATCGGCGCTTATTTGTTTCTTTATTTCACGGAATATATCTTCTTTTTTTCTTGTCTCAACAGGCACCATGGCAAAAATATAAAAAATTTTTTTTTACCAAAAATTCGGTCTTTATATTTATTCCCGAAATATATGTAGTAATCCGTGTAGTAAATATTGCAGTGGATAGAAAAGATTTTAAAAAAATTATTATTAAACCTGTACACTAGGGCGTATCGAATTACAATTTTTGTTCGAATTTCACATTCTAAGAGGTCTCAAAAGTTGCATGGGGTTGTCAAGATCAACCAAAAAAAATTTTAAGAAAAAAAAAGGATGTATTTCTGCCCCGCAAGGAAAAAGTTGTTTTTTGAGGAAAACAGTAAAAATTAAAGACCTTAAAATGCTTTGACTTTTATAAAAAAAAAATACGTATGTCTTAAAACAAAAGTAAGTACAGGTTTAAACTAACAATATATTGGTAAACACGATGCCACTCACGATTTTTATCCACAGTGTCCTGTGTGAAGGATATTCGAAGCAAAAGTTGAAATCGAGATAGCACAGACCTTTTGATTGTTACCCAATAGTCTAAATTTTGGTGGTATTAATTATAGTGTTAACGTATTCCCTAAATTTGACGAATTCATAATTATCATAATTTTTGCATATGCATTTTCGTATTTTTGAGAAATGTATACTTGAATGCAATTTTTTAAGTAGTAATATACGTAATATACTATTACTAATTTTTTAAGTAGTAGTAATAGTAATATACGAAAATGCATATGCAAAAATTATGATAATTATGCTACTAGCATGCTACTAGCTAGAAAATGCATATGCAAAAATTATGATGATTATGAATTCGTCAAATTTAGGGAATACGTTAACACTATAATTAATACCACCAAAATTTAAACTATTGGGTAAAAATCAAAAGTGCTCTGCCATCTCGATAGCAACTTTAACTTCGAATATCCTTCACACAGGACACTGTGGATAAAAATCGTGAGTGGCATCGTGTTTACCAATATATTGTTAGTTTAAGCCTATACTTACTTTTGCTTTATGACATACGTAGTTTTTTTTAGAAAAGTCAAAGCATTGTAAGGTCGTTATTTTTTACAGTTTTCCTCAAAAAAAAACTTTGTCCATGCGGGGCAGGCACAACCCCTTGCATGCTGTCTTTAGATGACACTTTTTCTGAAAACTTTTCCACTTTAATGGAAAACGCCTTTAGTGGTTATAATCAACAGCTTAAATAAAGAAAAACGTCTCTACAAGTACCTAGTTTGTTTCAAATAATTCTCGTAGATAATGAACGCAATAAAAATTCTTCACACGCTCTCTTCTCTGACCTTAATAAGGCAGTTAACGGTTACTAGCTGATGACCGCAAAGATTCAGCAAACCAACAACAAAACATTACTTACATTTTTGTATTCAAAAGTAAAATTTAGTTTATCGGGTCCATAAAATGGGTGCGAACTTTTATTGTCTCAGACAAACACAAAATATAAATACAAAAAAGTTTTTTTATGGAATGCAATTGTTGTATTTATTAGATAAAAGTGTTCCAAAATATTAGACAACATAATATAAGCAACGCAGGTTATATAACTCGAAAATGATACTCTCGATGAGTTTTACTAGCTAGTCAATTTGTCATAATTGTGTGGGAAAACAAGTTAATTCGTAAAATGTTAGATAGCTACTTGTTTACGATCAAACAACTTTTTAAATATTATAAAAAAAATCAGTTTGAGTTTCAATTTTATTTCCTGAAACGATCCTTACAACTTTCAGAAATCCAAATCGTCGCTTAGTTCAAAAAGAAATGGTTATTAAAATCACATCATGTTCATCGCAACAAAGTAAGCTACATTGCAATAGTTGCATGGCACAAATTATACAAAAACAAACCAAATGCCTTAAGAACATAAAATTATCATCATCATCATCGTCATTATCGTCATCAAAAACACCATCAACAGCAAAGTAGTAGAGGCAGCAGCAGTTTTAATAACAAACACCGTCCTATCTATCTGTCGGTTTGTTGGCCATGTTAACACTTAAAAGTCATAGTTTTCACAAAAAAACGTGCGGAACTTTTTGTAACTCATAAAAATATAACTTTTTTATCATAAAACTTTTACGAAGCACAAAACAACAAAGTCAAGAAAATAGACAAAAAAAAAAAAAAACAAAATCTTTTTCCCACCAGTTCAACCAGGCAAAATTTTGACCAACTTTCTTGTAGTTGTGACAAAAGTCAAGCAAAAGTATTTCAACGATTATGCTTCAACTTGTAGATAAAGAAACTTCAACTGCTTCAACAACGAAATGTTGTTGCTTTTTGCATTTTTTTTTTTTTTTTTGGTTTGGGTTTTTATGCTTGTCTTTTTGTTTATTTTTTGATTCATTTTAAACCTTGGCGTTTATTTAAAGACTTTTTTGTGTATATGGCCCAGATAATGATATAGTTGTTGTTGTTGTTGTTTTGAGTTTCATTTTAATTTACAAAATTCTAATCATTTGTCATATATATGAATTTAATTACCTTGTTTTTGAAGTTAAGCTTGAATTGTGTGAACTCTTTTCTTGGGTGGGCCTTTATGTAGTTTTATTGAATCATTTATGTGGAATTCTCGTTTGAACTCAGGTTTTTTTTTGTTTGCTTGACACGCAGTTTAATTTTTTTTTTTCTTGAAGTTTATGTTTACATTGTGTTGAGGTCATTCCCATAGCCTTACTTAAGTTCACTGCTACTATGGCTAACATAGTTAAGGAGCATTTTATTTCATTATCTCTTATTCATTGTTATGATCCACTATAATGCTTAATTCTGTTAGTGATGTACCCTATCATCAGGGTATGATTTACGAGTATTTCAAATGCACAAATCTTCTTTTTAATAAAACTAATGCGACTTAAGTAAACGGAACTTACCTTGCAGAGCTTTAGTCAACTTAACTTTGATTAACTAAACTTTACCTAACTTAACTTAACATTAATTTACTAAAAGTAACTTAACTCAACTTAAGTTAGGATAAGTAACCTTACCCTATCCATTATACTGTTCCTAATCTCATGCAACTTTTCCGTACCTTACACTTACCCTTACCTTACCTTAATTTACCTTACCTTACCTTCCTTACCTTACCTTACCTTACCTTACCTTAACTTAACGTAACTTAACTTTTCTTACCTTGCCTTACCTTACCTTACCTTGCCTTATCTTACCTTACCTTACATTACTTTACCTTACCTTACCTTGCCTTACCTTACCTTACCTTACCTTACCTTACCTTACCTTACCTAACATTACCTTACCTTACCTTACCTTACCTTACCTTCCCAGAAATTACACCCATTATTTAACTATATCACAAGATGCATTTATTCATTTTAATACATTAACTCATTGAGAATTATATCGCACCTTTTTTTGCGAATGTTGAAAATATCATTGCAGCGATCAACAGAGCTGAGAATGTAGCTAAATGCATTACCCCACAATGACCTCAACCAAAAAACTTTCTTCTAAGACCATTCGTGTGTGAATTTTGAGAACTTCTGACAGGAATTCTCAATTAATACAGATCAACTGATTGTTCTTAGCGGCACATTCACTGATATTCCTGTTGATGATGGATGCCTTTCCATGATGATGTCTTTAATTATTAATGATTACTATGGCTAAGTTCTATGAGTTCCCATGGAGCAAGAATTATCAATCAAATCTTATAAATGAATTGGTGATAACTCCATCAGGAGCAGCAGCAGCAACAACATCAACAACAACAACAACAGCAACAACAATAACAACAAGCAATCAAAACAACAGTATTAATCCTATTGTTTATTATAACATACTTATATTGATATAATATCTGAGTTTGGGTTGAACTTTAGGCCAGAAAATAATAATTAAAGCAAATAACACTATTGTTGTTACTGTAGTTGTTGTTGTAGTTGTTGGGGCTGCGTGTGGTCGCTGCTCGGTCGTCGGCCGGTTTAAGTCAACTTTTGATGCACACAAAGTGATGATAAGAATGGATGATGCATGCCGCTGATGGCGTTGATGTTGATGATTCTACAAATAATAGAACTTAAAGCATGTTATTGATTGCCTTTTGTTCGCTGTTTCATTGTGGTTATGAAGATGCACCTTCTACTGGGTAGGCGAGTGCAGCGTGTAGGCAAGAGCAAGCTGTAAGCGTAAATTAATTTTCAGTTATTTGTAGAATTTACATAATTCCTGAACGCTGTGAACCACACGCCGTTAAACGCCCATTTTCGGCTAAGATTTTCAACAGTCTGTCAGTTTTTTGATGGGCGCTGAGCGGCAATCTGAAGAAATGAGCTTAGAAATTAATAATTAAGTTATTTTGAGCACTTGTGTAGCGTTTCCCAACGGTTATCGACTTGATTATTTTAAGAATTTTCCTATGGTTTCAACTTAATTAAGCGGCTTTGTTGCGCATCAAAGTATGCAACAATTCCAACAAAAACCCTAGAAAGTTAACCAATTAATTTAGATCTCCTCTGATATTGGAGATAATTAATAAAATAATAAGTTCTATGTAAATTGAAAATATGAAATTATTTTTTTAAAGAGTAATACAGAAATGATTTTTTTGTATTTTTATTAAATTCTTATAATTTATAATTATTAACAGTAAGTTTGCCTTTACTTGCGGCTGGATTCTACTGAAATTCATTATAGCAAAAAAATTTAAATTTTTTTAAAAAACAAATAAATTTTAATTTAATTTATAATATATTGAGAATTTTTTGAGTGTATATTTGATAAAATATCCTTATCCTTATCCTTAACCTTATCCTTATCCTTATCCTTATCCTTATCCTTATCCTTATCCTTATCCTTATCCTTATCCTTATCCTTATCCTTATCCTTATCCTTATCCTTATCCTTATCCTTATCCTTATCCTTATCCTTATCCTTATCCTTATCCTTATCCTTATCCTTATCCTTATCCTTATCCTTATCCTTATCCTTATCCTTATCCTTATCCTTATCCTTATCCTTATCCTTATCCTTATCCTTATCCTTATCCTTATCCTTATCCTTATCCTTATCCTTATCCTTATCCTTATCCTTATCCTTATCCTTATCCTTATCCTTATCCTTATCCTTATCCTTATCCTTATCCTTATCCTTATCCTTATCCTTATCCTTATCCTTATCCTTATCCTTATCCTTATCCTTATCCTTATCCTTATCCTTATCCTTATCCTTATCCTTATCCTTATCCTTATCCTTATCCTTATCCTTATCCTTATCCTTATCCTTATCCTTATCCTTATCCTTATCCTTATCCTTATCCTTATCCTTATCCTTATCCTTATCCTTATCCTTATCCTTATCCTTATCCTTATCCTTATCCTTATCCTTATCCTTATCCTTATCCTTATCCTTATCCTTATCCTTATCCTTATCCTTATCCTTATCCTTATCCTTATCCTTATCCTTATCCTTATCCTTATCCTTATCCTTATCCTTATCCTTATCCTTATCCTTATCCTTATCCTTATCCTTATCCTTATCCTTATCCTTATCCTTATCCTTATCCTTATCCTTATCCTTATCCTTATCCTTATCCTTATCCTTATCCTTATCCTTATCCTTATGCTTATGCTTATCCTTAAAAAAAAAGGAAAAATGAAATAAGTCCTAAATAAAATTTGATAGGGGCTTAATAATGAAATAAGACCCAAAAAAAAAATGAAACATACCCAAAATTTGAGAAATAGTTCCCAAAAATATGGAAAGTTTTTGGGACTTATGTCATTTTTTTTTTTGGGTTTATTTCATTTGTGGGTTATTTCGTGCATCCAATTAACCTTTGTAAAATGAAATAATTTTATCATCAATGTGTATTGAAATGAAGGTGTGTGGGGCAAGGTGGAAACTAAATGAACGATAAATTAAATTTTATAAAATTTATGATTATGAAATCCTACAAGTGTGATTTTGTAAAAAATTGTTATTTCATTAGATAGAAATTTGTGTTTAAAATACGTACACTTTTAGATAATGCTCTCCATACAACTTTTGGAAACATACCACCCAAAAAGATTGAAAATATATATGCGTCAAAATCAATTTTCATCATTTTTTAATTTATTAACTTTAATGAAATCTTATTCAAATAACTAACAATCGGCATCTCTCGTATTTAAATCGGAAGAAAATTGACGGATATTCATTTTAACATTTAACCATCGCAGGACATTGTTAACATCTTGAAACGATTTACTTTGAAAAACTAAGCGGCCGCTGTGGCCGAGTGTGTTAAACAGTACTTCTATTATTAAAAGACTTTTAAGCATTGATACTGAAGAATATCAAAGAAAAAATAAATTTTAAAGACTGAAAAACACTCGAACATTGCTTGGCTATAAAAAAAATTAACATTGAAACTTAAAACAATTGAAAACAATCAGTAAATTTAATATTTCTAAACATGTTGCACTTGTAGAAAAATAAACACAATCAAAATAAGCAAGTAATAAGCAGTAAAAGAACAACTGACGCTTTATATCAGTGTTGAACAGCTTTGCCCAGCGATGCCAGATTTTGGGAGGGATCATTCCCGTTTTGTCCATGCATCTCAAGGAGTTATTCCCGTTCTTCCCTTAATATTTTCCCTTTTTTGAAAAAGTATGTAAAAGTACGTGGCGTCCGTGGTGTAGTTGGTTAAAGTGCGTGGCCGCTATGTCAACGAACCTGGAGATCCAGGTTCGAACCCCAGCAGCAACAGAAAATTATTTGAATTAAAATAATTTTTCTGTACGGCCGCCACCTCTCTACAGACAATGGCAAACCTCAGAGAGGTATAAAAATGCCATGTAAACTTCTTGAGAATAAGAACATTTCGTTCATCGCCGTTTGGAGTCGGCGTTAAGCCTGTAGGTCCATTTCTCGGTCAATTGTGTACAAACTTAATAACACGCACAACACAATTGATCCTAAGAAGCTAGGTCAAAGTCCTTTCAAGGGCTGAAATGGCCAGTTATTTATTTATTTTTATTTATGTAAAAGGAAAAAACAGTAATTTTCTTTATTCTTCAGTCTTTTATTTCATAACAATTAAACCATAACAATTAAATCAATAACCTTAGTAGTTATAAAAAAGATTCAGGCCCATAATGAGTAATTTTTTTCGCCCGTAATCGGAAAACAGAATTTCCGTTTTTAAGATAGCTGGTAAGACTTTACCTTTGAATTTTTTTGAATTTTTTTTACACTCAAGAATATTGACCGTTGATGAACCCATTTGCACTAAAAATTTCCAAACGATCTTGAGCTTTATTTGAAAGAAGAAACTATGTTTAAGCTTACAGCTGATGATAAATCAAATTTAATTCACAGGCTGATTCAGATAATAATAAAATTAAATGCTAACGGAGAGTGACTCCGATAATTTTAAAATGTATATAAATCAGGGACATAACTGTTATGCAACTTTTATTGAATTGGTTAAAATAATGATTAAAATCGATTAAAATGCATTTCAGTTACAAATAACTGTTATTTTTAAGAAAAATTTTTTTTGGTTGCCGCATAACTTTTATTTTTGAGGAATAAATTTTTAGGTTGACTGATAACAGTTATTTTCTAGAATGAGATCTTTTAGGTTATTAGTGTCAAATATCAATAAAAAGTTTCGCTTTTAGTTTTTTTATTATTTTTGTAATGTATTTATGTTTCAATACAGTTTTAAAAACATTATTTGCTTCAAAGTTTCTTCTGAAATATTGCGGAGATCACTTAAAAAAGCTTTAAAGCTGAGAAAGATCGCTTCACAGTAACTTGAGCTGCAGGTATTGCAAGGACAATGCAAGATAATTGCCATAAAAGGGTGATGCATATTTCTGCTTACTCCAATATTCGAGAAGGTCAGCGTCAATGCCTATACATGGTGGCTTGAAATTCTCAATTTCTGTCGAACTAAATTACCAAACATCAGTGCAATACAACTAAAACCGCCTGAAATATACAATTTTTATTGAATTGTGGGCAGTAAAAGGTGGTTTGGCAATATTTTACCTTATGAAACTAGATATTAACCTTAATAACATGTGTTTTAAATTTGCTGGCATTAGGTGTTACCGGTCGTGAGATATTAAGCAGCATGAGTATGCACCAACGATTTTATATGAGCTCTTATACATAGATGACGTTAGATGATTTCCTCATACGGGTACCGACCACGGCTAAGAGGTCCCAAAACAAAAAAGTCAACTTTTTTTTTAAATTTTTGACACGAACAACCGAAAAAATCTCATTTCAGAAAATAACTGTTATTAGTCAACCTAAAAATTTATTCCTCAAAAATAAAAGTTATGCGGCAACCAAAAAAAAATTTTCTTAAAAATAAAAGTTATTCATAACGCATATTTTTATGGATTAAAATTACCCAACTTTTTCTGCTGTGAAATAAAAAATAACAATTATTTTCGGTCCCTGATATAAATACAAAATGTGGAAAAAAAATAAATATATTTTGTTGACTTTGTGACGAGATGAAGCTTTTGGCACATTAACGCAGCCAATACGATTTTCCCCGTTTTCCCAAATGGGTCGAAAATTCCCGAAAAACGGGTAAAATTCTCACTTCTGGCAACACTGGCTTTGCCCCGAAATACATTCACAAAAGCAAAAGCACGAATATATCTCACATACAGTGCGACGAAAGCTTCAGTTTGGAATCACCGTCGTTTAACAGCTTTTTAGAGCTTTCAAATTATTAATGATTTACCAGAATACGAAAATTTCCTTTACATAACAAGAACATTAAAAAGCTTTACAATTCCTTGTTATGTTAACAAGCAGAATAATAAATGAAGCATATTTTTATTGAAACACTAAATTAGTTGGAGTTGTTGAAGCTTATTTAACATTTATATGCAATTTTATTCATGTGTTTGTCATAATTTTTCAAAATTTCTAGAAAAACCGTGTAACAGTTCCTCTGCTTATATATACAAAATATTTATAAAAATACTTGAACAAAACAAAGCAAATTATTAAAGTTTAACTGTTTTCAACATACATATATATTCTAAAGAAACTTTATGACCTTATTTCCAATACATACATATAACAACAGTTAAATTTACGAGTAATGTTATAATTTCGAATTGAGATATAAAATATAAAACTGCTGTGTTACGACTAGGAAATGCTCATTCGTAGATTTAGAGCTGATAAAAATAAAAATTCAAATAATTTTAGGAAACACTCGTAAATCGCGTGGATAAAAATGATTTTGTGTGCGCAGTGAAGTGAAGATATTAAGTATTCTACTATTCTTAATAGCAAAAAAAAACAAAAACTAGTAAAATCCGGCCACTGCATCGATTGTGGCATCAAGTGATTCTTAGCTGCATCAGCAGGCAGTCAGTCAGTCGTCAACGACGTACCGAAAGCATTTGTCAAAGCTAACGGCTCGCATGGCACGCAAACACACTCACCCACACACTTTCCTCCCCCCCTAACACACACACACACACCGTACCATGCGCCCGCATTTACACACTCGAAGCTCTTGACTTGTTTGAGTGCTTTTGGGACTTTTGAGATAGTTTTCCTATTTTCACTGTGACAGCGCGTGCCACAACCAACTCCCAAAAGTACTCGACCAAAGAACAAATATGTGATGTGCTCCAACGATTCAGGAATCCCCCTATCGAAAAAGACAACACCGCAACATGTATGCGTCAAGCTGTCCCAATTGCATTTATTCCACACCATCTAGTTCAAATCTCATTCTCTGTGCATCACAAGCTACATAAATACAATTTCGCATTTCGGCCATAAATAAATGAAATTTGGCCAAAACGTATAAAAAAAAAATAAAAAAAAAAACATGCAAACAAATTTCCTCGCATTACGACGCATGCACAAACAATTTTTTATGTGACAAAATTAATGGGTATATAAGTGTGATCATACGTGCGTATATGCTGTGTGTGTGTGTGTTTTGTGTATGTGTTTGTGATTGTGTGTGTTTGTATCCATTTGCCCGTTCAATTGTTCCCTTGGGTGAAATAGTGAAAAACCACACACGCTTTACTCTGTGGCAGCCCGTGGCTTGGTGGTTGATTCGATGAAGAACGCACTTTAAAAATGTTGACTGATTGAAGCTACACGACACGCTGGTTTAGTGCAGAAATGTGTACAAAGTGCCCAAAAATGAGATTTGCAAAAAAAAAAAAAAATAAAAAATGTGCCAGAGAGAATTGCAACTGAAAATTTAAGGCAGCATTAATATATTTTCCCTTTTAAAGAATACTCTCAAAGCTCTTTAAAAGTGTCGCAGAGGAATTGAGAAATGAACATTTCAAAATTTACGTAGCTTGTAGATATTTTCATTGACGTTTTGTATAATTTTGGAATTTTCAATTTAATTGATTTAATAACTTGCGCGGCAAAACAAACTTTTATTGTAATTTTCACATCAAAGCTCTTAAAGAGTGTCGCAAGGCTGTTGAGAACTGGAAATTTAGAAAAAAAACTTATTTCTTACTAAATTCTTGTTTACATTTTCTATCATTTTTTAATTTGTTATTTCTATGATCGAATAATTGTTTAATGTAAGCAAATATTTGTTTAAATTTTCTCTTCAAAGGAGAGCATTGAAAGCTTTTAAAAAGTTTTGTAGTATTTCTTTTTTAGTTTTGAAAAAAGGATTTCAGGTGGAATACCTATTCAGTTATGTCTGCCGGGATCGAACCCGAGACCTCTGGGATAGCAGTCGAGCACGCTACCTACTCGACTATTGAGGCCGCCTTAAAAGCTTTTGAAGAGTGTCGTCAAGAATTTAAGAAATGAAAAATTTTAAAAAATTATAATTCTTGTTGATAGCTTTGTTATATTTTTATAATTTTTTTAATTTTTCATTTTATTCAACCAAGAACTTATCGTGCTTTTCTCCTTAAAGCAAAAACAATTTTTCTCCTTAAAGCTTTCAAAATGTGTCGACAGGAGTTCAGAATTCAAAAATTATATTCTCTGCTGATATTTTCGTTCACTTATTATATAATATTGATCCAAGAACATACACTGCGACAAAAAGAGCTTTTACAGCTTTTAAAAAAGTGTCGCAAGAAGGTCGCAAAGGAGTTGAAAATTTAAAAATTTCAAATATTTTATTCTTTGCATGAATTAATATCTGCTTTCTTTTATTCTTTTATTCAAGAACTGGAAATTTTTTAAAATTCTCACCTCATGACATCATCTTAAGGGACTCTTAAAACCTTTCAAAAACAGTCACAAAGGAGTTCAGACATACATAAAAATTTGTTCAATGTAAATATTTTCTGTTCATATTATCTATAATTTTTAATTTTTTATTCAATTGTTCTAAAAAAAAAAGGTTTCCCAAAAGTTGTTAAAGAGTCTCGCAAGGGAGTTAAGAGATGGAAATTTTGAATAAATTTTCTTCCTTAATGTTTTGTTGATAATTTCAAGTTTAACCTGCATTAATCCCAGAACTGACACTGGAAAAAATGTCTTTCAATTTTACTTTTAAAAGAGTCCCCTTAGAGTTTATAAAAAATGTCGCAAATTAGTTGAGGATGAAAAATTTAGAAAAGTGATGCTTTTCGTTGATTTATTCATATAGATTTTTTTATAATATTTTGATTTTTCATTTCGTTGATCCAAACACTAACGAAAAAAAGGAGTTTTAAATCTGTTTAGGAGTGTTGCAAAGGTTTTGAGCATTGAAAATTAAAAAAAGCGCTTTCGTTTTCATTTTAAAATTTTTTCTGACAATTGAACCTGCAAAATTTTTATTTAATTTTCACTAGATAGGAAACATCTTGAAATTATTATAAAATGTGTCGCAAAGCAGATGATAATTTGAAAATTAAGATAAATTATGTTCGAATTTATATTTTCAATCACATTTTCTAAAATTTTTTAATCTGTTATTCTATTGATCCAAGAATGTGATCGGCGAAAAAAATTATTTAAACTTTTTCATTACAAAGTGCCTTAAAAGCTCTAAAATAAATGAAAATAGAGTTTTAAATGGAAATTTTGAAACATTTTCCTTGATTACATTGAACACTTTTAATTAAATTGATCCAAAAATTACCAATAAAAAAAATTTTTTTTTAATATCACGTCAAAGAAGTCTCTTTAAGCTTTTAAAAGTGCCGCACAGCAGTTAAGAATTCGAAATTTTGAAAATGTTCTTGAAATTTTCGTTACGTTTTTCGACGTATTGTCAATAATTTTGCTTTCATTCCAAAAAAAAAATTGTTTAAATTTTCACTTCAAAGGAGTTCCCGTAAAGCAGTGGGGCCCAAGAAATTTTAAGCGCGGGTCAATTCTTAAAAAAACAAAACAAACAGAAAATGTTGCTCATCGATGCTTCATATCATGAAGTACACTGCCAGTGCACTGCTACAAGTCTTACAGGCCTATTCCGGTGAGTTGACAAAGTTCAACATATTGACAATAGTAAATATATTGACAATTGTCAATATTTCATATTCTCGTTTAATTCTAAAAGCTCTTTTCTTGACACAGTTGTCAATAGCAAAAGAGGTGTTGACAGTGAATTTTGTATGTAGATATCCAGCTGCTGCTGGTTTGTTCCCTCATATTTTTCTCGCCAAATAAAATAAAAGATTAAAAATGTTTAATAGTATATAATACATATTAATAAAACAAAAAGAACTAACGAATAAAAACAAAAATAAAGAACAATAAGAATAAAAATTATTTCGTCCATTTTCTCGAAATAATTTAAACACTGTCAAAACAAAGGAGGCAACACCTCCTATATACAGTATTAATCAAATATGTTGTGGGGGAACAACAAGATTCAAGTACAAAATAAAATTTTTATGTTTTTGTTTCTGTAAATATTTGTAAATGATTTAAAAATATTGAAGCGTTTTAAAAGATTGTGAAAAGAAAAAGCGTAGTTCTCTTTTGATTTAGAATATATAGTGATTAAAAGTTCCTTCTTGAAAGTGTGCTATCTCTGAAAGTTTCGGAGATATTTCATCACAGCTGGTATCATTGAAAAGGTAAATTGATAGCTTTTATTATACTTGTTAAAATTTTTACTAAATATCTTCATGGTTTTTCAGACATAACGATTTTACTTTTTTTTATGATTCGTTGTTTCAATAAACTTATTTTAAAGAAAAAAATTCATTATTATGGAAGTTATTATTATAATATTATTATTGTTATTATAATATTATTATAATAAAAAAGTCATATTTTTATCCTTCAATTTGATATATAGTTTTTTATAGTAACTGTTAAACTGTCCGAGTTATCACACTTTTAAGAAATAACTTTGAACCAATATACTTCTAAAAGAAAAGAGAAAGACATTTTTTTGTGCCATTTTTTAAAGGTTTCAATATTTAAATCTATAATATCAAAAGAACTAACAAATTCTCAACGATAAATTCATATTTTCATTTAAAAAAAGGAACTTAACAAAATTGGAGTAATTTTTTCAATAAAAGTGCAACAATTAACAGCTGCTTTCTGACAACATGGTGAATAAATAAAGCTTTTCATTTGTCAAGTGTTCGCCTGAATAGGTTTTACAAGTCAGGTTGACAAAACATTGACAAATTATTTCTTGTAAATTGACAGCCAGAATAGGTCTGTTAATTTCTATTACAAGGTCTATTCCCGTATTTGCAAGTTTGTGAAAACTTTCGAAAACTTGCACAAGTTTTTACTTAGTTGCGTTCCCGTACACCAAAAACTTGCAAAAGAGAGCAACAATGAGAGAGAAAAAACATTTCCTCTCCTTGCGATAAGTTGCAAGTTTCTGCTACACAAATTTCGTGTAGTAAAAACTTGCAAGTTGTCATGTGTTGAGAGAAATGTCAAAATTTGCGCTAGAATTAAAAAAAAAAACAGGCCGACAAGTGCATCAAGTAAAAATTTGCGCTAAAAATGGCGATAAAAAGACAAATATTCAAATAAGTTGTTCGCCAGGCACATATAGAATATATTTATATTAAATCAATTAGTGCAGCTAATTTATCAGACATTGTCGAAATCTTTAAAAATATTTTTTCGTTTAATTGACCAAATGTTTGACCAACATATGTTTGATCAAAACTGCAAGTTTTTACTAAAAAGCGTTCCCGTACTTTTTGCTCACTCTCTTGAATTTTACAGCTTGCAAGTTTTTGCTACAAAAGTAAGGGAACAGACCTACAATAACAAGGCTTACATGAAAAATTACTCGACACACAAGTAACGGGACAGTCAGCTTCAGCATCGAGATCATCGAGTGTGCATTTTTTATTTTGGCTTTGCATGCATTTGTTTGCGTAAAGTTCGCTGGAAAATGTGCTGAGCACTGAACGAGTGCAGTTTGTGTTGTTATTTTTTGCAAGTGTTCTTCGATTTTGGCTCATCGCAAAGACAAACTTAAGATAGAAAAAATATTTAGGGCCACGAGGGCCATACGGACCACTACGTTGGCATATTTGCCGTAAAGCTATTAAAAATGTCGCAATGGAATTTAGAATTGAAAATTTTTAAATATTATAATATTATATTCCTTGTTGTTATTTGGAACACATTTTCTATAAGTTTTCAACTGTTTATTATATTGATTTATTTAACACTGCGATTAAAATTGTTCAAAATTTTCATTTGAAAGAGTGGCCTTAAAGCTCTGAAAAAATTCCTCATAGGAAGTGAAAGTTGAAAATTTTGATAAATAATTTTTTTTATATATATCTACATATATGTATATCTATTTTTTTTACATTTTTGCAAAAACACTGGAAACAATTTGTTATAGTTTCCACTTAAAAGGTGTCTCTTTAAATCTCTTAAAGAGTGACGCAAAGGAGTTGAGAATTGTAAGCATAAAGGAAGCAAAAAGGTATGCTTTGTTGATATTTCTGCTAAAATTTTCTGTAATTGAGTTATAAAATTGTGGCATTTTTTTAATAAGTTTATTTCTTTTATAATTCTTAAAAAACATATTTTTTAAGAATTATATTGTGAGCTTAATGCCAAATAATTCATGAAGTAACAGGTTGCTACAACAACAAGTTTTTTTTTGTTGGCATTAAGCTCACTCAATTAAGAATTGTTTGGCATTAAGCTCACAATATTATTCTTAAAAAATATGTTTTTTAAGAATTATAAAAGAAATAAACTTATTAAAAAAATGCCACAATTTTATAACTCGTGTAAACTGGTGCGAGCACGACCTACGAAAACATGATGTAATATTATGTGTCTGCGCATATAATAAACATCTGCTTTCAAAAAAAAAACCTTCTTCACGCCTTCTATGGTTTAATACCAACAAAATGTTGGAACCTAGATTGATACGTGATAAAGAAGTAAACAAAAAAGCGCAACAACAAAATCTTTGCAGAATCAATGCAGTCAACTTTTTGAAATTTTGCGACTAGCAAAAGAGTAGAAAAACATTGCTTTGACAAAGTATAGCGCTTCTATAATTCCTCTTTGGTTTTATTGATCTTGCGCCTATTAGCTTGTCAAAGTTAGTGGACTGCTAGAACCACTGAGACTACTGATGAGTTGGAGTAGCGTCCGACGGAACCATGGTCTAGTCAGCTTGGTTTAGTTCTGCAAAGAACTTGTTGTTGTAGCAACCTGTTACTTCATGAATTATTTGGCATTAAGCTCACAATATAATTCTTAAAAAATATGTTTTTTAAGAATTATAAAAGAAATTTTCTGTAATTTTCTTAATTTTATTACTTTTAATCAAAAAAGATACACTTAAAAAAATGTTTGAGTTAAGCTTCATGATTTCGAATAAAATATTCCTAAATTTAGAAATGCTGCAGCGATAGTAAAATTTTAAATAATCCATATTATTAAAAGGGCTAGCAACAATCACAACAACAACTACAACTACAAACACCAACAACAACAGCAACAACAACAAAAACAACGAATAATTAGTTTGAATTGGCTTATTTGGCCAATTGGCCAGATTATGTTCATGTTCAGTTGCAGCTACTGTTGCACCATCCAATAAAAACGAAATTTAAGTCCGCCACCAGGGGCGCTTTTGTCGTCTGTTTATGGCAAATTACCAAATATGTAATACAATATATTGAGAGCGCACTTAATTCAAACCTGACACAAAAAACAACATCAAAAACAAGCAAATAAACAAAATAAATAAACTACCTAGAGCAATAAATATAAATTAATATTTATTGGAATTTTGTAAATCTGTAACGCGATAACGCTTTGCTTAATGTGGTCAAATTAATTGGACTTATGTAATTATTCTGGGGCTTCAAATTTATTTGTTCTAAATGTTCTAAATGCAGAATTATTTAACACTCAGACATTTGACATTCATAAATTATTATGTTTATTAAAAATATCAAACAGTTGTTTGATAATGATAATTTCAAAATAAATAATAAACAGAAATTTATGTAATTAATTTAAGTGCGTACACTATGAATAAAGACCAAATTCAATTGGTATCGACTCAGTAGAAGATTCTGTTTCGAACTCTAAATTTTTTGATTAATCTTTAGCTAAGCATAGGAAAAAATAATACATGTTTAAATATGCGAAGCAAAAAAGACTTTGAATTTAACAAAACAAAATAAAAAAAATTTGTCTGACCAAAGTCCAATGACTTATATCATGCACCAGCACGAGTTTAAAATATATTCATGTCCAAAAGAATCAGTAAAGAATTCAAACATAATGATTGGGTTTGTGCACCTGCCCTGACCACAGCTGGTTGCGTGTTTCCAAAAGTTAGGCAAAGTTCTTTGATTTTGCTTTATGAATGGTTTGGATTTTTTTTTTAAATGCAATTTAGGAACAAAACAAAACACTTTGAATATTGCATGTTTGAAAATCTTATAGAGAATGTATCAACAAGAAGTGCAGGGTTGCAAAGGCGTAATATTTATCTAACTGGTTATTTAGCAGTTGACAACAGTTGACATTTTTCATTTATAAGCCCAACAAACAAAATGATTCACTAATGTTATCGTTTATGAATCGCATTCTCGTACATTTCATTCATTAGCAATTATTAGAAGCGATTCACTTATAATATCGCGAGCGGAAGAAATTCCTCCTTCGTTAATGAATCGTCAAATCCAAAAAAAGGAATTCATTAACGATTCGCCAAAACTATAAGAAGCAATTCGTTAACGAGTCTCCAAAACTAAAGAAAGCAATACGATAACGATTCACCGAGATTAACCTTATCTTATCTATCTAATCTTAATGACAGAAATTTTGAATAAAAATTATATTGTGCACTTGGTATGAACCCGAACTTTCAAATGATATAAGTTTCATTCGAATTTGTTGTCTTTAAAGGAAGGTAAAATTTTGTGTTTACGTATTAATATATAAGATAGGAATAACAAATTTTTTGTTTATTAAATAAGAAACATAAATTTAATACGAATCGTTATATATAACTGAAGTCAATCGGTAACGCTAAAACTGAAAATAGTCGTTAAAAATAAAAGTAAAATAAATTGCTAAGGATGCGAGAAGAAAATTGCTAACGAATCGCTTAAATTTAAAGAATTGATTCACTAACGAGTTATAAAAATGTTGAAAGGCGATTCGAAAGCGAATCGTTGGAACTGAAAATAAATATTTACTTACTTACTTACTTATCTGGCGCTTACAACCGAAGGTCGGTTTTGGCCTCATATAAGGAATTGCGCCAGCCATTTCTGTTTTGCGCTTGCTGGCGCCAGTTGGAAACCCCAAGTGTAGTCACGTTATCCAACACCTGATCCTTCCAACGAAGATGTGGGCGTCCTCTTCTGCGTTGACCACCACCGGGCACCGAATCGAATATTTTTTTCGCTGGAGCGTCGTTTTCCATTCGCTCAACATGACCTAGCCAGCGGAGCCGCTCGATTTTAATACGCTTAACTATGTCGATGTTAGCGTACAGCTCATACAGCTCGTGGTTCCATCGAATTCGGTACTTGCCACTGACGCAGATTGGACCGAAGGATCTTTCTCTCGAAGGCTCCCAAAGTCTTTTCATCAGAACTCCTCAACGTCCAGGTTTGTGCTGCATATAATAGGACGGGCATGATAAGTGACTTATAGAGCGTGAGTTTTGTTCGTCGATTGCCTACTCAATTGCCTCAATTGTCAATTGCCTACTCAGCCCAAAGTAACACATGTTGGCAAGAGTTATCCTTCGCTTTATCTCAATACTGACATCGTTGAAAGAGTTTACGCTGGATCCCAGGTAGACGAAGTCCTTAACAACCTCGAAGGAGATGTTGTCAACAGTGACGTGGTTTCCAAGACGCAGCTCGGATGATCTTCTCCATCATTAGGTTGAAAAAGTCGCACGATAAGGAATCACCTTGTCTGAAACCTCGTTTGGTATCGAATGGAGGAGTGAGGTCCTTCCCGATCTTAACTGTGCTGCTGGTGCTGCTCAGTGTCATTAATACCAAATACCAAATTCAGACATGGTGGAGTATAGATGATTCCTTATTGGACTGTCGAAGGCAGCTTTGTAATCGACAAAAAGATGGTGTGGTGTGGTGGTGGTGTGGTGGTGGTGTGGTGGTCTTCTCCAAGATTTGTCGTTGCGTAAATATCTGGTCTATGGTGGATTTGCCAGGTCTGAAGCCACACTGATAAGGTCCAATCAGCTGGTTTACGATGGGCTTCATTCTTTCACATAGTACGCTCGACAGGACCTTATATGCGATATTCAGAAGACTTATCCCACGGTAGTTGGCGCAAATTGTGGGATCGCCTTTCTTGTGGATTGGGCAGAGCACACTTAGGTTCCAATCGTTTGGAATGCATTCTTCCGACCATATTCTGTATAGAAGCTCATGAATGCATTTAAATAGAGCTTTGCCTACATTCTTGAAGAGCTCAGCAGGTAAGCCATCGGCTCCTTAAGCCGAGCTATAGCTTTCAAGACTTCACTATGGTCGGGCAGCAGAACTTCAACGCTGTCGTCCAAAATTGGGGATTCCGGGATATCATCTCTATTGGCGGGATTGTTGTCGTCGTCGCCATTCAGAAGTCTAGAGAAGTGTTCCCTCTATATCATCAGTGTACTCTGGATATCTGTGACTAAATTCCCATTTTCATCCTTGCAGGAAGAGGCCCCGGTCTTGAAACCATCGGCCAGGCGTCTTATTTTTTCGAAAAATATTCGAACCTTATTCCTGTCACTATGCATCTCAATTTTCTCGCACTCGATTGTGCGAAAAAAAATATTTAACCAGAAAAAAATTGTTTCTTTGCTTCGATTGGGCTAAAAGCATCTTGAATGGAATTTAACAAAGTCATCATTTCAATCGGTGCTTTCTTTAAGCATCAAGCCAACCTATGATGCAGCCGGAACGAAACTATTTGAAAACAATTAAAAAAAAAGTTTCATAAGCGATTCGTTAACGAACCACCCCTCGCCAAAATGTTTATTGGGAACGCACAAAATTCTTCATTGAAGGCTACTACACAGTGAAAGAAAAAACAGAACCCGTTGAATTTTATAACAAAAATTCGAGTTTAATCGTTACAATGAGAAAAATTAGAACAAATTTTCACTCTGAGAAGTACAGGGCTATACATTTTCTCCTTCGAAAAGGAAAGTTACAAAAATACACTAAAAATTCAGATTTTGATAATTTTTAATTTTTATATTGTCGAAACTTTGTCATTATACGGGGTATAAATGTCATTCAAATGTTCTCCACGGAAGTTTTTGCAGAACTCAATCCGTTTGAGGTAATTTTCGACGATTTTTGTGCACAACTCGGGCACTAGCACGGTCATGACTTGACAAATGTTGGTTTTTAACTGCTCAGTCCCGTATTACACACGTCAAGAGTTGACGGTCAACTCTTTCATTTGTCGATGAGAGACGTTGACATCAACGTAAGAGAGGGTAAGCTTAAAAAGGAATAGCAAAGAATTGACGTCAATTCTTGACCAATGTAAAAGGGGTCTCAAGATTTTTATCAAGAGGTTTATTCACGTAAAGACGATCTTTTCTGTGGCCCCATAAAAAAAAAGTCTAGAGGCATCAAATCGCACGATCTCGGAGGCCAATTAACATCACCAAATCTCGAAATAAGTCATCCTGAAAATTTATATTACAACAAAGACCTAATTGGTGCTGTTGTGTGGCTACATCTTGTTAATACCACATATCGTCCAGACACATGTGTTAAATTTCAGGCCCAAAACAATCATTAAACATACGGCCATAGCGTTCAGAATTGACTGTAACGATTGCTCCTTGATCGTTTTCAAAAAAATACGGATCAATGACATCACCAGATTTCAATGCGCACCAGCCAGTCACTTTTTGTGGATGCGATAGCTTCCCCACAATCAATTGGCCCCATTCATGGCATTTTAGTTTATTCATGTATCCACCTAACGTAAAATGGGCCTTTATGTGCATTTTATATGAAAAATCACCCAAATTTGTATGCAAAAATATTGGATGATTTTTCATGTTTTTTTGAAGTGATAACTTCTTTAGGCGCGTTTGGCAATTTCTGATCAGTGATTTTCTCGATTCAATCGTCAGCATACAGTTAGATTCTGCCGCTGCTTTTGTATGTTCGAAAATGTTCGCACTCGCATCGTCCCAGCGGGCTTTGGAGCGCTCTTTAAGGGCTTTACAAGCGCTCCTTTTGCAATACGAAACGCTCCGTCTATATTCCCATCTACATTGTAATTTTAACATAACATGTTATTGCAAGGGAGCACTACTACTCCATTGATGCTTCAACCAACAGGGAAAGTATAGCACTCAATACTGTGCTCCGTTTGTGCTCCGAACTGCAGTGAAAGTATAGCACTCAATCGTTCGTTCTATTTCTTCTTATTTTTCTTCTTAAGTGCTCTGAAACTTCTGCTGAGCATAGAGTAGCATGAGCAGTTGTACTTCAATCGTTCGTTTGTAATATCGTCCGTTCTATTTAGTTGTTCTACTGAGTAAGAGGTACTCAGATGGACTAACTCAGTCGGTCTAAGTATTAATGCTGAGAAAACCGATCTGGTGCTGTTTACAAAACGATACAAGATACCGCCGTGAACACCGCCAAAAATAAATAACATACACCTCAGCCCGAAAGCTCACACAGAATACCTAGGGGTAGTCTTAGACAGTAAGCTGACTTGGAGACTCAATGTAAACGAGAGAGTGAAAAAGGCCACTAATGCTCTATACGCATCCAAGAAGATGCTAAGCAGTACCTGGGGCCTCTCACCCTCACTGATGCATTGGATCTACATATCGGTAGCTCGTCCCATTCTACTCCATGGAATCATGGTGTGGTGGCCGGCAGTAAACAAATCAACATACCTCAAAACGTTGAAGAAATCCCAACGACAGGCAGCGATCTGTATAACGGGGGCGTTGAAGACAACTCCAACTAAGGCACTAAAAACCATTCTAAGTATGGACCCCCTGGACATACACGCTAAACTAATAGCCGGAAAAACGGCACAACGCCTTATAGCGGCTGATAACATACAGAATCAGAACTTCGGACACTGTACAATCTTTAAAGATTCGTCCAGTCTCACGGACTATATGATCCCCCGCATAACCACCAGATCAAGAGTACCAACTCTCGTAGGACCAAACGACTGGTGCAATGGAATTAAACAAACACAGAGGGCAGTAAACATATTTACTGACGGCTCAAAAATGCGCACAGGTGTGGGAGCGGCAGTGTACTGTGCAGAGCCCGACATAAGACAGCCGTACAAACTGCCGGACCACTGCAGCATCTTCCAAGCAGAGGTATTTGCTATAAGGAAGGCCGCAGAATTAGCCCTCGGAATTTACACTCATCACTCTCGAATCAACATATTTGTAGACAGCCAAGCGGCGATTAAATCCATGAGTTCCGATACCATCAAGTCCAGAAATGCCCTGGCGAGCAGGGAAGCACTAGACCAGGCCTAATCAGCGAAATGAATAAAAGGGCCAAAGCCTAATTAAGAAAGATAATCGCCTGATTAAAATAAACAACAAAATACATTAACAACAACAAAATCGTACATGTTAGCGTCACCACCATCGACGGCAACCTAATTTGTTGCTTTTTGCAAGTGCAAAGAAAGTGTTGATAAAAAAATCCCAAAAACAAAATACAAACGCGACAAGCATGCGTAGCAGGACACGAGATCGTCTGAATTTCTATTACACTAACAAAACACACGCACAACAACAATGCTGTATGTTTGGTGGTCGCGCCGCCGTTTCGATGCTTATGTTGTTGTTGTTTGTTATAGTTAATTTTCGCAAGTGCATTTCGTCGTAAATTTGGCGCAAGCAAAATGTGAGTTTTATTCAATGGGCCAATTATTACAACAAGGGCCACAAGGGCCACCTTTGTGATTAGGCCTGCACTAGACCAGGCCCGTAGACAAGGGGGGGGTTTTTAGGGTTAAAACCCCCCCCTTATGGTCCAAAAAGTATAAAAAAATAATATATTAGCATTAATATAACTTTGTCAATTTGCGAATACTTGCTGCACGTGCGTCTTTTTTCTCTCACAATGCAAACTGCAAGTGTAAACAGCAACAGCGAAAACATCAACATGCTTAAGTATCGAAAAAAGTTCGATACATTCAATTGAACTTTGTCTAAGAATTTACTGCGTTAACAGGTGTTACGTGAAAGTGGTGAAATTTTGATTGAGATTCGTTAGATAAGTTTAAGAGTTTCTATTGTTAATTTTACTGTGCCAAAACTACAAAAATGATTCTAATTAATTGGCTGCAGAAACCAGAAGTAAAAAAGGCTAGAACGTTGGAAAGTAAGTGCTTGATTTAAATGATTTTTTTTTTCTTTATCAATGCGGAAATGTGTTAAAAAGTTGCCGAATATTTCTGAATGTTTAAAAGCTGTGTTTTTTTTTTTAGCGTATTTGCATTGATTGAATATTAATGGATTAACTTTTTGCTTGATGCGGAGTCGACAAAATCCGAATAATATTATATTTCATCCTTATTGCAGAAAACGTTTAAGAAACTTTGGAATCTGAAAAGTCTTCAGAACTTCCTTTGTTACCTGCAGTTGAAGAAAGCTTCAATGTTGACAGCTATGTGGAAAGCGGTAGTACAAGTTGTCGTATTAATATTTTACTTTTAATGTTTATAGCTCTAAGTTTGTGTGTATGATTGTAGAAATTGTTCCAGAAATATCATTTGATTCATCGGAACTGCCTCCGACTTCGAGAGTATATCAATGTCCAAATAACGATATTTCCAAGTTGATGAGCAATATTTACGACTCGAACCGCCTTGAAATTTTGCAAAGCATTTATGTGCCTCCACCAAATTTTAATTTTCCTGCCAGCGGTTCTCGCAAACTCCGATTTAAGAATTCTTGGTTGAACCGTTGGCATTGGTTGGTTTGCTCCAAATTGGATCACAACCTACCAAGTGATTTTACCGAATGATAATAAAAACTTTTTAAATAAAATGTTCTAACCTTTTCATTGTGGCCTTTACAAAAGTCAGGAAATACAAGAAAATGTCGTTATTCTAATCGTGGTTATTTTTATATAGAATTTTGAACCGATATAAGTTTGCAAGTAAATTATTAAAATAATAATATAAGATGCTTAATTATCGTAATTTTAGAAGTTTGTCTTGAAAACTTTATTTTTTTAAGCGTCTTTCTGTATTCCAAAATGACAGTGCAACGATATATATTGCCGAAACACATTGAGCTCAAAAAACGACAGTTTTGAAATGATAGAACACACTTTCTTATGTTAATTGGGTGTGCATCCTTAAGCATAGATTACAGTGTCACAGCGGACTCTGTGTTATTAGAATTAACAAAAAAATAAAAAGACTTTATCTATATATATAAAAATCAAATGCGTGTGCGGTGGTCTTGCTAAGGCTCAGAAATGGCTGGGCCGATTTTAATTATTCCTTTTTTGTATTGTTTGCCTTAATATAGATGTGGTTTAGAAAGAAAGAAAATTACAAAAACTTCAAGGAACAACGGAAAAATCAAAATTGGTAATTTTGTATGGGAATTGCCACATCATACAACTTTAAATAGCCAACAAATCTTAACGGTTGGACGGATTGAACTCAAATTTGGCACACACATTACTTGAATCCTAGATTAGGTAATGGCATACTTGGTTTTTACAAAGCCCCTTCTTCTGCCCCTTTACAAGAAACGTAAATTATCCTACTAGCGTACTTTTTTAGCGAAACTGTGCGTCTAAATAATTAAAAGAAAATTCTGTCAAAAAACATTCACATATCTTCAAAATTGCACAAAAGTTTAGTACAGCGTCTTTTTCTAATAACTTCGTTTCCTTAGAATAACAAAAAACTATCAGAAATTCGTATTTCTTACTTTCGATGAAAATAACTCCGTTTTTTTTTTAATATATTTCATCCAATTTCTTCTCGTTGATAAATTCAATTTAAGCACTTAATAAATCATATTTGAAGAAAGCTCCAACGTATTCATTTTGTACTCCAAAAATCACAAAAGCTGTCATTTCAATAAATAAAAAAAAACTTTAAAAAAATTATTTGTTTGCCCATTGTGAGGATCGATCCTTGGACCACCGCATGGCTTCAAAACTAACAGTTGAGCTGACTATTTTTATTCAAATTGAAACGTACTAAAAAAATTTTCTAATAGAGTTCGCAATAAAATGATATGACAGCACAATCTTTTGAATTCGAATAATAGCAGCCTATTACATTCCGTGTTAGTATGGGATATTGGAGTGTTTCATTCAATCAATAATTGAAATTCGATTGGCACCATTTGTACTCGAGCATGAATGTTCGATAAAAAATTAATTTCGGGTGGAATCGTGATTGCTCGAATTTAGGGCGGGACGAAGCTTGCCGGGTCCTCTAGTATAAATATATAAAATAAACAAAACTAAAGTAAAT
Organism: Pherbina coryleti; assembly: GCA_943735915.1. Taxonomy (NCBI): domain Eukaryota; kingdom Metazoa; phylum Arthropoda; class Insecta; order Diptera; family Sciomyzidae; genus Pherbina; species Pherbina coryleti. The sequence goes on from OX030952.1 coordinate 109,824,674, forward strand.
TAATTTTTGTTTTATGTATTTGGTGTACAAAAATGTTTTAAAGTGTTTTTTTTCAAGTTTGTCGCTTTATTGTGAAAAATTTGTTGTAAATTCATTTTTCAAAGTGTTGTCCATTTCTAGCCACTGATTTTTCCCATCTTTCTGGTAATTATATAAAAAATACCTTTCCATTTATCGATATCAAATTATATCGATTTATCGATTTTCTATATTAAAAAACGATATTTTTTTTAATCCAAACCCCCCCCTTAGGTAAATCCTGGCTACGGGCCTGCACTAGACGCTCTGTCCGACAGAAAGGAAGTGCGTATCTACTGGGTTCCAAGCCACCAGGGCATCGAAGGCAACGAGATGGCAGACGAACTAGCAAAGGAGGGCGCCGGGCTGGGAGCAGAGCTCACTGTGCATATACCGATCCCACTACAAGAACTATACAGGTACCTAGAAAAACGATCCGCACTAACAGCGAGTCGCAGGTGGAAAGACACGGCAACCTGCAAAATTGCCAGAACCATGTGCGAGGCACGCTGCGAAAAACGAACTACATACATCCTTGCACACACACGGAGTGTCTGCAGAACACTAGTAGGTATTCTTACTGGCCACTGCATGGTGGGCGCCCACGCAAGGAACATGGGCATCACCATGCATACATGCCCACGTAGAAGCCCGATTGGCCCGCGTGGCCCTTCATACAAATTTTTTTCTATCTTGATTTTATCTTTGCGCTTAGCCAAATAGAAAGAACATCTGCACAAAACAAACACACAAACCGCACTCGTTCAGTGTCAGCACATTTTCCAGCGAACTTTACAAAAACAAATGCATGCAAAGCATAAAAAACGCACACTCGATGATGTCGATGCTGAAGCTGATTGTCCCGTTACTTGTGTGTCGAGTAATTTTTCATGCAAGCATTGTTATTGTAATATAAATTAAGACTGGCAGTGTACTTCATGATATGTTATTTTATTGCATTGTAATTGTTTTTGTTTTGTTTGATTTTTTGTCAAAAGCAAACAATGAGCAACATTTTGTGTTTGTTTTGTTTTTTTAAGCATTGGCCCGCGCTTAAAATTCCTTGGGCATGTATGACCATGGGTGAAAGCTGCAGGAAGTGTATGGAACCAGGCACCGTAGAGACCCTGGAACACCTACTATGCACATGCCCCGCTATACTCAGATCAAGACATAAACTCTTAGGCTCTCCGACGTTCTCGTTACTAAAAGAAGTAGCCAAAACCCCTCTTGAATCTCTTCTAAAATTCGTGAACACGACGCAAATCTTTAATAAATTCTCCTGACCCACTCAGCCTCCACCTAACCGGTACCACTAAGGACCTGTATGGTCTATGTGAGACTTCTACGAGAGGCGACCGGTCTAACCTAACCTAACCTATTTAGTTGTTCTTCTGTAGTGCTCCTAAGGCTCTCCAAAGCGGAATGTAGCGAAATCAAAGTATCAATCCAGTACTATGGCTTTGTACTCTTTGAGCGCTCTTGTTGAAAACACTTCGATTTCGGCCCGTTGGGTGGCTTTTATGTGTGTATTTTTTGTTATTTTTATTTCGACATTTTATAGGAACTATCTCTCAAAAATATCTTTAACTGGAACATCATTTTCTTAAGACCATTAAAATACAAAAGGTTTGACTCTATGTGTACCAGATTTGTTCGGGCGAGGAATTTTTTACTAATTTTGAGACCAGGAGCAGCTCAATTAGTGTTTTATTTCGAATCTGTCTTAAGAATAATCCGGATTCATCAACATTAAAAATCTGTTTTGTTGAAAGATTTAGCTACTTGATTTTATTTCTAAGCTGGATTAAAAATCGTACGACAGATTCTGACTTATTAAAGAAATTTTATTTCCACAAATTCTTATGTTGCGAAGGCCATACCTCTTTTTGAAATAAGATACCTAACTATTACTTGCATTCAAAGATCCCTCCTTTTCTTGTAGTTTTTATGCAATTTGCGAGCTTTTGATTTGAAGGTATTGACGGAAATGGAAAGTTTTTGATTTCTTTGTTTTAAAAACCATTTGTAGAGAGCCTTTTTTATTTTCGGATATTCACAGGATTTCATAGTTTGCAGTGTTCATGGCTCAGCTGCCATTCTTCCGGCATATTTCAGAACTACTTCTTATTTTTTTAAGATATATGAATAAATTTGAATCTAAAGTTTTTGTGTCGTATTTCAGCTACCAAAAACCAATTCTTTCATTCTTAGAAAGAATGCTTCAACTTGCTTCTAATTCGCCATTTATTATATAACATAAATGTTATTATTTATGTACATAAATATATCTTTTAAAATTTGAAAATGAGAAGTTATCACTACTATCGTGTGGTCATAGGCACACAGTTTTTTTTTTAGAGTGGCAGCATTATTGGCATTTTTCTTTGAAAAATTACAGACCGACAGGATCAATCTGCCAGAACATTCCACACTGAATTTTGAATGAAAATGTTTTTGTAAAATGTTTGTTTTTGTATCTCAAAAATTTAACATAAAACTTAAGCATTTCATTAAAATTTCCAAAAAAAAAAAAAAACAAAAGCATAAAATCAAGCAACAGTTGCACATCAGCTTGATAAAGTCATCAAAATCAGATCCCCAGGGACATGAACTTAAAACAGTTGACAGTGAAGCCAATGAACAAGCTCTACAACGATCTGATTTTGAAATTTTTAGTTGTTTATTTTTTTTCCCCATTCCTCATTCGTTCGAAACAGTAGACAGACCATGTTGTGCGCCCAGCAAGGACCACACGTGGTTTAACGTTGAGTGAGTGGTAGTAACTCTGAGAAGTCATTGCAAAATATTTTCAATTCGTTGCAGATATAAAATTGTTAACAAAGAAAAATACGTCAATCAGTTAGAGGCGATGTTTAAGAGCAAGTATATTTAATGGCGTTTAATGTTCGTATTCGTCCTAGTACTCGTACCTGGACAGACTGAATGAGTGACTTGGGTGACGTTATTAAGTTGTACTTCGACCATGAAAACGTTTGCTTTATTGCAACAGCATAGCTTTTAACGGACGGGCTTAATTCGCTGATTGGTTGTTTATGCAAGTCAACAGAAGAACATGATCCACTTTATTTTGTTGAAACCCTCGTTAAATCATCATTTAATGGAGCAGCAGCAGCATCAAACATTATGCTATCATTTGACAATATTTGCGCAGACGCAAACGTTCTCAAAGAGCACAGAACTCAACTGAATCAAAACAATGGCCAGCAACAGCACAACAAAAGCCAACAACTAACATCATAGTCATCAATTTAATGAAGACCTTCTGCTTTTGCGCACAGATTGATGTGATGTGATGAGTGCACTTGTATGCGTAAACGATGATCTTCAGCCTTGTGTGGAATCTGGGCGCACAAAAAAATGGGCTTTAGTTGGTGGACAAGTTGTCTGGACCATTAATTTGTGGCAGCTGAAATAATTGACTAACTTCTGGTCAACGTATTGTTAGCATTTAATTGACTCTCGATGAATGGTGATGGCATGGAGTGCACAACTCCAACTGTAGGAAGATCACAACAATTTGTAGACGCTGCACTCTCACTCTAAAAAAAAAAAAAAAAAATTACAAATGCAATTCCAGGAATACCACAGCACGAACTACCCAAAAAATGCGAAAATGTTGTAGTTAAAAAAAAACATGGCTTTGATCGGGGCTAACCAAGACAAATCATAGCCTTGGCTAAATCTCAAAACTGCGTGATCTGCGTGTTGATCTAGAGTTAAAAATGCAGCCGATAATTAGATTAATTTGAAGCTTGCAAATTATGGACTCGCTTTTGGCTTTCGCTTAGCACGCGGCTGGCTGATTGTCCTGTTTTATACTTTTTCTCTCGCTCTCTTTTTTCAGTTAATATCCCGTTGGTAAAAAAATGGCCGTCAGTGCTATTGTAATGTAGAACTGTAAGCGGAGTGAGGTATAATTTGGTTTTTATATTAAACATTTCATCAATTTATCTGAGTTTTATTTAAAAAGGAAAGTGTTATACCTCTAAATAAAACGGCGTTATTAGAAACTTCACAAGTACTTTAGAAGTATTCACGTGAGTGAAAAATACTTTCGCTCACAAGCTCGGATAGGCTTTTCGTCTTAGCTCCGCCTCAGACGTATTTGCAAGGCTTCAACGAGGTTATTTACCAGGTTGTTCAATAAGTTTCTAGAATAGAATTAAAAAACATAATTTTATGGCTTGAAATGCTTTTGATTATTCAGTATATTCTCCCAGAAGCTCAATACACTTGTTCCAACTGTTCTCTAATTTATGGACCCCATCGTTGTCGTGGTCTTTCGGCAGGTCTCCAAAATACCATTCTACTCCAAGAACGATAGAAACAAGATTACGCGTTCCGCAAATGAGAGAGAGAGAGCATGACGTCACAAGCGATATTGTCAGACTTTGGAATAATTTTACTTTAGGGCGTACGCCTAAATATTTGTTTCTTACTTTTATAATATGTATATGGACTTCGTAAACCTATTGGTGATATAAAATTTTGTCGGTCTCGAATGGTTTAAGAGATAAAAAACTTGAAAAATTAAAAAATTTATATTTCTCGTATACGAAAATATTCATATTTTTATACAGAAAAGTCGATATTTTTACTTTACTTTTCCGAAAAAATTCATTTTCAACTTCGTCAATTTGCCTAAGCGATTGCACATTTGCATACGTTTTTGTCAAGCAGAAGTCCTGTGTGACGTCATGCACTCAGTTGAGAAAGAGAGCATTAGATAACGGGACTCCAGAACGCGTAATCTTGTTTCTATCATTCTTCATTCTACTCTACTCTACTCTACGATTCCAGTTGCTACTCCTCGTTTGATGAAAATCGTTTTCCACGCATTAATTTTTTGAGATGTGAGATCAGAAGGAGCTAGATCTGGCGAATAGGGTGGGTATTCCAAGAATTCGATCTTTAATTCACTGATTTTAGCCATGTTTTTTAAATTCTGATTTTAAAAAATTTAGTCCTGATGAAAAATTAATTTTTTTTCTCCAAACCAGATCTTTTTCCACAAATTTTGAGCTGATTGTTTTTCCAGTTTGTAGATAATCCACCCACAAAATCTCTTTTCCATCCCAAAAAAAATGATGTCATAACCTTCTTTGCAGATTTTTGAACTTGAACTCGCTTAGGAGCCGAAGTACAAGGTTCACACCACTCTTTAGCTTCTTGTTTTAATTCAGGATTATGGTGATAGATCCAAGTCTCATCCAAAGTGATGAATCGAAGTATAAAATCCTTTTTATCAGTTTTAAAACGGTCAAAATGTTGCTGAGAAATTCTCATTCGAATGTATTCTTGTTCCATTGTTAGCGAATGTGGCACCCATTGTGCAAACACCATTTTGAAACCCAAAACCCAAACCCAAGATGTGTATGACTTCTACTAAATCTCTGTCAGTCAATCGATGATCTCTCAAAACCATATTCTGTATTTTTGCTATGATTTCTGGTGTTGATGCACTTTTTGGATGTCCTTGACGTGGGTCGTTTTCAAGACTTGTACGACCACGTTTAAACTCAGCAACTCAGTTTTACACTGTTGCAAGTGAAGGCGAAGAGTCCTCATACACTTAAAATAATTGTTCATGAATGTCTTTTGGTTGTACACCTTTAAAAAATCTACTTTGAACAGTTGTAAATACCAGACTGAGCTGTCAGATCTACATGACACTGTCCGTGTGTTCATAAGAAAGTAGTACCATTTTTGGAAAAATAAAATGGCGAATGTACTACCGCCATCTATGTGTGATTTAATAAACAACCTAGTACCCACGACCTCTGTAAATTACTTCGCAAAAGATTCTCGTGAATCTTTTCGCAAACAAAAGACCTTCAAAAGTACTTTGGCAGTATTCTCGAGCTAGAAAATTTTCAACAAGTGTCAAAATTTTCATCATAATTTCGTCATAAATTATTTCCACGTCATTTGCTTTTATATATTTCGTATCGATGTGTTCCCTAAAGAGGAAAGGAGAAAATTTTCCTTCTATTCGAAACCTACACCGCTCCAATTCCCGCTTACAATGTAAGGCATATGCCATCAGTGCTTAAGCCACCATGTCTGAACCAATGTAATAGAGATATTTCACTACACCCGTTGAAGACCCCTCAGCTACACTGTATTTAAGTAATAATCCACTGTGTCACTTCCATTTACCATTTTTAACCATGCTTCCATTTACCACTGGGATTGTGCGTTGCTTTTTTTGTGACGTTATCATCGATATTTGATTGTCAAGAGGCTGTTGCTGCTGCTGTTGCCTCTGTGCGATCGACAGGTAACACATTTGGCCACTCGTTTATGCCAACAGATGATCCACTGAAACCACTTGTGCACCTTAAGGCTATCTTTTGAGTTTTTTTTTTTAACTTTTGTTGAAGTTTTTGCGTGTCGCAATTAGGAAGATTGCTGCTGCATCGTAGTAGCCATAATTTTAGACTTGTTGCTACAGATTTTTTAAAGTTTTTACAAAATATTTGAGAATGTGGTCAGTTTTTGTGGTTTTCATTGCAGACATTTTGAAAGCAATGACATGAATTTAAGCGCTGGTAATCGTTTTTTTTTTCGTAATACATGTAAAATTGAATAATTGCGCAAATTAAAAAGGACTACAAAATTTTTTCTACACAATGAAAAGATTTCAAAGCATTAACTTCATAAATTCTGCTTCAAACAACATTGACGTTAAGAAGTATACTGTAAAGAAAGCGTTATCGGAATTAAAATAGGTGTATTGATGATAATTTTTTAGGCAATTTTGAAATGCTTGAAAAAACAAAAATCTTTTAAGTATTTATTGAATTACTTGTTAATAAATGAAAAATTGCGAATGTTATTAGAGGACAATCTTCCAAAAAATTGCTTGATAAAAATATATCTATGATTATTCCTTCCTTTAGTTGTTCATTTTGAAATGCATCCATTTTTCTATCAGAAAATAATAATTTAGTTATTAGTTTCAGCTCATCCTTTAAATTCAAAATTTTATTATTGGCATGATTCTATTATAGACGTGGAAGACGTGACATGAATAGCTAAAACCGCTTCGAATTAATTACATCCTGATGAAGAAAGAAAGATTTAAATCTAAATACATTAACGCTTTATCTGATATAAACCCCTTATGGGATGGGATTATTACTAATAGTTCAAAGTGCCAGAAGAAAGTACCAAGGATTATTCTTTCTTCATTCATAAACAATGTATAAATGCATTAAGTCAGAAAGGCTGTGAAATATGTTGGACCCAAAAAGATGAATAAACTGTGGAAAATGTGAAATACATAGTTTTCGATGCCATGCTTATTTTCAAAAAATTTTCGGCCATTACATTCAAAATGAAATCGGCTATGATCACACCAACTAGAGGCCATGGCAATCATTGGGCGTTACGTTTTTTATTAGATAATTTATTATACGCAACAATTTTATGCAACAAAACCGCAATATTGTTACATGGAATTATTACTGAGTGAATACAAGTACTATGAACAATTTTATTTTACGACAAAAACAAAATGGTTCTCTGACTTTATTACGAAAACGAAAAAATTAATGACGCCAGGACATCATGGAGGCGGTAACCACTTAATGCAATAAAAATGTAACCACCATGAAAAAAACGTTGCATGGAATTATAACAGTCATGAGCAGGAAAAAAATTGGTGGGCCAATGATTTTTTTTAACAAACAAAAAATTGTCCTCATTATTGCTTTATTTTTTGTTAAAAATTGTCCTCATTATTGACAAGAATGAATTTCTATTTTTAACATATGTGTAACAAAATTTATGCGCAAAACAAAAACAAATCATGTGTGTTTTTGTATTACACCAGTGTTGCCAGAAAACTGTGATTCAAAATCGTCATTTTCAGATTTAAAATACGTCATTTCAATAAAAAAACGTCAGTTAAATATTGAAGCTGAAAATAGCGCTCCATTTGTTTTATTTGGCCGATAACAAACACTTTCGCTGCTAACAACCACTTGCGATGACAATAAAGTCGATAACATTATCACTTATGTAGGCAGTGTTGCATGTATACTATGCAAAGAGTGTTTCCTTATCATATATCAATGTTCACACGTTCACATTCTACCTTTAAGACTTTTTGATATAATGAAAACTATTGTGTCTATTAAATACTTTAAATATGCCTCAAAATACGTCAATCGTCATTAGAGCTTAAAATACGTCAAAATGACGTATTTAACGTCACAATGGCAACGCTGTATTACACAAGTAACGGGACAATCATCTATAACTCAGCCTCGTCGAGTGAGGCTTTGTTTTTGTTGCCTTTGCATGCAATTGTTGTTGTTAAAGCGAGTTAAAAATTTGGTGAATGTCGGTTTTGTTGTTGTTATTTTTTGTACGTGGTGTTGTTTTTGCAACTGTGCAAACACAAATTTGATAAAATAAAACAAATTTTTAGCTGGGCCAACTAGGCCAATTGTGCTTCTGGAACCTCATGTCTGAATTATAACATCGTGACAATTGGCGCTACGGCAAAATTTATGGAACGACAGTAAAGTTGAGGCTTTCGGTCACATGATAAAATTAAACAATGAATTAATGCCATCATGACACATCTCAGGGAACCGCTTAAAGTAATCTAAATGCACCATTGTTGCATAGCAAATGCAAAAGCAAGTACAAATACAATTACAAATACAAATGCAAAAACAAATACAAATACAAATACTAATACAAATAAATACAAATACAAATAAAAATACAAATAAATATAAAAATACAAATACAAATACAAATACAAAAACAAATACAAATACAAAAACAAATACAAATATAGAAACAAATAAAATTACAAATATATCCATAAATACAGATAACAATATAAATACAAATGTAAATACAAATACAAATACAAATACAAATACAAATACAAATACAAATAAAAATACAAATATAAATACCAATACATATACAAATGTAAATACAAATACAAATACAAATACAAATACAAATACAAATACAAATACAATTACAAATACAAATACAAATACAATATAAATACAAATACAAATACAAATACAAATAAAAATAAAAATAAGAAGAAAAAGAAAAAGAAAAAGAAAAAGAAAAATAAAAAGAAAAAGAAAAAGAAAAAGAAATAGAAAAATTAAACAAAATAAAATAAAATAAAATAAAATCAAAATAAAAATATAAACCCAAAAAAAAAAAACAAAAATAATAATAATAAATATAAATATAAAAATAAAAATAAAAATAAAAATAAAAATAAAAATAAAAATAAAAATACAAATACAAATACAAACACAAATACAAATATAAATACAAATACAAATACAAATACAAATACAAACAAAAATAAAAATATAAATAAAATAAAATAAAATAAAATAAAATAAAATAAAATAAAAATAAAATAAAAACAAAAAAAAAATAAAAATAATAATAAATATAAACATAAAAATAAAAAAAAAATTAATAAAAAATAAAAAAAAAATATTAAGAAATAAAATATAAATAAAAATAACAATAAAATACAGTCAAAAATAAAAGAAAAATAAAAATATTTAAAAATAAGGATGCATTTAGGGAGATTTAGACAAAGATAATGACTAGGAGTAAGATAAGGAGTAGAATTAATTAGTTAATTAATTTAACAGCGCTTAAATTAAATGAAATAGGATAAGGATAAGAAAACGGACTCAGAGGGATTTGGAAAAGGGTAAAGATTGGGATAAGGACAAGATAAACATTCGGAGAAGAAGAAGGAAAAGAGATTCGAACAAGATCAGGAATTTGGACCCGAAATCAACCAAGAATTTAGACAAGCAGTGGGACAATTATTAGGACAAATCTATATCTATACTATTATATAAAAGGGTTCTCTCGGAATTTTATCGTTCAATCACGGGGTAACCCCTGAACCGATTTTAATAATTCTTTCACTATTCAATTGCTATAATAAGCGACCCTGCTACTGGGTACTACGTTTTTAGTAAAACTTTTTATTTAATTATTTAAGAATTCATGCATTTTAATTCACGCTGCCATTGTATAAGCAGCACAAAATAACAGCAAACAATAGCTTACGCTCTTTGTTAAGAGAGAGAGAGGTGAGATTTTACAACTCACCGCGCTGGTCTCTTGAGTGGATAGTTGCACTCATTTAATTTCTGCTGCAGTGTTGCCATAAGACCAATATATCGTAGAGATATGAAAATATGTTTTTATATCATATTTATACTCCCAAGCAACGTTGGGAACGGGTAGGCTAGTAAATATATAAAGAAAGATAGAAATGAAGAAAAGTTTGGGAACAAAGGAAACTATAGGCATACGAATAAGGACAAGGATCCACGAAACAGCCAACTCTTTTTTCTTAATTGATTTTTATAAAATAAATATTTTAATATTAAAGTAAATAAATAAATAAAAAAGAATATTTAATTATACTTAGTATTAATAACTAAGTAGTAATAATTAAAAAAATAACACAGTTGCATTTCAAAAATTTTTAAGTTGACTTTTATTTATAAAAGGACCTTCGATCTATTTTATATAAAAAAATTAAGTGAACATAAAGTTAGGTAAGATGAAATATGAGCTTCCATTAGACCGTTTAAATAAAAATAAACTGTTTTTTAATTTGAAAATTATGCCTTTATTAAAATATCTTCTCTAGTTTACTGGCAAAAATAAAAAATAAAAAAAAAAATTTGAAGTCTGGTATTAATTTTCAATACAAATTTATTAATACTTATGATATATATAACATAAATATAAAAAAAATATTGTTTTTCACCACAAAAAACGAAAAAACAAAAAAAAAAAACAACTACAAAAAGAAAAAACACGCAATCCTTCATTTAATTAAATTTCAGATTTATTTTATTCACCTTTATTTCTCCATGGATCTTCTCTGTAAATGTTGATATAATTTTTTTGTGGATTATTTGTATTGTACTTTTTTTATTTTTTTTTACCATGTTTTTCTGATACATCAACATATTTAAATATAATATTCAATAAATTTTACAACACAACAAGCTAGCATTAATTTACATAATTTTATTAATAAACTACTATTTGGCAGTTTGTCCTTTTTCCCCCCAACAGTATGTTTAATCAACTGACTTTCATGTGAGGCAAAAATTGAGCAAATATTTATGGTATGGTAAAAATATGTATGTATGTACGAATATGCTACAGTTTTGAATATGAATTTATTTACATTTTTGGTTTCATGCATAAATGCTACAATTTTAATGGCGTAAAAAAGTATTTATTTTTACATTTAATTTAAGGCCTTTGTCTTTTTTGACAGGGCAGCATCATTTTGACAGTTGCTGTTGGACTGTTATATGTATGTTATGTGCTCTTTGGTTTTTTGGTTGTTTGTTTCAACTTAATTTACGCTTTAATATATGTATATATTTTAAATAGTACTTTCATTTGTAATGATTTATTGAATTATTTTTACTAAAACAACAATTACAATCCTTACATTTAGCTGGGAAATGGTTTTTTCTGACCGTGACTAGTCTTTTCAATTAAGTATTTACATTAAGAAAGCTTTATTTTTCAAAAACTTATTCTTATATATCAGCAAACTTTTCAAACATACCGAAAAGTAACCTTTTTACTCAACATCATAGGTTATACTAGCGTTACATGCTGCATATAAGCCTTTAAATTTACATTTTAACTTGTATGACATAACCTTGCTATTGCCTTTTTTTTTTCTAAACAACAGTTATTTATTGATTTTTATCTATATATTTTACAGTTTTAACATTGCTGCTATTTTCAGTCTTTGATAGTTATCACAACTATTCGTTTCATGTTATGAGTTTTCCGCCTTGGGCTTGATTTATGTTATGTCTTCAGTGTGTGATGTATATAAAAAAATTCAATATTGTATAAATTATAATAACAAAAACAATTAAATGAATCAAATAAATATAAACTATACAAGCAACAGTTCAAAACTTTTCACACCTAACCTAGCAAAAAGCAATCAATTTTGATCATGTCATTCTAACAGAATTGAAAGTTTGAATAAAAAACTTGCGCTTACGAAACACCCAAATCATGAAGCAAACGTTGCTTTATTACTTCGCCTTTCTCCTCGAGTATTTGTGCCGTCACTGTATTCATCAGATTGAAGACTATGGCAAATATTGTGAAGGCCGAATAGATGCCCAACGCCAGCCACCAGACAATATTCTCGTGTGCCTTGTGCTCAAAGTTCTTCAACACAAGTAAACCGATTGTAAGGCCGGCTAGTGCCCCAGTTAGATGGGCAATATACGATACAGAGGGCGCTGCGCTCCTGGCGACTTCAAAAACACTGTATTGCATATAGAGCGCATAACCAAGATCACAGGATACTACAATTAAAAAGAGAAAGAAAGAGATAGAGAGAATATAAGATAGAGCATATAATTCAGAGAAAACACAAGTATTGTTTCAATAACACTACACAACAAATTTTCATAGCTAACAGTAGCTGTCAAGGTCATATTTAGACTTATCAGTCTCAGTATCAGTATCAGTATCAGTATCAGTATCAGTATCAGTATCAGTATCAGTATCAGTATCAGTATCAGTATCAGTATCAGTATCAGTATCAGTATCAGTATCAGTATCAGTATCAGTATCAGTATCAGTATCAGTATCAGTATCAGTATCAGTATCAGTATCAGTATCAGTATCAGTATCAGTATCAGTATCAGTATCAGTATCAGTATCAGTATCAGTATCAGTATCAGTATCAGTATCAGTATCAGTATCAGTATCAGTATCAGTATCAGTATCAGTATCAGTATCAGTATCAGTATCAGTATCAGTATCAGTATCAGTATCAGTATCAGTATCAGTATCAGTATCAGTATCAGTATCAGTATCAGTATCAGTATCAGTATCAGTATCAGTATCAGTATCAGTATCAGTATCAGTATCAGTATCAGTATCAGTATCAGTATCAGTATCAGTATCAGTATCAGTATCAGTATCAGTATCAGTATCAGTATCAGTATCAGTATCAGTATCAGTATCAGTATCAGTATCAGTATCAGTATCAGTATCAGTATCAGTATCAGTATCAGTATCAGTATCAGTATCAGTATCAGTATCAGTATCAGTATCAGTATCAGTATCAGTATCAGTATCAGTATCAGTATCAGTATCAGTATCAGTATCAGTATCAGTATCAGTATCAGTATCAGTATCAGTATCAGTATCAGTATCAGTATCAGTATCAGTATCAGTATCAGTATCAGTATCAGTATCAGTATCAGTATCAGTATCAGTATCAGTATCAGTATCAGTATCAGTATCAGTATCAGTATCAGTATCAGTATCAGTATCAGTATCAGTATCAGTATCAGTATCAGTATCAGTATCAGTATCAGTATCAGTATCAGTATCAGTATCAGTATCAGTATCAGTATCAGTATCAGTATCAGTATCAGTATCAGTATCAGTATCAGTATCAGTATCAGTATCAGTATCAGTATCAGTATCAGTATCAGTATCAGTATCAGTATCAGTATCAGTATCAGTATCAGTATCAGTATCAGTATCAGTATCAGTATCAGTATCAGTATCAGTATCAGTATCAGTATCAGTATCAGTATCAGTATCAGTATCAGTATCAGTATCAGTATCAGTATCAGTATCAGTATCAGTATCAGTATCAGTATCAGTATCAGTATCAGTATCAGTATCAGTATCAGTATCAGTATCAGTATCAGTATCAGTATCAGTATCAGTATCAGTATCAGTATCAGTATCAGTATCAGTATCAGTATCAGTATCAGTATCAGTATCAGTATCAGTATCAGTATCAGTATCAGTATCAGTATCAGTATCAGTATCAGTATCAGTATCAGTATCAGTATCAGTATCAGTATCAGTATCAGTATCAGTATCAATATCAGAATCAGTATCAGAATCAGTATCAGTCGATGATATCCCCAAACCAACATTGCGTCGATGCCCAAGAGATTTGAGAGAAGACGAAATGTTTTCATCCCCTATCAGAATTCGCACATTTGGGCAGGGGCTTCAAGATCTTATTTGGAGCTTCTGGACCGAATTCAACGACGTGCGATATATCTGATAGGGGATGAAAACATTTCGTCTTCTCTCAACTCTCTTGGGCATCGACGCAATGTTGGTTGCCTAAGCCTTATGTACAGGTAATACCATGGGAAGTGTTCAAGGGAGATACATGACTTGACGCCATCAACTCGTGTGTTTTCCCGGTCCACTCGGGCAGCTCACCAAGCCCATCCCTTTACCATTGCCTTGATGCCCAATAGAACCTCGCATTACCGGGATAATTTGTTCTTTAGTCGTACAGCAAAATTGTGGAATAATTTTCCTGCGAGCGTGTTCCCGACAGTTTCGAGCTGTGTAAATTTAAAAGAAATCTTCACCGACACTACTCTATCTTTCCACCTTCCAACTAACTATCACCCGTCTTCCGAATCAACACAATGCTTTCGCATTTAATGGGGGGCAACCCCTGAGCGTTGGTTTAGTCTAAAAAAAAAAAAAAATTCTCAAGTACCAAGTATCAGTATCAGCATCAAATAATTTTGAAATATTTCCCATTTGTTCGGCTTCAAGAGATATTTTTTATACTAATCGGTTAACTTACCAAATATCACCACCGACACCAACTGAGATATTCCGTAACGCATCTGACCGAAATTCAGCAAAATATTAGCTAGCTGCGCAGCCAGCAGGGCATAGACACCACCACTTGCTCCCACCAGATACACTTCCGAATCGACAACGCTCGTGCCCAAGGAGCCCGCAAAAACGCCAGCCAAATATATAACAGCTATACGCAGCGATCCATGCACCATCTCCAGTGGCAGTCCGTACAGTAGCTGAATAACCACATTGAAGCTCAGATGAAACCAGTTGGCATGTAATACCATGTATGATATAAACCGCCAGATCTCCTGACGTCGATCTGGTCGATAGAGTAATACTGAATCGCTAGGAATGGCTGGACTGCTCAACTCTGGCTGTGCTTCGACGGTCATAAAATCGTAGACAAAGACACCGATCTGTTAAGTATTGCGGAGACAGAAAAAAAAAACATTGAGACTAAGCAGCTAGAGTATTAAACTTAATGGAATTTTTTAATCAAATCAAAAATGGGGTGGTCATTAGTCCTAATTTTCATCACTTCAGAAAAACGATTAATCAATTCCATGTCATCCCTGTGCACCAAACACACCCTCATAATTGTGCCAATATAATAACATCTTCTGAATACGCAATTTTATTGAAGACATTCCAGATTTCGCACATAAAAATATCATTTGCGGAATTTCCATTGAATTCCGTCTACAAACGAGTTTCCCATCCCATACCTCTCATCTTCATCCGGCCAGACGAGGGCACATTTCGGCGAGACACCGCGTCAGACATATGAACATGCGTTTCCTTTCGATGCGAGCGTGTCATGTGGATGGACTAATTCTTTTTTTTTTTTTTATATGAATAGCGAATAGCATTTGTTTCTATGCAAACTTATTGTAGATATTTGCACATAGACTGTTAGACTGTTAGTGGAACAGACGGATGGACGGACACATAAATTTGCTGAGGCAACGGCGATGTTCCCCTTTTTCAGACTGTACGGTACGCTACGGCACGCACTTGGTGGGTCTTCTATGTACGTCTGCTCTGGGTTCTTTTTTTTTTTTTTGAGCTATGAAACATACAATTACACATAACGAGCTATTTGTATGTCTTGCAGATTGGCCATCTATTATTATGTGGCCACCACAAAGCCACAAAAGTTATTGTATTTCGAGTTCGAGACTACGATGAAACATGAGGCGAATCGGCTTCATCGCTTTAGCCTATTTTTTGCTGTTGGTATTTTGTTTTTTGTCCTTTTGGACATAAGTTTCAATCCGAGAATACAAAAAAAAAAAATATTTACTGAATAAACTCATATGTTTCAAACTCCACAGACAATTTGGACACAGTGACGAAAATGACAATGAGTACACTCGAATTAAAATTCGAGTTAAAGTTTTAAAAATTATCTTAATTGAAATGAAATAAGGCTGATATTATATATTACTTCATAGTCCTATATCTACGCAATCCCGTTTTAATTGAAAATGCCAAAATTGTTTTGCGAGATTTAAGATCACTGATTGTGAAAGATGTGACAGTGATTTAGGGATAAAGAAAGATAAGATTTGGCACAATTCGCATTATGAGGTTCTTTGTGATTATCTAAGCTTGTCGGGATATTTTACTCGGGAATTGTACCTCAATAAATTGGAGCATACGGTGTTCCATATGAATCTTAATTCCAACTGAATCTATCAATCGGCCATATAAGAGTTCCTGTAGTTATCTTTAATTTATGCTTTCTGCAATTTCGTTTCCCTCTATGTGAGAATCATCTGGAACTAATTTGGTTCTAATTGTTTAACGACAGTTCCAAACAGATTTAAATTTAATCGTTTCGCTATAGCAAACATGCCCACGTAGTGGCCCGTATGGCCCTCGTGGCCCTTCATACAAATTTTTTTTTATCTAAGTTAATTTTGTCTTTGGCTATTTTTCATGACATGTGCTTTTATTGCATTGTAATTGTTTTTTTTTTTTGTTGTTTGAGTTTTTGCCAAACGCGAAGATGAGCAACATTTTGTGTTTGTTTTTTTTTAAGAATTGGCCCGCGCTTAAAATTTCTTGGGCCCCACTGCGCTATAGAGTGCTTTTCTCTGAGCTTGACTCTACTCAAATGTAATTCTTGATGTATTGATCTCCTTTAAAGAGATAGAATTAACTCTCAAAATCAATATTTGTGATAAAATAAACCATTTAAAGACAAGTGTACGTATTAATTTAAATATTTCTGCTCAATGCATTGGTAAATTTACAAATAATAAATTTTTGTTTTATTGGCAAAAAACCTTTGGCATCGACAATACTTTCTTAAATCATACTAGAATAATTTCAGAAATAAAGGTAAGTAAAGAATTTCTTTCATTCCAAATAGGCTTAATTTATTTCTTATTGAACTAGGTGTAAAGTGTTCCATTCACTCGGTTAGATTTGAACAAAGGCTTACCCAGCAAACATTATGACTCTTAAAAGAGTCTTTTAAGACTCATATAAATGAGTTCTTATCGTCATAACGCGCTCAAAAAAGACTCCTTTATGAGTACATTTTGGGTAGGTTTCGGGCCTCAAAATATGATTCATAATAATGACTGCTTTATGCCTCATTTAAGACTCAAAATTTAGACTCTTTTAAGACTAATATTTAATACTCTTTTAAGACTCATAATAAAGACTCTTTTAGAACTCATATAAATTAGTGTTTTTGGACTCAAAATTAAGACTCATTTAAGACTCATATTTAATATCCTTTTAACACTCATAACAAAGACTCGTTTATAACTCATATAAATGAGTCTTTTTGGACTAAAAATTAAAACTCAAAATGAAGACAATTTTGATAGTCATATTTAAGAATCATAGAATGGAATCTTTAAAGACTCATACTAAGGACTCTTTCAGAACTCATAGAAGTAATTATGATCCGTTTAGGCTGAAATATATTTTTAGATTCAAATTTATATAAAATATTTGATAGTTGAAAAATAAAAAAAAAAAATTACAACAATATATTTTTTTAAACATTTCAAATAAAAAGTAATAGTAGAAAAATTTAAAGTCATTTGAAAATCATAAAAAAGACTTCTTTATGAGTCTTTTTATTGCGTGCTCATAAAACACGCATACAAATATCCTTTTTAGAGTATTATTTCTGAGCAATCATTTTACAATCATATAAAAGACTTCTTTATGAGTCTTTTTATTGCGTACTCATAAAACACGCATAAAAAATACTATTTTTTGAGTCTTATTTTTGAACAATCAATTAAGAATCATATCAAAGATTCCTTTATGAATCTTTTTATTGCGTACTCATAAAACACGCATAAGAAATACTCCTTTTAGAGTAATTTTTTTTTTAGGCACTCAGACAATGTTTGCAGGGTAGTTTTAGCAGGAAAAGGGTTTTTTGTGTAGATAAAATTTTGTATTTTAGGAATTTTTAAAAAACAACACTTTAAAGTTTTCATAATCAAGCAAAATGCTGATTAAAATTTTTTATTTGAAGAGTATGTTTATCGCTATTTAACTTATTTATATACAAATCCCTTAAACCTCGTTATCGTCCTTTAAAAACAAAAAATTGCTTTGTTTTAAATTGATTTTAAAAAGCCCACAGATAAGTTGCTAGGCCCTGTACACAGTTTTCAGTTTAATGGCAGATGTAACATAATCAGCCCTATCATGAAAAATTTTCTCTCGGGAATTGTAAAGGGGAGTTTCCATTTTTAAGATAAAGCTCGAAAACTTTTTGGAAATTTTCAATTCAAATTTGTTCATCAAGCTTTAATATTCATGAGTGTTAAATAAAAAAATGTAATGATATTCTCTGCATTCTTAAAAGCAGAAACTCCCTTTTATAATTCCCGGGAGAAAATTTTTCTCAATAGGGCTGAATAAGATTGAAAAGATAAAATTTTTTGATTGTCCGATTCACGTGAAAACAATGTATGACCTGAATTAAGTTCAACACATTAAATAATTATGGTATGAGTTAAAATAATATGTTTTTATGAAAAATTTATTTTATTTTTAGCCGATTTTCTGAAAAAGATTTTATAAAAATCTACCATTTTGTTTTTTACTTACAAAACTCAAACTACAAGCAGGGATTTCTGGGTTATACCCAGTCGGGAGGTAAGAAAATGGGATTTCTTTCAAGAATTTTTCCTGAGAAGATATTTTAATTTATTAAAGTTCACTTTTATACATATATTGTGGTAATTTTTGTGTTTATTCTCATATTTTTTATTTGTAAAAATAATTATTTTTAAAGCTGCTGTAGCCGATCTATGGAAACTCCGCTAAAAAGGTGCAGTGTTCACGATATCTCTGGACTAGATCATCTGAAATTAAAAAAACAAAAATGTCGTTAATTATGTTATTATCTATAGATAAAGATTGTCTATAGATAATATAGATACTATAGTATTTAATCCGAGGCATAAGCAAAATATTAATTTTAGACAAAATGGCGGTTTCTCAACAAAAACCAAAAAATAAAAATCGATTTTGAACATTAAGTAAATTAAATAAAAAACATTTATCGGTGACTTAAGACCTTCGATCAATTATTAAAAAAGATATTTAAAAATCTTGCTTACCGACTTCAAAAACATAAGGGGTATTCACGATCCAGAGCTCTTTGTAGAGCTCTTATGTAAAAGAGTAATAGTGCAACAAAAAAGAGTTTTTTCAATAATGCAAATGTGCGTATAACTGCGAGAGTATTCGTCGGATAAACATAAAATTTTCTGAGTATTTAAATGAATACAAGTACACTACGAAAATATAATAAAAATTGTTTAGTCCTGACTGCCTTTAACCCCTTAAGACTACCCGTTGTTAGAATATAAAGATGGCATATTTTTTAATAAAACAACAATAACAAGAAGTTATCTGCTTCCATCATCAACATATCTTATATATCGACTCATAACCGCCAAAATATCTTAAGCGCCAAAAAGAAAATTTTACAGGAGAAGGTTTTTTTAATTATCTTTGCTATTAATTTTATCTTTTATCTCTTATCTCTTTGCTATTAATTTTATTTTAATAATTTTATCTCTTATATTGATTAATTTCTTTTAGAGAATTTATCTTAAGCGACACTTTGCTGTCATGAAAAATGTAAACAAACATGTAGTGTGTACTTAAGCTAAAATTGCTTTTGGTTTAAATTCATAATCTAATTTCGTACACCTATGAAATTTTGACAGACGATGTAAACCATCGCAAATTATTGATTTTCATCAAAAAACATAAATCGAATATTATGTCGCTTAAGATATTTTGGCGGTTATGAGTCGATATATTTGAAAAGTTCGTAAGACAATTATTAAGAAATTTTTCTCAACAGTCGCTATCATCATTTTCGTCACTGTAACTTTTGCATAGTTTAAACATCGCTTGATAAATTTATGAGGCGGCACATAGACTCATTCGGAAATGATATTTCGCAGTGTCTCCCTTTAGTCTGGCAAACAACAGACCCCATTTTGCCGCATTTATTGGCAAATGCGCAATGGTTTGCATATGTTTGAAATAATTTGTCAGAGTTTTTTATTTAAAACAAGCAAAACATAAAAAACTTAAATAATGTAGATTCATTTATACGTAGCTCATAGGGTCCAAGTCTTGTGATAGCTGTCATTAGATATCTAATTATAGATAAACTACCTATGTTTGTAGGTATGATATATAGAGGTGCGATAAACATTTTTTACATCATTTCCTGTACTATCTGATGTAATGGCAAGATATTTAATGAGATAAAATAGAAGGATATAATTTTAAGCATATTTGAAAAAGAAATTAACTAAAGAAAAGTCATTATTAGTAACAAGATGAAAAGTATAGATTACATCTCTGAAATACTCCAAAGCAAAAAATACTCCAAAGCATATAAATAATGAATGAGGCAAGCTTTATAAATACCCCACCAAAAAAGATGGAATGAGTTATTTTCAGTTAGACAACTTATTCGACTTATTTATAAATTATGAATTATTGAATGATTATTATCTAAAAAATCTGAAAAACCTCGTTTTGCTTGATTCTCATTATTTTTATTTTATCACACCCAAAATGAAGCACTTTTCACAACTAATCCCACAGTTTTTTAAACGAACACCCATATAATCAATATTCTTCTAAGTTCTGTAAAATTAAGTGGTCATTTTCTCTCAAGTACCGGCAAATTTTTTATATATTTACCTTAGAATGAGGTAAAAACTTTAATCCGTTAAGTGCTTCAAATGCTGTGATTTCCACATGAAACCGGCTTGACATAAGCTCCCCATGGAATTCTTGTACCAAGTGGTATTAAAACATGGCATTAAAACATGCAACGATTGGGGTTGTTTTACCAATCATGTCCCATTCATGCCTCCCTCCCTCACTAATCTTCCGCAACACAATTCTGCTCGTTCAATACTATTTTTATAAAGTGTTGCCATTGGTTTCGTTTGGGCACACACAATGTTTGGCATTTTATTTTATGTGTGTATGTGTGTGTGTGTCATTTTTATGCTTTTGTTTTGGTTAAGTTATTTTTACGTAACCATATTTATGCAATCCATCCATGCAAGTCAGGCGAAGGAAAGTGACGCAAGAAATTTAACAATTCATTGAACTTCACCGACCCCTCAGGTGCCAAGCAATTGGCTAAAATGTGTCGCTTTTGTCGTAGCTTGCTGGCTTTTTAGAGAGACGAAGGTTGGGGAATTTGAAGTTGGAGAGGGGTACTAGTGGGCGTTTTTGCGAAGGATTTATAAAGTCTTGCCATTTAGCAGTGATTTTTAAAGGAATAACTTGTGGATACTGCCTGCTCTTTTATTAGTGACATAAGGCCTCTATCCAGCTCTCAATTAATTACCCAAGAAAAACTTAACTTATATTCCTCGAGTGTGAAATAGTAGGAGGCAAGTAATTTTGTCGGAACATTAATTTGCGAACTTACCTCTATAGGTATGTTGTTTGCTAAAAATTTACTTGTTGTAATTTACTCCTGCCGTTGTCACTTTTCAATGGAAAAAAGTAATAAAAATAACAACTGGTTTTTTACGAACTGGATACACTTTCAAATCATTTTCACAAAAGAAAACTACTTTTTGATTACTTATCAATTTTTTTTATAAAAATAAGCTTTATTAGAGAGCTGACAAGAGGTCTATAGCAGTGGTGATCAACGCACGGTTCTAACCATGATACAATAAGAAGGTAGGGTAAGGAGCTTTGACAAGACCCACTGCTAATGTCAAAACCATAAAATACTGTGCTACCATATCTTAAGAAAAAATCCCATGACAAATCCATGTTTCATGGTTTCCGTGGGTAAGCGTTTTATATAAAATGTATTGCTGAGAGTATTGATAATCGAAGAACTTTTAAAAAAAGTTAATTTATCTTCAACAGTTCCACTGTCTTAACAAGACTTAAAAAAGTTCTTTTTAAGATATCGTATGCACATTAGAATAAAACAAGAAATAAAATCATTCTTTAATATAATCGTATGCACAATTTTAAACAAGAAATAAAAAATACAAAAAGATAAACAAAAAATGATGGGCAATATTAAATTAGTAAAATAAAGCTATAAAATAATTAAAAAATTCGTTGTTTCAAATATAGACACATTGATTCAAATTTTTCTTATTTACCCTATATAAAATTCCTTTTCTATGTGTTTATCCCAAATTTATGAAATATACAGAAAAGTGGCATCGCTAAAATGCTTTTTTGACATAAGCAGTAGGTCCTGTCAAAGCTCCTTATCCTACCTTCTTATTGTATCATGGTTTTAACAACAATAAAAAGAGCTTTCCGAGTCCACAGCTTTACACTGAAACAAGAAGTTGTTAAAAGCTTTCACATTTTTTTTTTTGCAAGAAAATCTTGTCGAGTGTTGAATTTTCAATATAATCATTTCATTTTTATTTTTGTGTTTATTTTTCGCTATTTTAACATATAATGAATTCCATTTCCATTCCATTCCAAAAAAATTTGAAAATCAATTATTTTAATCGATAAAAACTATTCTATTCTATTCGATCCAAAAGTCGATGCTCTCAATCACTGGAATTGAAGGAGCTGGAACTTTGGGGACTCTTCAAATTCTTCAACAGATTCTATGTGGACCTATTCAGGTGTATTCTCATTTCTTATGCAAAAAAATTCGCCTGGCCTTTGAGAGAGTACCCGTAAAGGCTGCACCCGTACATCACCAAGTTCAGTGTTTTTATGAATATGATTCCTTAAAATAGATTTATTTGAATAATAATTTATATTCCGACTTATTTTTACCCTTAAATGCCCAACAACACCGATATCATTAAAATTATGTTGTGCTTAATGATCCCCTGAACACGACCCCGTTTTTATTTTATTTGGAAAAAATTTATGTTTAAAGAAAACATGGTTGTATCCAAAAAGATACAGTATGCATTCTGACGTATACCATCAATCAGCTTGGTTGTAGGAGTTCAAGGCAAACACGTGGAAAACGATTCTTTTTATGATAAATTATGATATGATAAATTATGATAATTTAAATGATACACTAAAATTGTTAAAGGTATTTCATGTTAAAAACCGAACTTGAAAAAATGAAAAAACTTTTTTATTTGACGGTCAATATTTCCGAAACCAACAAAGTTATGCCAATAATTAAATTTTTGTTTTATATTTGAAATTTTCTGAGTGAAACGACATATCCAGCATTTTAATTTTTGCAATATTTTAAAATAAATAGCTTATTTTTTCGGTTGTACCCAAAAAGATACACTGGACATTTAAGGGTTAAATTAAATAAAACTCACTTATGAGAATTCATATTGACACTTGTCAATAGTTAACCGTCAATTTAGACGTTTGACCGTCTAATGCAGATGTAAGGATGGAAATTTTTTTAAATGAAGGGTGTATTAATTTCAATTGTTTCGAGTTGTTTTATTTTTGGTCACTTTGCTATATATGTGACCCCCCATATCATTACTAATCAAAATACATTTTAAAGCCCCTCCTCCCCTCTAAATTGGTAACGTAATTTATGAACGACCCCGTAGTGTGTAAAAACTACATTTTTTTATAGAAAAAAGTGTAACATGTGCGAAACGCGTGGAATTTTTTTCAATGGAAATAGTAAAAAAAATGTTTTTCAATCTGGTTTGCCATCTCAATATCCACACATAACAGCATTTTCCGCAAAAAATTTCTTATATTAGAGTCTGCATTGAAACATATATCAATATTGTCACGCACATGCTACATATTTTCTTAATTTATTTAACTGCTCTTACCACGGTATGTCGTTGATAATTATTTATTCATATACATATATGTATGATTATTAGAAAAATATTAAAAAATTTGAAGCAAATATTTTTTTTTAAATTGTTGTAATAAACAGCGCACGCCCTCAAGGCAAATATCAAAATAAAACTGCAAAATTGTCGCTCAACTTATTCACCACGCGAAAGTAAAAAAACACAGAAAAACTACCGTTATCTTGAAAAATTCAACTTAAAACGTGTTGTCCGAATTCGATAGAATATATTCTATATAGTTTCTCTTCTCTCTTTACAATTTGATTTTTGACCTATGAGGTTGACTTTTTCGTGGAATCCTTGATATAAGATATTTAAAAAAGGTAAAAGTGAAGAATAGAATTTATAATTGTTTTTCCTGAAATATTGCAAAATATTTACATAGCTGCACATGAACGCTCAAAGCATACCGACTTGTAATTTAAAGCACATCAGAAAAACCAAACTTTTTCTCAGTGTGCAAACACAGCGAGCCGATTGCTACTTCGTATGCAAAAGCTCAACAACACACGATGCCCGCGAGCTATGGGAAACCATATAGTGAGCACCACTGGTCTATAGTGACAATATAATATAATTTATTTTAATCAATTTTTTATGTGCATGAAGATAGCCCCACACTTTTTTATTTTCAACCGACTTCAAAAAGGAGGAGGTTTTCAAGTTCATTGGTTTGTCCTTTTTTTTTTTTTTTTTTTTTAATGTATGTACATCGATAACTCCTAAAGCACTTGCCCGATTTCCGTAATTTTTTGTCAACATATATATATCATAAACGCGGGGGCCCGTTTTTAAAAAAGTGGGCGATATTCCACAAAGGGGAGTATCAATATTAGAAAAACAGTGTATTTCAGTTAATATTGACACTAGGGTACTGAAATTTGCAGTAAAAATACTGGGTTAGGCAGAATTATTACAAATTACGGTCTATAAAACGGCCGTTATTTGACAAAGGGGTGTGGCAATATAATAAAAATACTGTATCTCAGTTAATATTGACATTAGCGTACTAATATTTTGTATGCAGGTAGGTGGGTAAAAAGAATCATTACAAAAGTGGGCGGGATTGTACATAGGGTTTGGCACTTTAAGGAAAGTAGTCTATATCGGTTAAAATTGATACTTGGGAACTGAAATTTGGCACAGGGCTAGGTAGAATCATTATAAAGTACGGTAAATAAAGTGGCGTTCGTGGCGTAGTTGGTAAAAGTGCGTGGCCTCTATGTCAACGAACCTGGAGATCCGGGTTCGAATCCCAGCAGCAACAGAAAATTATTTGAATTAAAATTATTTTTCTGTACGGTCGCCACCTCACTGCAGACAATGGCAAAGCTCAGAGAGTAATCAAAATGCCATGTAAAGCTTCTTGAGAATAAAAACATTTCGTTCATCGCCGTTCGGAGTCGGCGTAATGCCTGTAGGTCCGTTCCTCGGTCAATCGTGTACAAACTTAATAACACGCACAACACAATTGATCATAAGAAGCTAGGTTAAAGTCCTTTCAAGGGCTGAAATAACCAGATATTTATTTATTTTTTTTTTAAATAAAGTGGGCGGAATTAGAGAAAGGGCGTGTCACTTTAATAAAAATTGTAAAGAGACAGAAATGGAAAATACCTAACAAACTTTCAGGGATAAATAAAACAAATTTTTTAAGAACAAAGTTTCATGTTTGAAATTTTCCTCAAGAATACTATTACATAAAATTTTTCATATTCTTTAAAAAGGAAAAAATAAAAACTTTTTTACAAAAAAAAACAAAAACCGACTTTAAAATCACTACAAAGTAAAAAATAATTTTAAATGATTTTTCCCATTAATTTCTTGGTCAAATTTTAAAAGTAATTTATATGTATTATAATATTAGAAATCTTATCATTTCCATTTTTTTGAATTTGTATTATTATCATCAATATATTAATTGCTTTATGAACATACAAGCTTTGAAGTCGGCGCTAATCTTTTACACACAATCATGATCTTTTACCATCCCTGCACTATTTTAAACTTTTTTATTTGATGCTATGCTGCCTTGGCGACACTGTAGTAATTTTAAAAGCTTTGTACACATAAGCATTCTCACTATACTGGTTTGGGTGAGCTTGTAATGCTCTTATTGAATATGACATAGTGTGTAACGGCTGCACAAATAATGCATGGAACACATTGGCTACATTCAGCGTACTCAACAATTGCCAACTCAAAGAAAAAAATCGCTAAAAAGCTTTTATATTCATAAAGTTATTAATATTTTTAAGATAATAAAACAAATTAGAAAAAATTAAAACAAAAAGATTTCGACTCAGAGCGCCGACTTTAAAGCTTTTATGTTCATAAAGGAATTAATATATTGATGATAATAAAACAAAGTAGAAAAAATGAAAATGCTAAGATATCCAATATTATAATATATATAAATAACTTTTAAAATTTGACCAAGAAATTAATGGGAAAAATTATTTAAAATTATTTTTTGCTTTGTAGTGATTTTGAAGTCGGTTTTTTTTTATTTTTGTTAAAAAGTTTTTATTTCAACTCTATTTTAAAAAAAGAAATAAATTTTTAATTTACTTATTACGTTTGGCACGTAATAGCACACATAAGGCCTATTGTAGAACATATTTTGTTTACCCCCCTTCCCATTAAAAACTCATAAGAGTTTTTTCTAACTTACCTCCAGCAAAGAGATCATGATAACAAACATTGGTGGTGGACAGCAGCGTTGATAGTCCGCCAAATATTTTTTCTCCGTAAAATTGTCAGCGGGTTTCTTAGACACTTTCGAACACTGCGTCGAGCCAACTTGCGTATTCGGCGGCGTTGTGGTTCGAACCGGAAGTGAATAGCAGCCATGACTTTCAATTGAGCTATTTTGATGATGTGAACAAGTAAAGCTCAGATGAGCGCAAGCAATCAACTCATTGGCGCTATGCTGTGGAATGTTGATAACAGTCAAAGATTTAAGAGCATTTCCAACTATTCCTTGGGTTTGTGCCTTCTGTTGTTCGCGTGGCACCATATTCGATCGAGTGATCGTGCAAGCTACACTTTTTTTTTTTTTGTAATTTTAAAATTCAACGAGCTGCTCCAATTTTAGGTGACGTTGACAATTTGTGCTGCACTGATTGCCAGAAAAAGGCGTTGCGTTAAATAGACAACGACGGCGAGAAAAACGATCAAAGCGATAACAACGACGACGACAACGAAGACGATCAAGATGCGTTGCACAAAAGCGAAACATTTAGAGAAATGTGACGTTTGATAGACCTTGGAACGTCCCACTTGAGCCAGACACAGGCACAGACACTCACGCCGCTTCACAGACAAGCGTGTCGGCTGTCACTAAAGCGTATGCCACGGAGCACGGAATAGCGCACGTTGGCAACAACGGGAAAATCTGCAAATATATAAAGGAAATTTTCCAAAATTAGCAAAGCAGACGCGACAAGGTTGAATATAAAAGCGATTTCATTGCATAAAAAAAAAGAAACAAAACAAAAGACAAGGCAAAGAAAGACAAAAGAAAAAAACTGCCATAAAACAGCAGACGAAATTTCGAGACAGCGCCGTCTAGCTGGAAGGGCAACCCCGATGTCTCCCATCTAGACGCCACATCCTCAGGCTTTCAATGACTTCAGTAAGATCGCAACATGAATGAAGTGGGCAAGAAACAAAAAAAAAAACAAATAGTTGTCAAGCTGACTGGTGTATAAATAGACTTACTTTCAGCTACAACTGAAAAAAAAAAAAAAATTAAAAGAATTTTAAATTAATAGACTGCGGCGAAAAATGCACCCTGTTAGCACCCTAGAATGGATTTTTTTTTTTGTTCACTTTATTTATTGGCATGAACCGCACTCGTTGCCTACTTCTAGGACATTGGCAACAACAAAGTTACTTCTACAAAATTTCTTCAACCCTTTGCTCTCTTCAAACTGCTGCTCCTGGCCATAAAGTGCCTCGATGTAGCACGTTTACAAATAAACCCTGCTACGCCATCCTGCCAAAACAACTACAGCTTCAACTGCAAATACAAATACAAATACTAACAGCTACAGCTAAATAACTGTAGTTTTTTTTTTGCCAGTTGAATAATTATAATTATTTATAGTATCTGCGCCTTGCATGCGAAATAAATGTGCAAAGCGGAAGTAGCGAAAAACGAAGCAGAAAATGAAAACAATAAAAAAAGAGAAACAAGGAAAGAAACAAATACTACACGAAAGCCATTTATTCCATGTAGTCGGCTGGGCTTGGGGTTTGCCTAAAGGGTGCTCAACTAACACTAGAGTTGCCATCTCCGCTGTTGTGGTTAAAATTTTGGATATTAACGATTGTGTTCGAAAACTCGTAGAGTAGATTTAGAAATTTTTTTTTAACCCTCACTTTGGCACTATTTACATTTGTAAATATCCTAATTTTAAATTTGCCATAACTCTTTATGTTATTTATTTTCTTTTTTATTCGATTTGAATTGGACTCTGTGGCTATTTTTTCGTTTCCTTTCTGAAAATGTCAAAAGTTGTTTTTAATTTTAGAATTTTCTGATACTTTTTGAAAATTTTTCATTTTTATAACGTAATTTGACACTATTTACATATGTAAATATTTTGTATTTTAAAAGTTTTTATGGTGCTTCGGGAGAAAAATAAGGTACGCAGAAACGAAACCGTGAAAAAACAGTTGTCAACGTAGTGTGCTTTTGATGTGCAAAAAATACAGAAGTTGTGTGGAAACAGCGCGATTTTTTATAAAAATATGCCATGTTTTGATATTGTAGCTGAAAGTGCTAATTTAATGAAAAAAACTATATTTTTTGTTGAAATTTGTTTTGTTTATTCATTGGAATCATGATACAATTACCAGGTAGTAATAATCGCTACTTTTACTCGTTGCTTTGGGCATATAGTGTCAAATAGAAGTATTGCAATCACAGCAAGAAGTAAAAGGGAATTTTTTTGTTTTTTATGCTTAAACCAATAATTTTAAATATTTAGAAGGAAATGATTAACGATGAAATTAAAGCTCTGTTTAGGTTTTCCTTTGTTTTTTATATTTAATACAAATATAATGAAATGATTAAATTGAAGTATTCATCTTTATTTTATTAGCACTACCTCATGTAAACTTTAAAAATTATATTAAGACTGCATCAACAATAACAACAAAATCCAACAAAACCAACAAATTGTTAGAAAAGTTAGTATATAGTTGTACACAGTTGTATAATATAAAAGTAAGTACAACTGTGTTGGCAGTGTCCGCCATAGCGCAAAAGTTCTTATATGTATGTATGTATAACGCTTGAAACATATAGAGCCAAATTCGTTCTTGATGTAAGCAACATGATGATATCGCGATTCTATTGTTTTACGCTTTACCAAAAAGTGCTCAACGCGCTAAAAAAGTTTTTATTTCAAAAATATGAAAAATTGTTACAAAAATTGCGCTATTTTCATTTTCAATAATACAATAAGCAACATTGTTTGCACCTACTCGCTATATTTTGACACTATATGCCCATATTGACAATTTTTCAACAGCTGATTTTCAGCGAATAATACTACCTGGTAATTGTATCATGCATTGGAACTAATAATTTTTTTTTAATTTGATCATCATACTTACATTTTAGTTATTTCGTAAAGGGCTGGACCGTCAAGTGTGCATAATATGTAAAACGCTATATCGTAAGAAGTAATGCATGGATTTCAATGGTTAATATCTTTTTGAATAGGTTACAGAATAACCTTTCTTTTGATAACCATAATGCTAGATTTTGTTGGAAATTTAAGAAAAAACACGACTTTTCCAGGCCCATTTTCCCAACTTGCGAACTCTATAACTTCTAAGCCACTAGAGAGTGGCGTGAAATTTTTCCGAAATTGGACTTAGCAGATGTTAATACATATATTCCACCTATAAAATAATGTAAATTTTAAGTTTCTGATTACCTTTAATAATGCCAAAAAAATATTTACAAATGTAAATAGTGCCAGATTACGTAGTAAAAGATTGGTGCCAAAGTGAGGGTTAAACAATAGTGTTGATTAAAAAATGAGTTCCATTAACCCTCTCATGCCTAATGTTGCCTATACATGGCAACATTGTACTAACAGGCTTCTAAGTGCCGCTATTTTTATTTGTTTGACCTGCGGTTTCTTGCATAATGTAGCCTTATGAGTTGTGCAAACTAACAGCTATTTGTTCTATTGACGTCCACCGTATTGTGAAATTGTCAAAATCAAGATTTAGATCGTTTCTTGAAAAAGTGTTTTTACAAAAAATGTTTAAAAGCATTAAAACTACACTGTGGAACAAATTCAGGTTAGCAAAAGTTAGGTCGATTCTGAGATTGAGGGGTCAAAATAGAGGCTAAATTAGGAGACCCGTATCGCGGCGTTTGTTTATGTTAGTTCGAATTTTTTTTAATCGACCTTCGAACTTTGCAGTCAAATGCCGATTTTCAGCATATTGTTTATATGGTTTTTAGGCTATAACTCGTCGACTAATTGATACTTTTTCAATCTGTAAAAGCCAAATTATTGCTAGAGACCTGTGCAATAATTAAAATTTTTTAAAAAATTTACTTAGAAAATTTTTGTGGTGCTTATGAAGCAAAATGTTGGAAAAATTATTTTTTTTCATGCTTTTTGAAAATATTTTCCACAAAACTAAGTCCTTTTTGCTTTCCTTTTTGCCATTTGATCTGTAATATGCTTCTCAGTTTCTTCAATAAATTTCATTTGAAAAGAAAACAATCATAATACAAAACTTGCGTTTTCCAGCTTAATATTAATTTACATCTCATTTTTTATGTACCAATTTTGTTCAGTGTTGGTTTTGAAGAAACATTGAAAAAGAAATTATAAAAATATGGGGAAAAAATATAATTTTGAAATGTTAGTTATGAAAGTTTTAAGTAAAATAATTAAATAAATTAAATTAATGATTTGGCCAGTTGCCGTTTAGCAGGCTGGTGTGGATCAACATCACTGCTCTCTCTAATTTTTATAAAATTGAAATATTTAATATAGGAATTTGTCACTTTTTATATTACTTTTTAAACCATTTGTAACGGTTTAAAAAATATAAGATACACTTGTTTTTTGTTTTTTTTTTTTTTTTAAGAAGAAGAAGAAGAATTAGAAGAAGATATAGATATAAATTATTTATATTTGACTATTAATTCTATTTTATTTTTTTTTTAATTTCTTTTTCTGATTTATTTTCGTAATAAAATTTGTTTAATTTTTTACAAAATTCCATTTGTAGTAGTATAGCACGGACAACGGAGAATGCAAATTTCTTATGGGAAAATTGGAGGAATATTTAATTCCAATAAAATTTAAAAAAAAAAAATAATAATAAATGTAATCTCTCTAAATTTGGATATTGTCAAAATATGTATAGTCTTATAACTCAAAAGGCACCGAATTAACTGTTATTTTAAAAAAATAAAAAATAAATAACTGGCCATTTCAGCCCTTGAAAGGACTTTGACCTAGCTTCTTATGATCAATTGTGTTGTGCGTGTTATTAAGTTTGTACACAATTGACCGAGAACCGGACCTACATGTTTAACGCCGACTCCGAACGGCGATGAACAGAATGTTCTTGTTCTCAACAAGCTTTACATGGCATTTTGATTACTCTCTGAGGTTTGCCATTGTCTGCAGAGAGGTGGCGGCCGTACAGAAAAATTATTTTAATTCAAATAAATGAAAAAGACATAACGAAAAAGTTGCTGGTGAACTTTTTCAAACGTAACGATTATGATCGTTATGGCCGCAGCTTCACGAATGTTATACGCCTTTTAAATTTTTGACTTTTACCATAAAAATCAAAATTAACTGTTATTTTGAATCTTTTCTTTTTTCGGGCAACAATAACGGTTACTTTTGACTTTTATTTTGTCGCTCAAAAATATGAGTTATTTTGTGTTTAAGTTTTTTCGGTGAAAAATATCAGGCAATTTGTATTTTTCCAAAGGCTACTGACGGACTAAAAAGCTATTAGTACCATTATGTTCGTTAAATAACGCATATAACTCAAAATGTGGTCTCTAATGAGACGAAAATAATGGTGTCAATATTTTTAGTCGGCCCTTGATAAATGCAAATTGCCTGATATTTTTGACCGAAGGCACAAAATAACTCGTCTTTTCTTAGGGAAAAATAAAAGTTAAAAGATAACTGTTAATATCTGACTTTTTTGAAAAAAAAACCATAAATCTTACGTTCTCTTCTTAAAAGTATTATTTCAAATGTGCCCAACATTTTTATTTAATTTCAAAATGGGATCTACTGTAGATACATATGTATGTCATTCAAACTGATCTTGATGACTTTCATTTGTCTGCACAGTTGGAAAATGTTTCATAAAAATCTACATATTGATTTTTATGGGAAAATTAGATGAGGCATTCGGTATTTTTTCTTTTTTTTTTTATTTAAATTGAAAATTTAAATTATTTTCATAGGAAGAAATTTTGAAATAAATTAACATAAAAGAAATTAATTTAACTCCATCATTTTTAAAAACAAATTTTTCTATAAAAAATAAAAAAAAATGCTGCTCTTTCTCAAACATGGTTGGTATACTTGGAAATGTGATCTGCAAATGCCAAAGCTAAAAAAAATTAATGAATCCGAAAAAACTTAAAAATACATAAAACATGAATAATAAAATTAAAATTTTCTAAAAAAAAAACAAAAAAAAAAACAGAAAATAAAACTCATAAATTGATCTTATAATCCGGTCAATTTAGACATTCAAGGATACATAAATTGCCAACAAGCTGAAAGTTAGTAAAATTGTTCAAAACATAATTATAAATAAAATCTTAAAGTTCCCCGTCAAAGGTTAAAAAATGAGTTTTTCACGATTTTCATCAAAACGGTAAGTTTTATCATAAAATTACCCCAGACAAAAATTGTAGATCATAAAATTATCTATAAAATATGTATCAATACTTTTTTTCCTAAGAGCCAACCATTTCTTTCAAGAGGAATGATGGGGAACTTTAAAATTTTTCACTATTGTTTTTTGGTCTAAATTGACCGGACTATTATGTCCTATAAAATTTGATTTTCACTCATTACTGTAATTTGCACAGAATTAGAAAAAGATGGACACAATCTCTCCTCTTCAGTTCGTGAAAAGTATATTCAAATCGGAAAATGAGGTCAAAAATAATAAGCTATGGTTAATATTTTATTTAAGTTGGAGTTATTTTTCCCCGAAATATCAGGAAAATTTAAATTTAAAATTTCTCAAAAATGATTTTGTCTATTTTGAAGGAGTAAAATTTGAATATCAGCGGTTCAACACTCGTTAATCATACGTCCAAATCTCTAAAAGGATAATGATTGTGAAGTAGTGAAATTAATTTTAAAGTAAAAATTTTGAATTTCAGAAAAACTGTTATTCTTGATGCCCGATTCTTAAATACCTAAAAAAATTAAATGAAATATTGGCTAATAAGAAGATACACTAAGAAAAAAGTCTCTGGGAATATGATAGAAAAGGCATCATATTTAGAGAAAAATGGTATAGATTTTGCTCCAAAAAATGCTTTTCTCTAAATGTGATTCCAAAAATTCTCTAAAAATGGTAAAAAACTTCCATGAAAAAGAGAAATATTTTCTCATCAATAAAGACACCTTCTCTTTAACAGAAAAATATTTCTTTATAACAGGCCCAACAATTTTCTTTATTATGTCAATTTTTCCCGAAAACAGAGAAGTATTTATATAACTTTAATAAATCTTTTCTTTATATTGCGTTTATAGTTTATTACAAAAAAGAACACTTTCTTTAAAAGAGAGATATATTTTCTTAATAATGGCACAACACATTTCTTTATTGCGTAATTTTTTTTTAAACAGAGAAGTAGATCTGCAATAACGATTCAAAATTTATTTTATCTGTGCAAATTTTTTTCCACAAATAAAAAACAACTTTTCTAAAACTAAGATATACTTCCACAATATCAATAAAAATATTCTCTATATTGTGTAAATATCTTCTCATTCTCATAAATAAAGAAAACATTTGAAAGAGGCATTTTGTTTTTAATTTTCGTTGTTTTTTTTATTTTAAAACAAAAAATTATGAAAATCATAAATAGTTTTATATAATATATTAATTATAAACAAAAAAATTATTCATATTCTTAAATAAACTTAAAAAAACATCTTGGGTTTAATGAAATATGTGTTGTTTACACTATATAAGTGAACTGGAGGGAATATAATATTGCTAGCACTAAATATCATAAAATCAGAAAGCTTTAAATCTACACTATAAGATAAGTACTTTTTAACATAAATGATAATTTCAAATTTTTGACATAGTAATAGTATTCTTAGTAGTACGGCCGTCACCTCTCTGCAGACAATGGCAAACCTCAGAGAGTAATCAAAATGCCATGTAAAGCTTCTTGAGAATAAGAACATTTCGTTCATCGCCGTTCGGAGTCGGCGTAAAGCCTGTAGGTCCATTTCTCGGTCAATTGTGTACAAACTTAATAACACGCACAACACAATTGATCCTAAGGAGCTAGGTCAAAGTCCTTTCAAGGGCTGAAATGGCCAGTTATTTATTTTTTTTTTTTTTTTAATAGTATTTCTTCTCCTGATGTGAATATTTCTTTAATTTCGTAGGCAGTAAAATTTGGACTATAGAAAAATATGATCAAATTTTTTTTATACACTGTACCGTAACGCTCAAAACTTAAATAACACTTGCTTTGCTCCAAATCAATTGTGATTAATTTAGTTTTAAGTTCATTAAAATATATTGATTTGTTTATGTTATAATTTTTTAAACTTAAAATAAATTCATTTGTTTTGAAATTTATAATATTATCTGAAAACATAATCGATAATTTTAATGCCAAAGACAACGCTGCATTTTTCCTTGATGTTATATTTTTTGTATAGGTTTTAAGTTGCCTATGCTGAGATTCAAATGGTATAGTCCAAATATGTTTTAATGGCCCAGAATTCTCAATGATTCTGCAGTAATGATTTAAAAAATGGTGTTTAGGCTTTAGAGTGTCAGAAAAAAGGATGGTTATAACCATATTTAAGAAATAAGTGCATGATTTAGAAGTGAAATAAGTCTCGAAATACTCGAAAATGCCTGAAATAGTTCTACTGGGTAATCAATATACTTTTCTCGGAAGAGTCTAATGAGTTTTTGTGAACTTTAATTTTATGACCTTGGAATGGTACATTAGGATGGTAGAAACTTGGATCTGGTGGGTAAGTACTAGAACGGGGTGCTTGACCTCAATGACCTTTAGAGTAAAAAAGTATAATATATATATTTTTTTTAATAAATTATGCATTCCCTTTAATTCTTCAAAAATTCATCATTCATATTTTTTAAAGGATATGAAACTTTTATATTGCTTCTCAATGAAATTATAAAATAAAGTTATAAGTGTTCATTGAGTTTCTTTAAAACTTAATTTTGTCGCATAGCAAGCACACATGGCAACTCTATGCATGACACCACTGCTAGCAACATTCTGCAACAATAGAATTAAAAATGGCAAAACAAATGGAGAATAAAGTGCAATTTTATAATTTTCATGTCTAGACCTTGGAATTATAGCTTTTACATAACGGACGGGCACTTTTTTATTGGGTGTATAAGTGTTGTTGTAATATTGAAATGGTAACATCAGCAGCAACAACAATAACAATAGCAATAACAACAACAACAGCAAAACTAAAAAAAAACATTGTTATTGCCAACTTGTAATTTTATGACGCTGCAATGAAATGACTGACGCTTGCCAAGAATTTTTAAAACCACTGTCGTCAAAATGTTGCCACAAAATTTTTTTCATTATTTATAAACAATGTTGATGCTGTTGTTGTTGTTGTTACTTTGCCTAAATTTTCATTAAATTGGTAATAAAATTAAAATTTCTAGCCTGGTGCCAGTTTGTGAATGACAACCAGCTGGCAACATTGTAGTAATTAGCAGAAAAAATGTGGTGGCAATGAAAAAAAAAAACATTAATTATTCAAATGTACGGGGTATGAACAAGTTTTTTAAAAGTTTGTAACATCAAGAATAAAAACAAAAAAAAAAAAAAGGGAAAAAAAACAATTTAAAAAAACAAGGAACACTTTTATGACACAACATGAAGCTCTCTCTCTGATGGTAAATGTCCTGTGAGCGTTTGCATGTGCTTACGCCGCCCTGTCCTTGATAATGAGTTTTAATGATGATTACAATTACCAAATACACACACACGCACACACATACACACACTCACACATGTGGCAGGAATGAGCCAGAAGTTGTTGTTGAAATTTAATACAACCCGTTGTTAACGAAAACGACATGTACAGGACATGCGAGAACGTCCTTCTATAAAGGAAGCAATATTTAGCAAAAACAAAACATAACAAAACAAAACAAACAAAAAAACAAAGGCAAACGAAAACACTTAAAAACACCAACAACTCGATGAACGGATATTTGCTGCCACAAAAACGAGTTCCGGCGCAACAACAAATCGAAGCCAGCAAACTAGCTACAGCTACAGTTAACTGCGAGCTCTTTGTTTAGCTTGGCTTTCTTCTCTACTTCTGCTTCATCTTCTTTTCTTTCTTGACTTGACTTTTCAACCGGTAATAGTTTCGCTACTAAGCAGAGCAAGGACATGTTTAAGCGAATGCCAACAACAACAACAACAACAACACCAACAACAACTACTACTACTCAATACAACAAGCATAAAAAACAGCTAAACACAACAAAAAGCAAGTCCTTGGCTAGAAGGATAGCTAAGTGCCAAACAGCTAAGGGTTAAAAGCGAACGTGGCAGCAGCAACATCACAAAAACAACAACAATAATGAAAAGAAACAAAATTTCGACAGGTGTATCCTTGTTCCTCAACGACTAGCATTACCTACCAACACAAGCTAAAAAATACATACTTATGCCACTACAACTACAACAAAAACAACAACAGGAACAACAACAAGAAGCAGGGTTGATATTTTTTTTTTTTTTTTTTGTTTCATTGCTGCTACTTTTTTTATTTACCAAAATCCAACTAGAACAACAGCAAAAGTTTTCACTACCATCAAAAAGGAAATCCTTGTTAGTTTCTTCCTATTCCTAAGCTACGCAATGAAGTTTCATTAGATTTGTTTTTTAAATAAAAATTAGTTTTGTTTCTTGTGTCATTGCATGTTTATTTATATTTTACCAATTCATTGCTTTTTAACATTTGGCCCATTATCAGAAGCAGAAGAAACAGGTCGAGTCGGATGATTGTGTCTATATAGAACATGCAGCTAAAGAAGAAGGAGATCGAAAAACTTTTCATTTTTATTTACTATGTTTCTTGACTATGTGGCGTCCGTGGCGTAGTTGGTTAAAGTGCGTGGCCGCTATGTCAACGAACCTGGAGACCCAGGTTCGAACCCCAGCAGCGACAGAAATTATTTGAATTAAAATAATTTTTCTGTACGGCCGCCACCTCTCTGCAGACAATGGCAAACCTCAGAGAGTAATCAAAATGCCATGTAAAGCTTCTTGAGAATAAGAACATTTCGTTCATCGCCGTTCGGAGTCGGCGTTAAGCATGTAGGTCCGGTTCTCGGTCAATTGTGTACAAACTTAATAACACGCACAACACAATTGATCATAAGAAGCTAGGTCAAAGTCCTTTCAAGGGCTGAAATGACCAGTTATTTATTTTTATTTTATTTATGTTTCTTCACTGATCTATGGTCAATATTAAACACACAAAACATTCAATTTTTTTTATTTGAACTGAACAGGCTTGTATTATAATCCTTTCAGACATTAAAGGTAATATTAGGCATTTCATCTCCCTGGTTTAACGACGTCTACGTTGTATCACGGTAACATATTTAAATGAAATCATCAAAATAAAAGTTCTCCATCGAACGTATGTATTTTTCAAAAAATTTATCAAAAGAAAAATAAAAAAAAAACTAGTAAGAAAATAGCTTCGACTGGGCCGAAATTAAAATACCCCCACGGCCGAACCAAAGTATATTCAAAGTCTTAAGCAGTCAATAAAATGTTTATTTGTAGAAACATTTTCGTCATACTTTTAACAGAAAATATTCGCTTTTGCTTTTTGATAAAATCACATTGTATGGGAGGTAGGCGTGGTTTTCAGGCGATTTGGTTGAATTTCATACTTAAAGTACATATTAAATAAATTTTGTGGAATTCTAAGAGATTTTACCTTTTTGATAAATTCACTTTGTATGGGAGGTGGGCGTGGCTCATTCTCTTACTTGATCTAACTTGATTTTTTAGATACAAGCTTAAACATCGAATTTCGTGATAATAACTTGAAAATTACGGCTGTAATCGTGATAACAGACACCTACAACTCCTTCTTAAGGGCGTTACGAACGCAGTAACAAAATTAATACATCCATTTTACGTTTTTTTTAACGTGGGGGTATAAAGATCCATCCCACATAAAATATGATTAAAATTGCGCAACGCCTCCCGAACATCAACATCAACTCCAAAACCATAGCCTTATAATTTAGGAAGACATACATTAAAATTTATCTTCATTGAGAATTAAAACAAAAAAAAAATTGTCCATTTCAGCCATTAACCCATTGACGACCGCTCCTGAGGTGCTTGGAAATTCACGAATCTAACACTGGATTCGTGTTCGGCGACCCCAAATTACATAAAAAAAAGTGTCACAAAAAACGATTTTTTTACCTGCAAAGTTGTGAAAAATCATGGGACCTACATACAGTGAGCGTCAAAACAAAGTGTACACCATATTTTTGAATACTTTTTACTTTATTTCAATATTTTAAAAAGTAATTTTATAAAAAATTTTATTATTTTTGGAATTTTACGCTCTTATTAAATACTAACTAAAACTATAAATTATTTTACAACAAACATTCACATAATTCTCCATTTTCTTCGAGTCAAAACAAAGTGCACACCAGAGATCTGCATGAATGGATTCATTTGCTGTTTCAAGTTCCTTTAATTTTTCAACTCCCTGCAAGTAGAGGCAGGCAAACAACAAGTTTGCGCGAATCATAGCTAAAATCAAGTCGCCAAATGAAGAAAACTTGAAATGTAGGGAAAAAGCAATTATTTTGCCTACAAATCGTTTATTTTCAAGCCTGTTTACGATGTTCGTGGAATCAATTTCGTGTCGTCAGTGCCCACTTCGTTTCTCGAGTTGAGAAAACAGTTTAACTTTAAAGCATTGGATTAAAGTATGTTTGTTTGTATTTTTTTATAGTTGTTTTTTTTTCCATACGCCTGAACAGATGGCCTTTAAGGGAGTGCCGGAGAGGGTAAATATGTATGACCGACCCCCATTACTTTCGCAAAAGGAACATTTTTGCCTTTGACATCTAATCTCTCCTACCACTTCATACAGGGGCTCCTATACAATGTGTCATGGTGTCAATTCTGTCACTTTGTATAGAAAAGTATAAGTAGACGCTCGTCAGTGGCTTTCTACGGCAGCGCAGTCGCATTGACTTGAAAACAGACTGGAAAAGTAGAAAACTTGATTTTTTCTACCAAATTATGTAGGGTAGAAACAAAATTGAATCAAGTTTGACTTATGATTTGTTTTTCAGAAGCAAATCGTGGCTTGTAGGGTAGAAAAACATCAAGTTTCTACAAGTCAAGTCAAAACTTGATTTTTTTCAAGTTACTTGATTTTCAATTGACTTGTTGCAGATCTCTGGTGTACACTTAAAGTTGAAAATAAGAAAAAATAACTTCGGTCCAATTATTATAAATAACTTCGGTCCTCGTGCTGAAATGACAGCTTTCAACCATCTCGGCATTGATTCCACCAATTTCGTTGTTACGTCTGATGAAATTTTGTGCCATTCTTAAAGTTAAAGTTTCAGCGAATCCTTGTTGGTTATCGTCCTCTTTCTTATCTGTCTATCCAGATGTTCCCACAAATGTTTTATCGGGTTGAGTTCCGGTGAATGTGGGTGCTGTCTTGGAGTATTGTACAGTAAGCATTTCTTCACTACCTTGTATGTTTCGGATTGTTGTCCTGCTGAAGCATCTACAAGGGATTCACTCCTAATTTTGTAGCACTAGCCGTTCACTAGTTTGCACTAAAATGTTCTTTAAAAATATTAAGGTAACCAAATTTATTCATTGTACTATCAAAAAACGTCAAATTTCCTACTCCGTTTGAGCTTAACGCTATTTAAACATAAAACTCATATAATTCTCCTATTTTTATATGTATCAATGAGCAAAAATCACTTATGAATTTAGTAAATAAAGAAACGTCCAGAAATTAGAACCAGGTTCTAATTTCAGAGCGTTCAATATTGAAATGGCAGGTTCTAATTTCTGGACAGTTCGAATTTGTGAGAGTTTTAATTTGTGAGAGTGTACTGTATTATGATCTCTAGTAATAATTGAAGCGTTTTCACGAAGTGATTTTCCTTCTTTATGGAATTTTATGACTAATTCCCGTGTTTCAATAGAAGTTTGACTACGCATTTTAAAAAAGTTTTTTTACAACTTACTTCTTCAGTTTACCAAACGCGAATGATGTAGAAACATTAACTAATAACATAATTAACCAATTTTAGAGAGATACCGTTACATTTGTTTTAAATATTTGAAATTGTTGAGCTTACTATGCAGATGAACACTTTGTTTTGACGAGATAAATTTGGACTATTTTTGTTTTTATTAAATATTTTATTGTTGTAGTAAATTATTTGCAAGAGAGACTTTAACAAGAATTCAAACATAAGAGGTTTTGGGATTATTTACGGTATTGAAGACTTATATGTGGTATAACTCATGTACAAAAAAGTGTACACTTTGTTTTGACGCTCACAGTATATGTCCCAATGGTCGTCAACGGTAAAAATGTATGTGAATATTTACCCAATCTACCCTACCCTTTTCGTAAAAATAAAATCAATTTTTGATTTTAAATGCCTTTTCTGTACGAATTTTACATAAACTATATAAGTATTCAATAGTACCGAAGGATTCAAAATTTACAAATAACAAAGCTCGTTTTAAGCTTAAGGGGGGTTATATACCCAGAACTTTTTTTAAAAAATTTTATATCTTCTTAAAGCTTTATGTCTCAAGAATATGAGGTGAAAATTTCAAGTCGATATCTCAAAAAATAACAAAGTTATAGCCCAGTGAACCGCCTTCTAGAACGCGCAGTGTTGGCCCTTATTTTCAAACGCGTTCTCTCGAAACCATCAATATGGTTTCATAATAATCTCGTACTTGTCATAGGATTTTTTTTTTTTGTAGCTGCATTCATTTTTTATAGGCAAAATAATGACGAATTTTTGCTCGGAAATCGCTAATTTACGTTCGGAAGTTTAATAATATTTTCCATTTTTTTGTTTCAGTTGAATTAAGGAGGAGCAACCTTGGTGTCACCGCATTTTCAGAGCGCTCTACAAAAAATGCTGTATCTACCATAGTATAATAAAAGAGGTAGTCGCAGCGCTGATTGTGCTCTCTTTTGTCATTACTGCCGATATTGTCAGAATCAACTGCTGTACTTTTGTTGTTGTTTAGTTGTGCTCCCTGCTTGCAGTTAATAGTTTTTGTATTTAAATTTCAATGATGTTTAGCTGGAAACAATTTTTAATTAGTTTAATATCAATAAAAACACGAAAAATAATCAATTATTACAATTTTTAATTAACACAACAAGACAGCTTCAACTGTTTAAATTCGTTTACATTTCGCCAATTCCTCCTTTCTCTTGTCTTTCTCATAGCTTCGAGATTTTATATGAGTTGTCAACTTCGTTTTGACATTCGCGGCAGTACGCTCTCATCTAACGAGTTTACCTCTATAATTATACCATGGTATCTACCATAATATTAAATTTTTTTAATAAAAAAATACTAAACGTGCTCTTGAATATGTATATTTTAAGGTATAAAAACCCTCATTTAAAAATATCCCTTAGATTTCTTTAAAAAAATGCCGAAACATGACCTTTTTTTCCCCCTTAAGGTGAGGTTCTAGTAGAAACGTAACGTAATCTTTTTTGAAAAATCTTTTGTGGCATTTATTAATGTATATTTCAAGAACATTATACAATTTTTTTCTATGAAAAATAATTCAAAATGGCGGCTGAAGGTCTCGCTGATCAAAGCCGTGCGCGGCGATAGCCGATGTGCGCTGTAAGCTCTACGGCCCTGCCAAGTGATCTGAAACGAAAAAAAAAAAACATTGTTAACCTAGATGCGATTTGGAGGGCTTTGTTTCCTCCTTTTTTTTGCTTTAACGGTAAAAAAATAATGATAATAGTTTTTTTTTGACAAAAAAAAAGGCTTCCTGAAGGCCCTCTACATTGAAGTCGTACATTCAAGTCGTTGAAGCGGAGTAGTGTACAGCTCGGAAAAAAAGGTGTTTCGAAAAACCGCGTTTTTACTTGTTTTTCGGCCGACGCACTCTCTCGTCTAATACGCTATGACTCGTAAAATATATTAGATAGGGAAATATCCCTTTCAGTACATATTTTTAAGATCCTAAGGATGAAAATATAGCATAAAACAAAAATTATCCGTCGATTTCTACTAGAACCTTCCCTTAAGAAGGAAATATTTTAAACAGCTTGGGTTATACATGGACAGTGTCTATTGGACACTTATTTAAATTCTATATTCCGAGTAATCGAATAATTTTTGTGCTCTATACGCACAAAATTACGCAAAGCTTTAAGCTTCGCCAAATTGCTTTTGTGTAAATTTAGACGTCAAGTTAGATGCGCCTAACTATTTATTCAAAATGACACATTCCGGAAGTAAGAAAGAATTTGTCGCTTAGCGCTAAGAAGCTGTCACTTCAGCACAAAAAAACATCACAATGGGCTAAAAATAAAAAAAAAAACACTAGAAAAGAATTTCAAAAATTTTCCCCCACAGCCAAGAACTGTATCCAACATAAAAACCAACCAATTTAAAATAAGCATCAAGAACTCAAAATAAACTAATAATGAGTGTTATGCATAGCGGGAGATTGGCTGAGGGGGAAAGTGGAGGGGGAAGGTGGGCTGACGTTGTAAGTGTCATCTAAAGTGGAGGGGCACAAAACAAAGTTTATTAAAATCTCACAGGCATAAAGACTGATCTGACAGATGTGCGATTTATGCGTAACAAATGTCAGTCAGAGGCTGTCACATAAAAAAACAATGTTTACATTATTGTTATTTGTTGTTGTAAAAATAAATGAATCAAGTGGGCCAGCAATAAAATGCAAAAAAAAAAAGCGTAAGTTAAATTTTTACTATAAATTACAATTTTAATAGAATTAAATGCGAAATGAAAATAAAAAGAAAAAACAGAAGAGGCAAAAAAAAAAAGTAAACGCATAATAAAAATGGAAATATTTCCACTATGTTAAATTAATTCCCACGACCCGATTGCACTATAAAACATGAAAATTTTCTTCATCATCATCATCATTATAACTATCGTAATCATCATTACCGTAAGAAACATCATTATCTTTATTATTTATTATTATATTTATTTCCACTCTCGTCTTCTAGTGTCTACATCTTTCTAGGCTTAATTAAATTAGGACCGTGTCTGAGCAGTGCTTTCGCTGCACTTTTACTGCGGCATCAGCTGCTGCTGCTGCTGTTGCTGTTGCTACTCTTTTACAATGACTCTTGCTACGCATCATTTTATTAACATGTTTTGTTTTATATTGTTTTTATATTCATTTTACTGCTTTTGTTGTTTTTGTTTTTTATTTTATGTTTTTTGAGTGTTTTTTGTACCTAGCCACCAGCCAACAGCAACAGCAACAATTATAAGAATTTCCCATGGCTGCATGCAGCGCTAAGCCAAGCTTAATGAAATTAAAAATTAAGAAGTAGAAGTAGATGTAGAAGAAAAAGTAGCAGCTAGTGATTGCTTAAGAAATGTACGACGAGCGTTAATTAAGTAAATTAACTGCTGCAGTAATTTGTGCGTCCAACTGTCTGCATTTCTGTCTGTCTGTCCGTCTGCTAGACTGTGTGTTCTTGCGTACTTGTGTGGCACGATAAGTTCTACCGCAGCGGGCAGGCATATCAGCGATGTACCACTTCTTGATCATGATGAACTTCTTACACGTCATAAAAACCAAACCAAACCAAATTTATGCCCAACTCTTGCTTAATTTGACAATTTTTGTTACACTATGTGACAAAATTTTTAAAGCTAAAACGAAATAACATTTGAAATTTTCAATGAATCTTTCCAGCTGCAATATCAATAAAAATAGTTTGGTCCTAAACATATCTTTTATTAAAGTAATTCGTTAGAATTTTCAATGGCTGTTAAGGCATCAAATTTTAAAAAGGACATTTGAAAACATTGTTAAATTGAAAAATCAACACAAAAATATATTTCTCAAAAAAATAACGATTCCATTATATAGTTCAGTAAAATAACATCTCATAAAGTAGCGCCTAAATTAAACTATGAAAAAAGCCCGACCATTTTCCATACAAATTTGGGTAATATATCATAACGAAATATGATTTTGGT
Organism: Pherbina coryleti; assembly: GCA_943735915.1. Taxonomy (NCBI): domain Eukaryota; kingdom Metazoa; phylum Arthropoda; class Insecta; order Diptera; family Sciomyzidae; genus Pherbina; species Pherbina coryleti. The sequence continues at coordinate 109,869,277 of OX030952.1, forward strand.
CTTTATTTCATGTTATTTGGGCTTTGTTTCACTTTTTGATTTTGAGCGTTTATTTGTTATGAAAGGAGACTCAAAATAAAATATGAAATAAGATCAAAAAAATTGCGAATAGATATTTTTTTTAAGTTTTAGATGTTATTTAATTTTCATTTGAGCGTTTTTTTAATTTTTGGACTTTATTTAATTTTGGATTTTGGGCGTTATTTAATTTTTCAGTTCATTTCCTTTTATTTTGGGAGTTATTTCATTGGACACTATTTCAATACCTAATATAATTAATTGCACTGGACAACAAAATCATTTTTTTTCCAAAATAGCAAGGTTCCGACAATGGATTCTGATAGAGAAGACAAAAAAACAATTAACGTGTATCGGCGTTTTGAAAGTTTACGTATGGGTGTTATTTTAGAGAGGATTTAATTTTCCCCCTTTTTGAACATTCTTATAGTGAATCGGCATAGGAAATTATGTTATCCTTACATTTTGGGTATAGAATGTGTTCTGAGGATTTATGTAAAATACTACGAGAAATATTTTTGTGGGACATTTTAACCCCTTAACTTATCAATTTATCACAAAAAGGTCAAAAAAGACCCATAAAACAAGGATATAATGGGTTAAAATGTTCCACAAAAAAATTTATCATAAAATTCTACTGTTAGTCAATTAAATTGAATTCAATTAAATACACCAAAGCTGAAAATTCAACTTAAATACCAGAAATAAGTCAAAACTTAAAATGTGTTAAAGGGTTTATTTCGTACTTATTCAGAATTGATGATAAAATGTCGCACAGAACATGGTTTTAGGGGATTACTTTCTATGAAAAAGTGTTTCACTCATTTGGCACATCATACTTAGAAATAGCAACGAGGTTTGGAAGTTCTAGTAGAAATCGACGGAAAATTTTTGTTTTTATTTTTTGCTTTATTTTCATCCTTAGGATGTTGAAAATATATATATATATATATATTATATAGTTTCCTATATAATATATATATATATATATATATATACCCTCAAAAGGATATTTCCCTTTCTAATTTATTTTACGAGTCATAGCGTATTAAACGAGAGAGTCGGCCGAAAAACTGCTATAAATGCGTTTTTATCGAAACACAATTTTTTCCGCGCTGTACACGATTTCGCTTCAACGACTTGACCGATTTCGATATTTGACGGTTCAAATTAAAGCTTATTTAAGTTAGGGGCCTTCAGGAAACGGTTTTTTCCAAAAAAATTTTTTATTATCATTATTTTTTTAACTTTGAAGCAAAAGAAAAAGAAGGAAAAATATATTTTTTCAAAGAGCGGCCATTTTTTTAGAAAGAGTTTTATTAAAATCGGAATTCTACAAAGACCCCCAAATTTCATCTAGATTAACAATTTTTTGTTTTTTTCGTTTCAGATCACTTGACAGGGCTGTAGAGTGTACAGCGCACATCGGCTATTGCCACGCACGGCTTTGATCAGTGAGACCTTCAGCCGCCATTTGGAATTGTTTTTCATCAAAAAAATTGCATAATTTTCTTGAAATATGCATTAACAAATGTCACAAAAGATTTTTGGAAACAAAAATCCTGCAATTACGTTACGTTTCTACTAGAACCTCCCCTTAAGCTTAAAACGAGCTTGGTTATTTATAAATTTTGAATCCTTCGGTACTATTGAATACTTATATAGTTTTTGAAAAATTCGTACAGGAAAGGCATTTAAAATCAAAAATTGATTTTATTTTTAAGAAAAGGGTCGGGTAGATTGGGTGCGGTTGAAGCATATTAGGGTTTAGAGTTCATTGCATCGGGATAATTTAAGAGAGCGATGGCGGAAATATATTAAATAAAGGACCATATATCTGTCTAGTACTGGGCAATGTTATTTGCGATCACTGTATTGTATTTTGTGTGTAAGATAAAATTTTGATAAAAAAATAACTTGTTTCAACCGTCCCCCCATACAAAATATAATAAATGAACATTTTTTATTCATCGTTTAATAACATTTTACGACTCGTAATGGCACAATTGAATATTACAAATATTTTTTTATTAATATTATTTTTAATCAGCCTTCAAAGGTTAATATTAAGTACAACTTAAATTATATAATAATCAGGTGTTGGTGATGACTACTATTTTTTTAATGTTTGTGTACTACTTGCTATTATATTTCTCAATGTTTGTGTACTACTTGCTATTATATTTCTCAAAATTCAACAGTGTTAATTATAAACTAGATTTAAGCACTCCAGCTAATATTGCTTCAACTGTCCCCAACAACATTTCTAGATATAAAACGGTTCACAGTAAGTATGATAATAAACTTGAATAAAAACTTATCATACAGCCATATTCTACACTTCAATAAAAATGTCACAAAATTCTCAATACTATAACTGTAATAAAACTACAATAATTGCAAAAATGTACGAACAAAAACGCTTACTTTTTCGTCAAAAAACACAGGAGGAAGCACAGCTAGTGACGCAACACGAAAAGTCTTGTTTCGACATGTCGCCCGCTTCGTTCTCCCCTTGTAACCATCACTTCATCACTCACAGTGTAGAGATATTAGCTTTGTTCCAATCGTCTTCCGTTTCAACCGTACCCACTGTACCCTAACACTTCGAAAACTCTCAGACGACAATCAAATATGGTGTCATAAAAAATGTACAGTAAGTTTTCTAATGAATATGAATTCAATATCAGAATTCGACAAAAACTTGAATTTATGGCGGTTTTAAAAATGGTAAAAACATTACCTGTCAAACTGGTACGAAATTGTCAGAAAAAATTGTCCACTTCCAAATTCCGATTGTAATAACGAAATCGTAACACATAATCTTTTGGAAAATTTTTAAACTTCGACCTCCGATACGTTATCAGCGGCTCTTAGTGACTCCCAAGTAATAAAATTTAAATACTAAAATAAAAAATACTAAAATAAAAAATACTGAAATAAAAAATGAATGCTTCAAAGGGTTAAGAGCTCTACAATACTTTAAAAAGGGTCACTATTCAAGGTTTTACTAATATCGATAAAACTACCTTAAGGCCTGACTATAATAGCCACATGTTGGCAGACGAATCTGTCAAAATGAAAGCGAGCCCATGTAAATATATGAGCATACCCATAATTGGAATTGCCAGTTTCGTTAAGTTTCGTTTGACTTTCAATGTCAAATAATTGTTTATTCGAATTTATTGAAGTAATAATTGAAGCCAAACAGCAAAGGCTCATATGATTTATTTTTTTATATAATTTTGCACATTAATTTTGAAAAAAATCTCACAAATAAGCGCTAATAAAAACAAACTATTTTGTGACACTTCTCAAAGTCCGTTTATGGCAATTATGGTTATTTTATATTTTGGCAACAGCCTGCTGGCTTTTCGTTTAAATTTTGGCATTAGCGTATGCCAGCATTATAGTCAGGCCTTTACTTTCATATAAAAAGACATATGATGATAATAATAGGAATTCCCTAACAAATTTTTAAACTCTAAGAGGCTCTGGTAAGTATTATTTTTCTGAGCTATCATATCCCAAGTTGGAATCCAAATAATATAATGTAAAATATAACATTAAAAACATAAAAAATTGTTCCAATAAAACAGGAACTATACCTAATAGTTTAAGAAAATCATGTAATCGTGGTTGCTCTTTCGAATGGTGTTTGTTTCCACACTTTGAAATAAAAAGATTTTATTCTTTATTATTGCAAAAATACCCCAAAAATTCATTATTCATTCCAATTTTTTCGATGATCCTCGGTTTTGAGCGTATTGCAGAATGTCAAGAACATTTTCTTGATACATCTACCTTGGAAATATTCACCGAGAAATACCTTCAAAATATTCATCGAGAAATCTTTTTAATATCAGCACCGTTCCCACGTTGTGGGAATTGAAAAGCTTTGTATACTCAAAGTCATTTATATACGGTGGCCAGAATTCTCGGAGCAAAATACGGGAACCTTTTTATTTTAAAAAATTTTTAATTTCGGAATGTGTAATAAATACAGTTCTTATAAATATCTTCAGATAATTTTATCTTAAAATCATTTAATTAAATTTTAAAAATCTCAATTCATTTTTTTAAAATTAAATAGAGTAGGTACATATTAATATCGAAAGTAAAAACTGGATTTTGTATTTGATTGTAAAACATGAACAAAAAAGATATGTTAATTCATTGATTTTGAGTTTTTTTAATATAAAAAGCCAAAGAAAACCATGCATTATAAAAAGTAACATAGAAAAATACATCTATTAAATTATTGTTGACTAGAATAGTACTTTTTTTCATTTTAGTATAAAATTTTATTCATTTACTAAAATAAATCCTTACCAACTATATTTTTACTAAAGTGAATTTTTTTTTAAGAAATCAGTTCAAGTTTTCAAAAATTTTTAAAATATTCATAAAAGATATAGCTTTTTGAATTAAGTGATTAAATATTTGAACCCATTTTTGATAGGCCATTGAGTTGGTGCTTTTCCATTCCTTTATTTTGTCTGAAGTAACAAAACTTCTTACACAAGTAACTTCATCGAAAAGTTCATTGTCATTAATAACTTCTTTAAATTCAAAAATAAAAATTAAATAGTTTTCTACTTCTGATCACGTTAAAACCTTTTCCAATAGTGACCATTCAAGAACTTCAATTTCCATAAAGGCAAAGTTCCATTCCTGTATATAGTCAATTTTTATAAAATAATCTCAATCTAATGTTAGATTCGTCACATTCTGTATTTCGAAAACCATCATGTAAAAACCTTTTAACGAAAAATGTGAAAAATATTTACGAGTCACTTGCAAAAATGTATCTTACGATAGGTAAAATGATCACTTTTTTTTTGTATAAGAGGTGGCAATAAAAATTTTACAAAACTAGAAAAATGTAAACACAAACTTCATAAAAGCTCTCAAAAATATTATTATGGGACTTTTCCGGGACAAAAAAACTAAATATGGGACGCTTCAACGTCCCGTGCTAAAGAAATAATTAGCTGTGACAATTTTCTAAAAAACGGGATTGTCCTGAGAAATACGGGACGATAGGTCACCGTATGTAAATTTATAACAAAATTTGTGAATGATTTTTTAGTATGTATTGAATCCTGGATTTATTTAATCATTTTTTTTTATTAAAAAGGGTTTTTAATGATGACCATTGAAAGTTTGAAAAATATAAAAACGATTGCATATTTTTGCAAACCAATAAATTGGCTTTCGGATACCATTTTTTAAATTCAAGAAATGAAAAAAAAAATAAATTCCAAATGCATTTTCTCAAGATAGAAGTATCGGCAACAAGTTCTTGACACCTTAGAATGCGCACAAGACCCAGCATCATCGGAAAAATTGGATTGGATCGGAAAATAGAAGAAAGTTGTGTCGAAATTTGCTTTTTTGCGGATTTTTTCCAAATATAAAGGGTCAAATTTTGTTTTTTCGAAATAATTCATAGATTTTTCGAAAATCACGAAAGACCAAATTCGAAAATAGTCAATATTGGTTTTCTCAAGCTTAATTAATTTTTTCCACCTTGTACAAAGTTAAATTCAAAGTAAAACTCAAAAACATTTAGATTTAAAATTTTAAGATACCATTTCGGTTTGTCTACAAAAATAAAAAATATCTGGAGAAATGTCCGTTATGAACTGCAGAAACCAGTTCAACTTGTTTCTAAGTCTAAACTTTTTGAATTTGCCTAAATTTTTAAAAGCCACAATTTTTGTCGACTAGTGTTATACGCTCGCACACATTGTTATCTCACTCTCTCTCTTTCACACTCTCTTTTCTTTTTGTTTTTGTAGTTCAGTCAGCTTCAATTACCCAAAATAAAAAACGACAATAACAAGCGTCATAAAAGTACTTAAAGTTATAAAAACAAAAAAAAAACCGGAGCAAGTCTCATTTGCGCCGCTTTCTTTGTTGCATTTTTCAGCTGGATGAAAAATAAATAAAAAAAATTAAACAAGAATGAAATATGCTAAGCGTGTGACAATTTTACATTTCATTATTATTACTTTTTTTTTCTCTAAACCTACTTATTAAAAGTTCCAGCTGAAATTTGTGAAACTTTATTTCTAGTCTTTTTTTTTTGTGAGTTAAACTTAAACAAAACCGCTAAAAAGTGAAAACTTGACCCAATGCAAACTTTCTTTAATAGAAGGCTAAAAAAATATTTTAGTTTTTTGTGAGAATTTGTGAAAAACTTCCGGCCACTTGCTGTAATTGTTAGTTTGTCACAGACACACCCCCTTAAAAGGAATTTCATTAAAATTGTCATTTAGAGAAATTTTAATTTCTGCCTACTACTTACTAACTTTTCTGTTCTAACCACTAGTTGACCATTTTTTTTTTTTTTAACATTACTTTTTCTATCATTTTCACCAAAGCTGCTCCTTGCTACATTTTTAATGCTCAACTTAAGTGCTCTCTGTTCATCAAGTACAATATTTAATTTACGCATAATTATTCTCTTTATTTTTTCCTACTCTTCTACTACTTTTTTTTACGTTTTTGCTACGCGGTAATTAAAATTTCGTGTTTATTAGTTTTTTCTTTGCATCGTTTTTGTTGCACAATTAAAATTTTTGCATTTTTAATGGCTTTAAATGTACTCACATATGCGTATGCATTAGATCTCCGAACGCACACTTTCACACACACACACACGTGCTCTCATACTTAACACATTTACAACTCCCTTTCATGGTTGTTATGTAAGTTCATTTGATGTACTCGTAACATTTTCAACAAGCTTCCCGCTTTTTGCTTGTTACTTGAAAAAATGAGTTCAGGAAAAACTTAATGGAAACAGGAAAAGCTTTTTGATTCTTTGCCAAAGAGGAAAGAGTGAAAGAAAAGATAGAATTGTTCAAAGAGATTAGCAAAAAAAAAACACACACAACTCTTAGTTAATGTGTGGGAACCGAAATTAGACAAATCCCAAACTTGGCAGACATTCCAAGGTACATTGGTAAAAATTGAACTGTGATATATATGAGGAAATTATCAAGATTTGGCTCGGAAAGACAAATTTAAGAATGCATTTCACATATAAAAATTGGCTTCAAAAGCACAAGTAAAAGTATTTTTATTTTTAAAATTCCATTTGAAAATATAAAATTGCATAAAAAGATCAAAAACATCTTGCTTCACAAAGACCCAATCACTTTGGCTTGATAAACATGGTTTTAAATAAGTAAAAGTAACCATGCACACACTACATACCTCTTGACATTTAAGTAATAAAATATTAATTAAAAGCAATTTAATCTTAATTCATTTTACAATAGCGCATATTTTCCCACAGTGCATAACAATTCGTTATAAATTCACTTTTCTCATCGTTATACTCGGGAAAAGTCTTTTCCGCAACTCTTTGCATTTTAATAAAATGTAAAAAATATGTGTCTTCGAATCAAGCTCGAAGTATGCAGTTGTAGAAAAGTTGAAATATAATAAGTGAGTTTTAGATAAAAGCAAAAAAACTTACTGATATATTTAAAAACAAAAAAAATATAAATTTAATTATTACACAGTGAAATATTTTTATTAATTGAAATGTTGAAAGCTTCACGTATAATATAGGGGCGTCTTATCTTGCTTCAATCTGGCTTGACGTTGAAAATCGGAGACTTTAAGAAGTGAAGAAAATAATTCGCTTTCATTTCATTAAGCGTGATAATGCCAAAAATTGTCGTAAACAATTATTACTGTTATAACATAATTATTACTCTTCATTGACATTAATTAGTTTTAATATTTTTGAAAACTTTCTTCTATACTGTGGGCAAAAAATACCGGAATCCCCAAAAATAAATTTTTTGTGAATTCCGATAGGGACAAATGTTTTCATTTTATAGTTGGCACTATTGTCACTGACATCTGTGCAAAATAACACGTCAAAATATTCATTAGTGTTTGAGATACGCGTCCTTTTGTAAATAGCCTTCAATTCCTTCTTCGTTTCGGTTTCTATCTCTTCTATCGATACAAAATGGTGTTCACGGAGCGGTCTCTTGAGTTTAGCGAATAGCCAGAAGTCACATGGTGTTAAGTCAGGTGAACACGGTGATTGTGGAATGATATGGGTCGAGTTTTTGGCGAAATGATCACGAATTACGAGTGCATTTTTGCCACCAATCGAGATTTTACTTCTCCGAGACCGAAATGGTCACTCAAAATGGTTTTCACTGATCCTTCCGATACTCTTACAAGATCGGTCAGGTCTTTGACTGTCAATCGACGATTTTGGCGTACCAATTTTTTGATTTTGTTGACGTGTAGCTCATCAGTTCATATTGATGGTTGTCCTGGTCGTGCCACGTCTTCAACGCTTTATCGATCCTCTTTGAATATTTTGTACCACTCATAAGCTTTTGTTTTCGCTAGAGCTTGCTCACCGAAGGCCTTCTGCAATATTTACAACGTTTTAGCAGCAGAAATTTCATTCCGCAGACAAAATTTAATGGAACTGCGTTGTTGAATACTTTCAGATATTCGTCCTATTTACAAAAGGACGAGTATCACAAACGGCAATGAATATTTTGACGTGTAATAAGGCACAGATGTCAGTGACAGTTGTGCCAACTTAAAAATAAAAATATATATCCCTATCGGAATCCCCAAAAAATTTATTTTTGCGAATTCCGGTAGTTTTTGCCCACAGGTAATATTATTAAATAACTTTAAGGGAGAATAGGATTTTAAAGGTGAAAAAAGACATATTGTCATTTTTTTTTTTTTTTTTTTGGAATATGAATAATGTTAGTTTATTTATTGTATATACACGTTAAAGAATAACGTCTGAAGTATCTCTGGAAAAATTTTCAATTAAAAATATCGATAAATATGTCAGTCCTTGGCAGCGAATCTCCGGAGGCCCCTCGAAAAAAACTTGTTATGCGGTAAGCTTCATAACTTGTTACCGGATCATCTGAAACAATAAAATCGAAATCCGTTTGAAAGGTTATTTATTTCCCTAGGTAGTCAGAGAGAAATTTTTTTGTTTTTTTTTTTCAGTTTTTAAAATTTCGATGAATTTTTTATTATAAAACGGAAAAAAATGGTTTAAAAAAAACTCCCTCTGATTATCTGTTGATTTATGTGTAGAAATAATGTTTAAAATTTGAAAAGGAATCGGTCAAGTAGATTTTTAGTTATAATGTGAACTTGAACTTCAAAAATGACGCGTGCGAGAAAATTGATTTAAAGTTTTTTATACTCGAACATCCGATATATGAGGTCCAGTCGCTTGAAACGTTGTATTTTCGTTAGTTTTGCTCCGATTTACTTGAAATTTTGACACAATACTTTCGATATGTTCTACATTCAGAAAAAAACCCTTTAAAACCTTACCAAAAAACCTTTTAAAAACCTTATGAAAAAAATGCAAAAAAAGTTTCAAATCCTTCCACAAAACCCCGCCCCTTTTAAAAGAACAATGTTTGAAAAACAATCGAACTTTTTTATATGATAAAGTTCCTTGTTAAGAAACAGGGTGGGTCCTACGGAGCACATAAAATGAATTAAAACAAAAGAACTTCAGTTAGTTGGGTCATGGACAAAGTCGTGGGTATTCACGTGGCAACGTATGCTTATCCTCGTTCTTATTCTTAATATTATACTTCAGATCAAATACTTGTCTTACTCCTTGTTTTAATCACTGTCTAAATTTTTGTTTTAATTCCAATCTTTACCTTAGTTCTTGTCTTCATCGTTGTCCAAAATTTGCCCTAATAATTCTCTTTTTCCTGGTCCAAAGCATTGTCCTCATCCTTTTTCTACTCCTTGTTTAGATTTGGATGTTACTCTTATGTTGATTCATTTAAGCTTTAATTTTTGTTATTATTTTTCTTTTTGTTCTAATTTTTACTTTTACTTTTTAATTTTATTTTTTATATTTAATTTTTTATTACTTATATTTTTATGTAATTATTTTTTATTTGAATCTTTATTTTTGTATTATTTTTACGTTTTTTATTTTTATTTTTTTAGTTAATTTTAATTTTATTTTTTGTTTTAAAATGCAAAGGATTTCTCGATGAATATTTTCAAGATAATGAAAACATCCAGGATCATTGCAAAAATTGGGATAATTAGAAGACTTAAAAGTCAATAGGACAGCATTTATTATTGTTCCATAGGGAACCATATCAGGTATAGTTTTTCTATTTCACGTTTTATTTGTATTTTTATATTTTGCTTTTATTTTTATCTCTATTTTTGTTTATTTATTATTACTTTTGTTTATTTTTGTTTTTTATTTTTATTATTAAAATTTTATTATTATTATTCAAACATCTATTTATTCTATTTGCCTATCCCTCTGCTCTAGATTCCTTAAAATCTGTGAACTTTTGTATGTTCACCTATATCATTTAAATATTGGTCCAAGGGAGGTATCCTTGGTTCCATGTGTCTAGCTTTCTAACCGACCGAGTTTCGTTAAGATCAGTCCACTTTTGAATGTACCACCTATCATGTACTAGATTGATATAGATTTAGCAGAGGTACCTCTAGGTACTGACCGATTGCCACCATTTTTGAAATTTTTCTAAGATAGCTTAAACAAACTAAGTATAAAAAATTTTCTATTTATTTCCAAATTTATTTCCTCCTTCTATTTATTTCCAAAATTTGTATGAACTCAAAGCGCAGTGCGACCCCATTATTTGTTTCATATTTTTGCTGTTAGGTCAACTACAACTACTTCATTTTCATTTTATAATATTAACCGTAGCGCATATACTCACTGAGTAATAATTCCATGAAACGCCGTTGCATTTTAGTTGAATTTTCAATATTGGACCGGCTCTATTCGTGACTTCATGACGTTGTTAATTGTTTGTTTATTTTTGTCATGAGGACTTAAAACCAGCCTTTACTATCGTATAAGAAGGTTACTACATATATTTCGGGAATAAATATAAAGACTAGGGGTATTCAAACCGAACTCGTTAGTTTGTTATTTGGTTAGTTGTTACTTCGTTAAATTTATTAACTGTGAACACACCCTTTTGTTTAATCTCGTTAGCCTGTAATTATAGTTAAATAACAGCTGATTTTGCTTTTCGTAAATTGCAATTGCTGAAAATTTATAAGTAAAAGGTGGAAAGAATAGAGAAAAAAATTAATTTTTTTATGAAATACTTACTTTTCAACAAAAACTTCAATTTAATATGCGTTGGGTTTTATTTGTAATGCATTTAAATATCATGCAATTAAAAATATGGAACAGCTGTTCGTATTTTGCCAACGAAAAATTATCAGGGTTGCTAAGTTGTTACTTTTTTACTCGGTAGTTCGATAGTTCGATACTTTTACAAAAACAAAATGCATGTAAAAAAGTAACAAGTAACAACTGTCAAACAACTAACGAGCCCGGTGTGAATACCCCTACTGTATGTTTTTTTTTTTCATTTTGAGAAAAAAAGACAACAAACTTTTTTTCAATTTCTGCCACGGTACACGGTAAAACAAGCTTGAGGCATTTTGGAGCACTCAAAAAATCGAATTAATGGGTCATCCACCGTATTGTCCTGATTTGGCATCCAATGAATTCTTTTTGTTCCCGTACATCAAGGAAAAACTGCGTGGACAACGATTTTTCGACTCGAGAAGAAGCCGTTGATGCGTTCAGTAACTTTGTTTTGGAGATGTCTCAAGCGGAATTAGATAAATGTTATGACAAATGGTTCGAACAATAAATTAAAAAAACAATTAAGAAAAAATTCGACCTTTATATTTATTCCCAAAATATATGTAGTAGCCCCCGTATTCTTATAGAGTTGTCAGTATACTTATATAAAGGATGTCCAATTTTATAGTAAGAAAGTAAAGTTTAAAAAACACACTAAAAATGCAGATTTCGATTAAATTTCTAATTCTTTATAATGCTTGGAATGGCAAAGTAGTGGAATATAACACAATTTAAAACTTCTCCACGCGAGTTTTTGCCGGACTCAATCTGTTTGAGGATATATTCAACGATTTTTGTGCACAACTCCGGCACTAGCTCGCCCGTGACTTAACGTAGGTTGGTTTTTAATTGCTCGAGAGTTTGAGGTTTATTCACGTAAACACGATATTTTGCTTAGCCCTACAACAAAAAAAGTCCAGAGGCGTTAAATCGCACGATTTTGGAAGTCAGTTGACAACGTCAAATCTTGAAATAAGTCGTCCTCGAAATTCCTGTTGCAACAAAGCCCTAATTGATGCTGCTGTGTGATTTGGATTTAAAGAATTTAAAATCCTTTTTTACAATAGAGCGGACACTTGTTTATTAACCCTTTGACGGCCAGTGGAACACCGGTGATGTTTTTACTTTCGAATTTTTCCTGAAAAAACTGCAATCAATAGTTTTTTTACAAGATTTGATTCAAAATGGAATGAATGTGGCTTTTAGAAAGTATTTAATTTTCAAAGGATAGATTCATCCCTTTGCCAACCAGACCACCCCAAAGTCGAAAAAACTTTACTTTTTCTCCCCCTACTTCTTGCTGCAATATTTTCGGGGGTCGGAGGAGCTACAGGTACACAACTTTTGTAAAAGTTGCGGACAACCTTCCACTTTTTTACAAAAAATAATAAAAAAGATAGTTCACGCGACCATCATATCTGACGGGACCTCTATTTCCCATTGGTCGTCAACGATAAAAATCTATGACATATTAAAATTTGTTGAATAGTTGATTGTTTTCAAATAAAAATAAATTTCTTTGTATTTTTTATCAATACATTGAAATTTAATTTCTTTTTTTAAAAAAATAAAATATCGAAGAAATTTTAATCACTGGCGAGGCAAAATGGTTTTTTGCAAAAAGCACAAAAAGCATTAATTCGATGGTCTTTGCGTTGTTTGGAGCAGAAAATACATCCTTTCTTCCCGTTTTACTTTTACAGAGAAAATGATCAGAATGAATTCATCGATCAGATTTTTTTGGAAAATTTAACCTATTTTGTGAATATATTTAACCAATAGTCGTTAAGAGGTCAAGGTTTTTTTTCACTATTGGTAAGGTTCTTTTTTAGCATTTCATTGGATGCCAAACATTACGCCGTAGCAAATAGAGAAGGTCAGATATTAGATCTTTTGGGATTTTTTAACGAAATTAACGAACTATTTTGGAAATATCTCCTAAACCAATAGTCATATAGAGGTCAAAGTACCACCATTGCAAAGGTTATTTTTTAAACTTTCATTGGTTACTTTCAAAATTGAAAACAACGAGTTCTCATGAAGTAAATCAAAAGTCGACCTCAAACTTTTCGTTCGCTTACTGTAAACGAGAGAAAATAGTCGTATCCATTTTAACCGTTTACGACCATTGGGACATATAAGTGGGTTCCATGATTTTTCACACCTTTGTCGTTAAAAAAATTGTTGTTTGCGACATTTTTGTTTAGTAATTTGGTGTTGATAAATATGAATCCAATGTCGAATTCGAGAATTTTTCAGAGTTTCAGGAGCGGTCGTCAAAGGGTTAAACTCTTTTTTCACAATTTGTAAGTAGTGAATTTCTGATGTTTCAGTTATTTCAAATTGTTGTTTACGTTTTTTTAGCAAAACTTGAGCTTAAAAACTGTTCATGTGAGTAAGCGAAATATGTTAAAAATTCACAAAGGTTTAAAGTGAGCATTATATCATATTTACGCTTAGCTGCTTTGAAAAAACAAAAAAAAAATAAAGAAAAAAAAATAGTTAAACTTTCAAATAGCACGCTGATAACTCAGTCAGGTGCCCGCATTTGAAAACAAAGTTATGCGTTATGGTTGGCAAAAATTTCAATAAAAAAATAACATAAATGAGTAGGAAAAATTTGTAGAAAAAAAAATGCAAATTTTTTTTGTTTTTTTTTTATGAACAAAAATCATCCACTACAAAGTGTGGCAAGGAACACCGAGTAAATAGAATTTTAGTGATAAAAATTGCGCTCCGCGTTGTTGATGTTGATGTTGATGATGTTGCTGGCACATAACGTGGCTAGCAATTCTGCTGCTGCAAGGCTATGTGTGTCTGTGTGTAGGTTGTTTCAAGTTTTGTTTAGTTGTTGATATTTTTGTTTGTTCTTGTTAACTAGATGTTGTTGCATATTCTTTTTTTAATTATTTTTTTTTTCGTTTTTAACCAACTCTTGCTGAAATTTGTTGCTGCTGTTTCATTTCCGTGTGAATTTCCGGCATTACAGTTAAATATGCATGCGTGTTGTTGGTTTTGTGTAGATCTATCATGGAGTTTTTTTTTTTTTTTTTGGAATTTTTGTTTTTTGTTTTTATAGTAACTCCTACCTTCATCCGCATTTTGCCACGCTCCGCGTCATGTTGCTGTTTAAAACATGACAACTTTTTTTCAGCGCGCATCAGAGTTTGAGTTATCGATAGCGTACAAAGAGGACTTTAGCTATACGACGACAGCTAGCTAGCTAGCTATAGATACAAGTTTAAAAAATATGAGTGTAAGTATGTGTCATTGCTGGCAAACAAGTGTTGCCAACGTCATTATTGCAGCGGGCGTTTCGCGTCCGTCGCTATATATTAATGTTTGTGGTTTATTGTTGTTCGTTTGCTTGTTCGTGTTTACTTCGCTGGCCTTTTCGAATTTAGTGCTGTACAAAATTATGATAATAACCATTGAACCATAAAATAAACACACCAACACATGCACATTCACATTCACATTTACATGCACTTTAAAAGCAGCAACATAGCGCTCACCAAATGCACGCAAAGCGCCGCACACTGGGGCACACCTTGCAATTTATATTAAAATTTCTTTGTTATGACAAAAAAAAAAATAATAATAATGCTCTTACGTGTACAAGTTTGAAAAAACCTAACTACAATCGAAACTTTAAAATTTTATTGGTTAAGGACGCATATACGAGGTTTGTTCCAAAAGTAATGGGAATTTTTCAATTTCGCGAGTTGTGTTGGACCGATTGGCATGATTTTTTTGTTGATTTGTTGGCAAGCTTATCTAGAAGCTATACTGAGAAAATTGAACGTCTTAAAATGAAAGGAAAAAGTTCTTGTTAAACTGAAACCAAAATATCTTTGCCACAAGAAAAAAATCGTTGGACAAAGAATTTATTCTCAAACTGCATCTTCGAAAGAAAAAACTGAAGTTCTTTGAAGTTAAATCAATGAAAAAAATCTTTGCCGTAAATATATAATATTAACTTAACGATTAATTCTTAATTAACGATTTAATTCTTTGTTTACAAGGGATTGAAAAAAAGTATGTAAAATCAACAACTTTTCTTTGTTTTTTTGTTCATTGGTAATGGTTCAAGGTCATTGTTTCAAAGACAAAGTATGTAACTTTAAAGATTTTTTTTTTTCTAGAAAATAATATTTATCTTAAAACATACACTCTTAAAGTTGACAGTTACTTTGTGGGCAATATATACTATACTAGCAGGCCACAGCGGTCCGCGGCTTTATCTTTATCTAAGGTAGATTCGAGAGTAACATGGAGTTTATTAAAGCTCTCGCAGCACGAAAAGCATGAAAAGCTTATGATCAAACAATGCATGGAATTGGGGATGATTTTTTAAAAAACTTTACACTTTAATGAAAGATGCTTATTATTAAAATTTTGTTATGGAAATACCCCTACATCCTTTTGTACATAGTACAAATGTGATATTTTAAAACTTATTTTATAAAAATCGGACAAGTACTTTTGGAGTTTAGCGGCAACAAAAAAGTTTCACTTTCATTTTATATAATAGTATAGATAGAAGATAGGTTAGGATATAGATATAGATATAAATATAGATATAGATATAGATATAGATATAGATATAGATAAAGATATAGATATAGATATAGATATAGATATAGATATAGATATAGATATAGATATAGATATAGATATAGATATAGATATAGATATAGATATAGATATAGATATAGATATAGATATAGATATAGATATAGATATAGATATAGATATAGATATAGATATAGATATAGATATAGATATAGATATAGATATAGATATAGATATAGATATAGATATAGATATAGATATAGATACAGATATAGATATAGATATAGATATAGATATAGATATAGATATAGATATAGATATAGATATAGATATAGATATAGATATAGATAAAGATATAGATATAGATATAGATATAGATATAGATATAGATATAGATATAGATATAGATATAGATATAGATATAGATATAGATATAGATATAGATATAGATATAGATATAGATATAGATATAGATATAGATATAGATAAAGATATAGATATAGATATAGATATAGATATAGATATAGATATAGATATAGATATAGATATAGATATAGATATAGATATAGATATAGATACAGATATAGATATAGATATAGATATAGATATAGATATAGATATAGATATAGATATAGATATAGATATAGATATAGATATAGATATAGATATAGATATAGATATAGATATAGATATAGATATAGATATAGATATAGATATAGATATAGATATAGATATAGATATAGATATAGATATAGATATAGATATAGATATAGATATAGATATAGATATAGATATAGATATAGATATAGATATAGATATAGATATAGATATAGATATAGATATAGATATAGATATAGATATAGATATAGATATAGATATAGATATAGATATAGATATAGATATAGATATAGATATAGATATAGATATAGATATAGATATAGATATAGATATAGATATAGATATAGATATAGATATAGATGTAGATATAGATGTAGATATAGATATAGATATAGATATAGATATAGATATAGATATAGATATAGATATAGATATAAACATAGACATAGATATATAAGGCAATGGATAGTGTGTGTATATGTTATCATTAACACTTAATTTAATCATAGGGGAGGGGAAGGAGGTATGGAAAGGCAGAAGGGGAAGGAGAAGGGGAAGGAGGTATGGAAAGGCAGGGGTGGGTAATCGAAGAAAAGGCGGACATAAAAAGATAGTTATAAGGAAATCAACTTTTTAATTTTGAGTTTTTGCCACAAGAATTTGAGTCTATGATTTGAAGTTTATTCTTTTTCGACACAGTCTAACCCAAACATGCCCACGTAGTGGCCCGTATGTCCCGCGTGTCCCTTCATACAAATTTTTTTTTCTGTTTTAATTTTGTCTTTGCGATGAGCCAAATTCAAAGAACGCCTGAAAAAAACAACAACACAAACTGCACTCGTTCAGTGTTCAGCACATTTTCCAGCGAACTTTACAAAAACAAATGCATGCAAAGCCAAAAACGCACACTCATGCTAAAGCTCGATGCTAAAGCTGATTGTCCCGTTACTTGTGTGTAAAGTAATTTTTCATGATATGTGATCTTATTGCATTGTAATTGTTTTTTTGTTTTGTTTGATTTTTTGCCAAACGCAACGATAAGAAACATTTTGTGTTATTTTTTTTTTTTTTGTTTTTTTAAGCATTTTTAAGGCCGGCGCTTAAAATTTCTTGGGTCTAACGAATAAAATTCTTTTTGGCAAGGTTTATTTTTTTTTTTTTTTTGTTTTTCTCTTGGTGTATCTATTGAATTTATGGGCATCTATTTGAATTTAGTGCCACTTTTATTCCACGCTATCCCAATGTGCGCTGTGAACCTGTGTGGCACTGTAGGACAAAATTAATCTTCACTGGTGCCTTGCTAACAGCTTAATAAAATTTCTAGCTCTTTAAAGGCATGCCTGAAATATCCATACTGGGCACCTTAAGTGAAACAACCACTAACTACATCACCGGCGCTTACCAAAAACGAATTCGGTGATCGGGTGGTTGGTAAAAAAAATCACAATTAGGCAGGTCGGCATGACAACAACGCGGTATGCAAAACATTGCAGGGCGCATAGCACAGCGCCAGACAGCACAGCAGGTTTTCTTTGTTTTGGCCAAGAAGGGTTATAATTCTACATTTTTGTGTGCTTTGTATCGTTGTTTAGCACATAGAACAAGCAGAATAAAGCAAATTAAAAACAATAGAAATATGGAGTCAAAACGTAAGCACTTAACATTGAAATGAATTAATTCTTTCCATAGCCAATACATAAAGTATCTGAAGTATCTACACAACTTGAAAATACAGTTTTAAAGGCACGCATCAAAGTAATACAAAACGGCAAAGCCGCATTAGCTGCGCTATCTAAATTAATCTCCCAAGAACTAACTTGTTACTAGCAAAAACCGCGGCAGATATTATTTAGCAAAGCGTGAAATGCATGGCGCAGTCTGCAAAACATTAACACCACACAAACTATAGCCAAGTGGAAAGTACCAACGGAGCAAAAGTAGAAAAAGAAGCAGCATAAGTTAAGGAAAGCAGAGGAAACAACGAGTTAATAACAAAACCTGCACGCTTACCAGACGCACTCATGGATACATATTTTTCACTAGATATTGTTAGTTATTTGTTAGGTAAAAATAAAAAGAACAAAGTGTATAAAAACAAAAGCGAGCAAAAAACATGAAATGTATGAACAATGAACAGTTAACTCAATTAACTTCAAATGCAAAATATGCATGGCAACAACTAGAGCTGCTACAACAACAACAACAGCAATAAACAATAACAGAAAAACTTTACAAGCCAATGAACTGCCTTTTAAAATCTATCCACATACCTACATCGCTTTATTTGCGCTAACAAGCTGCTGAACTAAAACTCATAATTAAAATACAAAAATTACAGACATCTGAATACGTATGGAATGGCTTAGTCAGTAGCTACTTTTGCTACAAGCTACAGACGGATGATGTCTCCCAGATAATGTTCGGTGAAATGAATGCGTTTAACGATTCGTTTAACTCACTGCAATATTGTAACAACAAAACGCGCTACAAACATTATAACAACAAAAACAACAAAAACATCAGATGCCTAAATTACAGCGTTAAGTAATTTCGCTTAAATGCTCTGCCACAGCTTTCAACTACATTGCTTGGTAATTGCTTGGACTTGGCTCTATGAGAGAGCGAACAACAATTGCTGAGTCGTATTTAATCAGCGTTACTTTTAATAAGTTTTAAAAATAAAATCTCTTAAGATTTTTATAAAACTTGAGTTTTGAAATTAATCAACAATATTTTCGGCATTTGGCTTTTGGCTTTACTTTCTCCGGATTCTGTCAATTTAGCTTAGAGACCTGTATGACTTGGTGAATCCTCATGGGTTTACGTCAACTTGATGTCCTCTCTACTTAGTGCTCTCATATATTTCTGTACACGACTGAACTTGCTCACTGTGAGTGAACTATTGAACGCACTCGCTTCGTTTTGACGCCTATTTGACATTTAGCATTTATGCTTTTTTTTTCGCGAAAAAGTTTTCGGCGACAGATGTTTACACTAAGGGAAATAATGCATATTAACATTATCTACGCCTGAGTATCAATTTTATTTAAATATTTACGTGGATAAATCAAATATTTTCCTTACAACTCGTTTTTTTCCCGTATTTGAATTTTATTCATACCACACACGTACACACATATTCCATACAAGCAGCAACAGCATCGCACACGTACACACATGCTCCGACAAGCAGCAACAGCATCGCACTCTGTTCCTGCAGTTTATTTCTTGCATTTGCAGTTTATTTCTTGCATTTGCAGTTCTTATAGTTCTCATTTAGTTATTGTTGCCAGAGTAATATAGTATGCATGTTTGGCAATGAAATTAAATGATGTAGGGTGGAGTGACAACTTGATTCTAACTCACAAATATCTTGTACCAGTTGTCATTTACCTACATATTTTGCTTATAATTTTCTGTCACTTTTTCTTCCTCTAGTTTATGCTATTTTTGACTTTTGGTGCACTAATATTTTACCAACTGTCAAAAATAGTATAACAGTGAAATATAGAATTGTGAAAGAGAATAAATAATACAGGCAAATGACATTTGATGGACGCAATATGAAGAAAATAATGCTATAAAACCATTAATAACATATTCAATTTAAATATGTTTTTTTTTTTAAATTCAATATTTTTATTTAAATTTTCTTTAAATGCGATAGTTTATTTTCAAGTAATACATATTTGAAAGATATTTTAAAAAATTCGTGCATAATTTTAATATATTTTTTATTAATTCTGTTTAAATATTTAAATATTTAATTTAATTAAAAAAGTAAAAGTGTATAATAAATTTTAAATATTTACGTAGTCGATTTATTCAAATGCGTTATTGGTGCAGAAATGACTCGCTTTTTGGATAAATTAAAAAGGTTTTTGGATAAATTTAATATTTTTTTTCTCTTAGTGTATAATCATGGAATGGGGCTCGCTCGAAAATCGTGTTGTTATAGTTGGTCTTAAAAAAATGTGGCATGGAAAGAGGCGATATCTTTCGGTCCTTGCGACCACTCGGACTCACCCATAATTTTGTGTATCGTACTGTAAAGTTTTTAAAGGATACTGGTAGAATAATCGACCGTTCAAAATCCGTCCGTCGGCGTGTTGTAAAAACACCACGAGCCATCAAGGCGGTGAAGTTTAAAATACAAAAGACGGACTGGGCACCTTCTCACGTTAGCGTTAAAGGAACAACGTAAGCGAAAATCAAAAGCGTTACTACTCAAGCACGCGGATAATGCCCACAGACGAATTCTGTTTACTGACGAAAAAATGTTCACCGTAGAGGAATCGTTCAATAAACAGATATATAGAGTGTATGCTCTGTCATCACGAAATGCAACAGAACCAAAAGTTGAGAGTGGTCACCACTCAACTTCTGTGATGGTTTGGTGGGGAGTCGCCTATGATGGGGTCCCAAGCTCCATTCTTGTGAAAAAGGAGTCAAAATTCGGCGAAAGTGTATGAACCCGATGTTTTGGAATTGGTTGTGAAGTCTCTTAACACGACATTATTCCATGTTATATTATTGCCATAAATCTAAAATGACCCGAGAGTGGCTCTAAAACAATGTACTGGACTTCATTTCTACGGATCAGTGGCCAGCGGGTAGCCCAAATCTGAACCCATTGGCTTAAAAACTGTGGTCCGTGTTAGAGGGTATGCCTTGATCTATTCGACATCCAAATATCGAGTCTCTAAAGCGCACTCTTGTCCGAGCAGTGGAAAAATTTCCTATGCATGTCGTACGTGCTGCGATCGATGATTGGCCGGATCGATTTCGCTCGTACTCGAAAGCAAATGGTGGCCATTTCGAATAAATTGTTCTGCAATTTTTAGCTATTAATCAATAAATAGCTACATTATAATACCTACATAAATAAATAACTAAATAATAACTAAATAAATTTTGAAAAAAAAAATTGTTTTCATTTTATGACCAACAAACTGAGTACCAAAAAATATAATAGTACTAAGTACTCACAGTTAAAAGAGACACACAAAGCTGCTTGATAAAACGAAAAATTTACTTTTGTCATGAGAGGTTTGCCTTTCGCATCTTCACACATCTTGGGAAAAACTACCTATGTACCCAACATACTTTTTATCAAAACATAAATAAGGGGCAATAGAGTGGGTCGAAAAAAAAAGTTGGAAAAGTGCACCCCTTATTTTAAAGATGACCTCTTGATGATAACTTATGCATAACATATCCGATCTTAAAAAATAATATGTCGTTTAAAAGTGCTTTACAAGTACTATATTTGGTCTACAGAACATTTTTACTTCCAAGGTCATATTTGACTAGTAAACCTCGTTAGCCCGATTTACCCCCCCCTAAAATTGTTTTTTCTTTTTCGTAAAATTAAAGTCCTAAGAATTTCTTTATATTTTGTCTCAAAAAATTATTCAATAACTTTGAAACAAAGAAGTTATAATGGTTCAAATATTTGGTACAGTGCTTTTCTTCATTATGTATGAATTACTTTTATTTTAATTCAAACAAAATTGAAAATTAACTGAATTATTTTTAAAAACTAAGTAATGAAATTAAAATAAAATATTTTTCTTAACATATTTTGTTATAAAAACGTTATTCAAACTAAATTGCCCACGAATCGTGACAATATATTCAAGTTTCCCAAAAAAATAATTAATTAAAACTAAATAATAACGATCCTTGCTACAAGGGCATAAGTTGTCAATAAATTATATAACTCAATCTTTATAGATGTTATATGCCTTACATGGCAACTCTGCAGATCAGTAACTCGTAACTCTCTCCTTCACTCAATAACTGATAATTATAATAAAAAGGTCTAATATTAGATGCCAACTGAATAACACAATAGTTATAAAAATTCTTGAAAGTTTTTGAATAAGATCAGTGAAATACGAATAAGTTTACGCTACGAAGATTTACCTGGAATGTTGATGATTTTGTCTGCCGAAAATTGAAAATCTATAAGTTGGTTGTCTGAATAACATTGCAGGCAAGGAGGTTCCGTAATTTCGAACTTATCCCAATGGATCATTTCAAAGTATTCAAAATTTTCCACGCCACGTTTTGGCACTCGAAAAACACGGAGCATTGAAGGTGGATCTTGACGTGCTGCTCTAATTTTTTCAAACCCGTTTTCAAAGAAGTTTAATTTTATGATAAAAAAATCTATTTCAAGGGGGGGTAAATTGAGGTAACAGGGCTTACCAGATGAATATGACTTCAAAAGTACAAAAGCTCTGAGAAGAAAATGTGGTGCGTGTTAAGCCCTTTTTAACGGTATCTCATTTTTTGAAATCGGGACCAAAATGCATAAGTTATGGAAAAAAGACCATTTTGGCGGTTTTTCCGGGGGTCCAAAAAAAATATTTTTTTTTTGGAGTTGTCTCGACGTCATCTTTAAAATAAGGGGTGCACTATTCAAACTTTTTTTTTTGTATGGAGACCGACCCACTCTAAGGGGCAATGATTACATTGACTTAACTTCTCGGCACACATTTTCCTTTCTTTACAATGGAACACCTTGAAATTTTGTACTGAGTTTTGGAGACTCTGATTACGAATCTTAAAAACCGAATTTTAGAGCAGTAAATCAAGTAATACATCTATGTATACGGTCGAATTTAGCTTGGACGGGGAATTGGCCAAGAAAACGAAACCGAAGGAAATAGCTTTTTATTTATTTTGACAATAAACATTGGAAGTTTATAACTTATAGCCATCGGGATTCGAACCAGGATCTTTTGGCAGGTATGTGTGTTTCTTTTTGATCCACCGAGGCCGACAGAAATGTGTCATACAATAATTTTTAATAATAAGAGCAAATATATATTTTTTTTCTTTTTTCTTCAACCAAGGATTTCAGATGTTGTATCCATTCTGTAAAGTCTACGTCGGTTCGAAAGCGGGATGACAGATAAGTGTGAAAGAAAAGGCAATCAAGAGAAGTATGTGAAATCTCATTTTTGTATGAAATAGAATGCTTCAGTAGCTACTTGTCTTGTTGTTGTTATGGTTGTTCCGTTTGTTCGTGCCGAAGTCGCGAACGAAACATTGTTTCGCATGTTGAATCTAATCGTTTTACGAATATTTGTTAGTAACTGCTTGTCTTGTTGTTGTTAATAATATGCATGTAAAAGTTACATGTATACATGCATATCAGTTGCTTTCGTTTTGACATAGACTTACGTCATTTTCGTAGGTAAGTAAGTTGGTTGATTGCGATCAGTAAACGATGTTTATGTCACACTTTGAACCTTTGGTGGACTTAAAGTACTGATCGTAGAATGTTGATTTAAGCCCTTGTTGGCCTGTTTGAGCCTCACTGGGAGAACTTATGCCAGAACTTTCTTATATAAATTTAAATGAAACATAAATTCACAATTTGATGTTTCCGTTTGCTATTCGCATAGATTTCAGTATGAACTTAGTCACCTACTCAGTGCTTGAATCTAACGCAAGCGAGCATCGAGTCGAGGTAATACAATCGAGCGCATTGGGTTTTGGTACTACTTCAAATGCGTCCACAGGGGAAAGAATGGGGCACGTGCCCCCCTGGACTAGAAATATTCTATATATTTTTATTTCCGATGTGTAAATGTTACATTTTCATATCATCATTTTCGTATACGTGCACACCAATGAATACTTTACTCCCTTTCCCCCTTGAAAAATTACTGCAGACGCCTATGCTACTATTAGTGAACTTAGTGCTACTACTCAACGCAAGAGGCATCGCGAGTTGAAAAACATAACTGAAATCGACAGGTCAATGAAATGAAAATTTCAAACTTAACGAAACAATCGAAAGGATTTGTCATTAAGGGTATTCACAATTGTGTGGTTTTCAGTGTGGTTAAAAAAATCCATGGTATTAGTACCACACTTTTCTACACGGTTTTTATATTTTTTGTTGTTTTACATGACTCTAAAACTTGGCTCTAAAAGCCAAAAGTATGGTAATTTTAAGTAGCCCAATGTTATGTTAAACGAACGTTGTTTTCAAAGTTACATAAACATCGGTTGCCAGTTATTTTCTAATTGCAAAAATGGAAGAAGCTTAAAATGTAAGTTAAACTTCTTTAAGACAAATATTAATAAAATATATCGAATTGGATAGTTAAATTTATATCCAGAGTAACAAAAATGTTGACATTTTATTTTAAAGGGTGCTTATAATTGTGGTTTTCATCTATGGTAAAAAAACCCACAATACCACGAATCTACATAATTGTGAATACCCTTATTGTTTCTTTTTTAATGATTTAATAATCTATTGTTGAGCTTATTCTATAGTATTGCAATTGTTTTTTTTTAGAAATGAAGAGCTTATTTTTTTCTAAAACATGTAGAAATGAACAAAGAATATTTAGTCTTAATAAGAAGTATAAGTGTACATTAGACCGTACCACCTCCTATGCAAAAAAAAAGTGCACAATTACGAAAAAAAAATTTTTGACCGAACGTAGGGGT
This sequence comes from Pherbina coryleti, assembly GCA_943735915.1. NCBI lineage: Eukaryota > Metazoa > Arthropoda > Insecta > Diptera > Sciomyzidae > Pherbina > Pherbina coryleti. The sequence continues at coordinate 109,894,166 of OX030952.1, forward strand.
CGCGCATTGACATATTTCTTCATGTCTCTGGTGTTTACAGTCGGATTTTAAAGTTTGGTATATCAATATTTTTGTCTCAAGGAGACCAGTGTGACCTATAAGAGGTCATTGACCTCAGGTGCACCGTTCTAGTACTTACCCTACAGATCTTAGTTCCTACCATCCTAATGTGCCACACTAATATCAAAAAAAAAATATAGCTCTTAAAATATCATTTATCTCTTGCTCAGGAAGTATACCGATATTTCCAACAGATCTGTTTTTAAAAAATTTTTGCCGAACGTAGGGCTCCCTTTTTTCATTTCATCATATCTTCTGTATTAAAAGTCTGATAATATTGAATGAAATATCGATGTTTTTGTCTGAAAGAGACCAATTATTTTTTTCTCCAAAATAAAAAAAAATATATTCCTACAAGTCCTTGGAAGGTCTTAAATTGATTTACAGGAATTTGAAAGCTCGTAGAAAAATAAAAAAATCTGTAACGCCATTGCTTAAAGAGGTATCAACACTATTTTTGTTGTGATTTATTAAATTAAATATTATATAAAAGGGTTCTCTCGGATTTTTATCGTTCAATCACGGGGTAACCGCTAAACCGATTTTAATAATTCTTTTACTATTCAATTGCTATAAGAAGCGACCTTGCTACTGGGTAGTACGTTTTTGGTAAAACTTTTTATTTAATTATTTAAGAATTTATGCATTTTAATGCATGCTGCCATTGTATGTATAAGCAGCACAAAATAACAGCAAACAATAGCTTAAGCTCTTTGTTGAGAGAGAGAGGTGAAAGTCTACAACTCACCGCGCTGCCATCTTGAGTGGATAGTTGCACTCAGTTAATTTCTGCTGCAGTGTGCCCAATATGTCGTTAATTTCTGCTGCCCAATATATCATATTTATTTTATTTTACTAAAGCGAAACTCTTTTCATTTCAATAAGAAGCCACTCTTTTTATTTCAATAAGAAAAATTCTCAAATAAAATAAAATGAATTAAACATATTTGGTTCTTGAGTGTTTATTTAAAATATGTTTTCATATCATATTTATACTCACAAGTAACGCTGGGAACAGGTATGCTAGTTAAATATACAATGCATTATTATTTAATTTTTTTCCCGTGAAAAAACATTTGAAAATTGCGTCCGTCTAATATTTATTTCAAATGCGAGTTTTATAGAGTTTTGATCATTTTCAATAAAAATCAACAAAAAAATATTTAAAAAAAAAATGTCTTTTATTGTCAATGCGCGACCCCTACGTTCGGTTAAAAAAACAAAAAATATTTTTTTGAGGTACGGTCTAGTGTACATCCTTCGTCTCAATAAGAAGTATATTACTTGATTGTTGTTAACTTAAATATTATTTTAATTCTACGTCTTGGGTGACGACATAGTTGAAACTGTTGTGTCATTTTATTTAAGTGGGGCACAAGTCTCATCAAAAATATTGGTACCAAGGTACATGAAAAAGGGTACAAATGCATAAAAATCCTACGTCTGAAAAACTTGTTAAGGCCAGACTCTTTTTTCGTGGTGTACACAGGCCTACCATATTTAAAACATTCGAAAATTTTATCGTAATTATTGCTTAGATTAAAAAAGCAAAAATGGTATTCCGATCTCTCTTATGCGGATCTACAAAAATGTATATGATGAATTCTGATCCCAGTGAGTTGAAATTAATGATAGTGTTCCATGGTAACGGATACAGAAATGGATTCAGATACGGAGATCTGTCTATTGATATTTTTTTCGAGTTACACACATAATACTTGTTCGAAAAAAAAAACAAAATAAATTAAATCCGTTTTCATCAAGATATATAATATCAACACGCTTAACAATCATAATTTGGTTCACACCATAGAGCTTTAAATAAAAACATTGTCTGCAGTATCTGCAAGTATCTCATAAATATTTTATTGGCACATGCAAATGATCGTGCAAGTGGTTGGCTCATAACACTGACTGACTGACTGATCAATGAGATTTGATGACGTGTCGCATTCTATTTATAGCTAGTCTTGAGTTGACCAAGTTACGCTGACATTCCTCTGGCAGTGCTTTACAGTCACTTTTGTTCGGTTGCTGTCGGTGCCAGCTCATTTTCAGTTCTCACCTGCTGCAGCTCTCTCTGCTGTGCACCCACAAGCACAGCAGCAACAACAACAAGAAGAACAACAACAACAATAGCAACAACAATAGATTTTGTTTTTGCGGCTTGAATCATTTACGCTCGCTGGCTTTGTAACCTCTAAGAGGCAGTTTTTAACAAAGCATCTAGAAATTGTTGTTGGTGGTTAAATTTTTTGCTGTTGCTGTTATTATTATTATTGTTGTTGTTGTTGCTGCAGTTACCAGTTTTGAAATACCGTCTAACAAATACCGAGTTCCGTTTATTATTCGTGGTATGTGGTGCATATCTCAAAGTTTTATTTACGCAGAGTTATTCACACAATGCGCTCCGCGTACGATGTCAAGTATCTAGCGGATTCCACTCACTAGCTGTTGGCGTTGTTCTTGTACCAATTGTTGTTGTTGCTGTTGTTGTTGCATTGTGTTGCGCTTGTTGGCTGTAACTTGTATCTTATTCAAGCTTTTTCAGCCGGTGTGATGTTGTTTTTTGCTTCTTTTGTGTTGTTTTTTTTTTGTTTTTTTTTTTCTTTTTTGTATCTGTCTGAGGTGAACGCGGAATGTAATGAATGCAAATCGGATGTAGATAAGTATGTTTAATATTTGCTTTAAAACGCATAAATTTGTCGCTCTAAGCACTTTACAGCTTGCAGCGTGCTAGTTTCACAAGCAGCTTGAAGTGTTTGGAATTCCCCGCGAACGGACTTTGCTCAATGAATCATTTTTGTGACCAAGTACGTTGACGATGACGCCTCTATTCTTAATACTTGCAAAATGTTGGCTAATTCACTTCATTTTCAGGAAGGTGATGATCAATCTTAATGTTTGTTTTTTTAAATATTGATTCATACAATGATTTTATGATTTCTTTACAAAAATATTTGCATAGTTAAGTAGTTATTATTAGTAATACGGGCAAGTTCTAATAACTCTTAATTTCGTAGGAGATTTCCATCGAAAGTTTATTAACCGAAACAGGTGTTTGCAATGAAACCCGATTTATATTACCTTAATCATCCTTCGGAGTTCCGTTCAAATAAATGTCCGCTCAAATGTCCTGCAAAAAACATTTCAAACTATGATGAATATGCTTTATAGTAAGAGTAAGAGGGCGTATCAACTCCCTTCCGTACAACGAATGAAACGGGCATGAAAACGGATCGGGGCATCTCCCATACAATGAATGGTTTATATGGCTTAAATTTTGAATGTATACGATAGAGTATGGAAACGGAGAATGAAGTCAAGATTTAGTTACAAGCATTACCATACTGGAATAAAATTAATGGCATTGGAACGGGGCGGGGCATCTCCCATATAACTCAAATTGCTTATACGTCTAGGCTCAAAGCATGTGACAAAGCATATAAACTCGATATGAAGTCACCACTGACTTACATGATATTACTGAAGAAAGTTTTTGGACGTCGGAAAAAGAGGCGTGGTAACTCTAATAAATTTCATTCGTTTATCTAGAAAAATGTGGAGTGTAACTTACATAATATTTCTAAAAAATTTATTCATTGGACAAGCGTTCATTAGAACAAAAGGTTCATTGGATAAAAACATAAAACACGATTTAAACACGATTTATTTATTTATCTTATGATGTTTCTACGATATAGCATGGATACTTATAAGCCACTTATACCATTTGCCAAAGTAATGTGACTGATAAAAATTTTAGCAAAAATAGGGACGTAATCCAACAACTCAATCCTTGTGTGGTACACTTTTTACGCTGTTGTACAGCGTATCTAGTACATTTACTGAAACAGAAATCTGTCTTAAACATGGATGAGAGCCATCTGGTGGATGTTGTTAAAATTACAGCCCACAAATCAATTACAAAATTGCGCAAAAAATTTAAACTAAGGCTTGTTTAAAAGCCTCCCATACAACTTTATTCGAGGTTTCAACAACTTAAAGCATAAAAAACCTATTCAAGGCATAATCTGATCGACAAAACATTAGAGATCTAAGGAAAGGAATACCATGAAGGGCGTCCACAGGGGTGTCCCCTTCCTCCCCTGGACTGAAAAAATTTAATATATTTTTATTTCCTATGTTTATATGTTACATTTTCATATCATCATTTCCATATAAGTGCACATCAATGCACACCTTTGGTGCCTCCCTCTCCCCCCTTGAAAAAATACTGCGGACTCCAATGGATATCACCAAATTTTGATGCCAATCTCTTAAATAGGCATTTAATGAACATGAATACAAAAAGCTATAAAAATTTAAATATAAAGATAAGGATACATAAGGATAAGAATAAGGATAAGGATAAGGATAAGGATAAGGATAAGGATAAGGATAAGGATAAGGATAAGGATAAGGATAAGGATAAGGATAAGGATAAGGATAAGGATAAGGATAAGGATAAGGATAAGGATAAGGATAAGGATAAGGATAAGGATAAGGATAAGGATAAGGATAAGGATAAGGATAAGGATAAGGATAAGGATAAGGATAAGGATAAGGATAAGGATAAGGATAAGGATAAGGATAAGGATAAGAATAAGGATAAGAATAAGGATAAGGATAAGGATGAGGATAAGGATAAGGATAAGGATAAGGATAAGAATAAGGATAAGGATAAGGATAAGGATAAGGATAAGGATAAGGATAAGGATAAGGATAAGGATAAGGATAAGGATAAGGATAAGGATAAGGATAAGGATAAGGATAAGGATAAGGATAAAGATAAGGATAAGGATAAGGATAAGGATAAGGATAAGGATAAGGATAAGGATAAGGATAAGGATAAGGATAAGGATAAGGATAAGGATAAGGATAAGGATAAGGATAAGGATAAGGATAAGGATAAGGATAAGGATAAGGATAAGGATAAGGATAAGCATAAGGATAAGGATAAGGATAAGGATAAGGATAAGGATAAGGATAAGGATAAGGATAAGAATAAGGATAAGAATAAGGATAAGGATAAGGATAAGGATAAGGATAAGGATAAGGATAAGGATAAGGATAAGGATAAGGATAAGGATAAGGATAAGGATAAGGATAAGGATAAGGATAAGGATAAGAATAAGGATAAGGATAAGGATAAGGATAAGGATAAGGATAAGGATAAGGATAAGGATAAAGATAAGGATAAGGATAAGGATAAGGATAAGGATAAGGATAAGGATAAGGATAAGGATAAGGATAAGGATAAGGATAAGGATAAGGATAAGGATAAGGATAAGGATAAGGATAAGGATAAGGATAAGGATAAGGATAAGGATAAGGATAAGGATAAGGATAAGGATAAGGATAAGGATAAGGATAAGGATAAGGATAAGGATAAGGATAAGGATAAGGATAAGGATAAGGATAAGGATAAGGATAAGGATAAGGATTAGGATTAGGATAAGGATAAGGATAAGGATGAGGATAAGGATAAGGATTAGGATTAGGATAAGGATAAGGATAAGGATAAGGATAAGGATAAGGATAAGGATAAGGATAAGGATAAGGATAAGGATAAGGATAAGGATAAGGATAAGGATAAGGATAAGGATAAGGATTAGGATTAGGATAAGGATAAGGATAAGGATGAGGATAAGGATAAGGATAAGGATTAGGATTAGGATAAGGATAAGGATAAGGATAAGGATAAGGATAAGGATAAGGATAAGGATAAGGATAAGTATAAGGATAAGGATAAGGATAAGGATAAGGATAAGGATAAGGATGAGGATGAGGATAAGGATAAGGATAAGGATAAGGATAAGGATAAAGATAAAGATAAGGATAAGGATAAGGATAAGGATAAGGATAAGGATAAAGATAAGGATAAAGATAAAGATAAAGATAAAGATAAGGATAAGGATAAGGATAAGGATAAGGATAAGGATAAGGATAAGGATAAGGATAAGGATAATTATAAGGATAAGGATAAGGATAAGGATAAGGATAAGGATAAGGATAAGGATAAGGATAAGGATAAGGATAAGGATAAGGATAAGGATAAGGATAAGGATAAGGATAAGGATAAGGATAAGGATAAGGATAAGGATAAGGATAAGGATAAGGATAAGGATAAGGATAAGGATAAGGATAAAGATAGGAAAAGGATAAGGATAAGGATAAGGAAAAGGAAAAGGATAAGGATTAGGATAAGGATAAGGATAAGGATAAGGATAAGGATAAGGATAAGGATAAGGATAAGGATAAGGATAAGGATAAGGATAAGGATAAAGATAAGGATAAGGATAAGGATAAGGATAAGGATAAGGATAAGGATAAGGATAAGGATAAGGATAATTACAAGGATAAGATGATAATAAAATTAAATATGCCTTAGTTCAAAAATATACTTGAGTTACGGTATGAAATGCGTTTTTAATCCTTTGTGGCGGCCACATTTTCACACTGTGAATATTAATTGTAGACTTTAGAAAAACGGGGCGGCCATTTGTTCCAATTTTTTTTTAATTTTTCTGTTTTAATGAAATTAGCCTTAGAACTAAATATTGCAAGTATTTTAAACTCGTTATAGTATCATAATTTCCGGAGTGCATCTTTTTCACAACAATATGAAGTAATAGAGTTACTATTATGAAGGATCCTAAATGCCTTAGTCATACACATTGCCTTTATTCATAAATAGTTACCACCTGAAAATTCAAATAAGGCACAACAAAAATATGATTTCTTGAGTTATCTATAGGAACCATCATCACCTTATTAAATAATTTTTCGAAAAAAAGATTGGGAGAGTGGAAAGGCCAAATAGTGTGTGACATATACATTTATAATTTATGTTTGTAAAAGCTAGCATTTCTAGTAAAATACTCAAAATATTTTGATTTAAAAAATTTAACTTTATCCCAAAAAAGTATTCCTTTTGTAATAAATCATTATTTTATTCAAACTGTGAACTCATTTTAATACATATCTTCAAGTTAGGCTTCGGTAAAAAACGTTAAAAAAATGTTCTATTGAAATTTTTATAAATGTATGTCTTATGTGTAAATTTATATGTATCTTTGAAGTGACTACTTAACATAAACATACGTTTGAAGTTACATAAAATATTAACGATACGATACGTTACGATAAGGTGTAATACGGTGGCAATATTAAATTAACGACTGGATGCAATCATAAAAAAAAATCATTAAAATATTTTAACATTAAAACGCAAGAGGTCAATAAAAAAAATTTTAAGTATCTACAAAAGTATGTATATGATACATTAAATTAGTCTATATAAGTTTTTTTTTTATTTATAAGAAAAGAAGAGTCATAACAAGTGCAAAAGTATGAAAAAAACAACAAAAAAAAAATCGAAACAAGTGCCTGACGACAAGTTAAGACATGAACGCACACGTTTCAAGCTCGATGTCTACATAAAAGATATAAAATATTCATTCATAAAAAGACAAGGCGAAAATCACAACAGCAACAACAGCAATAAAGACAACAACAAATGGTAAACAATAACTTGCAATGGATGCTGACAGCAGTAGGTTCCAACAACAACAACAACAACAACAACAACAACAAACACCTCCACCAGCTTCAAGCAGCTACTCGTTGTGGTGGTTGTTGTTGAAATTGTATCTAGCTATGCAAGTATCTGACCAACTGGCAATGTGAACAAAATTATCAGCGCGCAAAAGTTGAAAATATTTAAAAGAATTTAACAGATGCATCTGTGTAACTGTGTCGATCTCATAGATACATAAGTACTTAAGTGTTTGACAGCAGAAAAAATAAATAGGAAAAAAAAATAAAACAACGCAATCAACACCACGCAGCTGATTGGAATTGGAATGAGCCATAAACAAGTTTTGCACTTACCAAACGTTTGCTGTAGTTGTGGTGGCGGTGGTTGTTGTTGTTGTTGTTGTTGTTGTTGTTGTTGTTGTTGTTGTTGTCATGCCGACCGTTTATGTTGATTTTTTTGTGTTTGTTGTTTTACTTTATTTGTTGTTATTATTGTCGCGCTGTTGACTTTGACAGCGAAAATTCATAAAAATATATTTTTTCAAATTTGTGGCTTTTATAATTTTTTTTTTTTTTATTTTATTAATTTTTTCTGGGTGGGTGGTGAAGTGAGAGTGTGTGGGTGTTTGTGCGCCAGTGCGTGTGCTTGTTTAAATGCTTGTTGCCTACTTTTTGTTGTTGTTGGTCTTGTTGTTGTAGCTCTTAAACGGCTGTTGTTGACTGATTGCCGCCTCGTTGCATCTCAAACTTGTTGGTGTTGCTTGCATTCGAAATAATAAATTAAAAGTATTTTATTTTATGTTTTATTTTTATTTTTTCTGGTATATTTGGCAAGTCGCTGCTGCCAAGTGAAATATTTTTTTTGTTTTTTATTCTTTTAATATTTTTTTGCTCTCTTTTAATTTGTTTATTGCCAATAGGTATGTATCTTGTAGATATCACGCGTTCTCATTTGACAGATACACTTGTTAGCAAGCAGCGCTGCTATCACTCAAACGGATCTGAGCAATTTTGTTTTTTTTTTTGTTTTAATTCAAAAATTTTGTTCAGATACATTGTATTGTATCTGCTATGTGCCTTGCATTAATTGCTAAATTTTAAGACCTAAATTCTTAACGGTTATTTCGAACATTTGCATTTATACGCTACAGTATAGTTTTACTCAAATCTACTGTTCGTTCGCTACTGAGCTCGTTTCTTAAGCGCGCAGATACTTTTATAGATTTGCAAAGTATCTGCCATCGGTTGTGTTTGGTGCATTTTCCATTGCTGCGCTTTTTGTTGTTGTTCTTATTGTTATTGTTGTTCTTATTGCGGTTGTTGTTATTGTTGTTGTTGTTGTTATTGTTGTTTTTGTTTTTGTTGCCATAGCTATGCTTCCTCAAAGGTAAACAACAGCACCGCACCAAGCAAACATGTTCGAAGCACACTTCAAACTCACAGCCATGAATTGCAATGAAATTGAAAGCTACGTTATCCATTTCATGTCATGACGACAAGTGCAACCAACATGCTGCAGATACTGTATCTACTACTTGCTACTGCGCTGCTCCTCAACTGTATTCAGCTGTAAAATATGTTTCATCAACTTAATACACTGATATGCACAAAGTATTTACGTAGAACTAACTCATAGATACACGTTTATGTGTTTTAAATGTTTTGGCTGTTGAGTAGCTTTTAATTGGATCCCTGATCCTGCCAACTGGCAGCGCAAACGCTTTATCAACCACTTCTTCCACTTAATTTAACCATTCAAATAAGATTTAAACGTAATTCGTAAGCAATGCGTACGATGCCAAAGTGGCTTCCTATCATCCTTCGTCATGATAATGATGATGATGATGATAATGATGATGATGATGATAATGAACCACGTCAGATGGCCGACAGCTAGAGATGAATGAATGAATAAATAGATGGCAACTTGAATGGCTAGATGGAAAGATAGCTAGTTGAGATGGCAGGCACTACGCTGTAGAGTTTATGAACGCACACCTCACCAACACGCTGTTAATATTGGCAATGCAATAAAATTCATGGCAGCAAAGTCAGAAACTTATAAAAATCAGAAGAAAAAAAAAGGAATGCAACAAAAGATACACACTGCCATTCATGAATTACAACAGCAATTTCAAGTTTGTTGCTGTTGCTGCAGTAAACGACGTTGTTTGTTATTAAGTTGTTGCCGTGCTTGTTGTCGTTGGCATACTTTAAGCAAACAACGAAGACGTACATAGTTGCCGCCACCGCTCGTCGTAATGCCAAAACAGATGTTCAAGCAGGAGCAAACAAAACCATTACAACAACAAATACTTCTACTACTTATGATTAGCAGCAAAGTCGCAACAACACAGAAATAAAAGAAATTGCAGAATTTAATCCTGCAGATACAAATTTTTGCTGCTACTAGCAGACTTGTTTAGCGTGTGTGGCATGCAAAATTCGATTAAAAATATTTTTAATCGGATTCTACCAAAGTAGTTGATGATTTTTATTCATCCGCAAGTTTTTTGAGATTTTAAATTATCTCAAAGGCTTACTTCAACAACGCAAAACGATAAAAAAAAAATCCTTAAAAAAAGGCTCTAATTTTTTTATACAGTCTGTCACAAAACTGATCGGATAACATATTTTAATTGAAAAATTGAAAAAAATTTTAAACAAATAACTTATAATATTAAAAATGTCAATTCTTCTTCATATTTAAGTAATTAAAAAAACCAACTTATTTTATGAAATAAAATAATTTTTATAAAACTTAAAAAATTACAGATTTACTTAAAAAAAAGAGTCCCAAGAGTCATCGGACAAAAGTTTAGAATAACAAAAAATATAATTTTAAACAAAAAGTTAGTATCTTGTTGGATTTCCTTTGGTCTTGATAACTTCTTTCAGTCGGTTCGGCATGGATTTCACCAGTTTTTTAGTGATAGTTGGATCAATATGGGCCCTTTCTTCCTGAAGACTCTTTTTTAACTCTGATTTTGAGGTTATGTTGTACTTGCGAATACGGCGCTCTAATTCATCCTACAAACGTTCTATGGGATTGATGTCCTGTGATTGTGGCGGGGTGGAAATGATTTTAGGACAATTATAGAGTAGCCATAATTTGAAAATCACAGCTTTGTGCTTCGGGTTGTTGTCTTGAAAAAATATAAAACTATTTTCTATTCCAAATTTGGCAGCACTTTGCTCAAGATGATTATTTAATATGTTCAGATAAATAAATTTGTCCATGATTTCATCTATAAAAACCAATTTACTGACTCCATCGCTCGCCATGCACCTCAACACCATCACCGAATGATCCTCCATGCTTCACAGTGGGACAAAAGTTTTCTTTTCTCATTTCATCGTTGGGTTTTTGATGATCCGGTCATCCGATCCAAATATGTTATATTTGCTTTCATCCACAAATATCACATCATCTCAATAGCTTTCGCCATGCTGTATCATTTCCTTGGCGTATTTTTCGATTCCATTCATTAACAAAAAACTTTCGTCGGGCGACTCTTCCGTGGAGTCCAGCTTCTCGAATAGCTCTACGTATTGTTTCTGATTGAACTGAAACTGAAGTTTTTTCTTAGTGTTATGAAGCCAATTTAGAGGCACTTTTTCTCGGGTTTCGTTTAATGTCTCTTACAATAGCCTGCTTGTCTCTAGGTGTCAGCAAAGGAGCACCCCCAGTTCTGCACTTATTTTCAATTCGATTTTCCACATTGAACCTTTTAATGACGTCATGCACTGTTGATCGACTCTTCTGAATAATTGCATTTATTTCCACGCGAACTTTCAAAGCATCTTTACAATGTTTTATTATTAATTCACGAAATTCTATCGAAGATTCTTTGCGTGATTTGCTCATTTTGAAAAAAAACGTTTAAAGAAAAGCTTTTTTTTCACGAAAAAAACTGATATATTGGCACTAATTAAATTTTAGCGTATATAAAAAAAAAACAACAATTAACAAACGTCTTCCAGCAAGAACAAAAGTGAACTAAAAAAGTATTTTGCACTTGCGCTCATTGTCCGATGACTTTTGTGCAATCAATTTTACGCATGAGCTTAATTTGGAGCTTTTGTTCGCGCTACAAGCATTTCTTAAAAAAAAACAAAGTGTACACTAAAGAGAGCCTTCTGCTAAGATTGATATTTATTATTGGGTCTTTTGTTTTAAGGTGGTACAGTAGACTCTCATAAATTAGAACCACTTTGTTCCAAGGGTGGTTCTAATATCTGAAATTTTCTAATTTCTGAACGTATTCTTTTCTAGAAATTTAAAAAAAAGAATGAAACTGGTTAAAAAAAATGTATGTTAACACAAAATAATTTATATTTATTAATATTTAATGTTTTTTTTTAAGCATAAAACTCATATAATTCCCCTATTTATATTTGAATCAATGGGTGATAAGATCACTTACGTATTTAATAAATAAAGAAACGTCCAGAAATTAGAACCAAGTTCTAATTTCAGAGCGTTCAATATTGAAATCAGTGGCGGATCTAGGATTTGCCCAAAGGATGGGGGGCTGAAACTGCACTTTTGTATGCCAAGGCAGCCCCTCTTCTTTTTGGACGTCTTTTTGGACTTGTTTTCATTTTTTCCCATACAAAAAAATTCTCCAAGGGGGGATCCCTTATAATAGATCCGCCACTGACTGAAATGACAGGTTCTAATTTCTGGTCAGTTCGAATTTGTGAGACTTCTCATTTGTGAGATTGTACTGTACAGTTGAAAGTTTTGAACTTTTTCCTATTTTCGCTTTTCGTCCGATGAGTTTTGTGACTAACTATAAATGGCGTAACAGCAAGAGGTGTAGGTTTGTAAAGGCGTAGTATTGATGACAGGTCACTTGTCACTTTTGAAAGATCATATTTCATAGATAATCTCCATGTTCCTATTTTATAATCTAATAAAAATTTAAGAGACTTCCAAACAATTATTCGTTTTATAAAAATAAAAAATAACACCTCTGGCTGATGAATCCTATATAAGACCCATACCATAGATCAATAACACGCAAACTCAAATACTTAAAGCAATCAAATGGAAAGAAAATTCACTTGTTCATCTGAATCTGGAATGCTCAAGATTTGACTTATGTAAAGATAGCCCAAAATTTTCGGACTATCCTTTTTGCTCAATTTGATACAAATCAGATCTGAATTTCGAATTCCCCGAAATTACAAAATTAAGCTTTTAATAAATTTTTCACAAACAAAATAGAGTTAAAATGCAAAATTTATACCTTGTTCCCAATTGCTTACAGTTGTGCCCTTTATGCATAAAATGGTCTGGAAGTAAAATAGTCAGGTCATGAAAATATCATGACTGGAAAAAGCTATAAAAGTCAAAATTGAAAAACAATTTCTTGAAAATGGGCAGTCCGACTTAAGTGACTTTATAGTGTCATATCAGAAACATTTTCAAAAATGTTCATGTTTTCTCAAAAGTGTCTTAACCTGAAATTTGGTTTTGCGACATATTTTAGGATGTAGGAATCTGACTTCCATATAAAAATAACGATTTTACGCAGCTCGACTCAAATTTTGGTAACAAGGACTAAAAAATTGAGAACTTGAAAGTAGCGCAAATAGATTTTCTGCATCAAAACAAAATTTCGAGCAAGAAATCGGGATGAGAACTTTCTATCTTCAACCCCTAGTTTTTTTCTGTACAAAACTTTGCTTAAAAAAAAAATTGATTTTAACTCATTTGATGCAAACTCTCATTTCCATTTTTGTTTTTTTTTCGAAAAAAATCTTTTGATTATTGTTTTTTTCTGTTTTTAAACACTTTTTTTTATTATATATTCAATGCTCCTATTCTTTTTCAATAGCGTCTATTAAGTTCGGTTATTTTTTATAAGAAACTGAGTATCACACATCACATCCAAAAAACTATACTCCTAGATGAATAGCATTTTCCAATTTCAATTTTTGAGCAATTTATTAGGTGATGTCGGAGATTTTTGTTTGGATTTAGGCCCGTGGAATGTGTGGTGGGCAATTGTAAAAAAATAAAGATTCTTTTACCTCGAACCACTTCAGTATATCCAGCTGATTATTTTTTTTTTTTGCCGTATTTTTAATGGATTTTTAATATTATAGGCATATTTTACGACTATTTACTATAAGTCCTAAACACTTGTATTTTTTACTCATCCTTTAGATTGTGTGTCAATGCACGGGCAATAACTTCTTCTGATCACTTGAAAGCAGTAGTCATGGCGGAATCAACCTAATTTTCATTCAACCTTATACAGTCGAAACTCTCTATAACGAATTCCAAGGGACTGGATATTTACTTCGGTATAAAGAAAATTCGTTATATAGAAAAGAAAAACAATTTTGTTCCTTTTAACATTGTTTATTTGTAGTAGTCAGTTATTTTTGTTTGAAGTACATTTTTCCACTTTTCTTCTTCAATATAATTTTCTAATACATTTAGAGAAACAAACACAGTATTTGGTACGTTGGTTTTCATTTCCAAATAGGAGCGGAAACCTTAAACTGATGAAGAAAGTTGTCCTTATGTATGTCTTTATGTATGTAAACGGTATAGCAATATCGGCAGATTCTTCTTCGTATTCATCTGAATCTGTTAAAAGAGATATAATAATGTACATCAGAAAATAATTAGCCATGGATTTTCTTTATTATGCAATTGTTTATATACGTGATATAGGTGGTGCTCCCAAACTTTCTTGAACACTTTCGAGAATATCTTCGTCGGAAGGGTTGTCTGTGGTAATGACATAGCAGTCAACATTGATGTAGTCTTTAAATGTTGCAATAATATTAGCAACTATTTTAATTGAAGACTCTAAATAGGAGAAGTGGGATAATGGTATATAGTCTTCTTCATCCCAAGGCATACTGTTGTTCGTTGTGGTACTAACTTTCACAAATCCTGCTTTTCTAAAACAGTTCGCAATTATCTCGGATTTTACATTGACATTCCACACTTTGCTTAAGTTTCGTACGGCATCAAGCAAATTTATGGGCGTAAGAGGTTCCTTCTCCTCCACTTGTGTCAAAATGTTTGTCAAAATGTGTTTTCTGTAATGCGTTTTAATGCTGCAAATTATTCCCTGATCCATTGGCTGAAGTAACGAAGTCATGTTGGGTGGGAAAATAAGCTATTTCAATATTTTTCAATTGGTCCTTTACATCCCTAGGGTGCGCAGCGCAGTTGTCAACAAAAAACAATACATTCCTTTGTTGAGAAGCAAACTTTCGGTCCAGTTTTAAGAGCCGTTTCAAAAAAATGTTACTTGTCATCCATGCTTTCGTATTAAATTCATAATCCACGTCTAGAGATTTTATTCCTTTGAAGCATCTCGGATGCTTGACCTTTCCTATGATAAGCAATTTTACTTTCTCCGATCCGATCATATTGCATGCCACCATAACAGTTATCCTCTCTTTGCTGTTTTCTCTCCCAAAGCACTTCTCATTTTTAAATCGTTTTATTTGGTAAGCACTTAAAGAACAAACCCGTTTCATCGGCGTTAAAGATGTCGTTTTCGTCATATTTTTCTAACAATTTTGGCAAGACATTCATTACCCATTCATCACGAGTTTGGATGTTGGCGGCAGCACTTTCACCACACAATGTTTTTTGAACAATACCATGACGATTTTTAAATTTTTCAAGCCATCCTACACTTGCTTCAAATTCTCTGTGGCCCAATGCTACAGCGGATTGTTTCGCTTTTTCTCTCAGTATTGGACCAGACAGAGGAAGATTTCTACCACGTGCGGTGAATACCCATTTCAGCATTGCTTCGTCAATATCCTCAAAGGTACAAGTTCGAAGCTTCTTTAATACTGGATGCATTATCTGTCACACTGCTTAAAAGCTTATCCTTGGTTTTTTAAAATCGTAGATAAGCTACTGGGACGAATTCCAAATTGCTAAGCAATGTCTTTTTTTGAAGTTTTCCCTTTTCAATTAATTTTATGATCAATAGCTTTTTTTCCACAGTAGTACTTATGCGCGGAGTCATTTTACAACTTACTATCGCGAATGCAAAGGCAAACTGATAGCGACTGCAATAAATGTGAGATGGTAATGATAAAAGTTGTCATTTGCATAGTTCGGTGGGTCCCCAAAATATACTTTCAATCTAATGGTAAATAAAACATGTAAATAATAACGAAAAATTATCTGTATATTTCGTTATATATTATAAATTCGTTACATGGAGATTGAAAACGCTTCAGTTTTGAAGTTACGTTCGCAAAAATGTTTCGTTATAAGGAAATATTCGCTATAGGGAAATGCGTTATATAGAAATCATAATCCACTTAAAGTAGAACCAAAACACAGTGTTCTTATAATTGCTTCGCAATAAAAAAACTTCTTTATATAGGAGTTGCTTACAGAGAGTTTCGACTGTATATAGTTCATAAGCACTTTTACAGTCTTTCATGTCAGATATAACAACATCTGAAGAGACTTAATATTGCTTATTGAAAACTCGTAATCATGATTTTCCGAAAAACTTCCTTACGTTATACTCTATATGTTATACTTAACACTGTTAGTTGTTAAAAATTGAATAGACCCACTTTGACAATTGACAAAACCCAACTTGATACAAATAAATTAAAAGGTTTTTGAAAATTTTATCAATATTTTAAAAAATTTTCATACGATTTTTATGAAATCAGGTTGAAAAGTAAAAAAAAAATGTTTTTAAAAATAAATGGATAAACAAGTTTGTAACAAAAATTTATTTCCCGTATAGAAAATGGGTTAAATGGTAAAATACTGTCATGACTGTTTTTATGTTTTTTGAATTGCTGCTGCAGGCGCAACTAAAGAATTGCGGCCATAGCCACCATTTTTCTATATAGATACCTACATGGAATTTCTTCAGAGTGGAGTTAAATTTTTTAAAAACATTATAATCATTTTTACAAAACCATTTTTTTCCTTTTTCTGAATTTTTTGAGTTGGGCTGTCTTGTATTTAGTGTGCAATATGATATATTATATGTAGATTTCTATGCCCGGAAAACAGTAAAAGTAAAATAACGCAAGAACTACTGGAGCTTTTAAAATGCGGTTTTAAACAAATTAAATAAAAATTAGTTTTAAAAGTATTTGGTGTCAAGAAAAAAGCGACGACAAAGGTTGCCAGAAATGTTTCTCAGGTCTTATTTCGAAAACGATAAGTTGTTGAGAGTTTTATAAAAAGATTGCTAATAAATTATTCTGTAAATTAAACGGATTTCTATCAACAGACAAAAATTAAAAATAAATTCTTAACGTAAAAATTTACCTCCATCACTTTCTATCCATACTTCTAAAGGCTCTTAAGCAATAAAACTAAAAAAAAAATAAAATTTATTATGTTTAAAAACAAATTTTATCTCAAAACCAACAAAATCTAATAGGACAACAAATATTATTGTTGTTGTATCCTCGTTGTATCCTCCGCCTGCAGTTCCGTATTAGCAGGTTTCCTTTGAGGGATTCTCAATGTACTCAACTACTCAAATTTCGTACTTTTCTCGGTTTATGTTGTGTTTTTTTTTTTTTTGTTCATGTTGTTGTTGCTACTGCTGCTGCTTATAATTATTATAATGTTGCTGTTGTTTTCTTCTTTTCTTTTTTTGTTGTTGTTAAGTTACTTGCTGCTTCCGCTTAACCAGAAGCAGCACAACGCAGCACTGCGCAGCGTAAAGAAGCAGCTGCAACGTACGTTTTGTTATTTTCAACACGCGCCCAACAAGAATGCAAGCAAGCAACGGACGAAAAGACGCTGTCGATGCAGCAAGAGCTGCAAGAAGCATGTATAGAAGATATTAAAGACCACAAAGGAATAAAAATAACAACCAAAAAAAAAACAACAACAACAACAACAACAGCAGCAGCAACACAAGTCAAAGAAGTAGAAGCAACAACAACAACAACAACATCGACCTACCTTCATCGCATAACAATGAGCGAGTTCAACGTTGAATTCTTGTGGGGGGCGTACGCGGTATCGCGACAGCCAAAGGAAGCGAATTGCAACAAAATCCAAACAAATATGAGTCAGCTAGGTGTGTTGCGCACGTTGATGATGTTGTTCGTGTTGTTGTTGTTGTCTTAATTTTTATGCTAGTTCGTTCGTCGACAACATGTTGTGCTTGCAGCAGGTTTGTGTTGGGAAAGAAGCAGGCAAATCATTTGTTTGAGAGAACAAAAGAGCGAACAACATGTTGAAGCAACTTGTTTTTGGTAGGCAAAGGTTTGTTCGAAAGCAACATCAAGCTTTTTAAGAGAGCTTGTTGTTGTGCAACCAAGCGTATAAGAGAACACTGTCCCAAAGTAGAAGAGTTTAATTTTGTTATTGAAGAAATTAATGATTAACAGGTTATTATTTCATCAGTTGAAGAAATTAAAACTTTTTGGTTTAATTTTTTGAAACATTGGCTGAGCTGATTATTAGAACAAATTTTTTATTTGTCGTTTTATTGCCATATATCATTTATAAATACATATACTAAATGGATTACTTTGACAATTTATCGTTTTTGAATACGAATAGAGGTTTTCCACAACTGATCTTTTTTAAAGATTTTCGAATCACTTCACGCTGCATTGTTGAAATTCGCAATTTATAAAACGCAATGCTTCACGCCGTGATCTTAAGCGTTGAGTAACGCGATAGCGTAGTGACAACAGTAAAAATTTTGCATTTTGTAAAACCGTAAAACGAAACACAGGGTTGCATCGGAGAAAAATGAAAAAGTACTATTGATATAATAAATGTTGCCACCAAAAATAAAAAGTTGCTTTAAAAAATTAAACGTGTTGCCCCTTAAAAAAGTAAGTAACGGTTTTCTAACAAGGTATGACTTCGCTAAAAAAGAGAAATTATAATTATGAGAAATTATGGCTAAAAATAAAAATATGCAAATATTTTATTAATATATACATAAATAAAAACTTAACTATTAAAAACTATAATTTTTTGTTTAAAATATTCATTCGATATAACGAATTTTTCGATTTAACGAAAATGCTGGACAAGAAACTATTCGTTATATTGGACGTCTACTGTATTTATATTATATAAGTATATATTTTTATGTAACTATTATAACTGACGTTTTTATCATAAATATCCAGTGAAATAAAAACTATGTGTTATCATAAAGTATTAATATTCAGTACACGTCCAATATAACGAATACCCGATTTAACAAATGTCCAATATAACGAACAGCAAAATCGCTTCATTGACTATTCTATATAACGAATTAAAATATTTAATTGTCATTCGATTTAACGAACACTCAAGGGCTTCTAAACTAAAATCAATATTTTACAACAAAATTATAACTAAAAAAAAAAAAAAATATGCAAATATTTTATTAATATATAAATAAAAACTGAACTACATACTAAAAACTATATTTCTTTGTTTAAAATATTCATTCGATATAACGAATTTTCCGATTTAACGAAAAGGCTGGACAAGAAACCATTCGTTATATTGGACGTCTACTGTATATAAAATATTTTAATAAATATTCAATAAAGTATTTAAAATCTTGCATTTACCTGTTAGTTAAAACTATGTTTGGCAAGATATAATTTCCAACGGTCACCTCCAGTGATAGAAAGAAAAGCAAAGTGAGCCGTCTCAATTCCTCCATAAACTGGGTTGCACGAGGGTAACGTGATCAAGTTTTGCCTTTCAAGTTGCAATACACTCACACTTTTTAACATACACACTAACACTTTCGAATTTAACTACCAGCTTAATTTAAAATTTTCCTTGATTTTTGTTTAACTTGACCGTGGCAAAAAATATATTAAATTTTTTCATGTTTTCAATATTTACTTTCTTTATATTTATTTGCTTTTGCATTTTTATAAACTTTTTACAATTAACGCTGTCAAAAAACAACCTTTACTAATTGCAAAAAATGTTGCATCGTATGAAAAATTCTTATCATTTATTTAAAATGGCATGTCAGCTTTATTTCATTCTTTCACTCCATGTTGTTATATTATTTGTAAAAAAACTTATAACGAATGCAAAGCATGAGGAATACCAAATATAAAGGAAGTACGAAATAGAACGTACTTGGTACCATTTGATTTGTATGAAAATTTATATAAACTGAATGGTACCAAGTACGTTCCATATTTCGTATTCCTTTATATTTGGTATTCCTCGTACATCCCATGTACCCATGTATAGTTATGCTACCATATAACTATAAAGAAAGTAAATCTAAAGATGTTTGGCAACACCGAGAACAAAATTCATAAGGAAAGGATGGAAATAAAATTGTACTAGTACGATAAGATTAGTACTTCGTATTTAAATAATAAACACGTATCCAAAATGGTACAAAAGTACGTACTTGTGCAACTTTGACGCAACACTTGAATTTCGTTCACTTGAACTGTCAGTTTCATCACTTTTGTACTGAACACATTGACGACGACAGCGACGAGAAGCTGTCAAATTAGGAATAGTTTTATATCGACGACACGACATTGCGACATTAGACCAAATTCTATCCATAAGAAATACATGTAAAAAAATTTGACAGATGTCGTAATGTCGCTGTCGTCGTCAATGTGTTCAGTACATTACTCTTGAGCTGACGTTAGAATGGATAAGTTGACATAGAAGGGTTAATAACTTTATTTTTCACTAATATATTCTTAAATGTTTAAATACAACATTTAAATATATGTTAAAGACACCAACAATGAATCAACAGTTCACCGTGATAACGTAACATAAATAACGCAATAACGTGCAAGTGATGCACCGTGTTAGCGTTGCGTTTCATCACGGTGTTTTATAAACTGATGCCATGAATAATATTTTTACACAAAATAATCCACGTAAAAATATGAGGGGTCTGCAAAATGCAAAACTTCCAAAAAACCTAAGTTTAAGTAAACTAGTAAGAAATGATCTTCGACCGACCCGAAGCTAAAATACCCCCACGTCCGAACCGAAGTATATTCAAAGTCTTAAGCAGTCAATAAAATGTTTATTTGTAAAAACATTTTCGTCATATTTTTAACAGAAAATATTCGCTTTTGTTTTTTGACATATCACTTTGTATGGGAGGTGGGTGTGGTTTTCACTCGATTTGGTTGAATTTCATGCACAGAGTACATGTTATATATCAAAGATCATATGCAAAATTTTAAGTCAATATATTATTTTTTGTGGGATTTAAAGAGATTTTATCTTTGTGATAAAGTCACTTTGTATGGGAGGTAGGCGTGGTTTTCATCCGATTTGGTTGAATTTTATACTCAGAGTGTATTTTAAATATAAAAGCTTCATATGCAAAATTTCAAGACCATATATTAATTTTTGTGGAATTCTAAGAGATTTTACCGTTTTGATAAAGGCACTTTGTATGGGAGGTAGGCGTGGTTTTCCTCCGATTTGGCTCGTTTTCGAACTTGACCTTTATTTTTTAGATAAAAGCTTAAATATTGAATTTCGTGATGATAGCTTTAAAATTACGGTTGTAATCGTGATTACAGACGGACAGACGGACAGACAGATGGACATGGCTAAATTGACTCGGGTGATGATGCTGATCAATAATATATATCCTTTTTATACCTGCCACGCCACCTTATGGGCGTTACAAACGGAGTGACAAAATTAATATACCCCCATTTACGTTTTTTAAACGTGGGGGTATAAAAATAATATTTCAGTTCTAGCAAATAAGTAAAAATAGCCAAATAAAATGTCATATTGCATAGAATTTGTCGCAAACCTGGCAATCGGTTTAATCTCTTCATAAGGACTCAAATTAATGAATTTTAAATTTGTTCAGTTCTACCTAGTGTCCTTAGCATCACGTGCAATTTAAAGTTCCTCTTTTCAAGTTTTTGTTTTTGTTTTTTTGCAAATAACTCCAGAAGCTTTCACATTTAAAAAAGGCCCTAACTTGATAAATTGTAGAGCACAAAATGCTGCGTCAGTTGAATTCCTTATGTTTAGAAAAACTCCAATAATAAGCGAGATATGATCATTATCACAACGATGTCGTAAAAATATTGAAAATTTTTATTGACATTTCAACTTTTTTAAATATTTTGAAAATAACTTAAAAACTTAAGTTTCATCAAATGTTGGAAACATAAGTGACAGAGTTTCACATAAGGGAAATATTCATAAAAGAAGGGAGATATTTTTTTTATTATATTTTTGGGAAATAAAAGCTTTTCTGGAATATAAAAAACAACAAATTCGAAGGAAGGTTTGGAAAATTGATATTTTGTTTTATCACTTTTACGTTTTCAAGTTTTACAAAGTTTATATTCATCAAACTATCGACAAAGATTTTTTAAGTACTTAATACTTAATACTTAATACTTAAGGCTTAATACTTAATACTTAATACTTAATACTTAATACTTAATACTTAATACTTAATACTTAATACTTAATACTTAATACTTAATACTTAATACTTAATACTTAATACTTAATACTTAATACTTAATACTTAATACTTAATACTTAATACTTAATACTTAATACTTAATACTTAATACTTAATACTTAATATTTAATACTTAATACTTAATACTTAATACTTAATACTTAATACTTAATACTTAATACCCAATACTTAATACTAATGCTTAATACGTTAATACCTTAATAAAACTTATACTTATCATAGTTATTTTCAATAACAAAGATCTTTCGTAAATACATATGTAGATTCCGAATAAAATTACTTATTATATTCGACTATATGGTATACCCGCTGAATCTCGAAAACTCAATGTTGCCTATTCGCCAACATTCAATTCTAAATTTTTCTGAAAGCTGCCATTTTCAAATATTTAAATATATATTTATATATCTATATATATAAAAAAGGAGCTTATGTTTGTAAGGCCGCAATAGACTCTTAAACTACTCATCCGATTAACATGCAAATTTGTGTATAGAAGTTTTTTGGTACGGTGCGTGTTTGTGGGCTATCAATTTTGATCCACCTTGAACACCAGAGGGCGCTGTAGTACAAATTTTTTACAAAACTGCCTAAAACTCATAAACTGCTAATGCGATTAGAATGAAAAGTGGTATACAGTGAGTTTCATGTACGTTGAGTGTTCTGCTGCTATCGTTTTTGACCTATATTGAACACCAGAGGGCGCTTTAGTACAAATTTTTTACGAAACCACCTAAAACTCCCAAACCGCTCATGCGACTAGAATAAAAATTGGTATATAGTAGTTTTCAGGTACGATGAGCTTTTCAGCACTATCTCTTTTGACCCACCTTGGACACCAGAAGGTGCTGTAGTACAAATTTTTTACAAAATCGGATATTTTTAGTTGTTTTCTTAGGTTACATGTGAAAATATTTACAAAATATAAAATATTTCTTAAATTTAGTAAAACTAAAAAATTACCGTTATTTTGACATCAAAAACATGAACATATCTTGAAAACTATGAAAAATTTTACTACAACGATATATTTAATGCAACATCGTTGCTCAAAAATGATAAAAAAAGAATCAGAAATTTAATTTTGCGACTTTCGAGTCAAATATCTCCGCTGCTTTTGTATACATTTTGTTAAATTATTTTTTCGTCTTAAAGCTTCATCAAAGTACTATGAAAATCTTATTGCAAAAATACCGTTAGTTGAGTATATATATTTTAAATATTTTTTTCAAAAAAGGTCTGAAATTTCGGAGTTTTCCTCACAAAAAGGCTCAAAATTTGTTTTTGTTGTAAAAGTAATTTAAATTCAAATTCGTAACTTTTCAACTCTATTCAAAAATTATAACATTTATAAGCAATAGTTATTTCAATTTTACGCAAAAATTAAGAACCATTTTTGTGATTCAAAAAACAAGGCCTACCCTTGATTTTTTTGAAGAAATTTTTTTTTTTCCAATATTGTGGTTTTATATTTTTGAATAAATTTACAAGCTAAAATAATAATTTATTAAAAAAAATTATCTCAGTATCTCTTACCAATCAAAAGTTATAGCCAATAACCTTTATTCAAAATATATATACAAAGAGCAAAATGATGTCTGTGTGTTGGCTGGAAACTTCAAAATTGCTGAGTCGATAGAACTGAAATTTTGGCAGTACATTTTTTTCAAGCACAAGATGGTTTTAATTTCTGTCACACCCCTTTTACCACCCACAAATCAATAAAAATGCTATATTTCCTATGGTTTTCGTCGATTTGTCTACATTTTGGTAATTTAGTTTGTATGCTCACTGTCGGCAACTGTACTAAAACTGGATAATGTCCATCTACTAGAAAACTGGGACGGGCATTATATAAGGGGTGTGGCTCCGCCCATACAATTAAAATTTGTATTATCGAATAGCTTTGAAAGTAAAAGTAGCAGTATTTACATACAAACTCAAAATGGAGTTACTATTTAAACTGTAACTGTAACTGGGAAACTGTAACGGGCAGTGGAAAATGACAGTGGTGTTAAACTATGGGTCTAAGAAAAGTTTCGAATATAATTATTATGTTGCGATATAATTGCTGGGTGCAGCAACGCGCGCCGGGAAAAGCTAGTATATATATAAAAAGAAGTATATAGATGAACAAGTATTAATGACATCACAACCAGGATCATGAATTTAGAGAGCCTTTTCTAAAAGACTTCAAATATCGGTTGAGAAAATAATCTTTATAACTCAACAAGTTTAACTCAATGCTTTGAAAACCAATCACAACAGCAGGCGTGTCCACACAAAAAAAAAGAAAAAAATAACTCACTCAAAAGCGCATAAGTCACGCTGTCATGTTGGGTAAGTGTCTACATAAGGTCAGTGCCGGCGAACCAGTTTACAAAACAAGCAAGAAAAAAAACTAAAGAATTCCTCCTCCAATCAGGTTCTAAGCTGATCATGCATACCAAGGAAACTAACTGGCTGAATGGTCAGCAGCATAGAAGCGAATTTGAGCACTTATCGTACTTGAGTGAGAGCGGCTTGATTTGAGCTGAAATAAAACCAAAATGAATGTCAGAAAAAGTTATAACTTTAAGAATAATACGTGGATATCGCTACACATACACACACAAAGGTGATAAAAATAACCTCAGTATTGAACACTGTTTAGATTTAACTATTTAACTATTTAGACACTTTATATTTAAGGAGACATATAGGTTACTAATTTTTAAAAAACAAATTTTTCCGGGAATTTTTTTTCATAGAAGGAAAATAGATATCGTTTTCAAATTTTGCCCATATACATATTTATTAACATTTAAAGAATACAAAAAAAATACAAAAGAATACAAATTTTTTAAAAAAAATTTTTTCGTGAATTTTTTTTTCATAGAAGGAAAAGATATCGTTTTCAAATTTTGCACATATATTTATTAACATTTATAGAAAACAAAAAATTTTTTTCAGAATTTTTGAAGCATTTTTAACGTTATTTGATTTTTTTTAAAAAAATGCCAAAAAATTGACGGTGTGCAGGATATCACTAGTCTGGAACATCTGAGAAAAAAATAAAAAAAAAACAATTAATCTTTTTTTAAGTGGCCACCGCCTGAACTAGAATAATTTTTAATCGCCGAAAAAAACAAAATGGCGGCCGTTTGAAAAAAAATATCGATTTTCGATGTGACAAAATCTGTCGCCATTTTGTTTTTTTTCGGCGGATAAAAATTATTCTAGTTCAGGCGGTGGTCACTTAAACAAGGATTAATTTTTTTTTTTTAATTTTTCCTCAGATGTTTCAGACTGGTGACTTCCTGCACACCGTCAATTTTTTGGCATTTTTTTAAAAAAAAATCAAATAACGTTAAAAAATGCTTCAAAAATTCTGAAAAAAATTTTTTGTATTCTATAAATATTAATAAATATATGTGCAAAATTTGAAAACGATATATTTTTTCCTTCTATGAAAAAAATTCCCGAAAAAATTTTTTTTTAAAAATGTTTAACCCATATGTCCTTTAATCACTTTTATATACTATCTTGGCCGAAAATTTCGCATAAATTTCAACTTGAACCTTTACAAAAATCTAAAATTTTACAAATTAGTCCTCATTGAACAAAAAACAAACAAAAAGAACAACAAAAAACAAACAAAACATCACAATTAAAAAATCACAAAAAAAAAAATAAAACAAAAACTTAAGGGTTGCATCGGAACTACAAGAACTACAGGAGCATTTGAATAAAGGACCACGATAGATAAAGAAATTCAAATATTAATCGTCTAATGAGGCATGTCGCGGTCACCAAAACCAAGAGTAATGTTTGGAGGATAAAAATAATAATAAATGTGGGAATTTTATAATTACCACATAGTCACGAAAAGACCTTCACTGACGAGAAAGTAAATTTTGTAGGAAGGGGTGCTAAAGGAAAAGGATAATTGAAAGGACTTTCGTGTATAGCCTGTTTATTATCAAGAACCTGTTTATTATTTCAACATACTTAAATCGAAAACACCTGGTCAAATTGGATTTGGAAAGTTTTAGACATGTAAAAATGTTTGTATCACAGTTTTTCCACGAAACTTTGATTAACCCAACCCTATTGGTACGATTACTACTTTTTATAAAATGTTGTTTTTCCTTTTAATGCGAGTACACTTTAACGAACAAGCAACAAAAATAATTTTTTCATTGGTTTTTTTCTTTAATTTTTGTTGTTTTTTATTTTCTTTGTTCAATTTATTCTGCAATAAACTTTCTATAACTTTTTATACGATCTTTATACAAGAAAATACTTGTTTTTAAACTTATTCAATAGATATAGTTTGTTTGATTGTTTGAAAAATTGAATAATTTTTCTATAAACATAATTTGATTCCGACAATGTTCCTCAATCGATAATCGACTCAGAGAATCGATTAATTTTTCTATAAACCTTGCATAATTTGATTAAAGCGATTGTTCATGCAGTTAATTTTGTAGACAATCACACCTATAAAAATATTGCAAGAGCTTTGCAAAGCTTATATCATTAAATCATTCTCTGAATCTTGAAATCAGAAGCAATTTTATGAATTGGGTAAGTCGCTTTCATAATTTTAGTCCTGTTCTAAGTCTAGTTACCGAATTACGGGTGTTGTAAAGTCAGTTGAAATTAAAATATGATTTACTTAAAAGAAGATTTTTTCAGCTTATGTCAAATTGTTCTACTAAATCCTAGGACCTAAATTATACTTAACTTAGCCCGTTTTTCAGTCCATCTCATGAACTGTCTCATTACACTGTGCGACACCAAAAAATAACTCCAATTATTTCTGATAGCCATTGATCTATAGAAGATATCGTCCAAGGGGTTTTTCTGGGTTAGCTCAAATAACCGATTTTTCAAGGTCACATTTTATACCATGGGACCATAGTTAATTTCCTTTAGCTCCTAAACTAAGAAAAATGTTCATTTAAGATCTTCAATAAAATTCTTGCAAATTTAATGTCCTTTCAGATCAAAAAATGTTATAGTTATAAAATTTAGTACTTTTAGAATAAAGTAGAAATGTAGTAGTGTAGTGTGTAGATTATGTAGATTTGCATGAGACCATTCGTAATTTTTTGCCACTCGAATAACATTCGTCGTCAGGCACAATCGCACTCAAAAAACTAATGGATGCATACCGCTCGTGTTCGTTAACAACGATTGATGCTAAGCACAGTTTGTCACGATTGCGAATCGATACAAAGGCAGCATCCAGATAATGCAGGCATTCGGATAATTCGCTTTAAACTTGAGTGTGCTGCTGCATGAATTTTTGTTGCTTGGATACTTCTCTGCCTTTCTCTAGCAGCGCTTTGTGCTGTTTGTTGTTTCCTTTTGCTTTAATATTTACCATTTTTTTCTTTGATTCTTGGTGATTTTTGGTGCGAGACATAAAAGCATGAATATTTATTGCTTTTGGTGAATGTTACGAATGTCTTGCTTCGTCGGGCATTCGTGTGTTGTAGGCATTCATAATCGTGAGCGCTCGTACTCTATGGCATTCGTACCACAGCGATTGGCACATGTATTCGCGCGTTAATTTAAATGCAGAAGGTACATTCATAGCTCGTTTATTGACAAGACATTCGAAACGCAATTTGAATGCATTCAAGTTGTTGTCTGTTGCATTAGTTCTAAAATGTTTCCTTTTTTTTTAATTGAAGTATTCCTTTTTCTTCAGTTCTTTTAATTTTGATCACATATTATTTTAATACATTAAAATCGGTGAATTTTGTGGTGTTTAACGGGGAGAGAGAAAAAAAATTAGTAGGCATCCCTGATTCGTATTCACGTTCTCTCATCAATGAGTGTGCGTACTCACATTTAGTAGGGTTCACAGGATAAGCCATATCCAAATTTCCCTAAAAGGTACTCGCTCGTAGATGAAAGCGAAAATATATTTTTGGAGAGTACGCATTCGCAGGCGGACGATTCCGTACTCTAATTTTTTCATCAAAATCCGAGCTCTTAAACATTTAAGGTTTAAATTGTCTATTTTTTTAAGAAGTTCAGAAATCAAAAAAGATGGATGATCAAACCAACTGATGATCAATGTACTCAGGATACATGAATTAATGTTGAGCAAAATTTTCCGTAATTTAGCTTCGTAGTTTTTTATGTGAAGAATGAATGATGTTTTTTGGGTAACTTTTGGGTAAGTTGGTATCTTGAGGTTGATCAGGATGGTGAGGATGGAGGATGAGGGTAAAATATGGAGGATGGAGGATGTTGAGTTTGTTGAGGCTGTTGAGAATATTGAATAATGAAGATGTTGAGAATGTTGAGATGTTGAGGATATTGATGATGTTGAGGATATTGAGGATATTGAGGATATTAAGGATGTTAAGGACTTTAAGGAAGTTGAGGATGTTGGGGATGTTGATGATGTTGAGGATGATGAAAATGTTGGGGATATTGAAGATTTTGAGGATGTTAAAATGTTGTTGATGTTGAGGTTGTTCGGGATGTTGAGGATGTTGGAGATGGTGAGGATGTTGAGGATGTTAGGATGTTCGGGATTTTGAATATGTTAAGGATGTCAAAGATGTTGAGGATATTGATGATATTGAGGATGTTAAGGATGTTGAGGATGTTGGGGATGTTAAGGATGTTGAGGATGTTGGGGATCTTGAGGATGTTGAAGATGTTAAGGATGTTATAATGTTGGTAATGTTCAGGTTGTTGGGGATGTTGAGGATGGTGACGATGTTGAGGATGTTAGGATGTTCGGGCTTTTGAAGATGTTAAGGATGTCAAAGATGTTGAGGATATTGATGATGTTGAAGATGTTGAGGATGTTGAAAATGTTGAGGATGTTGAAGATTTAGAGGATGTTAGAATGTTGGTGATGTTGAGGTTGTTCGGGATGTTGAGGATGTTGGAGATGGTGAGGATGTTGAGGATGTAGAGGATGCTCAGGATATTGAAGATGTTCAGTAAGTCGACGATGTTGAGGATATTGAGGATGTTGAGGATATTAAGGATGTTGAGGATATTGAGGATGTTGAGGATGTTGAGGATGTTAAGGATTTTAAGAATGTTGGAGATCTTGAGGATGTTGAGGATGTTGAAGATATTGGAGATGTTGGAGATGTTGAAGATGTTGAAGATGTTGGGGATGTTAATGATGTTGAAGATTTTGAAGATGTTGAGACTGTTGGGGATGTTAAGAATATTGAGGAAGTTGGAAATGGTGAGGATGGTGAGGATAAAGAGAATGTGGAGATGGTTAGGATTTTGGGCATTTTTAGGTTGTTGAGGATGTTGAAGAATGGTAAGGGTATTAAGCATGTTGAAGACATTAAATATGTTAAGAATATTGAGGGTGTAATGAACTGCTAGGATGTTTAGGATATGGAGGATGTTGACGATGTTGAAAATGTTGAAGGATGTTGAAGATGTTGAGGATGATGAAGATGCTGAGGATGCTGAGGATGCTGAGGATGTTGAAGATGTTGAGAATGTTATGGATATTGATGAAGTTGGCGTTGGTGAGGATATTGAGGATATAGAGGATGTTGAGGATATGGATGATGGTGAGGATTTTGAGTATATTGAGGTTGTTGAGGACGCTGAAGATGTGGAGAATGTTGAGGGTATTAAGGATGTTGAAGACATGGAAGATGTTGTGAATCTTGGGGGTGTGACGTATGGTTAGGATGTTAAGGATGTTAAGGATGTTGAAAATGTTGAGAATGTTGGGGATATTGAGAATGTTAAGGATGTTGAAGATGTTGAGGATGATGAGGATGCTGACGATGTTGAAGATGTTTAGGATGAAACGTTTCGGAAATAATTATGCCAAAGATTTAAAGATTTAGCAATCGATTCGAAGATAATGCTGTTACTTTTTTTAGCAGCTATTTTACTTAAATACTCGATTCAAAGGACAATTTTTAAGAAATACAGGGTAAACAAATGGTAAAAATATAAATTTAAAACCTGATATATTACCATAAAATTGAAATTTTACTTTAGCAACTGAGTTTTCATTAGCCGCCCCCATTTTCCGCCAAAGTTTTTCTTCTCAATAATGTTGCTTAACAAGCTTTCTTGAATATTTATCGTGCCGCTGGCAGGCTGCTCAATCATGCATGTGCAACTTTTTGTTTCTTCCTTTAAACATTTCATTATGCATTCCTTTTAAATAATACTTTCATGCTTAAGTGAGCAACACTAAAAAACTTAATAAACTGCTCAGCCAGGCATAATTCGCAGTTCAAATTTAATAAAATATTTTATTCATATGTTAATTTCTGCTAATATCAGCATCTTAGATGGGTGCGAGTGCTAGAAATGCAACCAAAACTATAATCCTTGCAACATTGTACGAGTGTATAAACTGGCAAAGGATCTCTACTCTGGAAAGTTGAAGGCATGAGCACAAGACAAGAGGGTTTCATGTCATTGTCAAAAAATGAACACATTTAAGCAAAACCCAAAACGACGAGTAAAAGTCATGGCAAAGAATCAAATGCTTAAGCATGGGTATGAATTGCCAATTGAGTTGCCACTGTGGAACAGTAGAAGAGGACACATCATTCGGCATGAACAACAGCATGACATGCCATGCCATGCCAGCGGTAGCTCCTGCTATTAGAGCAGAAGAAGTTTTTGTAAGCTACGCCCTTAATCTCTATAAATAATTCAATTCGTTAAATTAACATTTGCATTAGAATTGAAAATAGTTGGCAAGGGTTTAGGCACAGAAATAGTGTTAGAGAGAGACAGCAGTCATAAAAAGGCTGATTTGCCTCGAACGATGACAACAAAAAACTAGTCCTAGTAGTGGTTACATCTATCAGCTGGGAACAAGAACAAGTGCAGGCAAGAGTTACAAGTAGCAGCCACCCGCTGTGTCTGCGGTCGCCAGGTAGTCACGTAGCGCCAACCTCAGCCTAATATGTTGCAAAGGTGAAAAGCCACTCTTAGAACGGGTTTCCTGCCACCTACTGACAGAAACATAAAAACACTTAAAATTCCAGAGCAGCACTTTGTTGGTGGTAACAAGCAGCCGAAGAAACAGTGCCTTGTTAGCAAAGTTCAGCTGAGTTGGGTGGAGTGGGGCAGAATTGGGTTGGAGTTAGTTGTTTCTGGTAGCACAGTATCAACAACGAGGTTAAATAGAGGTGAAGAATTAAAGCCTATGTGCAGGCGTTGTGACGTTATATAATGAACATTATGCGCGGTCGTTGTGTAAATTTATGCAACTTCAAGTTGATGTAGATGAAGACGTGGTTATGGCTCATGGACGAAGATGTAGACGTAGAGAGACGTGGTATTTTCTTACAATTAAATGATGACGTAAATTTTAAGTCAAACAGAGAGACGCGCTCAAATAATTGCTGAAATTGTTGCAAAAACTATGTAGTCAGGGTGTTAGTAGCAAAGTTACAAAAAGTAAAGAATATCTATTTAATATTTTGAGTAGGTTTTGAATTTATAATAGACTTTGTGGATTCTGCTGGGGTCGAGCTGTAAGTGTGTCGAATATTTTCTAAGGATTTATGATGGGGTAGATCACGTTAAGGAATGGTTTTGTATTTTGAATATAAGTTAGTTGGCAATAGCGAAATTTAACACTTACTAAAGGAAAGATTTAAATTTTACATATAATACATAAAATATTAATTCTAAGAGTTTCAATAGAAAATACGCTTAAACCAAAGGAAAGTATTTAAAAACATCCTATATACCCTATAGGCATAATAAAAATTGTTTATATCCCGCTTAGTTCCATCATGTTACAAGGATGTTTTGACAAAATCAATTTTATTATTCATTGTACTGTAGTTTTAACTTGATACATTTAGTCCGGCGATCTTTCGAAATTTCAATACCTTTTGACGTGACGAAGTTACGTTATACTGCTCTAGTTTCCAAAAAAGTTGAAAAATGAATTTTTTAAAAATTCATCTGCGTTTCATTGAATTGTTACTCGCTGGGTATAAGAGCTATGATTGAAAAAATAGTATGACCGTAAAGGTTAATTCTTTGGATATATTAAAAAAACAAAAAAAAAATTTAATACAGCATAGGGACGTAGTGGGAGCTGCGTAAGCAACGCAACTGAAAATTTGTTACATGGAATTATTACTCGCTGAGTATTAGCGCTAGGATTAAAAATATGATACGCCAATAAAGGCCTACTGGAAGTCCTCACAACAAAATTAGACAAAAAATTTCTGACATCATGGGGACGCTGTGAGAGCCGCTCAAAGATCGATAACGCATCATTCATGCAGCGGCGTTGCATTGAATTTTTACTCAATGAGTATATAACCTACCATAAAAGTTTAAAAAGGAAAATGAAGGTTTTATACATGGCTTTACGACAAAAATAAAAAAAAAATTCCGGCGTCGTCAGGTCGTGAATATAGCAGCTTATGTAACAGAAATGTAATATCGTTGCATGGAATTATTACTCACTCAGGAGGAGTGCTACAGTAAATTTTGTTTTACGACAGCAGGGATGTGTTATTACGCTTCACAACTAAATTGCAAAAAAAATTTTGTTGTCATGATTTCAGGGATGCAATCACATAATGAAGTAAAAATGCTACAGCCATGAAAAAACGTTGCATGGATTTTTAACTCTGTGACTACTGGTCCAACGGTAAATTTTAAGGAACGAAAACAAAGGTGAGGTCTTCGGGCATATGACAAAAATAAAAAAAAAATTTGACGGCATGTCAAAAACCCCCAGGGAACCGCCTAATGTGACGCATATGCATCACTTTTGCTGGATTAATTGAAATTAGAGCACAACCAATGGGGAAGCAAAAAAAAAAGCTAAACGAAAAGCACCAACTCCAAATCCAACAACAACTCCAACAACAACTCCAACACCAACACCAACACCAACACCAACACCAACACCAACACCAACACCAACATCAACATCAACATCAACATCAACATCAACATCAACATCAACATCAACATCAATATCAACATCAACATCAACATCAACATCAACATCAACATCAACATCAACATCAACATCAACATCAACATCAACATCAACATCAACATCAACATCAACATCAACATCAACATCAACATCAACATCAACATCAACATCAACATCAACATCAACATCAAGATCAAGATCAACATCAACATCAACATCAACATCAACATCAACATCAACATCAACATCAACATCAACATCAACATCAACATCAACATCAACATCAACACCAACATCAACATCAACATCAACATCAACATCAATATCAACATCAACATCAACAACATCAACATCAACATCAACATCAACATCAACATCAACATCAACATTAACATCAACATCAACATCATCATCAACATCAACATCAACATCAATATCAACATCAACATCAACATTAACAACAACAGCAAGAAACTTCGTCACGTCAAAACCTACGGGTGTGTCCACGGCACAGCCAACTCTTTTTTTATAGAGTACGGTCTGTCAAACTATTCAAAAAAGTATCAGTTTCCAATTCAGCTTCTTTAGTTGATGTAAATATTATTTCCATGAACTATCTTTTGAGATTGGGAAATAGATGAAAATGGCTGGGTGCCATCTTTTGAGATTGGGAAAAATCAGGAGAATACGGTGAATTCGGCAGCAATATTTAAAACTTAATTCGCTGACTTTTGCCATTGCTTTTAAAACACAACAAAAGTTGTTTACTTCAAATAACTGTCAGTCAGAAACTAATGCTTGAAACTGGCTTCAATTTTCACAGTCATGATTTGAAAGATTATAGATTTAAAAAAGAATATCGATTTGAGTCTAGCGAAGCCATCTTTATGTCAGACCTAGACCTAGACTTATTGATAGTCGAGTATCAAAAAATCATTTAACGCTTCGTTGCATGGGATTGCAAATACGCAGTGTTGACTTCTAAGAGATATAACATAAACACCCTGTAAATATTCCTATTAATTAAGACATTTTTTTATTAGTTGTTGTGTTCTTTTGTCAAATTGGTGATTTAATTTGTCCAAAATATTGATTTGAACAAGGTCTGTCTTATACGTAGAAAAAATAAGTGAATATTTTTTATAATTTATACAAGAAATATAAAAAAAAAAGTTCAAATGTAAGTAATGTTCCAGAATATAAGTTAATTTTCTTCAAGCTTACTAATTTTTTTTTTGTGCATTATAACTTTTATTTCATAAAATAAATGGCTTAATTGCAAATATGCAATATCATGCATTTGAGATATTTTGAAGTTACATTGCAGACATGAGGTTATATTGCAGGTGTGCAATTCCATGCACTTAACTTTATTTAAAGCTAAAATCTTTTTTAGGGCGCTTACTGACGATAAAATTCGAAAAATGTTTGATTCATGGGAAAGAAGCGAGGATGAATTAAGTGAATATGATGATAATGAAGGAAAAAATTCAGAGGAAGAACATTCCGAAGTTGATAAAGATATTATTTGAAATTAAAAGGGATATACACTCGCCCTGTTTGGAAAGAACAGCATTTTATTCCACTTATGAATACTGATTTTAAAGGAACATATCAATTACCAGATCATATGTTAAATTTGGGGGGACCTTTGATATATTTCGAGTATTTTATATCTGATCAACTATTAGTTAGTAGACCATTTGCAGAAACAATTTAAGTCGATTCCATATGAAAATTGCCTATCCGTCATAATGAGAGCCAAAATGAAAAATTTGAGCTCTCATTTGTGAGGCTTCATTGGGAGATATTGTTCCATATATGACTAACAGTTTGTGGAGAACAACTGTCCTTCATATATTATACAATATCTCCCAAAGAAGCCACACAAATAAAATTTCAATTTTTTCGTTTTGGCTGGTATTTTTGAAAATGAAAAAGGTATAATTTTGAAATTACTTGGGCCAAGAAAACAGCCCCTGTCTTCGTCACAACGAAGAAAATGATCTTGGGGTTGTGTAAATATTGTTATGAAAGACTTTTACGGGAAGTACTTCTTATATGAATTACAAAGTTTTTTTATGATAATCATTATATCAACACTACCACTAATGATTGAACTAGCCAAAAGGGGTATTTATTGGGTACAATCCGTCGGAACAGAATTCCGAACTCAAAACTACCGAGTGTTCCCATATTAATGAAGACATCTCGAGGAAAGTCTGTGCTGGAAAGTCTAGTGCTGGAGAACTATCGATGGTACTATCGATACTATCGAAGGTGAGTCACTATCGGCCCTATCGATGGGCGACACCATCGAAGCTCTAAAATATCGATAGTATCGTCGATAGTGGAAAGAAACTTAGAACATTTTATTTTCTGAATACAATTTTGAAATATAAAATCATACACTACTTCAAAAGCAGTACTATTGCAATGGTCAAATTTCAAATAAAGCAACATTTAAATGGTCTTATTCAAGACATTGCCACACGGTGGAATAGCACTTATTTAATGGTGAAAAGAATTTTAAAAACCAAACATGCGTTGAATAACGTTCCGTCTTCCATCTAAAGAGTGCAATGGTTACATTACTGCCTTAAGAGGAAATCTCCAAATTGAAATCATCAGAAGTTTGCGAAACTAATGTTGATGATCAGGGGCGGTTCCAGGAATATATTTCGGGGGGGTTTCAAAAATATTTATGTACGTTATATATATAAAGGGTAGTTAAATTTGAAAGGCCGATGTTGATTTTAAATAAAACACAAATTATTAAGGAAATTATTGTCATTTCTTTTTATTATGATAATATTGGTATGGTTCAATTATACATGGAACAAAATATCGACTAAATGGCCGCCGCGACCTCGGCGGCACACCTCCATCCGATGGTCCAAATTTTCGATGACGCCGAGGCATAAGTGAGGTTCTATGCCGTTAATGTGCCGAATTGGCGGGGTGCAATAAGGCCAAAGGCAATAAGGCCGAATTGGCTTTATTTCCTTTTCAAAGAGAAATAAGGCCGAAATTGTGAATTTGGTTTTATTTCCATTGGAAAAGGAAATAAAGCCTAAAAAAATTTAGCAAAATGGTAATAAGGCCGAAAAATAATTTTTGCAAACTAAGGATTATTTTTTATAATTATTTTTAATAAAAAGTACGCACCCTGTAGTCTGTTGTTTGAAAAGTTACTGGACTCAGCGTAGGTACTCAATTTGCAAGAGAACAGTTGCCATTGTCAACCTCAATGTGCTTGTTTTCGTATCAACGCGAAAAATTTATTAGTAGTAGTTCAATAGTGAAGGTGAAGAAGTTTTAATATTATAACTTATCGCGTTATAATATTTTATTTTTTTTTATAGTATTTTATAACTTATATTATAAAAAATTTTTATTAAAAAACGCGGCGATTTATTATAAACCTGCGGCGCTCATTCTTTATAAAATTAAAGCTTCATTAAAAATTTTAGTAAAAATCGCGCATATTTTATAAATTTCCATTCATAACATTTACGTTTATATTTTACATTTTTTTCTCGACCACTTACAAAAAGATGTATGTTCTTTAGCATTTAAACGATCATATTTTTCGCTTTAAACGGATATATATTTCTATTATTAGAATAAGATATCCTAGTCTTCTCAATAAAAAAATACGTAAATTTTTCAGATTTTCACGATTTTTACCTCCTAAACCATTTGAGACCTACCTATTTTTTTTGCAGCATTAGATTTAGAAGTTCCATACACATTTAAGAAACAAAAAAAAAAAAAAAAATAAGCGTGTACATTTTTCAAACTTTCACGATTTTTATCTCCTAAACCATTTGAGACCGACCTTTTTTTGCAGCATGTGCATTAGGAGCTCCAAATGCACATTTAGAAAAAAAAGCAAAAAGGAGCATTGGCCCTAAAGTATAATTATTCCAATACTTTATATCTTTAATTTTTCATTAAATAAAACTAAAAAACTTATTTTATGGCGTTTTAATATTGGTTCCTTTATTATTTCCCTTTAAATAAGGCCAAATTGGCTTAATTTCTTTTTCAAATGGAAATAAGGCCGAATTCGGCCTTATTGCCGTTGGCCTTATTGCACCCCGCCGCCGAATTATCTCATCCTTTAGCTTTTGAATTGTTGCTGGCTTATCGACGTACACCTTTTCTTTCAAATAACCCCAAAGAAAGAAGTCCAACGGTGTCAAATCACATGGTTGGTGGCCAAATGACATCGCCACCACGTGAGATAACACGGCCATTGAATTTGTCGCGCAAAAGAGCCATTGTTTCGTTAGCTGTGTAGCAAGTGACACCGTTCTGTTGAAACCACATAGCGTCCACAACCATATCTTCCAATTCGGGCCATAAAAAGTACGTTATCATCTCACGCTACCGAACACCATTCACAGTAACTGCCTGACCAGCCTCATTTTGGAAAAAAATATGGCCCGATGATGCCGCCAGCCCATAAACCGCACCAAACAGTCACTCTTTGTGGGTGCATTGGTTTTTCGACAATCACTCTTGGATTATCATTCGCCCAAATGCGGTAATTCTGCTTATTGACGAATCCACTGAGGTGAAAATGTGCCTCATCACTGAAGATGATTTTCTTCGAAAATTGATCATCCACTGTTGCCATTTCTTGCCACCATTCTGACCGTGTAAATGCAAGTCTTTATGCATAATGTTCATCAACGACGAACGTGAGAGGTGCAATTGTTGGGCACGACGACGAGTTGAGGTGGACGGCTCTTCAGCCACACTATCGCGAACAGCAGCAATATTTTCTGCAGTACGAGCATGCACTGGTGTTTTCACATCTCCTACAGACCTGGTTTGTTCAAATTTTTGGACGATTTTTCCGATTGTACGCATATTTGGACGATTAAATTGACCGAAAAAATCACGAAGTGCTCGATATTCATTTTGATTTGAAAGCTCATTTTCATAATAAGCCTGAATAACTTTAACGGTTCAAATTGAGTTAGTCTGAAATTGAGAAATGTCAAATGAAATGCAGAAAAAAAGTTGACATTTAGGTGTGGTTTATATTCAACATCGGCCCTTAAAATTTAACCACCCTTTATATACATTAGAGCGGGATAATTTTTTTTTCAAAAAATCGTAGGCTTGGGGAGAAACCGTTAGTCTAAAATCTATTTCGAGCCTCTGGTTTTTCAAAAGAAGGTTATAATTTGTGTTTTGCTGCAATATGTGAAAAAATGATTCCACTTATTGGAAAAAACTTTGCTACGAAAAACATAGCCATCCACATTTCACTCCATATTCACTCCATATGATTGTGTGGTGCTCAGGATTATTTTTTGTGTTAAATACCACAAGCTGACGCTGCGGTGAAGATAATTATAATAATAAAAGTTATTTCTCTGTTTATTTGACTCGAATACAAATCTTAAAAGCCAACATAAAACCAACATCAAAATAAATAAAAACTACAAAAACCGGAATTTTTCTCCATTACTGTATAAAAAGCAATTTTACGTCAAACTACAAAAACCGGAATTTTTCTCCATTACTGTATAAAAACGAATTTTAAGTCTACTCTTCCGATACTATCGAAACTGTGGGTTTTTAAATTAAGACTGTGCGGTGTTTGGATATATTTTATCCAAAAAATGCGGTGTTTTTGTGATTTCAGGTTAAGATTGTATGTGTGACTGTTTACAGCTACAGGCGCAATATCGCAAAAACAAACAAAAACTGGAACAGAATTCAGTATTTTAGCAATACATGTAGAAACAGCTAGAAACGTTTACAGCATAGGGGTGTGAATATTTAAAGTAAATTATAAAAAACCAATTTTTTTTTCTTTTTGGTACTCTTAGCCCACATAATAAACATCAGTACATCACATTTAAATACAGGTTCTTTTAGAATTTCGGGGGGGGGGGATTTGAACCCCCAAACCCCCCCTGGATCCGCGCCTGTTGATGATGACTCCAATTTTGGACAATGTAATGAAGCATCTTTCTTTGATTTCGTATAAAGCCGTGTATATAAAGGCATCTAATAATAATGCCATGTTTCTCGAAAAAATTAATTTAGAAAGGCCAAAAGCAGTATTCGTTACCGGTCCCTTATTATTTTTGAAGGTAAGACACGGCAGAATTACAAACATTGAATGATAGATAATATTCACGCTTTTGACAGATTACTGAAATGGACATGCCTCTTTTCAACAACAAATTTACACAGCCGGAATACACAAATTTTGTAATATTTGTTAATTCCCGCAAACTCGGTTGACTCCGAGCGGGGTTTTAGTAAAACGGGACGCACTATTACAAAAAAACGTTCTCTACTTAAATTGACTTATTTTGTTTTTATAGCGTAATTTATAGGCTTAAATGGCATTTCAAAATAGTTGTTTCAGAAAAATTCATTTAATTTTAATGTCTATTTTTCTTGATTTTTCTGGATGTCAAAACCATTGCGGTAAAAGTCCTGAGACCAGGACTGAGCGATTTGATAAGAAGTTGTGTAAAAACATATCCACTGAGTGTCCGAATATTGTTTCACAATACAATACATTTATGGCAGAAGTCAATTTGTTCCACTCATTTATTGGAAGCTACAAGATAAAAATACTCTATACGACAAAATAAATAAATGCATTGCTATTGTATAAGCGAAACAAAATAGCGGTAATCATGCAAACATAATATACGTCAATTTTCGTTTGTAAGTGGCAGAAAGTCTTTACAAAGTAGGAAAAATATTCACAAAAACAGGAAGACCAACCGAATTATCAAAAAACCTTGAAAAAAATGACGAAACATTCGAAAAGTTTCCCACTATCTCAAACAAGAAGTTCGGTTGGACCATTTTGATGGTTACAATGGGACAACAAGCGTTTAACATGCTAATTACCAGGGTGCAATGGATACAGTCATGTTAGCTGTTCAATAGTTTAGACTAGAGTATGTTTTGATCAAAATAGAAATTGTTTTAAACAATTTCGTAATGAATAATGTTTTATGTATTTATTTAATGAATTTTTATACAATGAGCTTCAAATTAAGAAACAAAATCCTTGTAAATCAATGTTTTTTTTTTATTGTCCTTTGTTTAAGGCATATTGCGCGCCCGGTATTCGAGCAAAAATTTAAAATTTTTTTACAGAAAAACAGTATGAATAAATTTATTTGGGGTGAATTAATGCACTCAAAAAAATTTTTACCTAAAATTTTTTATTCATTTTTATAATATTATGTATGAAACTTTAATTTGAAGTTTTTTACATTTTTATATAAAAAATTGCGTTTTTTACGATTTTTTTTTTTAAATCTTCATAATTTTTTTTTTTCCCAAACTTAAAAATTTTAGTT
The DNA here is from genome assembly GCA_943735915.1 of Pherbina coryleti. Taxonomy (NCBI): domain Eukaryota; kingdom Metazoa; phylum Arthropoda; class Insecta; order Diptera; family Sciomyzidae; genus Pherbina; species Pherbina coryleti. Next base: position 109,934,527 of record OX030952.1, read on the forward strand.
CACTCGATAACCATACTTAAATTATTTATGAATTTTGTTTGTGTGGTGCTGCCAAAATTTAATTATTATGATAACCATTAGCTTTTTCTGATATCGACACGTCAACTTCAAATTAAAGTTTCATACATAACAAATGTTAAATATTAAATATTAATAAAAATTTTTTTTTTTGCAAATAATTTTTTGCTGTATTTATTTATTAATATTGTGTAAAAAAATACTAAATTTTCACTCGAATACTGAGCGCGTCAAGTAGTAACCTGCCTTAAGGGGGATTATACACCCAGAAGCCGAAAAAATTATGTAACTGTCATAATTGTCATAGCCGATTTTGAAAATATTTATTTTCATAAAATGGCGGACTTCCGAACGTAAAGTAACGATTTTCGACCAAAAATTCGTTATTATTTTGCCTATAACTAATGAACGAGGCTACGAAAAAAAAATCCTGAGACAAGTACGAGATTTTTATGAATAAAATAAGCCTGCAAAAAAATCAAAACGATCGGTTCACTGAGTTTCTAGAAATTTTGGTCACCTACTTTGAAAACATGGTTTCGAGAAAATATTTAATAATGAACATGGGAAAATAAATTTAACCTCATTTATATATGTTTTTAATTAAATATCGAACCTTAAAGAGTATCTCTCATATTTTTAGAAGAAAAAAACGTAGTCCAAATATCCTTTTTTAAAATAAAAATCTTCAAAATTTCATCAAAATAAAAGTAAAATACTAAATGAAAATTTAATATTGCATTCCATTAAAATTAATATAGATTTCCATAAGGGCCTCATAGTTCCCAACTGATTTTTCAAAAAATCGGTTTAAATAACAATAGCGTTAACGTGCTGAAGACAACAAAAGGAGTGATAACCATGACTTACGTACACATAACTTTTGCCAAATACTCATTTTACTATTGTGCCCTGGCATCCCTGCCGAAAAAACACAACTTGAAAGACATATTTTCCTTTATTCTAATAAAGCCTATGAAGATCAATATGTTGCTTTGTAGTTTTCAATTACGAAACTTTACAATGCAGGAATGACATCCAGGCCCTCTCTCTCTCAATACATGTTGCTAGCCATGCTTGGAATCAACTCAGAACTCATGCCGTTAAGTAATCGCACAATCATTGCAATAAAAATCAACTGAACCCCAACAGCCCACACCACCTCAGCGTCAGCTGGAGACAAATTTATGCTTAAAACACAAACAACAACAACAACAACATCTGGCAGCATTACAGTGGCAACAGCAGTCAGCCACGTTAGGGTGGCAACATTGGTTGCAATACGATAGATATTTCGTTGATGCCACACATTTTTTGTCCTTTTTTTTATTTACTTCAGCAACCACTTGCTACAACTTGAAGCTCATTTTTGTTTTTGTTATTGTTGTTGTTGTTGTTTTAGTTGTTGTTATTGCCGCAAGATTACGATGGAATTACATGTTGGCATTACACCAAAGCGGCAGCAGAAGCAGCAGCAGCAGCGTGTTTCTTTGGCTGACAACTTCTTGGCAAGCAGCACCACAGCTAAAACAACAACAACAATAAAAACAAAAACAACAACAACAACAACTACAACAGCAACAGCCACAAGAAAAGCAACAACACCGAAAGACGATCGACTTAAATTTCAAAACCATGTTGAGTGCTAGTCGCACTCATACACAAGCTCACACAAATCACTCCACTTGCACGACCGCCCACTCAATTCACACGGCAATCACTTGCCTGCCAGCTAACAGTGCTAACCATAGCGTTGCCATACTTTAGTTACGAATGCAATTCAATGCCTGAAGACGACTTGTCAGGACGATTGATGGCTGCATGTCATGTGGTTGTTTTTGTTGTTGTTGTTGTTGTTGCAGTAGTTTTTTCAGTTGTGCAGCATCAGCTTGGCTCACCTTTGCTGTTAGTGGTGTGGCTTATGTTTCAATGTGTTCATAAGTCGTGCCGAAGGTGTAAGAGTGTGTGTGTGTGTGTTCATTCAAATCAGTAGCCATATTTATGCATGTGTTGGTTTCTATATTTGAGTCCCTCTATGCCACCCACATCACAGATGTGCTCATTCCTAAACTGCGGTTTTTGTGGTTCTTGGCAAATTTCTCGTCCTTGTTTAATTTTCACATTTACACACATGTTGATGCTACTTTTCTTGAATTTCATCTAAATTCCTTGATATTTTCTGGGAAAACTTCATACAAATTAATTATTTCTACGCTCTACTTGTTTTATTTATAGTCAAAATACTTAGTTTATTCACCAGCTCTTGAATGTCAAATACTTAGAAAATTATATCGTAAACTCTGATCCTGACTTAGTAGTAGGCAACACTCATTTTTCGTTGTCAAAAGGACCTAGATAAATTATTCAGGTGAAGAGGTTAAGGTAGTTGTTTTAAGTGAGCAAACATTTAATAGGTGTATGTAGGTTTTGATGTGACAACGTTACGTTTCACCGAGCAGGTTTCCAAAAAAGTTGAAAAATGCATTTTTCCAAAATACATCGGCGTTGCATGGAATTGTTACTCGTTGAGTATAGGTGTTATGATAAAAGCTTATGCAACATAAATGCAATATTGTTACATGGAATTATTATTCGCCTGGTAGAGGTGATAAGGTGACAAGTTTTATTTGCAAATGTCATTGCTTTGATCTCATTGCGAAAATAAATTGAAATTTTTGGCGCCATGAAACCACGGATGCAATCGCTTATAGCAGTAAAATTGCAACAAAACTTAAAAAACGTTGCATGGAATTATAACTACGTGACTATTCGCTCTCCTATTAATTTTAAGGAACGACAGTAAAGCTGAGGTTTTCGTTACATGATAAAATTTAAAAACAAAAAATAGTGACGTCATGAGGCCTTTGAGAAAACCATTTGAGGGTACATTCCTCTCAGTTGGTTTAAAAAATTTTTTTTGTTTAATTTTTTCAAAGGTTCATTGTGAAGAATGTCATAATAAAACCCCGGATCGATATCTCAATCAGAAAAAAAGTTACACATAGTTTAGTGCGGGTATGTCGAAGCCTCCTTTACTATAATTTTTTCTTTAAACGCGTTTTTCTCGTAACGGTATTTTTCGAGATGGCGGGATAGATTCCCGCAGCGCCGATGAAAATGTCTTCATTTTGATTGGATCCAATTGTTCATCAGACATGTCCAAAGGAGTAATAGGCTATTTTTTTTATATTTATTTCTTTTATAATTCTTAAAAAACATATTTTTAAAAAATATTTTTTAAGAATTGTATTGTGAGCCTAATGCCAAATACATCATGAAGCAACAGGTTGCTACAACAACAAAGTTCTTTGCAGAACTAAACCAAGCTGACTAGACCATGGTTTCGTCGGACGCTACTCCGACTCATCAGTAGTCTCAGTGGTTCTAGCAGTCCACTAACTTTGACAAGCTATAAGCGCAAGAGCAATAAAACCAAAGCGGAATTATATATATATATTTTTTATATTTTACTCCGTTCATTAGTTCATTGCAGAAAGAAGTAGAAAAGAAGCCAAAAACTCATTTTTTTTAAAAAGTCTGCCATTTTGTTAATTTTCAAAATTAAAAATATCACAGATTAAAAATATATTTAAATTTTTAATTTCACATGTGGTTTGCAGACAGAAACTCTCCCGCCAAATGCATGTTATTTACACGTCAACTTTAATCGTGAAGGGGGTAGGGTTAAATGTGCACCAATTTTTATGAAAAAGTTATACAAGGTGGCGCAAAAATAACCTTCCGATGTTTTTTGGCTGTAATTAAAAAAAAAAAATTGAAAAACTTTGATTCTTCTTGTGGATTATTTTTATTTGGTCTTTTAATTTTTTTTACATCAAGTCGAGAATATGATGTCATGTAAATGGCCGCCGCCACAGTTGATTGTCATTTGAGCCCTTTTTATGGCATTCTCAATCACTTCGGCCAAAACTTCCGGCGATAGGTCCTCACATTCTTGACGGATATTGTCTTTAAGAGCTGCAAGAGTCTGAGGCTTCTTGACATAAACCCGCGACTTCAAAAAGCCCCACAAAAAGAAGTCTGGAGCGGTCCAATCAGGCGATCTTGCTGGACAGTGCAAATCGCCAAATCGGGAGATTAGGCGCCCGGGAAATGCATCCGCCCGGGAAATGATCATTGCTCTGTAGCGCTCACCATTCACAGTAACCGTTTGGCCCGCGACGTCTTCGAAGAAAAAAGGTCCGATGACTCCTCCAGCGAAAACAGCACACCATACAGTGACTTTGAGCGGGTGTAATGGCTCTTCGTGGGTTACACGCGGATTTTCAGTGCCCCATAAGCGTAAATTTTGGTTATTTACGTACCCGCTAAGATGGAAATGGGCCTCATCACTCATGATTATTTTTTATGAAAAATCATCTTCCTCTTGGTGGTGATTAAGCATGGCTTGAGCGTATGTTAGACGCGATTGGCGGTCAGCAGCTAACAGCTGATGCACCATCTGGCCTTTGTACGGAAACATCTTCAAATCTTGTACCAAAATTCGCTGTAAAGACCGTCGACTGATACCCATTTGCGTGGCACGTCGTCTGGTCGATGTCGACGGCGCTTCCATGACATCCTCGGCTACAGCAGCAATATTCTCTGCAGAACGGCTACTCCGGGGTCTGCCACGCCTGGCAGCATCTCGTGTTGTGCCAGTCTCTTCGAGGCGAGCGGCTAAACGTCGCAGTGTTTCACCAGTAGGCGTTGGACGGCCAGGAAATCTGCGGCGAAATTCACGTTGTGCCAAAGTCACCGACCGATTATTGGTCAAATAAATAGTCAGCAATATTCCGCGTTCTGGAGGAGTGTAGCGTAACATTGTTTATTAACGTGTATTTCGCATGTGTTTACTACACAAATGTCAAAACAGAACTGACATTAGGGGCCAATCGCAAAATTTATAGCATTTTCTGATAGGAGGATTACTTTTGCGCCACCTTGTATTTTGTACCTAAATATATAATAAATTATAATAATAATTATAATAAATATTTATTGGCAAAAAGATTTCAAACGATTACTTGAGACTGGAGACTGGTCCCTTAAAGTAACGTACATATATGCACCAAATGCTATGGCAAAAGCAAAAATAAAAACAAAAATTAAAAGAAAAATTTAATTAAAATTAAAATAAGCACAAGTTTTTGGAAAGGGAATTGGATAAGGAATAGGACAAAAAATTAGAAAAAGGATGAGGGCAAGCATTTAGGCAAAGATTATGACCAAAAATTAGATAAGTAGTAAGACAAAGATTTCGACATATATTAGAGCCTGGAATTGGGTAGGGATTAGGATTAGATTTCAGACAAGGATTGGAAAAAATACTACGATAGAAATCAGGACAAGGAATAGAACAAGGATTTGAATACAATTAGGACATGATTTGGTACATAGATTAGGAAAATAAGTAGGACAAGGATTGGAAAATGATTCGAACAAGGATAAGGTCAGGAATTTGTCATCGATTAAATCTAGAGTTTTGACAAGATGAAGGACAATAATTATTAGCACATACTATATAAAAATAAGGATAAGGATGATGACAATTTTGGGAACAAAGGCAATGATAGGGATACAAATAAAGGAATGCTGTCACGACAAAGTCTACGAGTGTGTCCCAGATACAGTCAACTTATATTTTTTTTTTTATATTTGGTGTACAAAAGGGTTTTTCAGGGATTTTTTTGCAAGTTTGACGCTTTATTGTGAAAAATTTGTTACAAATTCATTTTTAAAAGTATTGTTCATCGATAGCCACTACTTTTTCCCATTTTTCCGGGTAATTTTCGGATATCATCTCGAAAAAACGATGCATTTGTTATGCGATCAACGAAGAGATCAAATTTTAGACTTCTTCAAAAGAGCGAAAGTGCTGATCCTCAAGGGCATGCGTCATCGACGAAAACAAGTAGTAGTCAGTAGGGGCAATGTTTGGTCTATACGGACTTAACATTTCGGCGTTTCAAGGTACAGTTGCGAATACAAAAATAGCAGTATCAAAACATTTTCAAAATGATCACAATATGTTTAATATTAAAGATAATTTCACTGATTCTCATTTTTATTTCAGAACAATATTATATTATATTTTCTTATATAATATTATATTATATTTTATATAATATTATATTTCTCAAAACAATGCTCTATTAATTTTATATTGAAGAACAAAAAACTTATTAAAAACATAGTGAAATCTACTCTTAACAAAAAAATTGCAATGCGTAAGGAGGTTACACATGTTACTTAATTTAGTAAAAAAAAAAAAAAATTTAAAGTAAAGTTTTAATATGGGAAATATAAACCACTAGTCAGTACTTTGTTGCATTTCTCATATTTTTTATTACGGCGTCACAACGACGGTTCCTACAGTTCACCAGATGTTGACATCGTTCTACTGGTATAGCGAGCCACGCTTTTCGGACAACTTCCCAAAGCTGATTATTATTGGTTGGTTTCGCATCATTGACAGCTTTCTTAATATCTCCCCAAAGATGCTCTATGGGGTTTAGGTCGGGACACTGAGCTAGCCACTCCATAACCTTGCCCTATTGACACGAAACCACTCCTTAGCCTTTCTGCTGGTATGCTTTGGGTCGTTGTCCTGCTGGGAGACCAACTTTATTGACATTTCTTCTTCACTATAAGGCAGCATAATATTCTCTTATATTTCTACATAAACTCGTGGATCCATAATGCCCTCAATTTTGTGTATAGGGCCTACTCCATTGTAGGAAAAATATCCCCATACCATTATTTGGGAGCCACCGTGTTTAATCGTTTTTACCGTGTACTTTGGTTGACAGGAAGTACCAAGTGGTCGACGGACATACTGCCGGGAGCCAGTGCCACCATACAAAACAATTTTCGACTCGTCCGTCCACAAAATATTGCGTCATTTATCAGCAGACCACCCAGCACGTTTTCTTGCAAATTCCAATCGCCTTTCCTTGTGCTTTTTGGTAAGGAGTGTCTTTTTTCTAGGACTGCGTGCAGCTAAGTTTTCTTGTAACAGCCTCCTTCGTACAGTCATATCACAAATATTCAAGTTCACCTCTTTAATGATCTGTTTAGCCGATTTTAACGGGCGATTTATTCTTTGGCGAGTCTAAGAATTCTGCGATCGTCTTGGATTGAAGTTTTTCGTTTTCTTCCCCTTTTCTCCATTTTTTCCGTGTGTTTGATTGTGCATTGGATATCATTTTCGCTGAACATGAGAGCAGATTTTGAATTGCTCTGTAAGATTTTCCTTCGTCTCTCCATTTTAATATCAACTTTCGCTGATCAACCGTTCAATGTTTGGCGTGACCCACTGGAGTAAAAAAAAGGTAGCAATAAATGTAAATATTCCTTCTACACTTCTAAAATTAGCCAAAAAATAAATATTGAACTCACTTTCACTGAAATATTAAGAAGAAATCTGTTTTTTTTTTATTCAAAACTTGTTAGCACACTGCTATTCTTATGTTGACTGCAAGCACGCATTGTTAATTAAAAACAACCGTTATCTACATAGTTGCCATATTATGTCAAAAGATTATATTTCTTAAGTGATCCCTTAACCCTTTGTAGCTAATTAGTATACCGATTGTAATTGAATGGCATCCTGAAAAAAACAAATATCATCTCCATGAAATAGGCAAGGGTACTGCTATTTTTATGTTCACAGCTGTATGTTTGGACCGGCTGCGCAACATGTGGCCGAGCATTTTCATGTTGCAAAATTACCTTATCGTGCCTTTGCTCGAAATTTGCAAATTCTAGCCATTTTTGTTTCAATGCTTGGCTCAAACGCATCAATTGAATTCGGTAGAGTTGACCTGTGATTGTTTCACCCGGTTGTAGCAGCTCATAGAAAAGTAAACTTTCCCGCAAATTGCGTTTTGTTGACAAAAAAGTTGACATATTCGGAGCACAAAAAAACTATGCTGTCTACACTTCAGCGAGACAACACATACTGAAAAAGAAAGCCTTATGATGAGGCTTCAAAATGAAGTTGGTTGCAACATTATCCGATTCGATTTAATACTAATAATGATGCCATCTCGAAAAAATCCTTTAAAACTTTTTTGTACACCTGATAAAACATATTTCTAACTCTCAAAATCTGATATTTTTAAATGTAACCTAGTTTTTGTTTTTAATTTTCTTTTTTTAAAAACAACATTCAGAAATTTTCGGAATAAATTTGAGAAAATACAAAATTTTATGAGAACAAGCCATTTTTATTTAGAGTTGTATACATAAAAGATATAAAACATGGGAAAAATTTTATATGTTTCAAAAGATCAGATTTCAAAATCTTACACGTCCTTCTATGATACTTTTTAAACTTATAAGTCCTGAAAAAACTTGATAAGCTAAAAATGCATTCTTTCAAAATATGTTATTTTTGGTGTCCTTTCGTTTCACAAAATTCGAAGCATTTTCTTAAACTACGACGTGTTACAATAGTTAACTAATTAAATCATGTATTCATTATCGCAATTACATCTGAGTCCTCTTTTGACACCATTAATACAGCGTCATCTTCTTTCTGACATAACCTTTTCGCCTAAGATGAAAGGTTTTAAAACAAAAACACGCAATTGCAGCACCTCGGCTCAATACAAACTATTCTTAGGGTCATGTGTGCAGGCTTAAGGAGCCCCCCCATGGCATCGGGTCATGCTTTCAACTTCCGCTGAAATGCAAGAAGAGCTGCTTCGATCTGTAACGAATGAATGCGACTAAATGGTGAATGGCAGGCATTTTCCGCTATTGACTTCCTTTTTCTGGCCGCATGTTTGTTTGGAATTCTTACGGTTACGGCAGATTCTGAAATGAATACAGAGAGCACATATACACGGGCAGACAAACAAACAGATGGACGGACGAAGGGATGCACGTGTCCATGAAACCATTTACCGGATACAGTTGGGCATGAGTGCATAATTAAATAAATAAAATCCTGTAAGTCGTTGAATGCTGATCGGTCGAGGAGTCAAGTGAGCGCAGGATAACATGCAGCAGCGCTGATTATTCAGCTGTGTCATCCTCTACAGCAGGTTTACGTGCCACAATTGTGAGGCGCGTACGTGCAGTTTTATGTAATCTGCGCTTTATTGCGACATAGCAATTGCTTCGGCCACACACACCCACAGACACACACACACACACACACACAAACTTTTACTTACAGTGATGTAAAAAAGGTCATTCGAGCAGCTCATAAATAAATTACGCCATTGTTTGGCACATTTTGCAGCTCAACTTGTGTCCATCGTCATAAAAGTCCCTTCGCTGCATGCTACAAACTGACTGACTTCCTTACTACTCGTAATCGTACTTCCCCGAAACTCATACGCGATTGGGGAGAATGACAAACAAATTAGAAAGAAAGTCTTTCAAATTACGTAGCATACATTAAGGCAAATTATCCCTTGACATTGCTGTGAGGCACGTCGCTGGGCTTGTTGCTAACAGAATGAACTGCAGACTCACTCCCTCTCTGCCGCCTGCACAATCGTTGGTCGTTTGCCGTTCTTTGGTTCTAACATTTTTTATTATCCTTGCTATATGGACATAATGAATTTTGATTGCTATGCCGCAGTTTATGCGATTCCTAGCTGAATCTATGTCTGCAACAACAACAACAACAACAACAACAACAACAACAACAACAACAACAACAACAACAACAACAACAACAATAACAATAACAATAACAACGGCAGCTGCCTCGTTTTCGGGGAAATCCATAACAATTTTGAATGTCGACTCGTTGCCAAGAAAGAAAGAATCAAATAAATAAAATTAAAAAATTGTCCTTTGTGATTGTGTGTGTGTGTGTGTGGGGGGTGTGTGTTGAGCAATATGCGCAATTTATTAATTGGTGTTTACAGCTAATGTTTGTGCGTCTCCTCACTGAATAGCACAGCGGCAGATCCTGTAGTACGCTAAGCTATCAGCTGATTAAGCTGATTTGTTGTCTCGAGGATTTCCCTGGAAGCATCTCGTCTTATGCCGGAAAATTTCGCAACATTAAAAGGAAATTTCAAATTGATGGTCCAATTTAAAACAGTGAAATAATACGCTAATCTCTTTATGTATTTTGTATGTTTTGTCAATAACTGGGAATCGAACCTACACCACCCAGGGCGCTTTAAATCATTAGGTACGAAGTAATATTTATCTCGTCACTTAAGTTCGTTTAAAACCTATACTTTTGGCATCTAAACCAGTACACTAATAATTTTTTACCTACAAAGGGTTAAAGTCGTTAAAAGCAAACAAATATTCAATTTATTTTAACAATACAATATTGAGGAGAGAAAGAACTCCCAAGTGGACCTGAAAAATACCTTGAGTAGACCTTGAGTTGATGAAGCAAAATCATGTTTTTCCTTGAGCACTTTCAGTACCAAACAGAAGGCATAGGCGGCCTCGGTAGTCGAGTAGGTAGCGTGCAGAGGTCCTGGGTTTGAATCCCGGCCAGGCCATGGTCCTACGCTTTAACCTCCCTACACTTTCAATTCTCATTTTAAATCAACTGAAATTGAAAATCCACCAGTATTTACGACATGAAATTGTACTTGGTACACGCAAAGAAAAAAAATGTTTATCGCCAGTTTGTCGCAAACGAACTTCGTTTGTCGTGCTTGAAATCGTTATTTGCAAACGTTTCAACATTTGTCATAATAACAGTCGGTTGCGAGAAACGTCTCATTTAGTTGCAAGAAATTAATTTCGTTTGGCATAAACGCGAGTAATTTTTTAAATCACAGCAATTGAAAAATTGTTTTTCTCAACTGAAAACTTCATTTGTTTTTCCCTTCGTTGTATTAACACAACGCTTATAGTTCAGAGTTACTTTTTGGACAAATTGTTGCTTTATAAGCAAATTGGTAATTTGCTTAATGCGCGGACGGAGATAAAAATAGAGGTGCGATGAGTGCAATTCATAAGAAGACGGATGGACATAGGTAGAAAGATAATTAATATAATAAATAATAATGACCGAAATAGCTTGCGGTATATAGTATATATATAAGATATATTTTCAAGTTGATAACAACTGAATATTCGTTTGCAGCAAAAACAACTCGCAAACGAAGTGTGGTAGGTGAATTTTCAGTTGCGGTAAACGAAAAATTTCTTTGCGGGTGTTACACCTGAAATCCTTGCTTCAAAGTTAAAGAAAAAAAAATGTGCGGGTTGTACTCCAGTTTTAGTCTTATATATGAAGTAAAGATAGTGTAGGGATCAGCTAGAGTGAAAAATGTTTGCACCGTTTTAAGAAACCTAGGTCCTGAGCCGCTTCTTTCCACACAACGAAAATATGATCATTCCAACGAAGATCAGATTGTATCGATATGGCCAAAATGTCAAGATCGGATGACTTCTCAAGATCTATATCGTTCATATTGGGGGATATGCAAGCATCTCTGAGCCGTCTTTGTATTAAAATTATCTCTAGTAATACTTAACTCTCGGATTTTTTTCAGATAATTAAGTAGAGCACTGGGACCCAAAAAATTTTACGCGCGGTCCATGATTAAAAAACTAAAAACAAACACAAAATGTTTTTGACAAAAAATCAAGCAAAGCAAAAAAACAATTACAATGCAGTAAAATCACATGTGATAAAGTACACTACCAGTGCACTGCGACAAGACTTCATTTCTATTACAATAACAATGCTTGCATGAAAAATTACTCGACACACAAGTAACGGGATAATCAGCTTCAGCATCGACATCATCGAGTGTGCGTTTTTTATTTGGTTTTGCATGCTTTTGTTTTTGTAAATTTCGCTGGCAAATGTGCTGAACGCTGAACGAGTGCGGTTTGTATTGTTGTTGTCTGAAAGTGTTCTTTGATTTTGGCTCATCGGAAAGACAAAATTAAGATAGAAAAAATTTGTATGATGGACCACGCGGGCCATGCGGGTAAGTACGTGGGCATGTTTGAAGTAGAGTGTCATTCCTATTTCACCTCTTTTTCTCAATCCCCAAAAAGCTCGGGTGAGTTTTTAAGGCATTATGTACGTACTGTGGCGTCCGTGGCGTAGTTGGATTAAGTGCGTGGCCTCTATGTCAACGAACCTAGAGATCCGGGTTCGAACCCCAGCACCGACAGAAAATTATTTGAATTAAAATAATTTTTCTGAACGGCTGCCACCAGACAATGCAGACAATGGCAAACCTCAGAGAGTAATCAAAAATACCATGTAAACCTTCTTGAGGATAAAAACATTTCGTTCATCGCCGTTCGGAGTCGGCGTTAAACCTGAAGGTCCATTTCTCGGTCAATTGTGTACAAACTTAACAACACGCACAACACAATTGATCATAAGAAGCTAGGTCAACGTCCTTTTAAGGGCTGAAATGGTCAGTTATTTATTTTTATTTTATGTACGTACTCGTTCATTTATTCGATAATTTTAACACGACGTTAAGTCATATCGTAGACTACTTCAATATTTTAAAAGCGGAAGCGACCAATATAAATGCTACTAAAACATTAGCGTAAACCCTGAGAGGGTTCAATGAGTAAATTTTATATTATACGCATACGACATTGCTGCAATGAAGCCATTTTATTACTACAATACCACAAAATGTATGTACCGCAAAATTTGTGTACTATAAAATGTATGCTTCACCATAAGTAATATATGTAAGTAAATTTTAACAGTAGGATATCCGTACGCTGCTGCATTATATGTTCAGGCTATACGAATGACAAATCCTACTGCCGTTTGCAATCAAATTAATTTATTTTTAAGGACAAATGAAGGACAGAAATTCTGCCATAAAGTCACCAGCAGAGCGGGCTCAAAGGCAATTGATGGTTACTGAGTAATTCGCTGCACTCTGTATAGTGCATAAGGTTGAAAATTAGAAAGAACATTGAAGGTTGAAAAGCATTTCGCAAAAGGTTGCTAATCCGAAAGTTTCATCTTATTACACTTTTATGGATCTGTTTGATCATTTGCGACCTTACAACAAGCTTGAAATAATCCTGTCCTACGTCTAATATATATCTCCAGTGTGAGACATGCTGAAAAGGTTGAGTAAATGCCTGTCCAGAGAACTCTCTAAGCACAAATGTGGCGTCCGTGGCGTAGTTGGTTAAAGTGCGTGGCCGCTATGTCAACTTGGAGACCCAGGTTCGAACCCCAGCAGCGACAGAAAATTATTTGAATTAAAATAATTTTTCTGTACGGCCGCCACTTCTCTGCAGACAATGGAAAACCTCAGAGAGTAATCAAAATGCCATGTAAAGCTTCTTGAGTACAAGAACATTTCGTTCATCGCCGTTCGGAGTCGGCGTTAAGCCTGTAGGTCCGGTTCTCAGTCAATTGTGTACAAAACTTAATAATTCGCACAACACAATTGATCATAAGAAGTTAGGTCAAAGTCCTTTCAAGGGCTGAAATGGCCAGTTATTTATTTTTTTTAAGCACAAATGATAGTTACCATAAGGATGAAAGGCTTTCCTCATGTTAAAATTTGCGAGAAACATTTGAACTACTCTCGTTCGAAAATAGAACTCCTAACTGAAGAAGAAAATTTTTAAAGAATAGCAGTGGCTGATTGCTAGCTGAGATTCAAGAATGATAAACCAGATTACGTGTTCCGCAAATGAGAGAGAGAGAGAGAGAGAGAGAGACCATGACATCACAAGCGATATTTTCAGGCTTTGGAATAATTTTACTCCCACACCCACGCCTAAAAAATTTTGTCAATCTCGAAAAGTTTAGGAGATAAAAATCTTAAAAGTTTAAAGAATTCATATTTTTCGTATACGAAAATATTCATATTTTTATACATATTTTTTCTTTACTTTTTGGAAGGAATTTATTTTCAATTTCGTAATTGACCAATTGGCCTAAGAGATCGCACATTTGCATACGTTTTTATCAAGCAAAAGCACTGTGTGACGTCATGCACTCAATTGAGAAAGAGAGCATTAGATAACGGGACTGCGCGACGCGTAATCTTGTTTCTATCATTCTTGGCTGAGATTGAGGAATTTTGTCAAACTATCCAGCCAACAGGCAAACAACTGTATCAGTAGAGTCAGTGTAAATCTTTTAAAAGAGTTGGACTCGACGAAGGCGTCTAGTTTTTTATTTTCTCCCTCCCATTGAGCTAAAGAAAAACCTGTTCTCTAACCCGGAACTGACCTACAAACGTCTTCGGGACTTTTCTTCGTTAGGGTTGGGTTAGAATATGATAAAGCAGTGGGGATGTTGCAATGGTGCGAAATACGCCATATTCTTCAAGGCGCGAAAGTGAGAAAGAAAGGAGTTAGCCTACCTAATCCATACGAAAGTCTGCTAGTAGCGCTATTGCGGCCTCGGTAGCCGAGGAGTGTGCTCGACTGCCACCCCAGAGGCCCTGGGCTTCAATCCCGGCTAGGCCATGGTCCTACGCTTTAACCTTTCGCATTTGCAATTTTCTATCCTCATCAACTGAAATCAACTGAGATTGAAAACTCATAAGTATTTAGGACCTGAAGTCGTAGTTGGTGGTAGAGAAGTTTGTGGATGAGATTGTCTTATAACCTAAATTGACTGAGATAAAGGCATAACACGTGCCTCAGATTCAAATTTTCAAATTCACATGTAACTATGGCTGTCTGCAACGCTTAGAATATCCTACACATGATTCATTTGATTGCCTCTTTCCTCCCATTCATTTCGAACCAAGGCAGGCTTGACTGAATAGGTCTTACATCTGAAATTTTTGGTTCAAAGTTAAAAAAAAAGAAATTGGCTTTGCCGAATTTATAAGATTACAATCAGTGTTGCCAGAACTTTTTTGAGAAAAGCGCGAGATTTAAAAAAAATATCGCCCAAAATCGCCCAATGAAAAAAAAAATCGCCAAAAATCGCCATTTTTTCTAAGAAATTTATTATATTAGAAAAAACACAACAAATTATATACATTTTTTTTCCAATAATATTGAGATCTGTTAATAGTATTAGATATTCTTATTTTCATATTTTTGAGATCTATAAAAAATAATAAAAAAGCTACTTCATTTTATACGAGAATTTTGATCGTTAAAGAACATTTTTTTAGAGACTATAACTTTTTAGAATTTTTCAACATGCAACTTTAAAAAAAAAACTTTTTTCAAAAAACGTAGTTTTTTAGATAAAAGAGATAGATAACGAAGAGGGAGTTCACGGAAAGAAGGTCTTAAATAGTTTAAACATCTTTCAGGACATAAAATAAAAGCATTTTCAAAAATTTCTAACAGACTAGGTAATCGTTTTAACATTTCCTTGATTAAAACTATAATGAAATTCTGGCATTTTGATAGTATGTCTATCATAACAATATCATCACTTAATTTGTGAATTTCTTCATGGAACTAATAATGAAATGAAAGGTCATTAATTCTTTTATAATTACTTTTATCCGCTAAAATTTTATTTAAGCTGAATTTAGCTAAATTATCAAAATTGAAATTTTTGACAATGTCTTCTTTTATAATTTTTGAAACAAGTCTTTGAATAAATGTTGTGATTACAACGTAAAGCATAGTACTGTGTTCGGTTTCATGTGAAATTCCACGCAAATATCCATACAAAAAATGATAGCTGTGAAATAAGCGTGAAAATTTCACAACAATTTCCTCAAAGTTGTACTGTGTTTCGCTGCGAAAAAATCTATTACTATATGTCGCAACATGTATCTAGAAACATTTTTTCATGGCAATTTAATTGATCCGACAATTTATTTTGGAGTGAAAAGCGACAGTTGTCATTTGAAATTAAAAAAAGCGCAAAGAAAAAAAGAAAGTAAGTTTCTTATTGGAAATATTATATTTATTATAATTATATATACTAATTTCAGTGGATATAAATTTTCTCAAAAAGAAGAAGAGTACTGTGCTCCATCAAGCGACGACGCTTTATATGGGACAAGCAATGCAAGGAGCACAGCAATCGAAATGCTTTAAAGAATGCTTGGCTAAATATAAGCCTTGAAATGAATAAAAGTGGTAAGTGTACTAATTTGTCTTTTTGTTAATTTTGTTATTTTAATTTAAATTTTCTAGTGGAAGACTGCAAGGCTGCATGGAAGAGCTTGCGTGACAGCAAACGCTACCATGCAAATAAAGCTAAAAAATCCGGGAGCGCCTGCGACTTGGATGTAGAGGTGGATGAAAATGTCCCACCAGAAGACTTTGATTTTGCGGAAGATGTCATTTTTATGCGATACTTCTACACAAAGAGAGTAAGTTAAAATTTGTTCATAGAAATCTAAGACAGGATTGATTTTACATGTATATTTGCATTTCAGAACTTTTTCGACACTTCAAGGGGAGAGCTGTGTGGAACACCCTGAGCCATCATACTCATATGTATGAGAATTGTTTTTAATTTTTTTTTTTTATAATTTATAACATATTTTCTTTTTAGTTAGACTCCTTCATCAACCAACCGTCGGCAAAACGTCAGCGAACTACAGGCTTCTGCTGAAAAAGTGGTGGAGCAAATGGCCACGGTCATTGAGATGCGGAAGAGTGAGGTGGCCACCAAATCGAAGCATCATCACCTTCTGGCTCATTTGGGCTCAATTATTGAGCAGTTACCGGATGCAACGGCCAACGATCTTGGGGCCAAATTCATTGCAATGGCCTATAATGAACTAAAAAACAAATGAGTTAAATACAATGTTCCTCGTATTGTAGACTTATTAGAAAAAGAAAACAAAATATAAATAAAAATGCTCAGCTAACAATGCTTTTGAAAGAGTTTTTGTCAAATCATTTTATTAAACTTTTAGAAAATGCAATAAGATATATTCAAAAAAGAAATTTAGTTCCAAAGTTATTCTTTTCATTTCTGATAGTTTTTCTAATTCCATGGTTTTTCTAATTCATGGAAGTTATTTAGGATTTTAATTGATTCAGATGGTGATATACAATTTTGACGTGACGAAGTAACGTTTTACCGCGCAGGTTTCCAAAAAAGTTGAAAAATGAATTTTTTCAAAATTGTTCGCGTTGTATTGACTTGTTACTTGCTGAGTGTAAGAGCTATGATTAAAAAAAATGGTACGACTGTTAAAGTTAATTCTTTGACTTCATTATAAAAACAAAACAAAAATGCAGCAATAAGCTAATGGCTTGACCAGCTCCACAGCAAAGAATATCTTCTATTTGCGTATCCATTCTAAAATATATATTTCTTATTAATATAATCCCATATTAAAAAAATTTACAGAACTTACATGATTTTCTGCTTTTCGTCTAATAAATTCGTACTTTTTCAATTGTTTTGTCAGAATTTTTAAGCTGTTCGTTAGCAACATATTTTTCTGTCAACATTTTCACGCAACATAAAAATGGATGTTGCCAGCGAAATTTCACACGAACGAACACAGTACTATGCTTAAGCTTGAAAAAAGTCACCTTTTTCTCGTTGAAAATATGAATTAAGTGAGTTGATGTATTGAAGAAACGGTCTCAAAAAAATAAGTATTTCGATATAAATAAATTATCGATAAGGGCTGTGTTCAGTCGCATTGTTAACAGAGTGTTCCAAACACTTAAAACAATTGTTATTTTCTTTAATTGAAATTTTAAACACATTAGATGAGTTTATGAAAAAATGTTGTTTTTACAAAAATCGCCCAAAAAATCGCCAGGCGATTTCCTAAAAATTTAAGCGCAAAAACAAGAAAAAAAGCGCCCAATTGGCGATAAATCGCCCAATCTGGCAACGGTGATTAAATGTCCTTTGTGGGTGTGCAGGTGTATGAGTGCGTGTGGGTGCGTGAGAATGTGTGTGTTCAGAATAATAAGCGCAATTTATTAAATGGTAGTTACAGCTAATGTCTGTGCATTTCCGCATTGAATGGCAAATCGAAATACCCTGAAGAACACTTGCCTATTAGCTGATAACGTTGATTTGTTGTCTCGAGGATTTCCATAGAAACATGGCTTTTATCGGAAAATTTCATAAGATTTGTAATGATTGTACATTTCTTGGTATGTATTTGTTAAAATATCCATATACATATTGTATACATGTTCTTGTAAAGTTAATTTTTTTCTGTCTCCAAACACTGGGGAATATAAGCACCATACCAACATGTTCTAGGTCCCGTTTATGTCGTTATGGATTTTGTACTGCGACATAAAATAATATTTTGAAAGTAATTAAGATATATTTACATTTTTTAGGGGAATATGCCGCACATTGCTATGCCTCCCTCAAATACTTAACCCACACTTAGTCACAGCAAGGTTCAAAATCAAATGAGTTCATTCACCAGAGTCAAGTGAATGAGTCTTGTTTGAACCGAAAATTAATAGTCACTTGGGGAATATTTATATTAAATATTTAAAGATGCCTACAATTAAGTACGTACAGTAAGACCCCTGTTAAAATAAGCTAAAAATAGTTTAGTTTGCTTACCATTGATATTAGGGCAAAACATCTGCGCACATTTAACTTATTTGTTTTATGCCCAACATTCAATGCCAATGGTAATCAAATCAAAGCGTGTCGTTTGAACCGTGATAATTTGGCATACTTTGAGGAGTAATTTCGGTATGAATCTGAATTCGGTATGAATTCAGTGTGGCATTGAATTTTGAAACAAATTGCTGACGTATTACATAAATGATAAAATAAGGGAGCATAACCTTTTGTGTGGTTTTTATACTTTAGTCATTAAGTGTGTTTAATTTATGAGTCAAAAATGTCATTGAGGTGCAAATTAAATGAATTCACGTCGACTTGCTAATAAATGGATGAACATAACATATGCTGGGTAATTATCTGGAAAATTTGTAAGCATTTGCTTCATGGTCTTTACAGTCTAACAATATAACTGATTATCAGCCCGATTCTGAATAAGAATTCCCTGGGAGTTGCCTTCCTTTTCCCTTCCATGCAATTTTAAACGAACTTCGAAATTGGAGATTTTTCCACGGAGGTATTATGAATGCCAATAAAAAGGAGAATGTGATGACATTTATTGAAAATTATTCCGCCAAAAAATTGCAAAGGAGCTCTGTACAAAAACGTAACATAGAATCTTTTCCATAGAAAATAAAATAATTATTGTTATTTAATCTTAATATAATTATTATTATGACATTATCCCACTTTGAGGTCAAAAACAATAAATAAACAGCAGATTTATCTTTTCTTGATTGCAATGCAAACACACTCAGGCATTGCGTGCGGTTTTTATAAAGGCAGCAACAGGGTTTTGCGCAATTTGGAGGTGGAGTTGAATTCAGCAGGGTCACCATCGAAAAATGTTTCCAAATGAAAGAAGGTAAGAATTTTTGAGAACAAGCATTAAAAGTGCAAGACATTTACAGGTATGGGCCTATCAGAAGAAGTATGGGCAGCACAAGGCGTCCCAAAATCTTAAAGCCAGCAAAGGAACTGGTGGTGGGCCCAATATGGAGCAAAAGTTTTCGGCCGTTTGAAATTTTGTTTCAACCTACGAAAATTAAAATACTTATTAATTAATTAAGCAAATATAATAGTAAATTATTGTACTAACAAAGCTTCAGGCAGCTCAAGTGGATTCGCCGTATCGCGTAACTGCATCTTTGCAAATCTTTGAAGTTGCTTCTCCTGATCCCGCTCCTGTTCTTCTGTTCGCATTGTTAAGGCTCTGCTGTACATTCTGATTTTATTTTATTTACATTTCTGTTTAAAAATAAGTAAATATTTTTGTTTCAGTTTGCTTAAAATTATTTGCATTTAACAATCAAAATTCGAAATTCTCTCTCCCTTATTATTCTTTTCCCTGTCTGTTTAAAATAGGAGGACTTTATTCTCGAGAAAAATTAATTCCCCGGGAAATGAATTCCCCGGGAATATTCAGAATCGGGCTGTATATTTCGGTACCGGGAAACGCTTTTGTCATTCCAGTCAAACTGGCGTTTACATTGGAAAATTTCGTATTTTTAGCTTATACGTGAGTATAGCTTACGTATTACCTTAGGTGTATGTGTGTTTATTGTATTGTTTACTGTGCTTTGAAAATAGTATTTCACCAAAACAAAAAAACAAAAACATGCGTGAACATTTTCGTGCGATCATTTTTTTACAACTTTACAACAACAAAAGTGCATCGATGAACTCAATTTGACTTTTGGCGATGAAGCACCATCAAAAACCTCTGCTTATCGGTGGAACACAGAATTAATGTGGAGCTGTACCTCGCTTACTGACTCATTAGTACTCAATGAGTGCCTCTCAAGATGGGTTTATTAACAGAAGTCTGTCCAGCATACAAGGTCAAAACAACTCGGGCTTGACTGAGATGCAATATTCTTGATTTTATCGCAGCAGAGGAATGATCCTCGGAGAGCTTGAATATGAACCCATTAAACAACTCTTTGTGGTCAGAGTTGAAGAGAATAGCATTTCAAAATTTCGCACAGAAATTTGGAGAGTCACGAACGTAGTTTGATCAAAGCAGCGTCATCGATCTCAATGGAAAAAGTGGGTGCCGGTATAGCCAAATGGCCAGAACGTTTACGGGCCTGTGTAAAAGCAATAGGCGGTTATTTTGAGTAAACTTTATTTTATACTAATACGAGGGGTACTACTTATATTTCGGGAATAATAACAAACATTTTTAAATGAAAATGGCTTAATTGTTTTTCAAAATATTCCCCTAGATGATCAATACACTTTTGCATACGATCAGACCATTTGTCATATCAGTTTTTCCATTTCTCTTGAGACACCTTCAAAACATGATTTTTTAACGCATCAACTGCTTCTGCAGCGCTCGTAAAGCGTTGACCATGCAAGTTTACCTTTGATATTCGGGAACAAAAAGAAGACATTGGGTGCCAAATCAGGACTGTATGGTGGATGAGTCATCAATTCCACGTTTTGAGTGCTCAAAAATGCACATGTTTGATGAGATGTATGAGAGTTCGCATTGTCATGATGGAGAATGATTCGTCTTTGGCGTTTGGTTTTGCGAATTTCTCCGAAGACTTCCGGCAAACAAATGGTCGTGTACTATTTAAAATTGAGCGTCCTACGTTGCTCAAGCGGAACAGTGGCCACATGACCCATTCGGTGGAAGAAACAGGCGACCAAAGGTGTATTTGAGGGTATAACTTAGTAACGAATTGAGAAATTGCCATGATTCTTTCACTACACCATTACTTTTTATGCAGACAAAATTATAAAAATACAAAATGAATAAAAGTAAACCAAAAAAATCTTAACAAATAAATATCAAAATTTTACATTTTTTCGCCCAAATAAAACCGGGTATATCATCTAGTATATTTATAAATAAAATGCTGAAAGTTTGAATTCAGAAAGTTTGTCCATTAATTTTTTTTATTTGCTTCAACTTGTTACCGAACTTATGGCAGGACCAAGAATAATAGAAATAAGATTACGCGTTCCGCAAATAAGAGATATAGAGCTTGACGTCACCCAGCGCTTTTGTATATATTAACTGCATGCATTTATATACTATTTATTTAATATTTTTATTTTTTTTTATTTTTATAATATGCATATGGACCTCCTCAACCTATTGGTATTGGCAATAAAATTATGTCGATCTCGACTGGTTTAAGAGATACAAATCATCAAAATTTTACAAATTTACATTTTTTCCTATACGAAAATATCAATTTTTTTATACAGAAGAGTAGTCTTTTTACTTTACTTTTCCGCAAGAATTTATTTTCAATTGCATCAATTTGTCTAAGTGATCGCACAGTTCCATTCATTTTGTTATGCAGAAGCGCTGCGTGACGTCATGCAGTCAATTGAGAAAGAGAGCATTAGATAACGGGACTGCGGAACGCGTAATCTTGTTTCTATCATTCTTGTGGCAGGACTAAAAACTTTTTTGCTGTTTTCCTATTTTCAAATTTGCGGTTAGATGCAAAATGATTTTTTTAATTATGGAAATATGTTTATTAATATTTTAAAAAATCTCGTACTTCCATATGGGAAATATGGAAAGCCAATATAAACTTCGTCTTAGCTACGCCAATTTGAATTAAAAGTAAAAATATTTCAAGTAAAATAAAAGTATAAATTGCAAAGTTTCCAATCTCTTCTGAAAATAGTTCCTCAAATAAAGCCATTTCGGGTCTCCTAACGCTATGTTCACACAGAGAGCTTAGTTTGAGTTTCCAGTACAAAATTGAGTTTTTAAGTTGAGCATTGAAACAAAACATTGAAACTCAAAACAAAAATCTTGAGTTTTCAGTACAATTACGCGGTATCAACGCCGTAGATAGGTATTTCATAAGGGGGGGGGGGGGGGATTACTAAAGCAAAATAAAATTATATATTATATTTTACTTAATATCTGCTAACAAAAATAAGCAGTTAATAATATAGAATTTGCAATTTATATTCACACATAATATGGCAAAATGAAATATTTTGGAATATTTACGTTTTTATTAAATATAAAAAAAATATTCTGGGTTGCTAAAGGGTGGGTTTCAAAGCCCAGAACCCCCATATCTACGGCGTTGCGCGGGATGAAACTCAACCTAAACTCAATTTGCATTCTGAGTTTATAAAAACTTAATTAGAGGAATGCCTAAAAGTATGCTAATGTTCCGATGATAAGGTACGTTCAGATGCAACTTTTTAGATGACAAGGTACGTTCAGACAAAGATCATATAATATAAAGATGCGCCACGGCCATACAAATCAGCGACACAGTCAAAATCGAATGTGGATTTATCATAAATCCACTTTAAAGCTTTGTGAGAGTCAGTGAGCGAACGACTTAAAGCTTATGAGAGCGGGAGAACAAGCAAGCGACATTGTGAGTATAATATTGAGAAGCATAGAGAGCACATGAAATTGTTTAGTATACGAAAGATCTCAACAAACGATGTATCTGCAAACGAATTGTAGCTAAATTGTCTTGCGTAAAAAAACAAAAATGTAGGCATGATTTGTATTGAAATACCCTACGCACATTATAAAAAGGTAATATATAACATATGTCGCCCATTTCCGATTGAGGTGACCTATCAGTAGCACTGACCATCTCCGATTTGGCTCATATTTCGTTCCTAAATTGGTTTGTTGCTTAGAAAACCAAATCCGAAGTTATAAATTTTTAGAACCATTTTCAAGGTCAAAAAAGGGTGTATTTTGAAACGACGTAGCTCAGTCAATTTAAATCCGATTTTCGTAAATAAGGTATCATTGGAAAGGTTATTTTGTCTGTTTTAAGGAAAAATAAAACTTTTGGAAAAATTGTTGTAAGTTGGCCCATTCTTAATTTCAAAGTTTAATATCATGCCAACAACAGACGCTAAAATTTTTTTTCAGTTACTTTATTTTGGTTTTTTTGTACGTTTTAATACCTTTCCAACGATATAAAATTAAGGTGTGTTCTTGAAGAATTCAGAAGTTATGCAGTAAAACGTACAGTGTTAAAGAATTTTCAATACAAATTCAACTAGCTTTCGACTTTTTATATTTTTGTTTGTAAAAAATCAAGAAAAAAAAAATTGGATGAAAATTGAATCTGTAGTTGAATTTGAATATTAATTATGTATATTATACTAAATTATATTATATTATATTATAGTATATTATATTATATTATATTATATTATATTATATTATATTATACTAGCCTTATTCACGGCGCGCGTTGCTGCACCCTGCAACTATATGGGAACATAATAGGTATATTCAAAACTTTTCTTAGACTCATATTTTGACACCACTGTCATTTCCACTGCCCGTTACAGTTTCCCAGTAGCAGGAGATCACCAAATTGTAACTCCATTCTGAGTTTGTATGTAAGTACTGCTACTTTTACTTCCAAAGCTATTCGATAATACAAATTGTATGGGCGGAGCCACACCCCCTTATATAATGCACATCCATTAATTTAAATTATTTTTACAATAAAAACAATGTTTGTCCCTTTTTTTTGGAAAACTCCAATATTTCAGATCTTTTTGAAAAGAATATTTAAAATACACCTATATACTCAACTAAAGGTATTTTTGCAATAAGGTAGGTTTTTTGTAAGGTTTTTAAGACAAAAAAAAAATCAAAAAAAATGTATAAAAACCAGATATTTGAATCGAAAGTCACAAAATATAATTTCTGATTGTTTTTTCTCATTTCTGAGCAACGATGTTGTATTAAATATATCGTTGCACTCAAATTTTCATAGTTTTCAAGATATGTTCATGTTTTTGGTGTCAAATTGACGATATTTGTTTTTATGTTAGTTAAACGAAAAATCTTTTTTTAACAAATCTTGTACACTGGTTTTGCTAAGGGAAAGATCTCACTTCTAAAATTTCCTTGTAATCAAAATTTTAGCAGTATTGAATAAATGTAAGTGGTTTTGATATCAAAATAACGGAAATTTTCTTAATTTTACGAAATTTAAAAAAAATTTTATATTTTTAATTTACATATGGTATGTAACCTAAAAAAACAAAAAAAAATATGCCTATTGTAGACATATTGTAATTTTAGGCAATTTGGTCAAAAATTTGCACTACAGCGCTTTTGGTGTCCAAGGTGGATAATGGATAGATGGATGGATCATGGAAACCACTATATTTCAATTTTCATTCGAATCGCATGAGCGGTTTTTTAGTTTTAGGCGGTTTTGTAAAAAATTTGGTCTACAACGCCCTCTAGTGTTCAAGGCGGATCACAATAGATAGCCTCAAAACGCGCACCGTACCCAAAAACTTCTATGCAAAAATGTTCATGCTAGTCGGATGAGGAGTCTATTGCGTATTTACACACAAAAACTCTTTTTTATGTAGAGATATAGATTATATTATTTAATGTATTAATAATATAATTGATATATAATTAATAATATATAATTAATGGCATTTTTGTGTCCAAATACGAAAAAGGGTGTCTCAAAATCAGGAAATTTCAATAATTTTAAATTCGGAAAATCTCTGATTTCCTACAATTTGACAGAATTTATTTATTGCCAGCCTTTTTCCGTTTTTCTTCCATTTTCAAAAGAAAGGAATCAAATTAAGTAAAAATCCATTCATATGATCCAGTCCAATCATATAAATCGTATTAAGTAAAATATTTAGATCAGTCAATCAATTCAATCCGAAATAAATATCAAAATCATAAATCATTAAATATGCATTCACACAATATCAAGCAAAATACTTTGGTAAGAAAAAAAGGGAAACAATAGAAATGCAATTGAAAAAATTCAATGACTATTTCAATACCAAGAAAAACTTTCTTCTTCTTCTCCGACGCATAAAATAAGCCAACTGAACTCGTTCGCTATCAAAATCATAATGAAGAGATTGAAAGCCATGGTATAATAATATAAGGTAGTATTGACAGTTGCTTGGGCAACGACCATTTGTCAAAAAAAATGTCTAGAAAGAGAGCGTTCAATTATTTCTTTTGTTTTCGCCATTGTTTATGTTTCAGCGCTTGCAAATAACCAAACATTTTCTTACAAAATATTGCCTATTCTATTTAATCAATAGTGAATTATTATTACTACAACGAAGATAACTTGTGAACTTTGTGTTATTAAGTGCAAACATAAGAAAAAATGTTGAAAACGTTCAAATGTAGCAACCTCAGCAGCTGCAGATGCATATGGACGAAATTAAAGAAGTTTCCAATTATTATTAAAACACCACGGCTGGAAAACGTTAAACACATATCACACATAATTTTTTCACAACTTTCATTATTATAATTGTGTATTTAACGCACATATTTTGCGAAATTTATTTATTTTTACATTCGTTTAATTCTTGTTGCACGAACAACTGTTTTTGACAGATGGTCGTTGCCTTGTTGCTGAGAAAATCTATACTTGTCAATGCTACCTGTATAATTATATCATGATTGAAAGCAATGATGTAGAAAAGAGCATGCGGAGCGGAAGGGCATAGAGAAACGGAAAACTTTTCTCTCAAGCAAGAATTTAAAGCTTTTTCATATCGCACTCACAAAAGCTGTCGTGTTGGTCTGAAAATTATTTGTTCCATTTTATTGTACTACGTAACTCATCTTTATATTATATGATCTTTGGTTCAGAGTATTGAACGATTTTGTGCTGAGAGATGTCAAAACCAATTGTTTCTAAAATTGTGCAATTTTACTATTTGCAAAAAAAAAAATGAACAAACACTTTTGCAAGTGTAGAAGATATGGTCTTTCTATCAGTATGGATCGATAAAAATTCCGATTTTTTACAGCGCAAGGAAGAACTCGCATGTTTACGCAGAGATGGCTGCAGCCTTTTCATCAAGTGGAATTGACGTCACTGTCATGGAGGTGCAAAAAATACGAGATCATATAAGTAAACAAATAAATGTCACACTTAACTCAATTCTACCGCTGTTCTGCTCTTTGTGAACAGATTTGGTTAAACTCAAAATAAACTCAAACTAAACCTTCTGAGTGAACATAGCATAACTGTAGAAGCAAACCACCACCCTGTATTAATTTATATTAAATTTCTTTTCAAAAACAAGAAAGTGATAGGTCACAAATTTATTTTTCAAGGTGCGCTAGCTGCTAAAGCCTTTAGTTCTCTTCTTATAAATAACTAAACACCCCTACCTATCCCTTTAATTACAACAATATTGTGGGCTTAAACATTATTAATTGATAATGTTAATTAATTTTAAGCAAAATACAGCTACGCACACACTAAAATATATCTTCACAGCTCAACAGACGCTCGTGCCATAGTTCTTAAAAAAAAATAAAAATAAAAATAAAAACAAACAAAAACACCGGATGAAGGATCACAAATAAAAAAAAAAAACAACCGCGCACCACTAAAATTAAGAACTGACGAATTATCAGTGAAGATCGCATGGAATTTGAGATGAATATGATGTTGAGCACGGATGCGGCTGGTTGTGCTAGTATGTGCACGTGTGTTTGTATGTTTGAACAGCACAGCATACGGTAGACGCAGACGCAGACGGAGAAGCACGCATATCCGGCATGTGCAAAAATTTCCACTTTCGTTGGATGCATGAATGGATCTAAGAATGAATGAATGAATGGAGGCAAAAAGCAACCAACGACATCTAATCCAACATACGGCACTCCAAAGCGCACGGATGGCGTTAACATGAGTGCAGTGCAAAGCAAAAAAAAAAGACAGACTCCACTTGAGAGTGGTTGTTGTTGTTGAGGTTAATACTACTTTGATAACGCATGTTATGTGCTTATCTTAACGTGGAGGAGCACTTCAATTTCATCCACGCTGCTGCAAGACAAAGCGTCACATTATAACATCCTCTGCCATAGCGAAGTACAAATGAGGATGAACGCGTGCTTCTCATCGCCTAAGATGCACGCATACAACTTAACAGGCAGTATTTAAATGCACTTCAACCGTAGCTACTGAAGAGTGTCCTTAAGTGAAACATTCTAAAGCAGCACTTCAACACAAGACTTAGACGCTTCATTTCAAGTCCTTAGAAATTAATCGCCGTTTATCTGTCAATTTAAGCTGAACTCTGATCTGCAGCTAACTTGTTTGGGCCTGCAATATAATGAGCGAATCCTCTAGAAGGGATTGTTTAGAGAAAAGTTTTAAGTAACAAATATGCTTAAATATCAATACAGACCAACATTTTTGAAAACATTCAGGACATTTTGCTTATTTGCAAATTATTAATGGGTTCCAAGGATTTTTAATTCCACACAAGCTTATTTGATGTTACTTCCAAATCAAAATCTTAAGATAAGCAGCTTGTCTGACAACAACTGCTGCAAATCTGAAATTCATACACTCATTCCTCATTCACTCATTCATTCATAACGCCCTCATCATCAGGCTGGCTTAGTGTAACGCCTCGTGCCGTAACTTCAGCTACTTCCTTTAATGATGAAATCAGCAGCTTCGCAGTTTAACTATGTCTGCAATGTCCTTATTACTTCTTTACGTTAAAAGAGTACCAAACACACACGCGTGTCCACGCAGATGTGATCGTGATCCTTTGCGATAAGAATATCTGCAAAATTTTAATAAAGTATTCATAGAGCAGCTGAAAACAAATTAAATACATATAAGAAACATCCTTTTTTTTTGTTTTCTTTGTATTCAACCCTCTGAGGTTGAATATGAAGTGTGACACACGTTCTTTATTAAGGAAGCTGTTTATTTTTGCAGTTATCAAGCATAAGGATCGAGAAATTTGATATCAAACAATCAAATAACAAGATTTTGAGTTGAGCTCAACATCTTTGTAGGTGTTGACGACTCTGTCAGCAACGAAGACAGGTGACTAAGAGCAGCTGTTGGCAATTTCTAACAGTGCTCTAAAAATGTTTGCATGATTTGACTGGCTTAATTTGAAAAGATATTTTGAACGCTCGACATGTTAAAAAAAAAAAATAAAAATAAACTGGCCATTTCAGCCCTTGAAAGGACTTTGACCGAACTTCTTATGATCAAAATTGTGTTGTTCGCGTTATTAAATGTTTGGAAACAATTGATTGAGAACTGGACCTACTAGTTTAGTGCCGACTCCGAACGGCTAATGTGCATGTTCTAAAGCTTTAAATGCCATTTTTTACTCTCTGAGGTTTGTCATTGTCTGCAGAGAGGTGACGACCGAACAGAAAAATTAATTCCATTAAAAAAACTTTCTATGCCAGATGGAATTGAACCAGGGTTCTCTGGCGTATGGGTCACGTACTCTACCCACTGCGCCACGGCCGCCAATGGCTGGACATGTTATTCTCTTTGTTTAATGAAACAAGTTTACTCTTACCAGGATACAGACAATACAACGCAGTAAGTTTTTTGTCTGACATATAGTTATGATTGCTAGGCTCAAATTGAGCTTATTTTTAAGAACTGGCATCATTCAAATGATAATTGTCAAAATTTCAGTAATAAATTGTGAGGTACAGCCATACCCCCTTTTACCGCCTACAAATCAATAAAAATGCTATATTTTAGACGGTTTTGGTCGTATTAGACTAACATTTGGTATATAAGTTCGTATGAATACTGTCGGCAACTATACTAAAACTGGGCATGGTCTAACTATATATATACGCCCACTTTTTATAAATCATTATTATTCCTGAGTTGTACATGTTTTGATAGTGGAACTTGATATATAGACGTTCTGGGCCTAAGAGGTAGTTACTATATATTTGAGCGAACATTAGACAAGGGGCCACACAGGCCATATGATATCGAATTGCTTTGGAACTAAATGTCGTATAACAATGAAGGTCTTTCTACTGAAAAACTGGCACGGGCATTCGCAAACGGGGCGTAGCCACCCATATAAGTCAAATTTACAACACAGAAAAGCTATAGAAGTAAAAGTCACAGAACATTGAAACTCAGAATGTAGATACCATTTGGCAGGCCCGTAGACAAGGGGGGGGTTTTTAGGGTTAAAACCCCCCCCTTATGGTCCAAAAAGTATAAAAAAATAATATATCAGCATTAATATAACTTTGCCAATTTGCGAATACTTGCTGCTCGTGCGTCTTTTTTCTCTTACAGTGCAAACTGCAAGTGTAAACAGCAACAGCGAAAACATCAACATGCTAAGTATCGAAAAAAGTTCGAAACATTCAATTGAACTTTGTCTACCACCAGCAATTTAAGAATTTATTGCGTTAACAGTTTTTACGTGAAAGTGGTGAAATTTTGATTGAGTTTCGTTAGATAAGTTTAAGAGTTTCTATTGTTAATTTTACTGTGCCAAAACTACAAAAATGATTCTACTTCATTGGCTGCAGAAACCAGAAGTAAAAAAAGCTAGAACGGTGAAAAGTAAGTGCTTGATTTAAATGATTTTTTTTTTTCTTTATCAATGCGTAAATGCGTTAAAAAGTTGCCGAATATTTCTGAATGTTTGAAAGCTGTGTTTTTTTTTTGTAGTGTGTTTGCATTGATTGAATATTAATGGATTAACTTTTTGCTTGATGCGGAACCGAAAAAATCCGAATAATATTATATTTCACCTGTATTGCAGAAAACGTTCAAGAAACTTTGGAATCTGAAGTCTTCAGAACTTCCTTTGTAACCTGCAGTTGAAGAAAGCTTTAATGTTGACAGCTATGTGGAAAGCGGTAGTACAAGTTGTGGTATTAATATTTTACTTTTAATGTTTTTAACTCTAAGTTTGTGTGTATGATTGTAGAAATTGTTCCAGAAATATCATTTGATTCATCGGAACTACCTTCGACTCCGAGAGTATATCATTGTCCAAATAACGATATATCCAAGTTGATGAGCAATATTTCCGATTCGAACCACCTTGAAAGTTTTCAAAGCATTTATGTGCCTCCGCAAATTTTAATTTTCCTGTCAGCGGTTCTCGCAAACTCCGATTTAATCATTCTTGGTTGAACCGTTGGCATTGGTTGGTTTATTCCAAATTGGAAAATGCAGCTTATTGCAAGTTTTGCGAATTTTTTAGCACTGGTTTTGGAGGTGCAGGATCACAACCTCTTGGTAATTTTACCGAATGATAGTAAAAACTTTTTAAAATTTTCTAACCTTTTCATTGTGGCCTTTACAAAAGTCAGGAAATACAAGAAAATGTCGTTATTCTAATCGTGGTTATTTTTATATAAAATTTTAAACCGATATAAGTTTGCAAGTAAATTATTAAAATAATAATAAAAGATGCTTAATTATCGTCATTTTAGAAGTTTGTCTTCAAATTTTTATTTTTTTAGCGTCTTTCTGTATTCCAAAATGACAGTGCAACGATAAGCAAGATATATAGCCGAAACACATTGAATTCAACAAACGACAGTTTTAAAATTATAGAACACACGTTTTTTATGTTAAATGGGTGTGCATCCTTAAGCATACATAGAGGTTGAATTAACAAAAAAAAAAAAAAAAAATAAGAAGACTTAATTCTATATATATAAAAATCAAATGCGTGTGCGTTAGTCTTGCTAAGGCTCAGAAACGGCTGGGTCGATTTTAATAATTCTTTTTTTGCATTGTTTGCCTTAATACAGATGTGGTTCAGAAAGAAAGAAAATTACAAAAACTTCAAGGAACAGCGGAAAAATCGAAAAAATCGAAATTGGTAATTTTGTATGGGAATTGCCACATCAGACTACTTTAAATAGCCAACAAATCTTAACGGCTGGACGGATTTAACTCAAATTCGGCACACACATTACTTGAATCCTAAATTAGGTTAAAGCATACTTGGTTTTGACCACGCCCCTTCTTCTGCCCCTTTACAAGAAACGTAAATTATCCTACAGGCGTACTTTTATTAGCGAAACTGTGCGTCTAAATAATTAAAAGAAAATTCTGTCAAAAAACATTCACATATCTTCAAAATTGCACAAAATTTAAGTACAGCGTCTTTTTCAAATAACTTCGTTTCCTTAGAATAACAAAAAACTATCAGAAATTCGTATTTCTTACTTTCGATGAAAATAACTCCGTTTTTTTTTTAATATATTTCATCCAATTTCTTTTCGTTGATAAATTCAATTTAAGCACTTAATAAACCATATTTGAAGAAAGCTCCAACGTATTAATTTTTTACTCCAAAAATCACAAAAGCTATAATTTCAATTGTAAACCCTTTTGTAGATATGGCATCTCTGTCATAATTCTTTTAGCATCCCTGTCATATATCTTTTAACATCCCTGTCATAATTTTGGCCGACCTCTGAAATGCAACCCTGCCGATCTGCCATTTGTGACTTCCGGAAAAGACACTTTTCTGACAACGTTGTAAGGGTAAGACCTAATTTTAAAGTGCAAAATAAAATCTTGAAAAAGTTTAAACATCTTGGCGTTTTTATACAATAAATAAAAAAAGCTTTAAAAAAAATTATTTGTTTGCCCATTGTGAGGATCGATCCTTAGACCACCTCATGGATTCAAAACTAACAGTTGAGCTGACTATTTTTATTCAAATTGAAATGTACTAAAAAAATATTCTAATAGAATTCGCAATAAAATGATATGACAGCACAATCTTTTGAATTCGAATAACATCAGCCTTTTACATTCCGTGTTAATATGGGATATTGGAGTGTTTCATTCAATCAATAATTGAAATTCGATTGGCACCATGTGTTATCGATCATGAATGTTCGGTAAAAAATAAATTTCGTGATTGCTCGAATTTAGGGCGGGACGAAGTTTGCCGGGTCCTCTAGTATACATATATAAAATAAACAAAAATAAAGTAAATTAATTTTTGTTTTATGTATTTGTTGTACAAAAAAGTTTTAAAGTGTTTTTTTTTTAAGTTTGTCGCTTTATTGTGAAAAATTTGTTACAAATTCATTTTTCAAAGTATTGTCCATTTCTAGCCACTGTTTTCCCATCTTTCTGGTAATTATATAAAAAATACCTTTTCATTTATCGATATCAAAAACTATCGATATTTTTTTAATCCAAAACCCCCCCCTTAGGTAAATCCTGGCTACGGGCCTGCCATTTGGTGATGTGCTTCTACTAGAAAAGGTGACATGCATTGGACAAGGGGGTGTGTCTCCACCCATACAAGCCAAATTTATTACACAGAAAAGCTATGAAAGTAAAAGACAAAGAACATAGAAGTAAAAATGAAGTTACTTCTTGATAATATCCTGCTACTGGGAAATGAAAAATGCAAAAAATTTACAACAGATAACGCTGATATAGACTCGAAAACTACTGAGCCGATTGAGCTCAAATTTACGCAGTAACTATGGGGTCATTCATAAATTACGTTACCAATTTAGTAGAGAGAGAGGTTTTAAAATGTACTACGATAAGTAACGAATGGGCGGAGGGGGTCTCAGATATAGTAATGAGACCAAAAATAAAAAAAAACTCGAAAAAATTGAAATTAATACAACCCAACATTCCAAACCATTTTCATCCTTACATCTTCATGTTTGACCGTCTAAATTGACTGTTAACTATTGGCAAGTGTAGTAAGAGCATAATTTTTCTTTGCTTGCTTTACGATAGCTATTTTTTCTATTTTCGAATATTTTTTTATCAATTAAGTTTTTTATTTCATATATTACGTTACTTTATGGGGGCAGAGGGAAGTGTTTTTGAAATGCACTACAAAGAGTACCGGAGGTGAGTAAAAAAAAATTGAAAATCGGTCACGTAATTTATGAACGATCCCTATGTTTTGAGTACGAGATGGCTTAGAAATAATAACGCTGAAAGCATTGCAACATTTTTCGGTACTTATCTAGATAAGGTGCAGCAAAGAGCACCGGAAAAAAGCTACTATATTTATAAAGAAACATGAAACAAAAACAAAAACATGAAAAAATAACATTTGCACCATTCACACACCGAAAAGCAACGCTGATCCGAAGAACGAGAACCGCTCCTACTCTGGACGAGTCCTCAGCGGATTTCTCCGATAGAGGATGGCCAACCGACAGCACCTTTGGTTCTGTTCAGAGAGGTAATAGTGCCACCAATAACTCAAAAAATTAACAAGTCTGAAAAATTTTACAATTTTACATGATGTTTTAGGTATGCGACTGGTTACAACGCGATTTTTGCCAAAATTGTTGAATTTCCTTCAAAGAGAGTTTCGTAAATCTGTCGCTCAGGAAATGCTATTAATGGACGATACGGACATTCAGCGCATCATTACTGGTGACGAGACTTGGGTGTACGAGATAGACGCCGAAATAGCTCAACAATCCGCAGAGTGGCGCTTTCCAGATGAGTCGAAACCCAAAAATCCACGACAAAGTCGCTAAATTAAGGTGTAGTTGAATGTTTTCTTCGATTCATAAGGTGTCGTGCGCTCGGAATTCCTTCCGTAAGGTCAATCGGTCAGCGCTCATTATAAGAATGTTTTAAAGAGTTTGTGAGAGAATATTCGGCGAAAGAGGCCAGAATTTAGGAAGGCCAATTCATGGTTTTCGAACCACGATAACGCACCAGCTCACACATCACGCATTGTACGCGATTATTTGACCAAAAACAATGTCAATATCATTCAATAAGCACCAGGTATGACCAGGTATGGCCCCTTGTGACTTTTTCCTATACGCCAAACTCAAATTGTCGCTTCATGAAAATAATATTGAGACAATTGAAGTCATCAAGGAGAATTCACAGAGAGAGTTAAAGGCCATTCCGTAATCGGCCTACCAAAAATGCTTTCAAGAATGGAAAAACGTTGGCATATGTGTATCGCCTCCGATGGTGATTATTTTGAAGGTGATCAAATAAATATTGAAAAATAATTAATCGTTGTTGTTGAGTCCGGTTCGTTTTTAAACAGAAGGTAAATATGCAAATATCAAAAAAGCAACACTAATTTTATATATATTCAATTGAGAATTATAACTATAAAACAAATGAAATATTTAAATCATCTTCACCACATAAAAATCCAATATCATTAATTTTAGAATAAAAAAAACGACACGTGTTTCTGATTATTTACAAAACCACAACATATCGTGACATTTTTCAAAAATTCTTCCGACAAACATAAAAGATTTGAACTGTTTAAACAATGAGCAACACATTTATTCTACACAATTACCTTATGTCAAGGACAGCGGCAACGAACATCGATCACTTTAAGTGGACTCAAGATTTATAACACTTAGAGTTTCGATTGAACACCTCCTTGGCAAGCCACGTTCCCCTAAAGAACTTCTACTCTTACATGTTTCAACATTATTAATAGTTTTTCTTGTTAATGTTACTTAGTGAAATCTAAGGAATTCTCTAAATTTTAATCTATATAAGAGCATCTTGCTGAAGCTGCATTTCAGATAATTTCAACCTATAATTACACATAAATATGATTTATTTACTCAACATGAGCGCACCTTTTCGTATAAAATGTATAAGAAACATCACCAACAACTATCACTTCAAAGCAGTCTGTCTGTCGCTTAACACATTTGCCCCAAGATGTCAACACTTTTATGACTTGCAACTAAAGTCATATTACATCGTCTGAAAACTACAAAACATAAAAAATTAGAAAAAAGCAAAAGTTGTGGAATTGTTGGTGCTGCATTTTTTACAGTCAGTAGACCACCCTCTGCTTTTAAGGCACCCTTGATGCCTGACAAACCCCCTGCAATCTTTATGCTTTAACTGCATATTAAAAAACATTTATTTAAATAGACTGCCGCGCATGCTCCCTAATTTTTACGATCAATCTAGATATTATGTAAATGTATCTGAAGTGTTTTATTTACTGCTTCCTTGCGTGGTCCTCCTTAATAGTGCTGCTGTTTTTTTGTTTATTTTTTTTTTTTGCGGATGTTCATAAAATGCTACATTTTCTAAGCGTTTTGTTTTAAGATATTCAAAACCACTTGAGTGCAAGCATTATAATAATTATTAAAGGCCAAAAGTAAGTCGAGCCGAACTTTGAACTTCTATGAACTCCGCTAATGCGCCAAGTATGGTTGTGCCGTCTGTAAGTAGCTGCTAAGGATACTGCAGGATTGTTTTATTAGTTTGTTGTATTTGTAGTTCAATTTAATAGTAATTCAGTTTTTAAAGTAATTTTCTTATCGTACCGTTAGGTGATAGAGACCTTTTTTTTTGTCCGATTTAAAATTTTCATTCAGACACGTGTTTGATATTATTTTGTATAAAACTCTCTTCAAATTAGTAAAATTTCATAACAGAGTTCATCCCTTTTAGATTGTTTTTAATTGTTTTTTTTTAATTTTATATTAAGAACAATACTTCGATCTAAAAAAGTTTGCTATGCACATTTTGATAAAATTTTCCGATATATTTTTAATCTCTCATTCCAAATATCGCAACTATTTAAAATTGGATGAGTCATTTTTGCAAAAATTTGCGAATTTGATTTTCGCAGTTTTTTGGAAAAAAAGCCAAAACAAAAAAAAAATAACTTTTAAATTGGGAAGCTACATTCTCTTTTATTTCATCATTGTTTTCAGTTTTGATTTTAAATGATTTAAAGAGTGTATCGCAAATCTGACCCCATATTCCGGTACCAAAATTAAATTGTATATAAAAAGTCCTTTAGATTGGTACACTTTTTTTTGGTCTGAAGCAATTTTGGCGTCCTCCGAATTGCATTTTTAAGCGTATTTTGTATCGAAGACCCACTAAAGGTTTTTTATTTACTCGGAGCGACACATGGGGTCTTTCGTGTCCAACCCGGTTTTTAAGGGTGAAAATGGGGTAAAAAAAATTGAAAAAATTTAGATACATACTTTGGGCATCTTTCTTGATATTGAAATAGTTATTTTAAAAGAAATTTTTAATAAAAATATAAAAATTATTAAATGTTGTTATTTCGTTTTTTTTTTTTTTTGCAAGCCTGGCTAAAAAATTCAGAACCTTCGATGTAGAAAATATAATTCAAAAATCCAAAATTTTTCTCAAAAATAATTAAAAAATATTTGCCAAAAAAAAATTTATTTTAATCGCCTAATATTTTAGGGTACATATAAGCTATTTTTTTAGCTAGGTAAATGGGAGTTTTTTTAAATATAAAAATACAAAAATTTTGTATTCTTAACCCTCTGCAGCTGACGTCGTAGTCTGACAAACACCGAAAATCAAAACTTTGTGCGTACAAACGTAAAATTCGAAATTACGATATCTACGCTCTCGTTACCTTTTCTACTTATAATTTGCTAGTATATGGAAAAATAACTTCTAATTATTAGCTGTTATATGGAATAAGGTCATGAAAGTTACAGTCAGAAACTTCATCATAGGAAATCAGTTTAACCTTCATCGGTCCCTTATTTCGAGAAATGAATAAGTTCCTTGTGTGTAAATTTTACACACTTTTTCAAGAACCATATTTTCATCGATGAATGAATGCGATCTTGTCGTTAATAATTATTTATTATTCATTATTTTATCTATTTTTTAAGAAAAAAAGATTTTTTAAAATACCAATCAAAATTCTATCTCGATTTGATGAACTTATATTCAAGAAATATCAGCTTGAAGTTGAAAAGTGTGTGTAAAATTTACACAAGGGACCGATTAAGGTTAATAGAGAATGTCTGCTAGACTCCACATCAGTTATATTGTTAAATTTGGAGCACGTCAGTTGCAGAGGGTTAAACTATTCAAAAATTAATTATAAAAATTATTTTTGCATTCAAAAATGTGAAAATAAAAATTGATTTGCTACATCATGAGGGCACAAATTCAAGCGGTGCTTTTCGCATACTGGGTTTTTGAATATACCGCAACAAAATTTTGTATTTTAATTCCTCTACTCGTTAACAGTAGTAGCACCACTTTTTTCCTCCAAATTGTCACTTATGTCGCTATTATTAGATTCTTCATTCTCCTTAGACGAGCATTCACCATAGAAGCTACATTGCCGAAGTCTTAGAGACTCAAAAATTTCTTCTGCCGATCTTGTTGTCATTATGAATCTACCGTTATATAGTAAATATATGCATTAAAAATTATAATTTGATGATAAAAAATTAATAAATAAAAAATTTTGTATTTACTTTTTACTGACTCGGAGTGACACATGGTGTCTTTAGTGTCCAGAAAAAATTTCTGTAGCTCCGTATTACAACACAGATAAAAGCAGACTGTTCAATTGTTGTC
This sequence comes from Pherbina coryleti, assembly GCA_943735915.1. Classification (NCBI taxonomy): domain Eukaryota; kingdom Metazoa; phylum Arthropoda; class Insecta; order Diptera; family Sciomyzidae; genus Pherbina; species Pherbina coryleti. The sequence goes on from OX030952.1 coordinate 109,972,114, forward strand.
AGCAGGTCACTGCAGTCCCAAATTTTTTTCCCCATGACTCTCAGCCTCATCTATACCCCCGTAAAAAACAACAGACAAAATAGAAAAACGTTTGGACACAAAAGACCCCATGTCTCACTCGAAGGGTTAAAAAGAAAATCAAGCTTATTAATCAATTCCTTAGATATTAAAGCACAAAACTTCAAATTATTATCCTATTTGACAAATAACATATTATAGAGAGATTTAATTTAATTTTAATTATATTTTTGTTTTTTAAAACTTTAAGGATTTTATTTTTTGTTTAATGCAAAAGTAAAGTTCAAAAGTGTTAACAAAATAAAAAAAATTGTTTTTTAGATCCTGTAAAGTTGGTCTCCAGTTGCTCAAAAATGCACAAAAATACAATTCGGTGGATGCCAAAATTGGTTCAGCAAAATTAAAAAAAAAAAAATAAAAAAATTAAAAATATACCAATCAAAAGGATTGTTACTACTTAAGCTTCTGAAAGGTTTATTATCTTCTTTAAAATCATCTTAAAATTAGTTAAAGAAAAAATTTATTTTTTTAAGAACTTTGTGAACTACAATCTATGTGACTATTCTACAATCTGAAAGTAATGTTTGCTCTTAACTTCATTAAGGGGGACTATATACCAGAGTCCGCAAAAAAGGTCATGTTTGTGCATTTTTTTAAGGAAACCTAAGGGATATTTTTTAGGGATGATTAGGGTTTTTATACCTTAAAATATACAAATTCAAGAGTATGTTTAGTATTTTTTTATTAAAAAAAAAAATTAATATTATGGTAGATACAGCAATTTTTGTAGAACGCTCTGAAAAAAAGGTGATTTGCGGTGACCAAGATTGTTCCTCCTATATTCAACTGAAACAAAAAAATTAAATAATTATTAAACAAGATACTTAAAACTCGTACTTGTCATAGCCGATTTTGAAAATATTGATTTTTCACAAAATGGCGGTTATCCGAACGTAAATTAACGATTTTCGACCAAAAATTCGTCATTATTTTGCCTATAAAAATGAACAAAGCTACGAAAAAAAAAATCCTATGACAAGAACGAGATTTTAATGAATAAAATAAGCCTGCAAAAAAATCAAAACGATCGGTTCACTGAGTTTCGAGAAATTTTGGTCACCTACTTTGAAAACATGGTTTCGAGAAAAACGCGTTTGAAAATACGGGCCAGCACTGTGCGCTCTAGAAGGCGGTTTATTCACTGGGCTATAACTTTATTATTTTTTGAGATATCGACTTGAAATTTTCACCACATATTCTTGAGACTTAAAGCTTTAAGAATATATAAAAAACTTTTTTGAAAAAAAAGTTCTGGGTATATAACTCCCCTTAAACCAAAATACAATTTTCTGAAATGTTTTGGTCAAAGTAAGCAACTCTGCAGGTGAATAAAAATTTTTAAAAACCGCGATAATTCCGTCGTCAATTTTCAAAAAGTCTCAATATTTTGAATGAGGAATTCGAAATTCATCGAAAGAAGATATTAAACCTCTTAGTAGTTGAGTAGTGTCGTTTTTATATTTTGACGATTTTGAAATTTTTTTAATCTTAAAATCGAATTCAATAATCAAATAATCAAATTTTAACAATCAAGTTTTCTTCTCAGATCTAAATACAAACATTCTTTACTTAATGACCTCAATTATTTCGATCGGAGTAAAAATCTGTAATTAATAGATACTTTTCCAGTTTTTCCAAAATTTTCACGAACTTCTTAACCCATCCAAGAAGAATCAAAATATCAAAATATTCTTCTTTAAAAATATTTATATGCTTAACTATGAACTCTCAGCCTGAGATGGGTAGATGTTTAAGGAGGAAAAACGCAATTTTTTTTGCAGTTAAATAAAATTTTTGAATTATAGCTTTTTATATTATATATTTCAATTAATTACCACGACAAACGATGATTTCATCGAAATATAAACTCTCTATATTTTTGAAGTGAAACTTCTTAGGCGGCGCTTCGAAATTTGAATGAGAATATTGAGGAGTGAAATTTCAAGGTCAATTTACTTTATTTCGTTACACGATAGAGAAGAAAGATATGTTTTAAAGTAGATAGAATGAGAGAGATATACATTGTATAAAAGACTGAAAAAAATTTCTTTGTCAGCGCTGAGTATCGAACCTGTGATCTCAGTTTTATAAAGCCATCGTGCTACATGCAGGGCTAAGGTCTTCTTATATAAATGTAGTCTACATACCAATTAATCAAACTACTTTTGCTGTAGATGCCCTGCGGGAAAATAAACAGAGCTCCTAGCGGGAAAATATAACAGCCTTATTCATAAACACATTTTAGAGGCAGTGTAACTTTAAACAAGAAAACGCTATTCATAAACATTTTCGCAACCATGTTTTCTGTTTGTCTTTTCGTTTAATATCAAAGACATGCTCCATATGCGCCCTTTGCAGCATTTTTTTATGTGGCGGCCATTGCAAATCCATTGGAATTCTTAATTTTTGTAGAGATTTTCTTTAGTTCAGACACAAACCTTACAAACATGAGCAGCGAATGAAAAAATGTTTATGAATAAAGCCCAAGAATGATAGAAAAATAGATTGCGCAGATAGTAAAAATAATTTTCTACGATCTGCGCATCTACGTTACGATAGACTTACGATATGAGCTTACGATATGGCTTTCTGTCAAGTCTTGTTAAAATGTGAGCAAATATGAAACAATGGCAAAAGATTCAAGAAACAAACTTGGTCTAGCGTGACGTCATGATCGTAAAAAATACTTTGTTCGTAGCTAGAAATGTCAAAATGAAAAGTAAACAACATAACGGACCTGCGCAATGCGTAATCTATTTTTCTATCATTCTTGAATAAAGCGTAGTATGCTGTAGAAACGAAAATTTCTTAGCATTTAATTCTACACCCGAACTATTAGTGTAGAGTCAAAAATGTTTGTATGGAGAAAAAAGTAACTACAGTACGACCTTGCTCAATGCAACTAATAGAAATTCGGGCAATTGACATAGTTAACGTTGAAGAAACGCAATTAAACTTCTAAACATAAAGCTTTATGTCTCTGAATCTTAGATATTGTGGGTTAATGCACTTTGTATCCTTAAATATTGTTTGAATAGATTTTTCATTAAAAATGTATTTTACAAGCAAAGAAGAACTGAAAGAATATAAGATAAAAGTTTATGCAAGTTTACGCAAATGCAAGTTGCGATAATTGTGCAATTCCATGTCGCCAACTTGACACTGTGCGCAAGAAAAGTTGGAATAAGTTCTTTCAATAGATAACTATTTTATACATATCTTAGTAATATAATTTTATATCGAACTATTTACTATTAATAATAGTAAGTATAATGTGTGTGTGAAAGTTTTAGTTATCTTTTCACATTTAAAGTTTTGAACAAAAAAGTATTTATAAGGCTTAATTTTTTTAAAGCAAAAATAATAACTAAAATTTGTCCCATAGTTTTTGAGTACAAAATAACCGGTAATTTTTGATTTTTAGTTTTTAAGGCAGAAATAAAAATGAAAGTTAAGATCAAGTTGATCTTAACTTTCATTTCAGTTGAGGTAGATTTATTGTTGTGACATTGTTCTGTGAAACTCCTTATTAATATGCCAAAAAAAATTTTTGAAAAACAAATTTATTAATGCACCTGAAGCTCCCATTGGCTAAAAAATCGCTCATTGTAGTTATGTAAAATAAAAAAAATCCCTTTTTAAGAAATTATTCTCTTAATATGCGGAATATGCAACACTTGATTTTCTCACGATCATACTCTCGCTCTCAAACTTTCAATAAAGCTACGCTCTGAGTTTTCTCCCTAGTGCAGCGATGGGTTCTATTCCAGATAGAACTCTACGCCACGTTACGTTGCGTAGCTTTACGATTGCATAATCGAGCCTTTACACTAAAATCGTTCTTATTCTAGAAAAGAAAGAGTGTATACAAAGAAGAAGTTTCACTTCTTTACTGTATACACGGTATACTGTATCTTTTTTTTTAACTGTTTCGGTTTGACAGGTGATAATGACAAATTCGAAGGTTTAAATTCAATAGAATATCTCATAGAGACAGATAAAAAAATTCAATAATTATTCCCACAACAAAAAAGTACTATTACAGTAGATTTTGTACAGTAGATTTTGAGTGTAAATTTTTTTTATACATTCAGAAACAATACTTATTTGGTCTACTAACTTCCACTTACGAGAAGTGACATGCAAGGAGACTGAGAATTTCATGTTTTGAGTGTTATTTTAACCCATTTTCTACTAGTTTCTAGTTTAGATAACAAAAAATTGTTTCCAGTGGTAGAAAATGGGTTAAATAAAAAGTATATTTCAAAACGCTGTTATTTATAGGGGCATTTCAGGCGCCGCACAGTACTTTGAGCCCATACAAAAGTGAGGAAAAAATACAAGGAGTGGTTCGATTGTTATGAAATTCTACGTGTTTATGAATTTTTGGTTGCTGATTTCAAATATTGAATCAGATTTTACGTATATCAAGTATTTGCGCCAAAAATTAGGTTTTAATAAAAAAAAAACGAAATTTTCCTATATTAAATTTAATATTAAAGTTATTAGAACTGGTAAAAAAAAAACAAAAATAAAATAATTTTTAACAGTTAAGGCTTTAACTTTTTAATACTGAAAACCATTTGGCAATATCTTTTTTTTTTTTTTAATAGACATGTAGTTTTCTATGCACTTTTTCGACAAAAATACATGTAAAATAATGTTTTGCAAAAAAAAAAAAAAAACTATTCGTATTGGTATTTTTTTTTTAATCAAGTTTATATGAGTAAATAAAACTAAATAAAAAAAATATTTTAAGGGGACATATAGGTTACAAATTTTAAAAAAAAATTTTTTCGGGAATTTTGTTTTCATATCGTTTTCAAATTTTGCACATATATTTATTAATATTTAAATAATACAAAAAAATTTTTTTTCAGAATTTTTGAAGCGGTTTTGACATTATTTGATTTTTGTAAAAAAATGCAAAACAATTGACGGTGTGCAGGATATCACCAGTCTGGAACATCTGAGGAAAAAATAAAAAAAAACGAATTAATCCTTGTTTAAGTGGCCACAATTTTTATCCGCTGAAAAAAAAAACAAAATGGCGGCCATTTGAAAAAAAAAGTCGGATAAAGTGAAAACAGTTTCTGAAAGACTAAAAACCAAAAAAATTAAAATATAAAAATGAAACTGGAGGTATGTGGAGCTTTTTCTTTCTTGTCTGCTAAAAATAGAACATTTTTCAAAATATTTTTTAAATTTTTTTATAAAATTAAGTAATTTTTTCAAAATAATTTCCAGTTTTTTTTAACAAAATATAAAGACAAAAATTCGTTCATAGATTTTTTGAAAATTAAAAAAAAACACTCGAATTGTTTAAAAAATGTGCTCACAATAATTTTTTCTTTGAATGATGCGCAAAATAGAAATTTCCATTAATTAGAGGAAAATATGATTTTTAGACCATTTTTCAAAATGCGATAACTCCGAGAAACGGTTGAAAACGGTTATCAAATTTTGGAATCTGAAAGATATATACATGTTTAACAATATGTTGTTAAACATATGATGTTTTTTTATGTTTTTTTTAATTTGCTCTCAAAAATTGCAAAGTTTTGGAAAATATTTAAAAGAATTTTTATTTTTTTGGAAATTTTTCAATTTATTTTCTTAAGCTAAATTGAAAACATATTAAAAGTTATTTATTTATACAATCTTTTTCTTGAAATAAAATCAAAACTCAAGGGATTCGGCTAAAATTGCGCTAACAGTTATTTTTTCTTTGCAAGATGTGCAAAATCAAATATTCCACAACAATAAAAATACTTAAAAATAGTTGACTTCAAAGAGGTATAGTGGCTACAAAAATTGTCCAATTGCAATAAAAATTTGGATTTTTCTCAGTGAAAGTATTATCTAAAAAACGTTACCAAATTTGTTAGGTTCTGTTCAACAAAAATCTTGATTTATTCCTATGGGACAAAGTACTGTGCGACACAGTGTGAGCCGTAGTGGTTTACAGTTTCCATTGAGAAAAAATGTATTTTTCAAAGTACATATTTATATACAGTGGCGAACAAAACTGGCTAGATGTTTGCCACTTTCATGCATTTTTGATTGCTGTAGAGTATTTTTTTATTAATTTAATAAGAAACAAAACGTATTAGTTCAAGTTTGCAAATATATAAAAATAAAAACAAAAAACAAATATTACAGAAATAACAAAAAATTCCATTCAGCCAGTTTTTCACGGCGGTAATTTTTATTACATAAAATATAAAATTAATGTTTTGTCCAAAGTCCTTTGGGCGCTCAATGACGCTATTTATACGTCTCGGCATACTCTCCACCACTTTTTCAATAGTTGCATGTGGGAGATCACGCCAATCGTTCTGAACTCTTGACCATAGTACGTCGACGTTATTTGCGGCCATTTTTTAAGATGCTAGCCGTGTTTTTTATAGAATAGCCCACAAATTTTCAATCGGGTTTAAATCAGGAATCTGTAATGGCCAGCACAAAGCTGGAAGTCCTGATTTTTTAGCCACTCTTGAACAATTTTCGCTGTATGCTTCGCATCTCCGTCTTGCTGGAATATCACCTCTTCGATTGAATATGCACTGAGGTCAACGAAATCCGGCAAATTAGTCTGTAAGATGTTCCGGTAGTCCTTTCCTTCATTATACCGAATATTCTTACAAGTGGACAAATATGCCACCATGTAAAGCAGGCCCACACCATAAGGCTACCACCGTCATGTTTCATCGTTTGTTTAACTAATATTGTTTCCCAACCGACTGATACCGATTAATACGGGTCTCAACAGACCACATCATCGCTTCCAATCATCGACACTTTAGGGTTTGTATTTTGCAGAAATTCTACCTGGCTTTCACGTTTTTGTCACACGCAAAGAAATTTTTCGTTTACCACAACTGAAAAATTCACCAACTATACTTCGTTTGCGAGCTGTATTTGCCGCAAACGAATATTCAGTTGTCACAACTTAAAAATATATCTTATGTATATAAACCGCAAGCTATTTCGGTCATTATTATTTATTATATTAATAATCTTTCTCATTATTTCCGTCCGTCTTCTTATGGATTCCACCTCTGTTGCTATCTTCGTCCGCGTATTAAGCAAACTACCAATTTCCTTATATAGTAACAATTTGTCCAAAAAGTAACTCTAAACTATAAGCGTTATGTTTATACAACGAAGGGAAAAATAAACAAAATTTTCAGTTGGGAAAAACGAAGTTTTCAATTGCTGCAATTTAAAAATCACTCGCGTTTATGACAAACGAAATTCATTTCCTGCAACTAAATGACTCGTTTCTCACAACTAAAAATTTTGTTTATTTTTCGTTCAACGTTTATGACAACTGTTGAAACGTTTGCAATAAACGATTTCAAGCACGACAAACGAAGTTCGTTTGCGGCAAACTGGCGATAAACGTTTTTTTTTCTTTGCGTGCAGACAATGCTAGCTTTTGTGGCTTGATGTCGGCTTCCAACCCGATTTTTTTCAAAGCTCTGCGTGCTGTCCACTTGCTTACTGGCTTTTCAATCTTTTGTGCAGCTTTTTTTGGTGTCTTAGCTACTTATTGAGTTAATAAGCGCTGCATGGCTCGAGCATCTCTGACCGAAAGTATATTGGAACGCCTTTATATTCCGTAGTTCATAAAACTCATACGTTTTATTTCCAAATAAATTAAGTATATAACCTGAAAATTTGGTAGCGTTATATTAAAAATTGACTTTACAGAAATCAAAAATGCATGAAAGTGGCAAACATTTAGCCAGTTTTGCTCGCCACTGTACATCTGGAAGGTATATAAAGAAGTATCCAATTTCTGTGTCAATTTGACACACATGCTATAGAATCTTTCACTCCCATACAATAGTTGGGAACCCATTTTTTAAAGATTTGGAGGAGATGTTTTGCTGAACACACCACTGCAAAACATCTGGAAGTGCACTAAGTAAACAAAGTGGAAGTGGAAGTGGAAGTAAACAAAGGATTGTTTAAAAAATAATTATAATGAAGATTTGAAACAAAGAAGTTGTAGCAAAAACGTTATTCGCAATGGACCTAAAGGCCCCACGATAATACCGACAGCAATGCACAAGCGTACGTGCTTTGCCTACACTAACAACCAAGAAAGGGGATAATCAGTAAGAAAGTATCTTCCACGAGCAAATGAATCCTTTTGGAAAAAAAGAAAATTATCAAATATTTCCAAAGTAATAAAAAAATCAAGTTAAAATGTAAAATGCATCAAAGCGTTGTAAGCTATTTTCAAGCTTAGAAGCACTTAGGAATTAATAAAAATTAGTCGTATCCATGGTTTTTTCACCCGCTGTAAGCTAGTGTAATCGGATACACCATTTTATTGAAGCACCTATAGAAGCGATAAAAACCTTATCTGTATCGAAATTGCTGAACAAGCATTATTTTTTGTTTGTAAAGAAAGCAATTTGGTGCCATCAAAATTGGGCTTTATGGCATCATCAAGTTGAATGTGAGTTTTTTTCTCGCTCCATCTCCAACTCCAGGTTAACGAATTGATCTTTTCATTTAAGCTACCGCTATTTTAATACAATGATAAAACTCTTTTTCAGTCACATAGAATGGGAAGTCGATTTTTTATTTTTTTTTTCTTTTTCTTTCATTTTTCGTTTGATGAAAGAATCCTGTAACGACATCCTGCAACACGATATCGTAGCTATTCAACACGCATTTACGTCATGGACACAAAATCTTTATTGAATTTATGAGTGGTAATTGCCACAGGCATCAGAAATACCCATAATATTCACTTTTTGTTATTGTTGTTGTTGTTGTTGTTGTTGTTGTTGTTGTTGTTGTTGTTGTTGTTGTGGCTTTAGCTGTTGCTGTTATTTTTGTTGGTTTTATTATGCTCACAATTGCATAAACGAGTCAAAGAAGCCAACATAAAGTGAGGTTAATGCGCAGAAAATAATCGAGGTTAAGCCGACATAAATAAGCCAACACCAACAACCAACAACCAGCAACCAGTATGGAGTATGTAGTATGGAGTGAGTGTGTGGTTAAGTAAGGTTAAGTAAGATAGGATAGGGATAGAGGCCAGGATACTTGTACTGCTTGTCATAATGAGCATTGCTGGCTGGCACGCTTTGTTGGCAGCCATAGGGAAAAATCAGAAGAGCGCACCTAACAGTGAAAAGACAGGCATGTGTAAGTGTGTGTGTGTGTGTGTGTGTGTGTGTGTGTGCGTGCATACGAAAGACTTGCCGTAAGGATGCTGCATTAATTGAAACATTGAGATATCCTTTTCGGGTGCGTACAACTAGCAATAAAGTCGATACCATCGAGCATGCTTCAAGTCGAGAGGATCCAGCAATAAATTTCACCAAGGATCAAACAAAAACTCACATAATTATGTGCGGAATACGTTTACGTGCTGCCAAGTTCAATGGTTATAATGAAGAATCAATTATGTTATATGATGTTGCCACAGTTGATAGAGTAAACTTTTGGCTCATTATAGCTAGAAACAAGTGGATAGCTTCAATAGTGCAGCAAACTCGAGTTTTTATTTATTTTTTTTTTTTATGTTATCTGCTCTGTTGATGGCATGCAAGAAATGCGCAAAAACTTGTTACTGCTGCTGATGCCAGAACCCTGGTAATTATTTGTGGCTCCAACCAGTCTACACCCACATATGTATGTACAAATTTGGCAACAATCCAATAAAATATGCCGCAGTAAGGCAAATAATAAACCCAACATTGTCATAGTAAGTAAGAAAAGGATTTCTTCTATGCATTGATTGGAAAATTGAAAAATATATTGTTACAATTTGCGTGGAGAGACCAACAAAAAAAAAAAAAGGTTAACATGGGTGGAAATAAAAATACGAGCATGTTTTTCATTGTCGACAAGTAATTGAAATTTAATATAGAAGCCAGTTTATTGTAGTTCGCCACGAGTATCACCCACATGGATAACTTTGCAAAATGTAAGCCTCGTTGTCAGGACACCCGCATGTTCTTCCAGTTAGAAAAGAACAACTTAATGTATCTCTTTGCAAAAAAAGTTGGCGAACAACATTTCCTGTCAAACGCAGTCAGTTGATATTGTAAAAGGACTTCATTATAACGTATTTGTATCTGAGAAATTGATTTAAGGGTGGGTATCTTTTGTAGAATTTTTGCATTAAGATGTGGTATATAACCCACAGAAGGGAGATTTTATTTAATAGCAGAAAACACAATAGAAAATCTAGTTTCTTTATTACAATGACGCCAAAAATAGACTTTCTTTAGTTTGAAAACTCGTTACACTACCTTCGACTAGCATCCTTCGAAACTTAATAACATTTTAACATGCAATCTATATCTCTTTAACTTATTCGAAATAACGTTATAGTTTTGCCAACTTTCTATATGGTACTTTATAGGATACTTCTGTAGGCTATGCGTGTATAATTAACATAAATTAATGTAGTAAGTTTCACATAAACGTGTCTGTAAATAAAATTTTTTTTTAAGAAGCTAAATTTCTTATTTTAGACATTAACGAAGTGTCGATTATATGTTGTAGATATTTTATTGATAAGGCTTAACGTTTTGTTATTTATTGCAACAGTAAAAATGTGATCCACATGACATAGGGTCTTTCAACAAGAGGTATAATTTGAAATTTCCCACCATTCTTTCAGGTGGCAACATACAACTGTCATTCGAAGATGTTTGGCGAAGAAAAACTAGGAGATTTTTAGCTATGGATAATGTGACCAACATTTTAAGATCAAAATGCAGAACATAACCTGATTTCTTGAGAAATCTTCGAATAGAAGAAAAAGTCGGATTAATCGGAGTCGGAGAAATAGTCAGAGTAGTAGAAATCTCCGAAAACCCAAGAACAACCTCTCCATCCACAACGAGTGATGGTTTGGGGTTGTTTTTGAAGTGGCGGTGTCATTGGGTCATATTTTTTCGAAAATGATGCTGTTGCGACCATTTTAGTGAATGGATAGCATTACCGAACGATGTTGACTGACTATTTTTGGCCTAAAATTGATGCTATTGATATGGATGACATTTGTTTTCAGCAGGACGACACTACATGCCACACAGCTAGTAAACAATTGCTCTATTGCGTGAAAAATTATCTTGCCGTGTGATTTCTCGAAATGGAGACATTCTTTAATTGGCCGGCCGAGATCATGCGACTTAACACCATTCGACTTTTTCCTGTGGGGCTACATTAAAGATAAAATCCACGCCAATGCTCTAGCAAATATTCAAGAACTCGAAGACAATAGCAGAGCTGTTATTCAGGAGATACAGCCGCAATAATGCGAAAATCTTATGAAAAATATTATCAAAAGAATGGCTATATGTAAGAACAGCCGCGGCGGATATTTGGCAAATATTGTATTTCATTATTAACCTCAGAGTTCTTACTTTGAATTGAAATGAAATTGTCAGTTCTCTTCACAAAAATATTGCATTTGTTTTTTTTAAGTGAAACTTCTTTAGTATCTATGGGGAGTAAAACCGATGCATCAATTCGCCGATGAAACACTTCGCCGTGAAACGCTTCGGCGTGTTTTTCACATAGTGTTACACAGAATTAAATAATTATAATTAAGTATGGACACAGTAGCTTTTCAACTATATGGTTCATACATTGAGTAATTATAATATTGCCAAAAAAATTCTCCGCATATGGAGCATGTCTTTGCTATTCATATTCAAAACATCAACCTTCAACAAAAAGACAAACACTGACGGCGCACAGTGCGCTTTTTTCAATTTTAGGATGACATTTGCAATTATCTCAAAAACTATAAAAGGTAGATTTATGAAATTTTGTACCAATACTTTTTATAGCAAATAAAGTAATTTGACTAAAACTTATAATTATAGGTCAACTGCCACGCCCTCTTCCCATACAAGGCCTCTTTATATGGGAAGTATGCATGTATAACGCAGATATAAAGACATCTCCGGTACAAACATATATTATACTCTTGATCAACTTCACCTCCTGTGTCGATTAAGCCGTGTCCGTCTGTCCGTCCGATCGTCCATCTGTCCATCTGTGCTAAAATTACGATTACGGACAAACAGAGAAATCAAATGAAACTTGGTGTGTATATTACTATTATTAATACGCTGTTTAGTATTGAAAATAAGCATGATCGGTCAATGACCACGCCTACCTCCCACATAAAAGTCATGTATGTTATGTTTTATAAAAACTTTTTAACAAAAAAAAAAACCGACTTCAAAATCACTACAAAGTAAAAAATAATTTTAAATAATTTTTCCTATTCATTTCTTGGTCATATTTTAAAAGCTATTTATATGTATTATAATATTGGAAATCTTATCATTTTCATTTTTTCTATTTTGTTTTATTATCATCAATATACTAATTGCTTTATGTACATAAAAGCTTTGAAGTCGGCGCTTATCTTACTATGTCGAAATCTTTTTATTTTAATTTTTTCTAATTTGTTTTATCATAAAAATATTATTAACTTTATGAATATAAAAGCTTCTTAGCGATTTTTTTCTTTCAATTGGCAATTTTTGAGTACGCTGAATGTAGCCAATGTGTTCCATGCATTATTTGTGCAGCTGTTACACACTATGTCATATTCAATATGAGCTTTACAAGCTCACCTAAACCAGTTTAGTGAGAATTTTAATGTGTACAAAGCTTTTAAAATTACTACAGTGTCACCAAGGCACCAAATAGTGCACGAATGGTAAAAGATCATGATTGTGTGTCAAAGATGAGCGCCGACTTCAAAGCTTTTATGTTCATAAAGCAATTAATATATTGATGATAATAAAACAAAATAGAAAAAATGAAAATGATAAGATTTCCAATATTATAATACATATAAATAGCTTTTAAAATATGACCAAGAAATGAATAGGAAAAATTATTTAAAATTATTTTTTACTTTGTAGTGATTTTGAAGTCGGTTTTTTTTTTTGTTAAAAAGTTTTTATTTCTTCCTTTTTAGAGAATATGAAATATTTTATGTAATAGTATTTTTGAGGAATATTTCAAACATGAAAGTTTGTTCTTATAAAATTTATTTTATTAATTCCTGAAAGTTTGTTGGGTATTTTCCATTTCTGTTTCTTTACAATTTTTAGTGCCACGTCCTTTCTATAATCCCGCCCACTTTATTTACCGTACCTTATAATGATTCTAGCTAGCCCTGTGCCAAATTTCAGTTTCCAAGTATCAATATTAACCGTAATATAGTACTTTCCTGTGTACAATCCCGCTCACTTTTTTAATGATTCTACACAGAAAAAAAAGAGTAGAACTTTTACCTAAAAATGTAGTAAATTCAGCTAAAGTAATCCGGTGATTTTCAGTCAACGAATTTGATTAGGTGCGCTACCAATTTCTAAATGTTAATTATATGCAATTATATTGTGTAGTTTAACTGCGAGAGTAGCTAAAAAAACCTAAATCTTTAGGTGTACCTTCAACCATAAAATAGATAAGACACATCATTTATTAGAAGAATAAGCTAATTTTTTTTAAACTATGACCACTTCAGATTAGGCAAGCCACCTACTAAGTGTAGAAAAATCATCTAATTATTTAGATAGCATTCCCACTTAAGAGTGGGAATGCCGTGCAAAAAATATGCAAAAAATATGTTTTTTGTTTTGCAATTTCTATTTTGAAGTGAAACTTTCCTTAGGTGACGGTGACTTTACTTCATTTCGTCACATGATAGAGAAGAAAGATTTGTTTTATAGTAGATAGAATGAGAGAGATATATACATTGTATAAATGACTGAAAAATTTCTTTGCCACCGCTGAGAATCGAACCTGTGATCTCAAGATTTCAACAACCAACGCCTTATCTATTGAGCTAAATTTCCAATACAGGAATTTACTCTACATACCAATTAATCAAATTGCTGTAGATACCCAGTGAAAAAATAATTTCAGAGTTGTGGACCTCATATTTTTATATACATTTTGTTCACAAGTTATATAAAAAAAAAAATTTGACTATAACGCCGGCGGCCCGAGTTTAATTCTCCAATGAGACTTTACTTTTTGTAAAATTTTTTCACTTTGTTTTTATTTATGTTTTTTATAGGAGAGCGCTGTGCTCCTATAAAATTCAAATACGGGGAAAAAACAAGTTGTAAGGAAAGCATTTGATTTATCCACGTAAATATTTATATAAAATTTATACTGAGGTGTGGATAATGCTAATATGCGTTATTTCCCTAGTGTACGAACAAATCGACAACTTGCATTAGGTAAAATAACTAGAAGAATTAGATGATTTAATAAGCAAAATTTTAGTTGAATTAACTAATTTTAATTAGGTGAATTACCTAATGCATGATTGTTAAATTAACTGTGTAAGTAGAAAAGTTGTTGAAAAGATTAGGTGAAATAGAAACTTTCACATTAGCTAAACTAGTTTAGGTAATAAATCAATTCTTTTATTTTCTGTGTACCTGCCTATCTACCTGCATACCAAATATTAGTACGCTAGTGTCAATATTAACTAAGATATAGTATTTTTATAATATTGACACGCCCCTTTGTTGAATAACGCCCACTTTTTGGCCGAAATTTGCAGTAACTGTACCTACCCATGTACTAAATTTCAGCACCCTAGTGTCAATATTATTCGATATATAGTGTGTATCTAATATTGCCACACCCATTTGTTGAATAACGCCCACTTTATTTACAGTGATTTTTAAAAATTGTGTCTACCCCTGTACTAAATTTCAGTACCCTTGTGTCAATACTATTCGAGATACAGTGTTTTTCCAATATTGCCACACCCCTTTGTCAAATGACGCCCACTTTATTAACTGTAATTTGTAATAGCTATGCCTACCCATGTGCTAAATTTCAGCACCCTAGTGTCAATATTATTCGATATAAAGTGTGTTTCTAATATTGCCACACCCCTTTGTCGAATAACGCCCACTTTATTAACAGTAATTTTAAAAAATTGTGTCTACCCCTGTACTAAATTTCAGTACCCTAGTGTCAATACTATTCGAGATACAGTGTTTTTCCAATATTGCCACACCCCTTTGTCAAGCAACGCCCACTTTATTGACTGTAATTTGTAATAGCTATGCCTACCCACGCACTGAATTTCAGCACCCTAGTGTCAATATTATTCGATATATAGTGTGTTTCTAATATTGCCACACCCCTTTGTCGAATAACGCCCACTTTCTTTACAGTAGTTTTTTAAAATTGTGTCTACCCCTGTACTAAATTTCAGTACCCTAGTGTCAATACTATTTGAGATACAGTGTTTTTTTAATATGACCACACCCCTTTGTCATATAACGCCCACTTTGTTGATCGTAATTTTTAATAATTGTGTCTACCTCAGTGTTTTTACTGTAAATTTCAGTACCCTAGTGTCATTATTAACTGAAATACAGTGTTTTTCTTATATTGACACGCCCCTTTGTCGAATATCGCCCACTTTTTTAAAAAAGGACCTCCGCGTTCATGGAATCTATCTGTTGACAAAAAATTACGGAAATCGGGCAAGTGCTTTAGGAGTTATCGATGTACATACATTTAAAAAAAAAAAAAAAGCGGACAAACCAACCAAATTGAGAACCTCCTCCTTTTTGAAGTCGGTTAAAAATGGCATAACTTTCGATTCGTACAGCGCATTTCATTGATATTTGGTAGGTAGCTTCATATCATCATACAAATGTCACTACCAAAACTGGGCGTGATCCGCCCACTTTTACAGAAACCTCCCAAAATGATTCTGTATCTTAAAAATAAAATAGATTAAAAAAATTTAATTTTAAAAACAAAACAATATATAATATATGGTAAGAAATGATCCTCCACTGGACCGAAGTTAAAATACCCCCAGGGCCGAACCAAAGTATATTCAAAGTCTTAAGCAGCCAATAAAATGTTTATTTGTAAAAACATTGCCGTCATAGTTTTAAAGGAAAATATTCGCTTTTGTTTTTTGACTAAGTTACTACTTACCTACTAGTTAGTTAGTTACTACACGCCTACTTACCTACTTTATATGGTAAGTAGGCGTAGTTTAATGTGCATATTAAACATGCACAGTAATAACTCCCAAAAAATTTGGGAATGAAATAAGTCCCAAATTATTTGGTTTGGAGTTATTTCATTTAACTTGGGAGTAATTTAATTTCTCTTGGAAGTTATATCATTTCTCTTGGGTGTTATTTCATTTCTCTTGGGAGTTATTTCATTTCTCGTGGGAATTTTTTCATTTAATTTGGGAGCTATTTCAATTGCCCTAAGTTGCCCATTTTTTCCTTCAAAAAATGTTTACTTACATTCAGTTTTAAAAATTAAACCAGTGCTGCCGAGCGTGCTATAATAAAAGTTATTTTTGCGCAATTTTTAATTTTTTGAATTTTATTTCAAAACTTTTTCGGTAGCCTTACCCGTAATTTTCAAGCTATCATCACGAAATTAGATATTTAAGCTTTAATCTCAAAAATAAAAATCAAGTTCGAAAATGGGTCAAATCTGATGAAAACCACGCCCACCTCCCATACAAAGTGACTATCAAAACAGTTAAATCTCTTATTTTTGAAAAAATTTCTAATTTACCATGTACTCATAAAAAGCCTGCAACACTATGACCAAATTAATTTAAAAACGGTAGTCTTGAATGCAAACTCTAAGAACTCTAATACTACCAAAACAATTTCAAATTACCCGCAAATGGGGGTTATTCCCAGCAAGTTGGCATTTACTTGTAGAGAATTAATCGTAATCGTAAAACCGAAAATAGTTTTAAAATATAATAACAAAAATCGCGCGATTTTTTATAACAATCTTTCGCCTGCGGCTCTTTTCCTCTGATAAAGCTACATAAAAAGGTTTTAAAATATGATTAAAACATACATTAAAAGTACAAATCGCGCATTTCTCAAAAATTTTGAAAAATTTGAAACCTTTTTATTTTTTTATTCCTATTTTTTGAAGGGTGCATTTTCGATTGACCAAACCAAATTGAATAAATATTGAAATTCGATTGACCAAATATTTATTCGCATTATAAGGTTGTTGTATTTATTTTAGGAGTTATTTCATTTTTTTTTTGAGTTGTTTATTTCTTTTAGAAGTTATTTTACTCCTTTTGGGAGTTATTTCATTTTTCTTTGGAGTTACTTCATTTCATTTTTAATTTTTCTTGGGAGTTATTTCATTTTACATTTAATTTTTTTTTTTGAGTTATTTCCTTAGGGGTTATTTAAATCAGGGATTGCCAAAGAGTAATTTTTGAAGAGTGCAACAACAATTACAACCGAAAACCAACAACAACAACAAATCATTGGATACGTAGTACAACAAGGAATTAGTAACAAAAAAAACACAAACAAAAATCAGTCGGTGACGAAACCATTACCATTACCATTACCATTACCAACAAGAAACCTTCCGCGTAGCAAGAGTTATACGCGGTCGCATGCGCTAATTTACCAACAACGAAAAGAATAAACAACAACAAGCACGCGCTGTATTGTTGTGGTGCAGCTGCGTCTGTGAACGATTCGGCGAATTACAACAATCATAGAAATATTGAAGTTGTTGTAATAGAGTGGAAAGAGTGGAAAGAGTTAGGCGATGGCAATCACTGATTTAAATGGGACTTATTTAATTTTTGGTTTGGGAGTTATTTCATTTTCATTGGGAGTTCTTTACTTTTTTGTAGATTTGGGACTTATTTCATTTCTATTGGGAGTTATTTCATTGGGAGTTATTTCATTTTTTCATTTGGGAGTTATTTCATTGAGAGCTATTTCATTTTTTCATTTGGGAGTTATTTCATTGGAAGTTATTTCACTGCGCCAACACTGACTACTTCTAAGTAACAGAGTTGTAATGTACAACATTTTAAAGTATATTTCAAACTTTGTGCAGTCATTCAGAAAATCGAAACGAGTACTGTACAACTTTCGGCTGGTTGCACACTCTTTGATTAACCGCAGAAAAGCAGATTGCAGTGATGCCTGTTTAGAAAACAGTGTGTTCACCAAAAAATAAAGAGTACACAAAGTATATTTCTGTATTGCATTTATTTTCTTAGCTTAATTCATTAAGTTTTTGATATAAAATTCTACATATAACATGATACATAAGTTTTATGATACAGTATGACAACATAGGATGATAATATGGTATGCTATTGAATGGTATGTTATAGTATTATATGGAATGGTACGATGGGTTTGATGTAATTGTTTAACTCTGAAGTTGTTCTTATTTGTCTAAATAACATTCAACTTTTCGAAATTGTATTAAAACGGATTTAATTTACTCTTGTCATATTAAAAGGGAAATCAATTAACCACTTAAAAATCAATTTTTTTTGGGTTAAAGTTTCACTTTTACCGTACGTGGTGGCCACACACATATTTTTTCAATTTAAATTGACATCCTCCTGTTGAAAGACCCCATATCAGCAGTTTTATTTTTGATCCCCACCCAAAAAAACCACAAATGCCTAGAGTCTAAACTTTAAATAGTTGCAAAAATAATTGCAATTCAGTTTTAAAAAATTTGTTTGCAGCCAGCAGAATAAAATAAAAATAATTAGAAATATTTCAAAGAACTTTAATAACAAAATTCTCAAAATTCTCCCTCGTCTATTTTTTCCATAGACTACACTCTGTCAGTGCAATGAGATGGAAATTAATTGCATTAAATTTCTCATTTTCAATGTCCAACATTTAAACTTAAAATCAGAAATCATGGAAAATATCATTAATATTCATTCAAAAAATTACAAAACTGCAGTCAAATCAAGAAACAAAGTCTCGGCAGCTAAGCAAATGAATTATTGACGAAATGTCTAAACGAGCCACCAACAAACACCCTGTGAGAACTCGAACTGCGGTTGTGCGAGCTCAAGCAAACATTCGAGATAAAGGCTGTGATGTAAGAATTGTGAAAAATCGTTTCTTAATCTAAATGCCTACAAAATGTGGGCCAATGCATGATACGGATTTAATTCAATTAATCACAAAATATCTTATTTCAACTGCGAGTGTGTGTGTATGTGCGTGTTGGTGAGTGTGTGTCTTTGTAGCCCAGGGCAATTCTATTAAACGGTTCTCATAAACGAATCAGCCGCATGTTTTTATCCTTATTTAATTGACACCAAAATCCAGAGCCCAGCGGTGATATAGCACAATTAAACGGCTTTAAATACTTTGAGCAGCTTTAACCACTGTCATTTTCATGAGAGCCCCCCCAAGCATTCTGAAGTGAGCACAATAGTGCAATAGCCCAACGGCTATTATCGCTGATACGTTACCCGCGGAGTTTTTCACTGCAAACAAATACAGCTCCACGTTTCGCTGTTTAAAGTGGAAAGTCATCCTTAGTCCGATGCCAGACAGCAACGGAAGTGAGTGAAATATTGCATGTCTTCCGGTTTTGGTGTTGCGCCACTTCCCACCCTGAATTCTTCGTGCCCAAGGCTCCGGCTATCGATTGGCCCCAATTAGTTGCTATGCGTACTTTTCTTACACGCATTACCACCATGTATTAAAGATGAGCGAAAACGTTTAAATAATTCAACTTTTATATATGTAAATTTCAGCGAAGTCAGAACAATTCAGAGTTAATAACACAGTGCAACATACATTTTCGGGGTTTAACCAAACCAATCTCAAACGATAGTATTTGACATCACTAACAAACCCCGATTCCCTTTTTGTTCCAATACGTCACAATTTTTTTTTTTACAGTGCTTAGTGTAATATTTCAACAATCTAGGTGGACAAAAAGGGGTTAAGAAAGTACTCAAAAATTGTTAATTTTCACATATATTATATAAATATGTCTCACTATTACGAAAACGTACAATAAAGAGAGCAAAAACAAAAAACCCCCGTTATAACAGTACCTCAGTTACAAAGAATTTTTTCATCTAATGTGTTGATTGATTTTTAGTGCAATTTAATTCATATCTACTCGATTTCTTGAAGCAGATACGGGATTACTGTGGAAGTATAAACGACCTACATTATAATTTACTTTGTCAAGTGACCTCATTTATTGCCAATAGCTTCTGAAAGTGAGCTATTGAAAGTGATCTCATCAAGTGTTTTTCGTTGTGAAACAATATCGATTTTGAATAGGTATTGATCGTTATTGAACTTTAAAATTACATTTTGGGAAAAGCTGGGTTCATCCATAATACAAATTCAAGGAAAAAACTTGCGCATGTTTGCGCGCGTTGGAAATACTCGTTTAAATAAAAATGGCTCTACAAATATTAAACCGGGCTTTGTTAAGACACCAAGCTCGAATAGATTTAATGCATTATTAGCATATGTTTTAGAAGAGATCATCGAGTGGCTCTGAAAATATTTCAGAAAGTGACTAGGATTTTGTCTTATATAATTTTTATTTTTTTTAATATTTTTTGCAATAATAAAAAAAATAAGAACCTTTTTCTATTTATTTATGCATTTTATATGTTTACTTAAATAATTTTTAATATCTGGATTGTCAAAATATCACTGCCTAGTAAGTTGGTTATATGTAAGTTAGGATTCGATTTTCACCTAATTTTGAATATTTTTAAATTAAACTGTAATGACTTATTTATCGATTTTTTTTTTTTAAATATATGAAAAAAATATCTTTTATTTATAATTGAAACATTTTATCACCAAAAACCTACAAAAATAATTTTGTCCACCTAGATTGTTGAAATATTACACTGTGCAGTGGTTTGAAATTTGAATATTTTGGTTAAAAATCGGATTAAACAATTTGAAAAATCATGTGTAAAACTTAATGCAGGGTGGTTCTTGTCTTCGGGAACCTATAATGAGAAATTTATCGAGGAATATATTTCTGAACATTTTTATTTATACACCGAGAAAAAAAAAAACACTCGTCAAATCACCAAAGTCGGCATGGATGGTAAAAACTTATGGAAATTGAAAACTTAAGCTTATTTACCAAAGTAACATATTATTTTATACTTTTTTTTGTACGCACGGCCCACAGTGGTTGAGCCACATACAAAAAATTTAAAAAAATAGAAGTAGGCGTCGTAAATCAATAAAATTATGCACATGAGTTCAGTTTGAATGTATCAAGATAAGAAACAAAAATTTTTTGATATCCGCCCTCAACCACGCCTACCTCCCATATAACATAAAAATTAAAAACGCTATATTTTTTCTATGACTTATCCATTCAGAAATCTTACAGATTGTAGGAAATCTTAAATTAAAGTGCTATCCACGCTACCACCAAATCTGACGGGACCTATGTGTCCCAATTGTCATCATCGGAAAAAATCTAAGACATATTTTATTTTGTAGAAAAGTTGATTTATTTCAAATAAAAATAACTTTGTTTGCGTTTTTGATCAATCCATTGAACTTTCATTTTCTTATGATGAAATTTGAAGTTATTTCGATCATTGGTGAAGCAAAATGGTTTTTTGCAAAAGGCATTAATAGTATTTATTCGATGTCCTTTGTGTTGTTTTGAGCAGAAAATACATCCTTACGTCCCGTTTCACTCTTGCAGAATTATCGGACAGGAAAGTGATATCCGCAAGTTTAAATCTCTTAGGTACCTGTCTTACAACTTTGCGGTTGGTGACCGTATTGATCATTTGAGTAGTAGAAAATAAATCAGTATTCGAAGTAGAAATTTTGTTGTAACCACAGTGCACAGCGGCGGATTTACATACGGGTTGAAAAAGCTTTAGCCGCCATTCCCATTGAAGAATTTGTTATGTGGGAAAAAAATTGAAAAAAGTGCTAAAAGCCGTTTCAGCCTCCCCTTGAACTATAAAACTGTTAGCTCAGTAATTCCCCCCTCTGGTGAATCCTAGATCCGCCACTGATTGTGCACACTCAAATCAAAGCGATCGCAAGTAGAAGACGCAAGTAGAATTTGGTCTTTGATTTGCGATCGTGTTCGTAGTTATACTGAAATAAAAACAAAATCAAAAGTGTTATTTTCTTTCTAATGGTGGTACTTTGGCCACTCTACTACTATTGGTCCAAAAGATATTTCCAAAATAGGTCAAATATTCGTTAAAAAATCCCAACAATTTTTTCGTTACTGAGTTTTGTTTTGCATCAAATGAAAGATCCGTTTTTGGAAAATTTAACCAAACCAAATATTTTGTGATATTTTGAATAGTCGTAAAGAGGTCAAAGTATTACCATTGGAAAGGTTATTTTTCAACCTTTCCTTGGATATCAAACATTACGCCGTAGCAAATATAGAAGGCCAGATATTATGATAAAATTTTTGGGGTTTTTTAACAATCTTTTTATATATTTTGGGAATATCTCCTAAACCACTAGTTATATAGAAGTCAAAGTACCATCATTGCAAAGGTTATTTTTTAAACTTTCGTTGGTAAACTTTCAAAACAGATTAAAAACAAAGAGTTCTCATGAAGTAAATTAAAATTCAACCTCAAACTTTTCGTTCGCATACTATCAACGAGAGAAAATAGTGGTATACATTTTTACCGTTGACGACCATTGGGACATATAGGTCCCACGATTTTTCACACTTTTGCAGGTAAAAAAAATTGTTTTTTGCGACACTTTTGTTTAGTAATTTGGAGTCGCTTAACACGAATCCGTTGTCGGATTAACGAATTTTCCAGCGGTTCAGGAGCGGTCGTCAAAGGGTTAAAATTTGACTTTTAGGAAGTTTTTAAAAAGAAAGCCCAAAATGACTCATGTGGGTAAGAACTAGAGGGTTAAAATGTTGCGAGAAATTATTCCTCGGAAAATTTAAACATACGTTCCCGAAGACAAGAACCAACCTGAATAAAGTTTTATACAAGATTTAATTTTTAACCAAAATAATCAAATTTCAAATCACTGTAAAAAAAAATTGTGACGTAGTGAGACAAAAAGGGATTGGGTTTTTATTATCGATGTCAAATTCTATCGTATGAGATTGGTTTGGTTTATCCCCGAGACAATGCCCCTCAATTTTTGTCACAGTGTAATTGTTGTCAAGTGTTATAGTGTTTCTTTTATTTCTACAAAAATTGTTTTTTAAAACGTAATTTTGTTTCGTTTTATTTTTTAAGAAACGTTTGTCAATACTCCTTGATTTTTTTAAAGTCTCAACAAATTTCGGCTTTCGTTCAAGTTGTCTAAGTCCATAGTTTTTGTTGTTATATTTTGTGTGTTTATTTGGTTTCTAGAGTGCATAACTCTAACAACATAAATAAATAAACAAACACATAAAAAATTTTTTAAAACGAAGTTGTATGTATGCCCGCAATATTTCCCAATTCAATAACAAAAATAACAACAAAAACAACAACTACGTGAAATGCAGCAACAACATCTATCACACTAGAGCACCTTGTGGCTTCAGGTTGTGGTCTGGCAACTCATATTAATTGCAGCAATTAATCAGGTGGGGGAAGTTAACGGAATGTGGTATTTGCTGTTAGGCTCATCTGCTTTTATGGTTGATGGATAGAGGAAGTTGGAAACAGGGGAAGTTACTGTGATATTTAAATAATGCTAGTTTTTCATTTGTAAAGACAATTGCATAGATTAAGTGGAGCATAAGTGCAACGTAAAGTAAATAATTTATTTAAGTAAACTATACAATAGACCGACAGACAAAAAGACCAACTAAGACGCAGCGTGATATATTTAGAAGGAAATTCACACAAATACAAACACCTAACAGCTGGTTTAAGGTCATGACCCCATTGCATTAACTCAGAAAACTTCAAAGCATTCTTGTTCCTGTAATATTATTGCATTCCTGTAATATTTTTAAAGCAATCAAGCTTAAATAGAATTTATAAGTTAAAATTTTACTTATTTTCATTGAATTGAATTAAAGGAAATTTACTCATTTGCATACTTAACCGATAAAAAATATTACATTCTATATAAATTTTTAAATATTTGTTCTCGGTCAAAAATGCCTCGACACTTTCTCGGAATATTGACAGAATAAGTTGAATTTCAGTAGCTGAGTGCATCACAGCTTAAATAACGCAAGACTACTGATGAGTTGGTGTAGCGGCCAACGAAACAGCTGTCTAGTCTGCTGTGTGAATACTCTTCACAAAGTTGTTGTTGTTGTTAGTTGTTTCCCTCTATTACACGCTTGATCTCATGCTCACCAATTATTAGTTTTAATAATTGAATAAAGAAGGTCACATTAAAATTCAAATCTAAAACTTTTTTGTTCATAATAAACACGCGTATAGAAATTAAAACAACTATTTAATGTCTCTTTCAACAACTTGTTGCATCAACGGCGACAATTATGCTGTCCATAAGTACTTGGTCTAATGTTGTTTTTGCTTTTATATGATAGATTTACATTTACCTTAGCGTTTTGCAATATATCCATGCAACGATGGTGCACTTAGGATTCCTTAAGCGGTTCTCGGAATGGCCTAATAATGCCATTAATTTTTGTTTTATTTTTATCATGCGGCCAAAAACCTCGGCTTTTCTGTCAT
This sequence comes from Pherbina coryleti, assembly GCA_943735915.1. Classification (NCBI taxonomy): domain Eukaryota; kingdom Metazoa; phylum Arthropoda; class Insecta; order Diptera; family Sciomyzidae; genus Pherbina; species Pherbina coryleti. The sequence continues at coordinate 109,996,682 of OX030952.1, forward strand.
TCCATAAAATTTATCAACAGTCACGGAGTTATAATTCCATGCAATGCTTTTTTTATTGTTGTTGCATTTATACTGCATTCAGCACTTGCCAGTGTGGTGTTGTGGCAAAAAAAAAATGTTTTTTTCAGTTTTATTATGGGATCCACACCCATTTTTCGCTGTCGTATAATAAAATTTTTTGTAGGACTTTTACTCAGCGAGTTATAATTCCATGTAACAATATTGTATATTTGTTGCAAATGCTTCTCCGTAAGCTGATGACATGACGTCAAAAATTATGAAATTATTAAATTATTATTAATTATTATTAATTAGTGGCGTCCGTGGCGTAGTTGGTTAAAGTGCGTGGCCGCTATGTCAACGAACTTTGGAGACCCAGGTTCGAACCCCAGCAGCGACAGAAAATTATTTGAATTATAATAATTTTTCTGTACGGCCGCCACCTCTCTGCAGACAATGGCAAACCTCAGAGAGTAATAAAAATGCCATGTAAAGCTTCTTGAGAATAAGAACATTCTGTTCATCGCCGTTCGGAGTCGGCATTAAGCCTGTAGGTCCATTTCTCGGTCAATTGTGTACAAACTTAATAACACGCACAACACAATTGATCATAAGAGCTAGGTCAAAGTCCTTTCAAGGGCTGAAATGGCCAGTTATTTATTTTTTATTTTTTTTTAAGGCAAAGTTGCACCACAGAAAAGCACAACCAATGGAAAAGCAAATAAAAAAAAGCAAAAGCAACAACACCAACACTAACACCAACACCAACACCAACACCAACACCAACACCAACACCAACACCAACACCAACACCAACACCAACACCAACACCAACACCAACACCAACACCAACACCAACACCAACACCAACACCAACACCAACACCAACACCAACACCAACACCAACACCAACACCAACACCAACACCAACACCAACACCAACACCAACACCAACACCAACACCAACACCAACACCAACACTAACACCAACACCAACACCAACACCAACACCAACTCCAACTCCAACACCAACAACAACACCAACAACAACAACAACAACAGCAACAACATTAACATCAACAACAACAACAACAACAACAACAACAACAACAACAACAACAACAACAACAACAACAACAACAACAACAACAACAACCACAACAACAACAACAACAACAACAACAACAACAACATCAACACCAACACCAACAACAACACCAACACCAACACTAACACCAACACCAACACCAACACTAACACCAACACCAACACCAACAACAACACCAACAACAACAACAACAACAACAACAACAATAACAATAACAACAGCAACAACAACAAAAATCTAGTAAGTTATGATTTCAACAGTTTTTTCGTGGCAACCAACACTGCTCACAAACAAAAAAATAACCCAACAAAACCGGACTACGAAACCGGAAAAGGAATATAGCATGAATTAGGATACAGATTAGGACAAAAATTAAGACACACTTAAAACACACCTTTCCAAATTGGGAAAGGGATTCGGTATATTTGATTAAGTCAAGAATTTGGTCATGGATTGAAACAAGAGTTTGGAGATGAAATAGAAGTATAAAGAAACACCGTCACGTTAAAACATTCGGGTGTGTCCACGACACAGCCAACTCTTTTTATTATTTTTATCGTAAACATTATTATTAACGTAGCGCGTATACTCGACGAGTAATAATTCCATCTAACGCCGTTGCATGACAGCTGCATTTTCAATCTTGAAGCGGCTATCTTCGCGGCCTTATGGCTTCATGAATTTTTCGATTATTTTTGACTAAGAACCCACCTTTACGGACGTATAATAATTTTTACCTTCTCATCCGTATACAGCTACCTCCGCGTCGAAACAACATCTTAAATTTTGTTATATTTTCAAGTCAAAGAATTAACTTTTACCGTCGTACCAATATTTTTGTCTTAGCAACTACACTCAGCGAGTAACAATTCCATGCAACTCCGATGTAGTTAGAAAAGCAGCCTTTTTCAACTGTTTTGGAAACCTATGCGGTAAAACGTAACGTTGTCACGTCAAAAACTTGCCAGTGAATTTAATCCTTTCCCTTATTTAAATATAAAAAAAATTGTTACAAGAGCAAGAAGCAAACAAAACAAAAAATTTCAAATTTGAATGGTTGGTTTTAGAACTTTTATAAAAAATTCTTATTAACTAACTTAAATTCATTTTTTCTTAAATATAGGCTTTATATGAGGGAGTTTAATTTCTTAGATAAATTTTTATATCGACAATATATTGCTAAATTCGAATCCAATATTAAATCTAACCCATAAGTCTTTTGGCAGTTTATAAACCGAAAAAAGGTTCGTCTAGTATTCCATCTACTATGTTTCTTAATGAAAGGACATCTAATAATGCCTTGGGTATTGCAAATCTTTTTGCTGATTTTTTTCAAGCTTGGATGTTGATGGTATTTGTTCAATTTTTTTGAAAAATTGAGCTGCCAATTTAATCTACCCTTTAACTTTAATCTTTAACAGTTCCGGAAGAAGTCTTTCATTACTCCAATCCATAAGGCTGGTTGTAGGAATAATATAGGGAACTATAGACCAATTTCTAAACTTACAACTATATCAAAGCTCTTGGAGTCGATAATAAAAGATAAATTGTACTTTATAGTAAAAAATATTATTTCTCCTTACCAACATGGTTTTGTTTCTGGTCGTTCTACAATGACAAATTTAGTTTTGTTTTTGGAATATTGCATTTCAGCATTTAGTCAAGTGTGTCAAGTTCACACTATTTATTTGGATTTTTCTAAAGCGTTTGATAAAATGTCTCATGCTCTTTTAATTAAAAAGCTAGAAAGAATGGGTTTTCACTCAGTTTTTCTGGAGTGGCTGAAATCCTATTTAGCAGATAGATAATGTAAAGTTACGTTTGATAATGTTAAGTCTTACTCTTTTCTTGCAACCTCTGGTGTTCCGCAAGGAAGTATATTGGGGCTATTATTTTTTTTGTTATTTATTAATGACATTACCTTAATTTTTTCTCATTGTAGATTTCTACTCTACGCCGAAGATCTAAAGATCTTCTTAAAAAAAAATTAATAATCTTACAGCAAGAAATAGATAAACTTTATTTTTGGCCACGTAACAATGATATTTTGTTAAACCTCAGTAAATGGTGCTATGACTTTTGCTAAATCTGATGCAATTCGACCTTCCGCTTATTATATTGGAAATTATTTATTAGCTTCCGTTTCTGTAGTTTTCCGTGTAGTTTTTGATAGTAAATTCACTTTTATCTCTCATCTTGACTACATTATTCCAAAAGCGTATGCTATGCTTGCGTTCATTGGATGCATGCTTTCTGGATCCGTACACTGAAAAAAAATTTTTTAAAATTGACGACAATTGTTATTAATTTGACGAATTGTGTCTTTAAAAAATAGCTTGCAACAAATTTCGTCAAAGTAAGAGCAAATGTGTTTAAAACTTTTGAAAAACATATGAAAAGAAAAGCAAATTACAAACACATTTTTTGAACACATTGTGTTTAATTTTAAGCTAACATTTTTTTTTCTGTGTACACGGTAAAAGCCCTATTTAATTCTCTTGTACGCTCTAGGATATAATATACAGCGATTATGGAACCCATTTTACGAGGCTCATAGTTTACGGCTTGAAAAAATTCAGAAAGCTTTTGCAAGGTTTGCTCTGCGCTCTTTTAATAAAAATGGGGTACCTCCCTCATATAATACCCGGTGTCTCTTAATAGGTTTAAAATAATTGGAGAATAGAAGAAGAAGTATTTTGTCATTGCTGTTTGTGTTTGATATCATTAATGGTTTCGTTGATTGCCCTGCGCTATTGGAAATGATTGATTTCAATGCTCCTACAAGAGCTCTCAGAAATTATTATCCATTTTACTTGGAAATTTGTCGGTCTAACTATGCAGTTAATGCCCCTATATATCGAGCATTGCATTTATTTAATTCCATAAATTCTAATTATAATTTAGATTTTTCTATTTCTAAATACCAAATGAAATCTTTTTTAAATTCTATCTTTTGAATGAAATATTTTTAAAAATTAAGCCTTATATTCAATTAATGGCTTTTAGTCTGATTTCTTTATAATCAGAATTAAATTAATTCAAGTAAATTAAATAATTATTAAGTTTAATTAAGTGAAGTGATTAGTTTTGTTTATTAATAGTTAGTACTTTTTTGTATATAACTTTTATGCATACTCTGTTAATCTCTTAGGAAACATTGTCCATAGATTTAATAAATGAAATTAAATGAAAAGAACAGTGAAGTTCACGTAGTACCACGCGTGGTGAGACTCGAAAGCTTTATTCGAGAATCGAAGCACGTACACAATCGAATACATGAAGTTCTCTCAATCAGTTGGCACTGAAACTTCAAGTAAGAAGATTCGCGCCTCTTGGTTCTGCACTGTACGAAATTTTTGAGGCATATGAAAATGAGTTATTTGTAAAATAATAATAATAATTATGATTATGATAGTGACAATGATAATAATAGTAACAATGATAATGATACTGATAAGGATAATAATGGTTATTATAACACAAGTCTTGCTTAATATCTGCACAACAATTTTTGTCAGTGCAGAGAGCTACAAGCACAAAAGTCGAAAATTGTAGTAGTATGTTTGTGAACACCACTGTCTTAGAATGAATCCCATTAAAGATCACGATTAAGGTTTTAAGTAACAACGAAACTGTCAAGGCCAAGTTAAATTATTGCCCTTTTCTGCCACACCATTCTACCACTTCCCTCTACAACTTCTATGAACTACCATTGTATCTTCTAACTACCAAAATAATTACAAACTCAAAAATAAGTACATTTAATGCAATGGTTTTGAACTCATTTGTTTTTGTTTTTTGTTTGTTTTTTGTTTTGCCTTTACTATCTCTTATTTGCATAAGCAAACATTTTGAATAATTAAGTTAATAGAGCAAGATGGCTATAAAAGCCATCATCAAAGCAATTAGAAGTAAATTTGATGGCTATCGGAATCACGTAGCTGCAGTTGTTGTCGAGCCGAATGAGCACAAATTTTGAGGTGAATGCAAATAAAATTACTTTAATTGTGTTGATTGTTGTTTAATTTTATTTGTTTATGTTTTTTGGCAAAACAAAAGGAAAAAAATCAAAAAACAAATGTTTTTTTTTTGCAAATTACAAAATAAAAAGCAAAAAATCATAATATTTATTCAAAATTGACCCGTTGTGTTGAACGAATAAATAATAATTTTTTATGCATTATTACTAAAATTTTGAGTGGGAAGAAAAGAGTATGGAATGGATATTGGAACAAGGTGAGAGAAGACGCAATACGTCAAATTTTATATAAAAAAAAAAAAATTCTTGCGAAAAAATAATAAGAAACATATTCGAGATTAAAGTGAGCAATATTGAGAGAATAGGGTGTTTCAACTGCTTAGCTAAAGGAGCTTGATCTCCTGGATAATAATGAGCGGGGAGTAAAGAGTTCGAAAATTTCAAGCAATTAAATACATCTGGACAAAGTTGAGCTAAACTTCAATAAGCTTAATTTAGTTTTTCAATTCTATAGTTTTTCAATTTCTTAAAATTAAACAGGGCTGAAGTGAAAAATTATCTTCTTTGTTGTCTATAAATTAATCGATTTATATTTTGTTTACAAGAGTGTTGAAAATAATGTTCACTTCATTTTATGTTGGACTCAATGAGTTTAAAATAGAACTATGTACTTAAAAAATAACCAAAAAGCAAGTTAAGAACTTTGTGGCCAAAAAAGAGAAATACTCTCAATTATAACAAAAAAACAACAAAAATCAAGTGTGAGGAAACTCTAACATGCGGTGCATTGATGTTGTAAACAAAAAGATGCAGTTCATTGAAGCAGCACAAATTGAAAAAAAGTACCAAAAAAAATAAAAAAAAAGAATATACAAAGAGGAAAATCAAACAAATCACGTAAAACTTCAGAAAGGTGCAGCGGGTGTAAAATTCACCGAGTATCTGCAGTGAAAATCATGAATATATATCTAGAACGTTGAAATTGAAAAATAACAATTGATTTGCTACAACTGAAAATTGAATTTATAAACTTTACGGGTTGTTTTTTTTAATTCTCTTAAGGTCTATTGCTTTTTTTTTTTTTTTGTTTTGTATGTTGCATGTATGCAAAGGGATACCATCGTTCAATTGAGTACAAATGATTACTACCTTCCGCCCCCGATCGCTCTTTCACACTCCTACTGGTAACCATGAGGTATTGGTCATCAGGAAAGAGCAAAATCGTTTCGAATACATGCAATCAGGATGTGAATTAGTGGCAAAACAGCAAAACAATTAAACCAAAAGAGGATTTGAAACAAAATTAAAAACAAAAAAAAAACTACAATAATAAACACCAAAGGAGAAAATGTGCAGCACCACCACAACAACAACAAATGCAACATTAAAGCATAGAAATGAAGAAAACTTTTGGCGGCACACCGGATACGGATGCGGATGCGGATGCTTTTAGTGATTTACAGTACTTATTTTTTGGTTGAAATTGCAAAAGTTTGACTTCTTGTCTGCTTGTGTCGTCGTCGTTTTGTCCTCCTTTTTTTTCGATTTCTATTTTTGTCTCTGCCAATCCTTGTTCGATTCGATTTTATTTATATCTAAACTTGGAATAAAGTTGATATTGTTTCGCTTGTTTCTGATTTGAAGTTTGTTAAGTATTTGTTTTTATTTTTTTTTTTTTATTATTTTCTTTTCAACCTTTTTAGGTTATATCCGGTTGTATTTTATTTTGCAGATATTTGTTCTACGCCATTTGAAGTAATTTCTTTTGAAGTGATAATAAATACAGTTTTGTATCTAACATAAATTTTTGTGTTTTTTGAACTGATATCCTTTGGTTATAAAAGCTCTGGAGTAGTGCCAAGAAATTATGCAGTGAGGGAGAAACTTTGAATAAAACAAAACAACACTTTTTCCAGTATTATGCTAACGTTGTGTTATCGGGCAACGTGATTTTTTTTTATTACTCAAATTTTTTATAATACCTAGAAAAAGTTGCATAAAAATAACTATTAATTCAAAGAAATCCCATCTATTCAATAGCGATTAAGCACTTCCCTCACTCTATTCACTCAGAACTATCGACTCACACACTCATTAACTAGAGCTCCTTAAACCGACCAACGTTCACAAAAGCTTGATACATTACCTTAAGGATTAATAAAATTAATTAATTAAAACTAAGCCAGTGGCCAGCTAGCCAAGCATGCTGACGATTAAGTCAACATCGAGCTGAAAATATTCTCAAATATCCCCTTTTTGCTTATTAACCCCTACTTAGAATCATTAACCCAACAAAACAGCACAGTTTAATGCTTCACTTATTTGAAAACGTTTTTACTCTCAAACGTAACTCATTCTAGTAGAAGAGAATTAGAATAAGTTGTGTGAGGGTTCACAATTAAAACAAAAATATATGTATAAAAAAAAAACAAAACCTATGACCTCTGGGGTCATAAAATCTAGAGTTCCCTCATTTTACATAAGCTTGGAGCAGTGCAAGAAAATAAAGATTAAAAAAAAAAACAATTTCATAAAACAAGCTTATTACGCTCAACTTATGAGACATGAGTTAAAAACACAGAAAATCCCATTAGAGCAGAACATTTTCAATCAATACAATGGGAAGAGCAAAAGCAGACAACTTTGAAAGAATATTCAACATGTTCAGTGGCTATGTAGCTAAAGAGTGATTTTTTAAGTGCCTGATAACTTTTTTTTTAAAAAAAACGCATAAAATTTACAAAATCTCATCGGTTCTTTATTTGAAACGTTAGATTGGTCCATGACATTTACTTTTTGAAGATAATTTCATTTAAATGTTGACCGCGGCTGCGTCTTAGGTGGTCCATTCGGAAAGTCCAATTTTGGGCAACTTTTTCGAGCATTTCGGCCGGAATAGCCCGAATTTCTTCGGAAATGTTGTCTTCCAAAGCTGGAATAGTTGCTGGCTTATTTCTGTAGACTTTAGACTTGACGTAGCCCCACAAAAAATAGTCTAAAGGCGTCAAATCGCATGATCTTGGTGGCCAACTTACCGGTCCATTTCTTGAGATAAATTGTTCTCCGAAGTTTTCCCTCAAAATGGCCATAGAATCGCGAGATGTGTGGCATGTAGCGCCATCTTGTTAAAACCACATGTCAACCAAGTTCAGTTCTTCCATTTTTGGCAACAAAAAGTTTGTTAGCATCGAACGATAGCGATCACCATTCACCGTAACGTTGCGTCCAACAGCATCTTTGAAAAAATACGGTCCAATGATTCCACCAGCGTACAAACCACACCAAACAGTGCATTTTTCGGGATGCATGGCCAGTTCTTGAACGGCTTCTGGTTGCTCTTCACTCCAAATGCGGCAATTTTGCTTATTTACGTAGCCATTCAACCAGAAATGAGCCTCATCGCTGAACAAAATTTGTCGATAAAAAAGCGGATTTTCTGCCAACTTTTCTAGGGCCCATTCACTGAAAATTCGACGTTGTGGCAGATCGTTCGGCTTCAGTTCTTGCACGAGCTGTATTTTGTACGGTTTTACACCAAGATCTTTGCGTAAAACCTTCCATGTGGTCGAATAACACAAACCCAATTGCTGCGAACGGCGACGAATCGACATTTCACGGTCTTCAGCAACACTCTCAGAAACAGACGCAATATTCTCTTCTGTACGCACTGTACGCATTCGTGTGGTTGGTTTAATGTCCAATAAAGTAAACTGAGTGCGAAACTTGGTCACAATCGCATTAATTGTTTGCTCACTTGGTCGATTATGTAGACCATAAATCGGACGTAAAGCGCGAAACACATTTCGAACCGAACACTGATTTTGGTAATAAAATTCAATGATTTGCAAGCGTTGCTCGTTAGTAAGTCTATTCATGATGAAATGTCAAAGCATACTGAGCATCTTTCTCTTTGACACCATGTCTGAAATCCCACGTGATCTGTCAAATACTAATGCATGAAAATCATAACCTCAAAAAAATCACCCTTTAGTAACGTAAAAAAAAATAATAAAGAGAATATGGTGAAAATTAAGTACAAGTTGTATGTTTTCTGATGAGATGGTAAAATTAAAATAAAAAAGTAATTTCAAAATTTCCTCAAAAACAAATACAATAAAAAAAACAAAAAAATTAAATTAATATCAATATCAAAATAGATATAGAAATCAAAATCAAAATCAAAATCAAAATCAAAATCAAAATCAAAATCAAAATCAAAATCAAAATCAAAATCAAAATCAAAATCAAAATCAAAATAAAATTCCAAATCAAAATCAAAATCAAAATCAAAATCAAAATCAAAATCAAAATCAAAATCAAAATCAAAATCAAAATCAAAATCAAAATCAAAATCAAAATCAAAATCAAAATCAAAATCAAAATCAAAATCAAAATCAAAATCAAAATCAAAATCAAAATCAAAATCAAAATTAAAATCAAAATCAAAATCAAAATCAAAATCAAAATCAAAATCAAAATCAAACTCAAAATCAAAATCAAAGTCAAAATCAAAATCAGAAACAAAATCAAAATCAAAATCAAAATCAAAATCAAACTCAAAATCAAAATCAAAACCGAAATCGAAATCAAAATCAAATTCAAATTCAAATTTAAAATCAAAATCAAAATCAAAATCAAAATCAAAATCAAAATCAAAATCAAAATCAAAATCAAAATCAAAATCAAAATCAAAATCAAAATCAAAATCAAAATCAAAGTCAAAATCAAAATCAAAAACAAAATCAAAATCAAACTCAAAATCAAAATCAAAACCGAAATCGAAATCAAAATCAAATTCAAATTCAAAATCAAAATCAAAATCAAAATCAAAATCAAAATCAAAATCAAAATCAAAATCAAAATCAAAATCAAAATCAAAATCGAAATCAAAATCAAAATCAAAATCAAAATCAAAATCAAAATCAAAATCAAAATCAAAATCAAAATCAAAATCAAAATCAAAATCAAAACCAAACTCAAAATCAAAATCAAAATCAAAATCAAAATCAAAATCAAAATTAAAATCAAAATCAAAATCAAAACCAAAATCAAAATCAAAATCAAAATTGGAATCAAAATAAAGATCAAGATTAAGATCAAGGTCAAGATCAAGATCAAGATCAAGATCAAGATCAAGATCTAGATCAAGATCAAGATCAAGATCAAGATCAAGATCAAGATCAAGATCAAGATCAAGATCAAGATCAAGATCAAGATCAAGATCAAAATCAAAATAGTTTTAATATTTGAACAAATACAAGGCTCAAGGATTTGGATCAGACAAAGACTAGGAATTAGATAAGCAAGGGTAAAGACGAGGAAGTTTACAACACTCAGGATAAGAATTAAAGCACAAATTTGCGACAAGAAGTGGGTCATGGATTGGGAAATGGATTCGAACAATATTCAAGAAACTTATAGATATTTTATGATTTGCGACTAAAGACAAATGTTAACCCGATTCACCCCGGGGCATCAAAAATTTCCTTTAGTGCATAAAAATCCCCTCGTTCCATTCAAGTTATTATTTTATTTGTGTAATAACCATAACGAAAAAGAACTGAACCTTCTAGTTTTATGTCGACCCCGAACAGCTAATGTGCATCTTCTCAAGAAGCTTTACAAGAAATTATTTACTCTCTGAGTTTCGCCGTTGTGCGCAGAGAGGTGACGGCCGAACAGAAAAATTAACCCTCTACTGCATAACAATGCCTTTAGGCACACTTACGTTTGTATTCAAATTTAGAACTGAAAACCTTTTTTTTCAACTTCAGAAATCAAACTGATATATTCTATGTACTTCAAGTAACATTTTTGTAACGGCCAATTTTTTCTAGCTTAGCGCATTTTGTAATAATTGTCAGTCTTTGTAAAAGTGAGAGGTGCGTACGTAAAAATTTGTTTTATAAACAGGGTTGATTTTGAAGTATTTATTTCATTAAAAAAAGTGAATTAATAATAGTAACAAAAAAAAAAATCAGGTAAGCTATTAAGTATTAGCACTAGAAATTCAAAATTTTTATTAAATGAGTTAAAAGTAAGCATTCAAAATAATTTTGCCTAATGTCATCGGTATGCATTAAGCATTTAAAAACTGTTTTGTAAATAATTATTTTTTTTTTTCAAATTTTACCTAGGAAAAATGGAGGATTGGGGAGGAATACCATCAAATAATTTATCAAGTATGACAGATAAGGAAATAGAGGTTTTTTGAACTTGCTAGATGTTGAAAGCTTCGAAATTAGTGAGAAAGAAGAGAGCAATGAGGCCGAGCGGAACTGGGATAATGTTAAGAGTGAAGAAGTAAATATAAGTACATATTTCCAATTTTTGTTTAACACTGACCACACCCAGCACATCTGCAGCTAGAGAAAAATATTCTGAAAACAGGAACCTAGACAGTACGTCGCCTTGTAGCCCAAAAAGTCTTTGACATATGAATCAGGCAATAACCATTCAATTAGACAATTTAATACTAGGAATCTTCACGGGTCACTGTCTAATCGGAACGCATGCTCTTGGGTTATTACTAATATCTAATGATTTTTGCATGAGCTAAAGGTCTGAAGAAGAAGTAGAAAATGTTCAGCACTACTTCTACGAATGTCCGGCAATAACAAAAAGGAGAATGTCAACTTTGGGACATCCCTTCCTAAATGGACTTACCGAAGTCTCATACCTAGAAGTCAAGGATATCTTAAAGTTCAATATCCGTTCGAACTGGTTTGCTGGTTTGTTCGAACTGGAGGGAATCTCTCATAGGTTCGAAAGAGATTATGTGGTATCACAACGGGCCTGCACTGGCCTAAGTGTACGAGTCGTTTGTCGGCTCAGCCACCTCAACCTAACCTAGCCTAACCTAACCTAGAAGAAGAAACATATACAGATCCACGATTCATGTATGCTAAAAATACAAAATAATGTTTTTATAAAGTTTTTTTTATAAGTTTTACTGAAATAAAGTACCTTTGATTTTGTTTTTAATAAAATATGATTCTTTTTTATATAAACATTAAAAATATTTATAAGAAATCAGGAAATAATGTTATTCTGTGTCAAGAAGTTAAAATTCTTGTCAAGAAGTTAAAATTCTTGTCAAGAAGTTAAAAAAAGTTATTATGTTGCTACACTAAAGGAAAAATATATGAAATTTATCCAATAACTTTTTTAATGTATCCAAAAAGCGAGTAATTTTTTGCACCAATAACGCATTTACTTAAATCGACTACGTAAATATTTAAAATTTATTTAAATACTTTTTTAATTAAATAAAATATTAAAATAATTAAAAAAAATTAATATATTAATAAAAATAAAAACAGAATAATTAAAAAATATATTAAAATTATGCACGAATATATTTAAATATCTTTCAAATATTTAATATTAATATTTTGTATACGGCCATTATTATTTATATTGAAAACAATTTTTTCGAGCTTAGGCCAAGCATGTTGTCAACAAGACAACATGAAGAACAAGGAAGGCAACAACCAACAACAACAACAACGTGCAGTATGCATCAAAAAGTAGATAAGAACTCAGTTACAAAAATTCCAGCGTTCTCTGCGAAAAAAAAAAACAAATTCCGGGTAACTTTCTCGGCATATTGGCAGTATATGTAGAACCTAAGTAGCTTGAGTGGATCACTGTGTAAAGTCATGCAAAGGCTACTGATGAGTTGGTGTAGCGGCCAATGAAACAGTCTGTATAGTCAAGCTGTGTGATTTGCTCTATACAGAGCCGTTGTTGTTGTTGTTGGTTGTTGCCTTCTTTGTTCTTCATGTTGTCTTGTTGACAACATGCTTGGCCTAGAGCTCGAAAAAAAAATTGTTTTCAATATAAATAATTAGAGGCCGTATACAAAATATTAATATTAAATATTCTGGGAGAGCACGCCCATAAAAATGTTAAGATAAATGATTCGTTGTGTGTTTATCACATAAAAAACAACAAAGTCTTTCATTACAAAAAAATGGTCTCCACGCCATCTTAAGGTGTACCATCAGTTAAACTAACTGAACCCTAAAATGAAAGTGTGGAAAAATGGAGGAGCTAAACAGCAAAAATAACAACAACTTCAATATGCTCTGATAGCAGTAAACCGCTGTGATCGAATTTCGAAGATGCACATGAATTAAGGCTATGCCTAAAAATATGTTACGATCTAGGTTGTTAACCTTAGTACAGTATGCATCAAAAAGTAGATAAGAACTCAGTTACAAAAATTCCAGCGTTCTCTGCCAAAAAAAAACAAATTCCGGGTAACTTTCTCGGCATATTGGCAGTATATGTAGAACCTAAGTAGCTTGAGTGGATCACAGTGTAAAGTCATACAAAGGCTACTGATGAGTTGGTGTACCGGCCAATGAAACAGTCTGTATAGTCAAGCTGTGTGATTTGCTCTATACAGAGCCGTTGTTGTTGTTGTTGGTTGTTGCCTTCTTTGTTCTTCATGTTGTCTTGTTGACAATATGCTTGGCCTAGAGCTCGAAAAAATTGTTTTCAATATCTTTCAAATATTTACTATTTGAAAATAAAACCATTGAATTCAAGGAAAATTTATATAAAATATTGAAATTGAAAACAAATTTATTTGAATATTTCCCACCAGCTGCGTCCATCAAATACCATTTGGTGGTATATTTTATTTGCTTTTTTATTTTTTTCGTTCTTTAATTTATACTATTTTTGACAGTTGGTGCAATGCTAGGGCATCAAATATCAAAAATAGTATAAACTATAAAAAGAAAAATTAAGATAGAGAATAAAAAGCAAGTTATGCAGGTAAATGACAAGATGTTCTTGAGAAAAAACCGGGTTGTCACTGCACCCTACATAATTTCATCATGCATTGCAATCACCATCGCACTCACAAATCATATTTGCCAAAAATCCAGGCTTTATTACCCTTGCAACATTAACTAAATGAGAACTATAAGAAACCTGCAACTGCAAGAAATATACTGCAGGAACAGAGTGCGATGCTGTTGCTGCTTGTCGGAATATGTGTGTACGTGTGCGATGCTGTTGCTGCTTGCTTGTAGGGAATATGTGTGTACGTGTGTGGTATAAATAAAATTCAAATACCGGAAAAAAACGAGTTGTAAGAAAAACATTTGATTTATCCACGTAAATATTTAAATAAAATTTATACTCGGACGTGGATAATGCGAATATGCGTTATTTTCCTTAGTGTATAAGTGTTGGTACGTAGACTGTATAGCAGTGCCTTTTGGCACTCTTTTATTTTTTTTCTTTATAGCTAAACTATACGTTGTATCAAAAAACTGATATCAAATTCTTGTCTCGTCACATAAAAATCATCTAAGAATTATTTTTAATTTGAAAAATAAAAATTATGCATTAGAGGGTTGATTCAATTGGAAAAACTTTCTGTGTCAGATGGAAATTGAACCAGGGTTCTCTGGCGTATGGGTCACACACTCTACCCACTGCGCCACAGCCGCCAATTACTAAATAAAGGTAGTCCTTTATCAATCTCTATCCCCCCTAAGCATTAATGTCAACATAATCTCAACTTTTTCTATGTTGCTTGGCCCACTTCATCTTTCATTCCTCAAACGTTTTCTCTACAAAGCATTTTATAAAATAATTTATAAATGCATTCATTTAATTCTCATGCAATCAGTGCACTGTAAATAAAATAGAGTAGATTGCGACTCAGTTAACGTTCGTCAAGCTATCAAAGCAACCTCAACACTCGCTGACAAAAACCAAAAAAAAAAAAAAAACAAACCAACTTAATGCGGTTGACAACGCCCAGCTTCGTGCTCCACCTTCCGTTCCGTTCTATTGCCACACAAAATACCAAGTGTTCTAATCCCTAATGCGGCGTTTACTCAAATGTTTGCGAAGCCCAACAAGTTGGCCAAACTTTCTAAAGTGCAAATATTTAAATATCGTTTCGGAAAAGCTAGCAAATCTGATTAAAACACTTTAAAGTCTGTGTGTGTGTGTCTCTGTATGTGAGTGTGTTTGTGGCTAGATGAAATAATCCAAATTGATTAAACTTTAAAAAGGAAAATTTAACAATCAAATTTAACTATTCCAAACTATTCTACAACCTTTAAAAAATTAAATTTTTCCCGAATTGCTTATGAGCGAGCATAAAGCAAGATTTAAAAAAAAGCTCACAACCAACATTTGCTCAGTTCAACATTGTAAGTTCACTTAGTTCAAAGACTTCTTCAACAGCGTAGCCACACTTTCCAGACAAAGAAAATTTACACGCGCTCAGATGTTTATGCAAACTTCCAAACGAAAAGTTCAAATGCACAAAAACCTGCTAAATTTTCAAAAAATCTATATTTAGCTGCTAGTCTCATGAAAGTGAAAATTAAAAAAACACAAAAATTAATTCTTAATATTAACTCAATTTCCGCAGGTAAGAGCAAAAGCGTCATGAAACAACGAGAACTAAATGAAAAACTAACAAATCCGCTAATTAAGAGGTGCTAAAATTTAATGACTTCATTGAAATCGCCATTTAGCGGCGTCAGCGTGGAGGTGGGATTGTTTATTGGGAGCATCAGATAAATTTTAGCCGGAACCAAATGACGTCATGGTTGTAATTTTTCCTCAATGAAAATGCTTTTTCAAGCAATATTTCAAACATCTCTTTGAGAAACAACCAGCTGAGTTCAGGTGTGTGTGTGTGTGAGGTTAAGAATGCGTAGGTACCAAACGCCAGTTTTTAAAGCAAATTAAGCACCAAGCAATAGCATTTTAATTGTGCTGTCATCGCACAGTGTAGATATTTGAGACTTTCAAAAAACAAAACTGTTAAAAACCTAAAAACATAGGTTAGAAATTTGTTAGAATTTTAAGTGGAAATTTTATGGAACTTAGTGATGATTGCCGTGGCCGAATGCATTAAAAAGTGCGTGGACCACTCGATGCCAATTCGATACCAGGTTCGTATCCCAACTAACACAGAAAATATTTTCAATTGAAATTAATTTTCTGATCGAGCGTGAACCACTCGGTGTAAATTTTCGCACTACGAGATCCGAGCTTCGAATCCGTCACCAGACACAGAAAAATTTTTCAATTGAAATTAAATTTTTCATTTACGAGAGAGGTGATTTTTCGGTCGTCACCTCTCTGCAGACAATGATAAACCTCAGAGAGTAAATAATGGCATGTAAAGCTTCTTGAAAACATGCACATTAGCCGTTCGTAGTCAGCATAAAGCTAGTAGCAGTTCTCGATCAATTGTGTATAAACATTTAATAACACGCACAACACAATTCGATCATAAGGAGTTTGGTCAAAGTCCTTTCAAGGGCTGAAATGGCCAGTTTATTATTATTATTAGATTGTGTGAAATAATCTAAAATAATTATCTAATCCTAATCGTTATTCAAATGAAGAATGTTTAAACAGGCACAAAACTTAGTTTATGTTTCGAAAATCAAGATGAGCACAGAGTTAAAGGAAAGAGAACGTATATTTCTTTAATAATATAGCCAAATTTTGAAAGAGTTCTAATTCTATGGCTGATCGAGCACATTGCTCAGGGATTTTTTTTTTTTTTAATTTTATTTTTTTGACAAACAATTCACCTTCGAGGAAGTTTGTTCTTGATTTATTCTATAAAGAAAAATTTGCTTAATTAAAGGAACAAATGGTAATGAAAGAGCAATAATGCCGTGACGGTTCTGCGCGGCAAATGAATAGGTACAGAGATTCTCAAATGTATCAAAGCTTATCTCTCTGCTCTAAGCTTCTTAAAAAGCTTTATTTTGTTTTTGTTTTAAATGTTATTAAATTTTGAAGAAATCGGGTGAAAGAGAAGACTGAGATGAAGCATATTCCGAGCAGTGACTTTCAGGCATAGCTGTTAAATTGCGACTACGATTAGTAATCAATTAGATTATTTTTTAAAAAGAATTGTAATGATTATATAATCCTTAAGCAAGAATTTTATGATTAGTAATTGATTACGATTACAAATAATCAAAAAATAATAACGATTACTTGAGATTATGCAAAATAATCAAAAGTAATCAAAAAAATAATTCGATTACTTTAAAAGATTATCTTTGATTCTTTTTTGATTATTTTAAGAATTTCAGTCTAAAGTACGAAATATTTTGTGAAAGTGATGATGAAATTGACACAACTGGTTCTTCACAGGACACCGTTAAACCCGATTAGTGATCCCAACAGACCAACTCTTCTGCTACTTGCATGATAATTCAAGTGCTGAAATGATTTGGCAAAAGTCTGGCTTGTTGAAGGAATTTCTTTCATTTCAGTTGAGAGTCTTTTTTTTTTTGCCGGCATAGTAAACACTCCAATCATTGTCTGATTTTTCTTTTGAAAAATTAGTTCTTATGAATGCAAATAGTAATTTAGAGTAAAAAGGTTGTTTCGTTTATGTTGTACTATAATACAATATTGTTCTCGTTCTTGTTTTTTGTCAATCTTTTTTTTTATAATGAAATACATAATTTTTTTTTTTTTAATAAAATTTAACAAAATTTTTTGTACCTAAGACTGAAATTCTTAAAATAATCAAAAAAGAATCAAAAATAATCTCGAAAAGTAATCGGATTAGTTTTTTGAGTACTTTTGGTTCTTTTTGATTATTTTGCGTAATCTCAAGTAATCGTTATTATTTTTTGATTATTTGTAATCGTAATCATGTGATTACGATTACAAACAGAAAAGATTCGTACTAAATCAATTATTTTACCTTTTTGAAAAAAAGAATCGAATAAGTAATGATTACGACGAGTAATCATTACTTAACAGCTATGCTTTCAGGTCGTGCAATTGCCAACAAAAGTGTAGCTTTTTGCGAGACCCAAAGTTTTACGGGAAGAACATGAGTGGAAGGCAAAAAAAGGCTACAACCGTTGTTGACAGAAGAGTTATATTGAGGTTAGCATCCAATGGAAATTCGAAGCGTCCGCCCCGGGTACCACCATTTTAGGGGTGACACCATTTCGATATTTTTTTTAATTTCTCAAACAGAAAGAAAAAAGTACAAATACATTACGTTAAAAAATGTGTGTCCCATTTTGTCGCATTGAAATTATTTCTAACAATTTGTGTATCAGTAGCTTCATGCAAAAGGAGTTTTTCAAAGCTAAACTTAATTAAGACTTATTTAAGGTCTTCCATGGAACAGACAAGGCTTTCCGATCTTGCTATTTTATCCATTGCAAACGAGCTTGCAAGTTATATTGATTTCGATGAGGTTATTTCAAATTTTGCAGCTGTTAAAGTAAGAAAAGTTAATTTTTAAGACATCGCCATTAATAGGTTTTCTTTATTTAACCTTATACCTACATATACAAATACACTTAGCGAAGCTATATCTGCCTAACAATATATGAGCTTTATCACTTGTACACTGGTGTCGATTAAGTTTATGGTAAAATATGAGTACGCAGAAAAATTATTTGTTGTTCTATGATTTGTTGAAATAAAACTTGTTTGGATTTTGCTCTCTTATTGTACCGTAATCTTCAAATGTTGAACTTTGTCTTTTTCTCGCTATAAGAAATGGCTATATGTGAATTAGTTCTTAAAAACTATTTAAAGAGTGCAGTTCGTTGTAAACAACAGTGCAAAAAAATCAAAAATATTTAATAAAAAATATAGAAAACCAGAGGTAAAATTAGAACAAAATTTTCATTGACTCTTAATATTTTTATTAATTTTTATATTTTCAAAGACAATAACGCCTCGAGGAACGTCATTTTCAGAAATCGAACAAGTCCGTATTAAATCCTATAAAGAGGCAGGAATGGGAGTGATGGAGATAGCTGCTAAATTAAAGCGACATAGAAATTCAATCGGAAATATTTTAAAAAACCCAGACAGTTGTCACACAACGAAGAGACTTGGTCCCAAATCGAAAGTTAGTGAAAGAGACAAAAGAGAAATTAAGCACCTTGCGGTTACTCAAAACATTAGCGCCAAGCAAATAATGCAGCAACTCTCACTAAATATTACACAAAGAAGAGTACAACAAATTTTAAACGAAGACAGTAACATAAAGTATCAAAAAAGGATAGCCAAACCTATGCTACTGAAACGCCATAAGAGCACAAGATTAAAGTTTGCAGAAAAATTGAAATTTTGGGGAGAAGAGTGGCAAAACATCATATTTAGTGATGAGAAAAAATTCAATTTTGACGGTCCTGATGGCAGACAAAAGTTTTGGCAAGACGTTAGAAAGCCTGACCAAACATGCTTAAGAAGAAACTTTCAAAGTGGTTCGCTTATGACTTGGGCTGCATTTGGCTACAAAGGAAAGTCTAAAATATGTTTTGTTTCAAACAAAATGACTGCTGAGCGCTATGTCGAGTTACTGGACAGTGAATTAATAGATTTTGCTGGTGATTTGTATGGTGATAACTGGACATTTCAATAGGAAAATGCATCTATTCACTGCGCAAAGCACACGAAAGACTTACTAAAATCGCGATCAATACCATTATTGGAATGGCCTGCTGTCAGCCCTGACTTAAATCAGATGGAAAATCTTTGGGGTATTTTGTCAAAGAACGTTTACAAAAATGGAAGACAATTTTGTAGTCTAAAAGAGCTGAAAAACGCAATAAAAGAAGAGTGGCAAAAATTCACAATATTACCTTAACAAAACTAGTGAGGTCAATGCCTAATCACATTTGTCAGGTCATCATAAATAATGGGGGTCATACAAATTACTAAAAAAATCGCAATATGTCAAACAATTTTTATCTGTTATTTTTATTGCACAAAATAATTAAAAAAAGTTGTGTGTGCATATAGCTATTTCTTTCAGTGGTCATGAGACAACGTTTATTATTTGAAAAGAATTACTCCATAAGAGAGCAAAATTTAAAAAAGTGTTATAACAACAAATAATTAAACAACAAACAAATTTTCTGTATACTCAGATTTTACAGTTACCTAAATCTACCCTAGTGGAGTTCAATTGTTTCTTAAGGCACTTATAGCTGTTTCGGTGAGTGTATGTACCTCAAAATGTAATGTTTTTGTTCCGTCAGGTTTTAAGACTGCGAAGTTAATAAGTTTTCTTTTTTACCTTATGACTACATATCTAAATATGTAGACACCTAAAAATGTAATATTTTTGTTCTGTTTTTTACAAATTCTTATTGTTTGTCATATGTTGTTTGTTTTTTTTTTCGGAAAACATAAAGATAATAATAAAAACACTTAATTTCATCGAATTGGTTTCTTTTTGCATTTAAAAATTTTTTATAGGGGTGACACCATGAGTATCCGCCCCGGGTGTCACCAAGCGTAGGAACGCCACTGAATCTCAGTCCTCTCTTTCACCGGATTTTTTCAAAATTTAATAATCTTTAAAACAAAAACATAATAAAGCTTTTTAAGAAGCTTGGAGCAGTGAGATAAGCTTTGCTATATTTGAGAATCTCTGTACCTATTCATGTGAGGCGCACTGTAAGTATTTTAAATCTATACTAATATTATATTTTGAAGTGCCTTTTTTATGTTCGGAACAATCTTGAGAAAGGCCCGGCCGTTTTTCATGAAATTTTTTATAATAAAAAGCTCTCGACTTGGTGAAGGTTATAGGCCAAAAAAATTATTAAAAAGTTTATTAGAAAAGGAGATTCATGGCTTTCAAAATCCTAAGTAAAATTCACCTGCAAGCACAAACGGACATGAACGACTCATAGCGTATAAAAATTGTTGTTGTTGTAGTGAAAAATAAAGCAGTGTGCGGCACATCGACACGATGCGAGTGTTCCAATATTTTACTCTCCCATCCTACAGTGAGTATTGCTTTGCTGAGAATAGCAATGTGATTTGTTTTTGTTTTGCCTACATATGCCCGAGCGTGTGTGTGCTATGGATAGCAAGAGAGAATGGCAATGTATTTTGTTTTTGTTTTTTTTTTGTCGTACGCTATGCGTGGTGACGTGAAAAAAAGACAGAGGCAAGCAAAAACAAATATAGCCAAACACTAGCTGCCCGTATGCGACGTTGTTCGCATTTTCTATTAAAATAAGCATTTTGAAAGAAAACCATAGAATGCATTTTTTTAAATTTATTTTAAATTTATTATAGGTAGTTTGTTATTATTTGCGCTGATTATCTCTTATATATAAAAATGACTGACGTCCGTGTGTACGCGCATAACTCAAGAAGGGGTCGTTCAATTTTTACAATTTTGAGATTGATGGATTCGTATTGCCCCAAGAAAGGACACTATGTAGAAAAAAAATTGCCACACCCTCTTTTACCACCCACAAATCAATAAAAATGCTATATTTCTGACGATTTTGGTCGTATTAGACTACAATTTGGTAATTTAGTTTGTATGCTCACTGTCGGAAACTTTACTAAAACTGGGTTACCACACCTCCCATTTACCGCCCACAAATTAATAAAAATTCTATATATCGGAAGATTTTGGGGGTATTATACTTAAATTTGGTAATTAATTTTGTTTGATTGCTGTCGGAAACTGTACTAAAAATAGGTTGCCATACCCCCTTTCACCGCCCACAAATTAATGAAAATTCTATATATCGGAAGGTTTAGGTGATACTAGACTAAAATTTCGTAATTTAGTTTGTATGCTCACTGTCGGTAACTGTACTAAAAATTGGTTGCCACACCTCATTTCACCGCCCCCAAATCAATAAAAGTTCTATATTTCCGATGGTTTCGCCGTATTAGGCTACAATTTTGGAGTTTAGTTTTTATGCTCACTGTCGGCAACTGTACTAAAACTTGGTTACCACACCCCCCTTTTACTGCCTATAAATCAATAAAAACTCTACATATATATCAGAAGATTTTGCTGATAGAAAATTTGGTATTAAAAATAAATTTTTATATTATTATACTAATTTATTTTGTTTGCTTGCTGTCGGAAACTGTACTAAAAATATGTTTTACCACCCACAAATATATGAAAATACTATATTTCAATCGGGTTTGGTCATAATAGACTAAAATTTGGTAATTGTGTTTGTCTTTCAAAACTACACCGTCATCTATTGAAAAAGTAGAAACATCGAATATTAAGTTTGGGCAAAACAACGTTTGCCGGGTCAGCTAGTACTTACATAAAGAAGAAAGTAAAGCTTTCAAAAAGAAGTAGGCTGTCTTATTTTGAAAGAAATAATTTTAAACATTTCCCTGAATGAAAGTAACACGTATTTATTTAAAAAACAAAAATTTTCCAATAAGTGGCAAAAATAAAACGAAATTATTCTACAGTCAAGACGATTTTAAATTAAGCGCTAAGTTTACACAAGTATGGAAAAAAACTATATTTTTGAAGTACGAAATATGTACTTATTAGGAAAGCCATTGAAAGTAGACAACCTCGTGAATTTCGACGAAAATGGAAAAAAGTAAATTCCCTGCACTCATCAAGCATTACTTTTTGCGTAAAATAGCCATCATCGAATCTAAGGAAGGGATTGATAAATACTATGGGGACTCAGGTACATCAATTTCAATGGTTAAGAAGTGGTTTACTGAATTCCGTTGTGGTCGTAACAGCACAAGTGATGCTGAACATTCAGATCGCCTAAAAGAGGTCATGAGACCACTTCAAAGAGTGTTCGGTGATGTTTAACCGTAATCCGAAGATTATGCGCCGTTTTGTAACCATAGACGAACCATGGATACATCACAACACACCAGAAACGATGGAACAATCAAAGCAGTGAACTTGGATAAAATCTATTATTTGGAAGGAATGAAAAAGTTTGAAAAGCGCTGGATTAAATATATCGATCGAATATGAGACTATCTACAATGTTGACTAATAAAACGCTTTTTTCAAAAAGTAACCGAAACCGGTATAACTTATCAAATTGTCTTCGTATAACAAACCTATGTTTTCTCAAAAATATACAAAATACAAAAAAAGAAAATCTCCCTGGCAATGATATATATATATTCGAAATATTTTTTCGATAAGGACTTCCCAATATTATATTCATGTCCCCAAATTGAAAGAAAAAAGCTACTCCTTTTTTCTTAAAAAGTTTAGTCATTAATAAACACAGACTAATTTATGTCAAATTTTTAAGTGAATTTGACCCCGGAAAAAAATTGTATTACGTGCATTTTTTTGTAGTCAAGTTCGTACTTTTCCACATTTCAACCATTGCGCATTGTCCGAAATGACTAGGAAATGGCACCTACCCCATTCACCTCCCCTCCTCGCCAACCCTTTATATAAACTTATATTTACTTCTTTCAGCAAAATCGTCGATCTCCTACGCTTTCCGATACGCCGCTGTTTCTGCTGCTGTTCTTTCTAATGTTGCTTTATTTTTGGCTGCTATGTTGATAACGTCAGCAACAATTGTAGTAAACATTGAAGCATCAACATTGCTGCAACGTCACTATTTAGTCAAGTGCCTAATTTTGGGTTTTGAATCAACTCTTACGCAACAACAATAAGCAATACACTCAGCTGGAATCAATATATTTCCATTGAATTATAATTTTTATATTTGTGCTGATTGATATTTTTGAACTAATTAAATATTTTAAATGTTATTTTTCTTAAATAATTTCAGGTGAAAGATTAGCTTTAATTGACTACTTGAAGTAATACTGAGTCTGTTGTTGTTATTGTTGTTGTTGTTGTTGCTGTCAGTTGGCGCTAGAATTGGGTGGGTGGTTTTATTTGCGTTTGCTGTGTGCTTCCGTAATAATAGCAATAATTTAAGAAGTGTGAATTAAGTAGCTTGTAATCAATGAAAAAAACCTAACCTCAAATTTTAGTTTATCAATGAATATGGTCGAGTCAAAGGTGCTCATTTCATATTTCATATTTCGAGATCATTGAAGGATATTTCCCAGAGTGATTTTTGAAGTTTTCAGGTTAATTAAGGTACTAGTACACTTTAGAAAAAAAAAAATCATTTTTTTTTACAATTATGTTCTATAATATGTCACATATAAGTATCTAAAATTATATGAAAAAATTTTCAATAACAAAAAAATTAGAGCCATACACTCTGTCCCAATATTATAACCGCACCTGTAATTTGCTCATATTTCTCGCTGAATGAAAGAAAAAAAATTCTTACTTCTACCGTTAGGCATGTCTATTAGAAAATAAATAAATGCAGTGCATAACAATAACAACAACAACTTTGAAATGAGAAAGAGCACAATAATTTGAAAAAATGCTGTCTCATAATTATAACCGCAGCTTAAGTAATCACAGTTTTTCGGTTAAGCGAATAAACGGGTTTATTATTTTTTATTTTGTCGCAAAATACCACGGGGAAAGCAACTTTCGGAATAGGAAAAATTTTAGCTCTTTTCGCGGAAAATTGCACTTTGCGGGAAATTGGAAGGAAAGTAGGACGAAGTGATCGAGTGGTACGCAATTTTGTAAAAAATCAAGATAATTATGAAAATAATAATAAGAAACGAGGCAGAAAGAGACTTTTGAGCAGTCATCAGGAACGGCGAATTCTACGGTCAGCACAAAACGCCGTTAAAAGCTTGCGCGATATTAAATCAGAGCTAATCCTTGAGGTGTCGCGTAACACCATTCACCGAATTTTAAAAAGATCGGGCACTGCAAAGTTTTCCAAGATGAAACCAGAACCACGACTCACCCAAATCCACAAAAATAAAAGGTGCTCGAAATAATTTGGGCCGTAATTGGAAACAGGTACTTAATTTCAAAAATCCTTATTTTATTCATAAAATGTTTTCTTTTAATTTGGTCCTTTCAATGCCATCTTTTCCATAACGCATTACTAAAAATTTAAAATAAATACTATTTTTACAAAAAAACTAAATTTTTTACTAACGCGGTTATAATTATGAGACAGCATTTTTTTAAATTATTGTGTTCTTTCTCTTTTCAGAGTTGTTGTTGTTGTTGTTCTGCACTGCATTTATTTACTTTCTAATAGACATGACTAGCGGAAGTAGTAAGAACTTTTTTCTTGCATTCAACGAGAGATATTAGCAAAGAACTAAAATATAAGGAAGTGGTGTTGTCTACACATACAGTGTACGTGAACTGTGGCCAATTTCGTAAATTGAGTGAGCGAGACAGAGTGTGTTTTTTTTGACATTTCTGAGCGATCGTCAGCTGTTCACAAGTCTTCTCAGTAAAAAAAAAATAGTCGCGCCAATTTGATGCGACCACAGTTGTCAAAACGCAATCACTGCTTCAGGGGCGCATTATTTTTTCACTCTTTAACACATTTTTGGGGCGCTTTTGTCTTCAGCAAAGTTTATAATATATAATTGTTATTTTTAATTTTTTTCAGGTTTCCGCATATTTTGGATCTCAAATTATATTTTATTATATTATTATATTATTATTACCTAATGAAATATCCAAAAAAAAAAAAAAAGAAAAAATAGGTGGTGTGGAAATATAATAAAAACAAAACTATATTATCATATTTTTAGAAAGCCTTAATTTATAATAATTTAATTATTTTTATATTATATAATTAAATTAGCTCTAAAATCAGTAAATTTAACTCAGAATCTATTGTATATGTGATTCCAATTAGAAACCATTTGGACCTTCTTTAACGATGTTACCGAATACGGCCCTGAGTAAAATAATTCTGTATTACAATACAATTTTCTTTTAATATATTAAGTCTTTAAATATCAAACGTTTACAAAAATAAGATAAAAAAATGTTGTTTTTTTAAAGTATATGATATAAAACCATATTATTCAGTTATATAAAATTTAAAAAATTTTTTAAAATATCTTTAATAATAAATAAATTTGAATTTCTTTTTATTTGAAGAAAATGAAGTAATTTAAGCATATTTTCCCATAAAAGTAGTAAACAAATTTATTTTAAATTGTATTTTGCTCATGTAGCTCATGTTTGTTTTTTTTTTTTGGAGGAAATATTTTTTGTAAAAACAATTTATTTGATAAATTATAACAAAACAAAAAGGATTCTTGGATTTTCATAAAATTTTTTTGGAGTATTAACTTATCATTTCCTTATCATATCTGCTCCTTTTCAAAAAGAAAAGAGGTATGGGAGGTGGGAGTGGTTTTCATCCGATTTGGCTCATTTTCGAACTCGAACTTCATTTTTATACGCCCACGTTTAATAAACGTAAAAGGGGTATTTTGTCACTCCGTTTGTAACGCCCATAAGGAGGTCTGTTAGGCATAGATTTAGCTATGTTCGTGTTCGTCTGAAAAAATTGCACTGCCGTCTCCAGTTCGGCTCAACTTTTGTTTTTAGATTTTGGTTTATTGTTAAGAAAACCGAATCTGGAGTTTGAGATTTTATTAAATAACGGGTTCTAACTAAAAATCTGCACTGAGTTTACTTCAGAATATCAAAATATAGTATTAATATATACTGAAACAATACTTTCTAGTTAAATTATAATATTATAAATACATTTTAATTAATGAACTTCGATAAATGTGCTTTTGTCGGCCACCCGTTGTAGTTTTCACCGCAGTTGTAAGAAAGCACGTTGTACGTCATTTGTAATGATTTCCTTAAGGTACTTTCAGATATGAGGTATCAACTGCTTCACATTTTTGGCCTTTCAGTCATTATTGTAGACTTTACTTTTAAGTTCTCCGAAGAAATCTTCAATTGGTCGAATTTGTGGTAATTTATTGGGGTTCCTATCTTTAGGTACAAAATTTATATTTTTGCTGACCAACAACTCTAATGTCGTACTTGCATAAGTCGAGGGGCTTTGTCCGGCTAAAATACATAATCATCATCCTGATAATATATATGAATAAATGGAACTAAAATTTAGCTTAAGGAATAATTTTGATAGATCACTATATTTATTATCAGTCCACTTGCCTTGAAGTATGGCTCCGAAATTCCTTTGTCAGAGACAGCCACATAAATCACAACTTGTTGTTCAAACTTTTTCTTGTATTTATATTTAACATCAGGAGAGCTTGAAGATATGTCATTTGTTTAAAATGTACCGTTTCCTGGCATTTGTGGTCTCTTTGTATGAAATAATTCTCATTATCCAAAATGAACGATTTTCCATCGGACCATTCACCGAAATTGAAATTTATGGCTGACTTCCCAACCGTCGTAATGAAAAGTCAAAGCAGTGCTTAAATAAAGCAGTGATACTTTGTAACACTGCAAATAAACTACATTGTCATTTTAAGCTGTGAAAAATGTTGTCGTTTAGGAACACTTCTTTGCTTTGCATCATTAGCACATTGTTAGTGCTCGTACGTCCACTTAGTAGAACTGCAAAAATAATAATTAAATTAAATTAATCCGTTTTAATAATAAAAATCCGTTTTAATAAGGATTTGTTTGATTAAAATTTATTTCATTAAAAACAGTTACATATCTTTTTATATCGTCGCCATTTTTAACAACGCATTATAGCTAAAACGCAATACTGCGTTAGGTCGGTCGGCTTTTGGCCGTACTTTGGTCTCCGTTGTAAAAAATTTACGATATAAGCTGTCAAAACGGACGACCTCAAACTTTGCAAAACTCAATGTTGCGTTCACAGATCGTGCGTCTGTCATTTTGGTGATGCAAATAAAAGCAGCTATACTAAAAATCCCACAAAACGTCCCTTTTGCCCGAAATCATGCAATTATAATTTTAATCAATGAAAAATTAAAAGATATTGTCATAAAATCATTAAGAACCATTAAGCCTACTTTAGAAAGCTAACAAGGAAATGTCCCCAAGTGTCAGACGCCGATTTGAATGATTTTCGGATATGTGTTAGAGGATGAAATTCTAAGGTTGACGTATTTTTTCATATGTGCTCAATTGAATGTTTATGGTTTCAAATTGGCGTTTCAAAATCAGCAAAATTTTGGTTTTTTTACGATAACTCTGCTTTTTGCCATAAAAAGTCATACAAATTTGGTATCAAACGAAAGGTATTAGAAAGACGCAAATAACGGTATTCAATTCTTTCACCTAATTGTGGTTGCAATTTTGTTGTTGTAATTTTCAACAGTTTGTAGTCGATATCATGGGTAGCACGTAAACGAAATTATTTCATATTAATTTGTATTTGAGCGCAAACAATTTCAAAAGTTACCCTTTTTTATTTTTTTAAATTTTTATGCTTTTGTAATGGGTTTTTTCTTTTCTTAAAATGTACTAATAACTTAGCATTTTGTTTGTTTTTACAGATAAAGTACACAATATGGGTATCAACATTTGTGGTTTTTCACGATCTTTTCGAATATATAGATAAATTATCATAAAAGCTCATAATTAGTAGGGTTTCGATAAAAAATGTGTGCTTTTACTTGTTTGCCCCATGCCACAGTTAAACCCAATTTTCATAAATAAAAAATACTATATATTAACACTTTTTACAATGAGCAAACGCTTTTGCATACAAATTTTTTTTGAGTTTTTCCCAAAAATCTTTCCTAGATTCAAATACCCAACTTTATGAGCGATTAACTTGTCTTATATCCAATGTATTTTTATCATTTAAATTTTCAATGAAAAACCATTAAACTTATGACAATATTCTGTATTTAACAATGCATTTGGTTTATGTAATGTTTTTATATGATTTTTTTAATGTTTTATTAATTTTTTTAAAAACTAACAATACATGTATAATATAGTTAATTTTTTTTTTATTCAAAGTTCAAAAATTTAGCGATCCTTATTTTGGCATAATGAAAAGTGTGCTTTTTTCTAGATATTAAGCATAATAATAAAAAAATGCTTTATTATTCGCTTCACAAACATGATATCGACTAAAAACTGTTGAAAATTGCAACAATTATTTGGTCAGCGAATTGAATATCGTTATGTGCGTCTTTTTAATACCTTTCGTTTGATACCAAATTTGTATGACTTGCTATGGCAAAAAGCAGAGTTATGGTAAAAAAACCAAAAAACCAAAAAACCAAATGTGCTGATTTTGAAACACCATTTTGAAACCCTAAACATTCAATTGAGCACATATAAAAAAATACGTCAACCTTAGAATTTCATACTCTAATTTATAATATACTAAAAAATGCATAAATTTTAATAGGATATACAATTGAATAATATTAATATCATGCTAAATTCATCAAAATCATCATTATAATGGGTGTTTTTTTAGGTGTTTGTTTTTCGAATAGAGATAAAACTGGCATTTTGTGGTCAAATCTGGCAACTCTAATGTCATTTATGTTCAGTTTGGTTTGCCATTTCATCATGAACAGGTTGACAAAAGAACAACGCTTGCAAATCGTGCAAATTTATTTCGAAAATAATGGTTCAGTTCGCGAAGTTTACCGCAAGCTCCGTCCATTTTATGGTCGACATAATCATCCATCAGAGCAATTAATTCGGTTAACCATGGGTCGTTTTCGCACTACGTTTACTCTATGTGATAATACGCATCCGCAGAGACGTCGAACAGTGCGCACCGAAGAAACAATTGCCGCTGTAGAGCAAAATGTTGAAGAGGACCCGAATGAATCGATTCGCCACCGTGCACAGCAATTGGAGCTTTGTCCATCAACTTTATGGAAGATTTTGCGCAAAGATCTTGGCTTGCGACCTTACAAGATCCAGCTTGTGCAAGAATTAAAACCGCGAGACCATGCAATGC
Organism: Pherbina coryleti; assembly: GCA_943735915.1. NCBI lineage: Eukaryota > Metazoa > Arthropoda > Insecta > Diptera > Sciomyzidae > Pherbina > Pherbina coryleti. The sequence goes on from OX030952.1 coordinate 110,026,359, forward strand.
GTCGTGATTTTGGTGTATGGGCCAAAAATGAGATTGATCTCGATGCAAAATTTTGTTCAGTGATGAGGCTCATTTTTGGTTGAATGGCTACGTCAACAAGCAAAATTGCCGCATTTGGAGTGAAGAGAATCCACATGAGATCCTTGAGACGCCATTACATCCACAAAAACTGACTGTTTGGTGTGCTCTATGGGCTGGTGGAGTCATTGGGCCATACTTCTTCCGAAATAATGCTGGAGAGTCAGTTACCGTTAATGAAGACCGGTATAGAGCCATGATAACCGACTATTTTGTTCCCGAATTGGATGGCATGAATGTGGATGAGTTGTGGTTCCAACAAGACGGCGCTACATGCCACACAGCGCACGTCACAATCGATTTATTGAAGGAAACATTCGATGAGCGCATAATTTCGCGGAATGGACCTGTCAATTGGTCACCAAGATCGTGTGATTTGACACCATTGGACTATTTTCTTTGGAGATATGTGAAGTCACTCGTCTACGCCAACAAACCAGAAACGTTAGGGGACTTGGAGGCCAACATTCGTGGCGTTATTGCCGACATACGGCCCCATATGCTCGAAAAAGTGGTTGAAAATTGGACCTGTAGAATTGGCTTTATTCGAGCCAGCCGCGGCGGCCACATGCCCGAAATCATATTTGAACATAAATGGCATAAAATTATCCTTCCAATAAAGCCAAATTGATGGACATTAAAACGATTTTCTTGTGTTTTATTTCAATTCGAAGTTCTATACCTCTAAAAAAAACACCCTTTACTACTCAAGCAGCATGTTAATTAAAAAAAATTGTATAAATTTAAAAAAACTAGCATCACAATATAAATTCCCACGATAATCCTATGAAATCTATTTTTCTATCATTCTTGAGTTGAACATGTCTCTACTCATTGCGTTGATCGTACTTTACCCCTACAATATTTTTTTACGGGATGAGGTCGACGCAAAGTATGAGCTCGAATTTAGTGTTGCTTCATAACAACTCATTGTTTCAAGTCTAGCTGTCAAAGGCCGACCGACCTAACGCAGTATTGCGTTTTAGCCATAATGAAAGCATTGCCAGATTAAATGATGCTCTAGTTGCATTTATTTGCGCATCAGATGCGTCGGGGTTGCATTTAGAAATACTATGCATTGTCAAAGTTTGCACGGTTGCGTTTATAACATGTGACATTGTTACACTGCAAAGCAACATGCGTTTAGGAAGTCAGCCTATCTTATTGAGTTTGCTCTTCAGTGTACTCTAGAGACCGCTGGTTCTTTCTGACTTTAATATTGAGTGATTTTAACGTTTTACAAATATATGGATTTCATTTCGACTTATGCTATCTTTGTTGTTAAAAGCAGTTATAAGCTCTTTAATTTTTTTTTTTTTAGTCATTATAAATGGTTTTCTTTCGGAACGAGATTGCCTATCAATATTTAAGGTACTCACGATAGAATATATCGCACTTTTTGACACGCCCTCCGCCATATAATGTCCGCATGTGACTTTTTTTCCCTTCTTTAAATGCTGTTGATAAAAATTTACATACGCTCGCGTCGCGGATATGTTAATGCTGTGAAGTCATTTTAAAAATATGATAAAAAGATGATGCAATAAATCATTTAATTAAGCAATGCCTTCGTGGCAAACCAAACAGTGTTCAAACTGCAACCAATGCAAATTAGTGCAGATTTTTAGTTATAAACCGTTATATAAATATAATTAAATGCTATGCTAATGCCAAAATAGGGTTTATTTTGAGACAACATGGCTCAGTCAATTAAAATTGCAATTTTCATAAATAGGGTATCATTGGAAAGGTTACTTCGTCTATTTTAAGGGAAAAATATAAAACTTTTCAAAAATTGCAATAAGTTGATCCATTTTTAATTTCAAAGCTTAATACCATGCCAGCAACAGGCGCTATAATTTTTATCATATCCACTATAGTTTCTGGAGCATGCGCTATGCCCAGCACTTCCATTTCCTCTATCAAAAGCTTGGTACTCTTAACTAGAAATGTTGCTGAAATTCATAAAAACTTAAAATAAGTAAAAAAAGACACAAATAATAACAACATTTAGAATTTTGACTTAATCCATCATCATGTGCATGGAATGGGAGAGTGCAAAATGTGCCATAACTGTTCAGATCTAATTCTGTCTAATATATTATAGTTCCCATACTAAATGAATATTACTCGGGAAACACTGAAAAGATTTTAGCAGTAAAATTTTTTTGTCCTCAATGTTTTCTCTATTTATTAGAACAAATGTTAAGATTTAAGCAAGTGCTAGTTGTTCGGGATGAAACTTTTTGTAAAATAAAATCTAAATTTTTTCTCATAAAAATGATTTACAGTGCAATCGCGGTTGAGGGAACCCCGGATTGAGAGAACTACTCGGTTAAGGGAACACGTATTTTTTTTTCATTTACTACTCTGTAGAGGGAACTATACAATTTCAATAGTACTGAGTTGAGGGAACATTGACTGAAAATAGAAAAGAATGTTATGCAAACCTACATATATTTGTATATTGCACATGCTAAGTACATATGAACATTTTTAAATATATGTTTTGTACTTCCCCGTTACTGTCTTTTCGTTTTTGCTTGAAATAAAAGCATGTACATAAGTGAGTTAAGATTGTGTACAAAATCAGTTGATTTTTAAAACTTGGCGCGTGCGTTTGGACAATGTCGAAAAAAACGAAATTATTTCTGTCTTTCAAAACAAAGACAGACATTTTGGAAAAACTTTCAAAAGGTTATGGATGTACACAACTAGCGCAAGAATATAAAGTCGCTAAGTCCACCATAACACGCATAAAAAAAACAAGGCTAGGATTTTGGAAGCAGCATCCAAATGCCACCGCAAAAGAAAGTCATCTAAAGCTGGCGAATTTCCACATATGGAAAACAAACTTTATAAGTGGTTCATTTCTCAAAGGAGTAAGCATTTGCCAATAGGAGGCGTGTTGCTTAGAGCAAAAGCGAAGCAGTTGCACGAAAAAATGTACAGATCAAGCAACGGGTTCAACGCAAGTTGTGGATGGCTCAATGGTTTTAAAAATAGATTTGGCATAAGATTATTAAAGATTTGTGGTGAAAAATTATCATCTAACCTCGAAGCTGTTCCAGAATTTAAAAATAAATTGAAGAAACTAAAGGCTGAGCTGAAGTTATGCGACAATCAAATTTACAATGCAGATGAAACGGGTTTATTTTGGAAATCGTTACCCAATAAGACTTACGTCAGCTCTGTTGAAAAAAATGCTCCTGGTAGAAAAACTGAAAAAGCAAGGGTAACATTTTTGGCCTGTACAAATGCAACTGGATTGCACAAATTAAAACCATTGGTAATAGGCCAGTCAAAAAAACCAAGATCATTTAAAAATTTTGAATTACCAGTAGAGTATAAAAACTCTAAAAACGCATGGATGACCGCATCAATTTTTAAGGAATGGTTTCATAATTCATTTGTGCCACAGGTAAGTTTATAAGTTTTCTGATTTGTTGTAGGTTTTAGTTAAAGAAAAGGCGACTAAAATTGTCAAGTTCCACGCTCAGCATTAAGTTACATAAACTGGAGTAGGGGGCTACCCTGTAATTTGCTATGGTGGCTATTTGCTTCATTGATGACTTTTAGTCGTCGTCTATTTAAATCAGTTTGTCGGTTTAAGTAAGTTGAAACATTTATTGTCTTTTTTAAAGGTAACACGTTTCTTGCAAAAACAAAGGTTGCCACGTAGAGCAGTTCTGATTTTAGACAATGCTCCTTGTCATCCTAGCGAAGAAGATTTGAAAACAGATTGTGGTTCGATTTTTACCATCTTTATGCCACCAAATGTGACACCTTTGATACAACCCATGGACCAAAATGTAATTAGATTAACAAAATTGCATTACAAGACAAATTTGTTGAGATCAGCGTTCGGAAAAATGGACACGGAAGGATTTTTGAAGAGTATTAACTTAAAAGACGCTGTATGCCAGTTGGCACTAGCATGGGAAAAAGTAAATCCTGACGTCGTGGAAAAATGTTGGCATCCTCTTTTAAAAGATGATTTTTCAAATGAAGAAGAAGCAATCTGTAGCGAAGATGAAGATACCCCGTTAAGTGTGTTACGTTTAAATCTTATCCAGAAAAAATCTAAAGAATATGAGGAAATACAAAATTTGCTTGAATGTGTTTTGCCAGAAGTAAGCCCCTGCATTGTACATGTGAATGTATGGACATAATTTAACAAATAATATTTTTTCATAGGCAACGTTTAATGCAGAAGATTTGGCTAACTGGGTTTCAACGGATGACCATATTGAAAACTGGGATGTAATTGATGATATTGCTGAAGTAAGTTCAGAAAATGACGAAGAACCATTGTCAAATGAAACACGTATTATAACCGCATCAGAAGCTGTTGCAGTCTTTGACAAGGCTATCGAGTGGGCAGAAGAGTACACAAATTCACTTCCTAATATACTTGTTCTAAAAAACTTTAGAGAGGATGCTGTGAAACAGTGCCTTAAAGTAAAAAAAAAGCAAACAAATATTCAAGATTTCTTTGGAAAAACTTAAAACTTTTGTAAAATGGAAAAAAATGTTTAAACAAAAATGATCTCATTTATAAAATTCATCTCTTATTAAAAAACAAATTTTGATGAAAAATTATTAAAGAGAATCCTGATTTGAGTTCAAGGAACAGTCTTGGTTGAGGGAACAAGCCTTGCACGAATTAGTTCCCTCAATCGCGATTGCACTGTATTTGGTTTTTTATTATATTAAAAAGTTATATGGTTTTTTTTTTTTTGTTTTTACTTTTGCTATATTTCATAATTATTAACAACTTCAACACTTCACTATGACGCCTTTTCTGTTGTAATTTCATTTGTTTGTTTAAAATAGCATTTCATATAATTCTTAATTGGAAGCATTAAGCAAATGTTGGCTAATTTCTTCGCTACGACTGTGTGACGTCAAAAGTCTTAGAAAAGGTGTGAACGCGCGTAGCTGTTATCAAAAGGTGTTTATTTGTGAAAATTGCCACCTGTTGATATGAGAAAAAATCATTTAAATGTTTATGTTTAATAAGGTAGCATTAGAAAAACAGAAAATAAAAAAACAAAATAAAATTGCCAAATTCGTTAATGCCGCGAAAGAAATGAATTAATTTGCACTTGTTGAACAGACAACCACAATAAAAAAAAAAAAATTCAACAGTAACAACGAAGTGAATTCAGATGCTTGCGTTTGCAACAACAACGACAGTCTGAAGCATTCTTTCAGGCCTTCGTATTAATAGGGGCTTGTGTCTGAACTAAATGTAAATGTCGGTAGTGCAGTTTAAATAGCAAAAGCCCTCACCATATCAGGGGCTCTTCTTTATTTTACTTTATTATTTCAACTGCTAGCAGAGACTATATTATATAAAAATAATAGACAAAATCGCAAAAATATAACTTTTCTGTCGATAGACGAAATGCAAGCAAAACAGTAAAGAAAATTCAATTGAAACAAAAACAAAAAACAAAAAAAAAAAAAAAACAGAACACACCAAAAATTCAGGCAAAAAAAAGTAAACAAGCTAGTCTGTCTGCTTGGAACTCTTAGGAAAACATATAAACAAAGTATTAGAAAATCAGCTCATACGATTACTTGTGTACCATTTTGGAATCGTACGCTTACCAAGGCACTCGAGCGGACGCTTCCGTACTTTGTTTTTGTTTTTAAATCCTAAACGTTATCATATTGTATTTATAGCAAATTTAGCAGTATTGGGTCATTAAAAAAGTCATGGCGTATTTTAAATGTTTTTCAAATTAATTTATTTATATGATCAATCAATGATCTCCACGTAAATATTCTCTGCGTTAAATTCTCTGTGATGATCTTTTGTTACTTTTCGGTGAGCTTCATAATTTCCCGTTCGTAGAAGGACATGTCTTTTTTGGCGAAAAACTGAACAAGGGTGCTAGGATTTACCGCATCATCTATAGCAGTGGGGCCCAAGAAATTTTAAGCGCGGGCCAATGCTTAAAAAGACAAAACAAACACAAAATGTTGCTCATCGTTGCTTTTGACAAAAAATCAAACAAAACAAAACAAAAGCAATTACAATGCAATAAAATAACATATCATGAAGTACACTGCCAGTCTTAATTTCTATTACAATAGCAATGCTTGCATGAAAAATTACTCGACACACAAGTAACGGGACAATCCGCTTCAGCATCGACATCATTGAGTGTGCATTTTTTGTTTTGGCTTTGCATGCATTTGTTTTTGTAAAGTTCGCTGGAAAATGTGCTGAACACTGAACGAGTGAGATTTGTGTTGTTGTTTTTTGCATGCGTTCTTTGGATTAGGCTCATCGCAAAGACAAAATTAAGATAGAAAAAAATTTGTATGAAGGGCCACGCTGGCCATATGGGCCACTACGTGGGCATGATTGATTTAAAGCTAAGGTTATTATTCCTAAGAAGTTTTGAAGAAAGTAAAACAAGTGGAATTCTGACGGCGCAAGGTTAGACGACTTTGGTAGGTGTGGCAACACATCCCATCCCATATCCAATAATTTGTTGACGGGTCGAAAAAAATGTGTTGGGTCTCGCGTTGTTGTGATGGAACACAACTGCTTTACTATTGACAAGTTCTGAACGTTTTTGGATGAAAGATTCGTTTAAACTGTCCAATTGCCGTAAGTACTCATCCGAATTGATTATCAACTCCTTGTTAGGATCTGAAAAAACACCATACCCTCCCAATCCCACCACACTGAGAGCATAGCTTTCTCTGATTTACATAGTTCTGCTTTTGAAGTTGTTTGAGGCGAATCTTCACGTCGAGACCCAGACCGTTTGCGTTCAACATTGCTGTAAAGAATCTCCTTCTCATGGCCTGTTATCATTATTTTCAAGACAAGATCGTTTTCCTCACGTTTCAACAGATGTATGTCGCAGTTATCTTCAAGCGTCGTCAAAAGAACTTCTTTGAGTTCATGATGAATCCAAATATCGAGCTTGCATATGTATCCAAACTTCCTTAGGAAGAGACTACATTTTTGACTGATTTTCAATATTTTTGCAATCTCTTGTGTCCTGTGATGTGGGTTTGACTTAATTATTATTTTTTCTTCATTAACCTCGGTGGGCCTACCTGGCCGTGAAACACCCTTTGATGTTAAAGTTACCAGCATGGAATTTCTTGAACGAATTTTGGCACTGACGTTCTTTTAGAGCATTGCCACCTTAAACTGTATGCAATTTTTCATAAGCTTGACGAGCGTTCTTCCCTTTACGTAAGTAAAACAGTAAAATATGGCAAAAATGTACAGTTTGGTCTTCTATCTTAAACTTGTTGTAAAATCTCCAAACCTCAAGCGAATCCTCATATTTTTTGAGAATAAAGCTGAAACGTTCAGCTGTTAAATTGACCTATGCCAAACATAGGTGTGAATGACTCCAGTGCTGCCAAAACTGTACTAACATCATCTGTTTGCAAACATACGCAATTCCTTTTTACTCAACGAATATATCTATAAAATAAAAATCAACATTTTCAAAACACAAGAAAATATTATTTGACAACAATGGCTACGTTCAGCAGGTACAACTGTTGTGCTCAACAAATGTTGAGAAATTGTATAAGAAAAATAAAATGATACGATAAACTGACAGTTTTCACTTGAGCGGATCAGTAACTGATATTTTACGTTCAGCAGGCACACACTCAACAGTTGCACAACAGTTGTAACTGCTGAACGTAGCCAATGAAAATAATTAAACAAATATTAAAAATACAATAATTTACTACGAGTATTGCTTCCAGTCTAGAATTTAGGTTATATATTTTTAAAACACACATCGTGAATATCCCCAGTATTTTTTGTAATATATACGTATGTATGTAATATATGTATTTAAAAATATCAACCCAAAATTCTATATTTTATAAAATTGACATATCTTTAATAAAAAATCACAAGTAAAAAATAATAACCCTACCTATACTACTCGTATAAAAGAAGTACCATCTCAACGTCTAGTAGCTAAGTATTTATTAGACTTCGATAAAAACAATAAACAAAGGTTGCAAATACTTAGCTGGTATTGCCGTTAATCAGTTTAGTGAGTTTGTAATAATATAGCCTTATTTTTTTTTTTAATTTGTTTTATTTTCTTGATGTCGTTTAATTATTTAATCGATTTTGCAACAACCTAATCAGCTGATTTCGTAATTTATGAGCGCAATAAAATAAAACATATTCAGAACTTGACATCGCCATGTGGCTAATCTTTGTAAAATTTTAACAAAAAATACTCGTTAATGATAACGATTTTTTTAAATGCAAAAATAAAAAATGAAAATAATTGCTTCAGTACAAATACTACTTAGCATTAATAGAGAATCTAATGCAAACTTTTTGCGTTTCGTTGTTAGATATTTTACTTTTTATTAGTTAAATTGATAGGAGTAACTGTAGAATATTTCATCCCATTAGAGATTAAAAAACCGAAGCAGTGAAGTTTGTAGTCCTATCACTAGACCTGAGAGCCTGATAACAATTTTGATTGATCACAACTTTTGAGAATTTGTTATTGTCATTAAAACTTCTGGAAAAGTTTGTAAGTGGATTAGTTTATTGATGTAGGATTTTGGACAGGTTTTAGTTTATTGGATTGACCCCATGTAGAGGGATAAAAAAGCAATTATTTATATTTTTTATAGAACTATTTTTTTGACCAAATCAAAGTTAAAAGGACATGAAAGAGCCTTTTAAATAATTTTTCAAATAGTTTTAAATTTTTAATTTCAAAAAATGTGACCTGGAACTTCCTAAAAAATTGTTTGTTCATATGAGGTGTTATTTCTATATGAACCAAAAACATGTAAAAATATGTTTTGTGAAAATTTTTCAAATTTATTTTACAAAAACAAAATAAAAAAATTTTGGTTTTTCGCGGGAAAAATTTAAAAATTAATGTATTTAGAGTTTTCTGTTTATGAATAGAATTTTCTATGTTCATGTTCTGGGTATGACTATATATAATTTAATTTAATTTTTAATTTAATTTATTCATCGTAAGACTGTAGTACTAACAAGATTTAAATCTTATGGCAAGCACTATTGACATGGTGACATATAGATGTGATAATATAAATGGTTATACATAACTAAGCCTAGTTACATTACTTTAATAGAATGTTGTGAAATATACATAAAACATTAAGGATGGAACGAGTCAAATCAAGTTCTTAAAATTTAATTACGGTTAATATAAAAAATGAACAATTAGAAAAATGTTTAAAATATAATTTGTAATGAGAAAAAATGTGTACAAATGCGTTCGAAGCAATTAGATAGAAGTTAATGTTTAAATTTTAAATTTTAAATTTTAAATTTTAAATTTTAAATTTTAAATTTTAAATTTTAAATTTTAAATTTTAAATTTTAAATTTTAAATTTTAAATTTTAAATTTTAAATTTTAAATTATGGACACATAAAAAAATTAAATATATTGCTCTTGAACTGCGTTGCGCTTTTTATCTTCTGAATGTAACGGGGGAGTGAGTTCCAAAGACGAATGGAATGGACAAAAAACTGACGCTCAGAGGTTAAATTTGTATAAAGTGGTTGAACAAGACTATTTCCCCGATTTGATCGTAGAAAGCTAAGTCGTTGGAACAAATATACAGGCTCTTTTGTAGTTATTATTTTGTGCAACATTCATAGGACTCTGATATTTATAAGACATCCAAAGGAAACTTTGAAGATTTTTATTGCATATTGTGAGACGTGATCGGAGCGCTTCAAACTGAAAACATAGCGTGCAATATTATTGTACAGAACGTTCAGTTTACGCCAGCTCGTAGAATCGCAAACTGCAAAGATTTCACAGCCGTATAGTAATGCAGGTACTAGATAGGACTTAGCTAGTAGCATTCTTATATTTAGAGGGGTGAAATTTTGCGTGGCCCAAAGATTACGCAACATACCATAGGTTTTGCCCAGAAGTTCATGTATGTGATTTGACCATGTTAGGGTATTATTAAATGTTATGCCTAAATTCTTCGCTGATTTCACCATCTCAATTCTGGAGCCATTTATAAAAATTCCAGAATCAGGCAACCGTACACTTTTTCTTGATATAGTTAAGCATTTGGAGTTTTTTGGATTCAAGAGCAAACCATTGACCGACGCCCATTCATTAACGCGAGCTAAATCAGCGTTAAGCATATCAAAACATTTTTGAATGTCATTTGGTAGACAGCTTATATATAGTTGCACGTCGTCTGCATACAAATGTATCTTGCAATGTTGTAGGACTTTCGGAAGGTCATTGACGTAAAAAGAGAAAAGAAGCGGACTCAGAATGGAACCCTGCGGCACGCCTCTGGGAACTGGTAAATGGTTTGAATAAATTTCGTTAATATTTACTGCCTGTGATCTATTTACAAGGTATGACATAAGAAGTTTTGTAGCGGATGAGGAAAAATGGAAAAGTTTTTCCATTTTTGTACATAGCATTTTGTGATCAACTGTGTCAAATGCTTTAGAGTGATCTAGGACTAGGAGAGTTACCCTGTCGCCGTCAATGTTAGATCTTATGTCCTCAGTTACTTCGAGTAAAGCTGTAACACACCCCCGTTTTTCCCTGAAACCAGACTGGCATTCAGTCAGCAAACAGTTTTCCCTTATGAAAATATTCATTTGTTTTTTGACTATTAATTGGAAAACTTTAGAAAAATAAGGCAGGATTGCGATTGGTCGAAAATCATCGCCCGATTTGGGAATCGGGACAATTTTAGCATTTTTCCAGCTGAGGGGAAATACTGATGTAGTTAATATAGTGCTATATGGCAGTAGCTGAGGAAGCAGAAGCTTTATGAAAATTGGATGCATTTCATCCATGCCCATTGCATTCGACTTTATAGCTAAGAAACTCTCAAAAGTTTCAGAATGGTCTATACAAGAAAAGCCAAAACTAGAGACAGGGTCGAAACTATGCCGGACATTATTGTAATAATCAAAGTTTGGAGTGTTCATTGGTATTTCAGAAAACTTTTTGTTGAGCTCATTGACGTCTACATTTCCATTTGCTCGCGCGACACTTTTTCCTAAGCCAATTTGACGCACTAATTGCCACTTTTGCTTACTCTTCACCGCTGAAGAAAACTTATTTTCGTAGTGTTTCTGTTTGGCAGTTGCTACCGTCCGTACAACTTCCCTTCTTAAACATTTGAAGCTCTCATGTAATTCCGGAGTCCTAAAACGCTTCCACCTATTAAACGCCGCATTACGTTTTTCAATAATCGTTTTTATTGCATTTGAAAACCAAGGTGGCTGCGAGTGTTTGACTTTTTTTGTTTTAAGGGGAACATACTTATTGAAAAGATATTTAATATTATTTTCCAAAAACAGCACTTGGTTAGTTACTTGTGGCATGGATAGAATAGCAGACCAGTTTACGCTTTCGACTTCCGAAAACAAGGACAAGTGGTCTATGTTCTTGAAGTCACGAAAGTTTATTATTTGTTCCTGTGAAACAAGATTAAAATCGTACGTCAGGAAAATAAGATCATGTTTTGAAAACATGGGAGCGGATAGCTGATCGTAAAGTCTGATTTTGCTGGTGTCATTCACGAAGAAAAGGTCAAGCAAGGTATTCTTATTTTTTGAAAAGTGTGTCGGCATAGATGTATTGAATGAAGAAAGTCCTATAGACTTCATATCGTCGACGAGATGAAAATCTTCTAATATATTGCTGTTGAAATCGCCACAAATAATAATGTCGGAATATGGGAGCATTAGGGGCTCAATTCTATCAAAAAAGACTTTAGTATCAATATTGCTATTAGGTCTATAAACGCTACCAATGAGTAGTTTTCTTGAGTCGTGTACCAATTCAAGAAAAAGAAACTCTACTTTATCATCCGGAATAGATTTACAAATCAAATTACATGAAATGCCCTCCCTTACAAACACAGCAACACCTCCAGCATGCCTGGCTCTGTCCGCTCGGAAGATCATGTAACCGCTTACTTTGAAAATACTGTCATTTACGATTGGCCTAAACCAAGTTTCCGAAACGCATATAACATCCATGGCTGAGTTCTCAAAAACATATCTAAATTCGTCGATTTTATTATTCAAACTTTGTGCGTTTATATGACACACCCTTAAACCAACCCTTTGCTTGCATAGAATGCTGACTAACACTTTTGTATTGTCTTTGGAACTTCCCCGATGACTATGTGATGAAGACATTATTAAAAATTATCAAATTTAATAAATGAACAACTAAAACAAAAGCAACGCACGTATATTCATAGTGTCCCTTGAAAAGAATAATAAGAACAAAAATAAAAGCATTTGTTTGGCATTTAACAATGTTTCTATTAAAAGTAGCAAAATAAAGAAACCCTTTAAAAATAATAAAGATACTTAAAATACTTCGTAGCATAAATATGAAAGAAGCAGAGACAACAAGTGCAATCAAACGAAAGCATGTCGTCATCAGTGAGCATGAGATGTCATCAGAGGCGAGTTTATGATTGAAGAGTAATGTTGATATTTTGCTCTTCAGGGCAGCGAAACGAATTGACCTTTTCACGCTCTTTGAAGAATGACTCGGGAAGGTTAAAATTGCCATCATCGTTTCCTCGAGAGCCATTGAGTTGCTCTCCGTTGACAGATCCAGCAGCATCGTTCAACTTTTTCATCGTATCGATGGGGATGGCAATACCACTGGGTTGCAAAAAAAAAAAAATGGCTATATCGTGGAGTCACCCGTAGATTTTGACGTATCTTTATCCTTTTCTGCCTTCCGTATCTATAGCTTTGTCCTTATTTTTGTCCCTGTCTCTTATTTTGTTCCCAAAATTGTCCTCATCCTTATCCTTATTCTTCAAATTGTCCTACTTCTTGTCGTAACTTTTGCTTTAATCCGTGTCGTAATTCCTGACCTTATCCTTGTTCAAATTTATTTTCTAATCCTTGCCCCACTTATTTTCCCACGCCTACATACCAAACAAAGTGACTTTTCAAAAAACAAAAGCGAATATTTTCTCTCAAAACTGTGACGAAAATGTTTTTACAAATAAGACTTTGAATATACTTTGGTTCGGCCATGGGAGTATTTTAACTTCGGCCCAGTCAAAGATCATTTCTTACTGGATTTTTTTTTAGTTTTTATAAAAATAAACTCATTGTATACAGTTTGAATATGAAAATTTTTTTCTCTATTTTTTAGATGTTTTTTTTTTTTTTGTTTCTTACTCTCACACTTTTGACAGTTTTACCATTTGACTAATTCATTCATTTGTCTGTGCCATACAAACCTTATAATCCATTTTTGACCAAATTCCCGACGAGTTAGAGTTTTGAAACTTAAAATTTAGCTCAGATAAGGAGGACAACACAATATTAACTAAATTTCTTGTCTGTACTTGGCAAAAATGCGAAATTATTTGATATTAAAAATCAAACAAAAAACTGAAAAACTCATTGACATTTTTGACGTTCAAAAATTCAGAACTGAATTAAAAAAATTTTAAAAATGAACCACTGAAGGTGAAAAAAAAACTGAAAAAATTTGTTATGTGAGCTATGTAGCTCAGTGCACATGGTGTTTGTTTTATAATCGTAAGGTTGTGAGTTCAAGCCTCAACGATTTCAATGAATTTTTTGCGTTTTTTTTTTTTTGTTTAATTTTTAATATTTATGGAACTGTTTCAATTTATTAAACAAATTCTTTTGTCACCTTCAGTGATGAATTTTTGATAATTTGAATTTTAAAATTTTTTGCAAGAATTCAAAAAATTTTTTATAAATTTTGATTCATAAAAGAGTTCTTAAGAAATCACAGCATATAACTGTGTGCGATTGTGTGTGAGTGGCAAAAATTATAGTGTTAGAAAAAGCGTGAAAAAAACAAATTTTTAAAAAAAACAGTAACAAATAAAAAATTGATTATTTGTTGTCAGCATTATTGAAATTGTACTGATAAAAGCATAAAAAACTTCAATTTCAAAATCTATTGTAAAATTGTACACAAGACTAAAAACCAGAAAATAATTATTTAAGTAAAAAAAAAAATCATAAAAACCACATTTTTAAAACGATCTAAAAAGTACAAAATAATTTCTGCTAGAGTGGGCTTTTAGTTCTCCTAAAAACGTGAAGCACCTCCTATAGACAATATTAAGGATTTTAGAATACCTTGGATAAGAATGCATTTGTTCACTCATATATTAAAATTTTTAATTGGTAACAAATAATTTCTGAATAATTCATCATAGATAGGCATAGATGGGAAAATTTTTAACAAAAAAAAAAAAAAACTCGTCAGCCTCGATAACATTAAAATCGAAGAATCCTGACACCCAAGTAGAACTTACTGGACTGAACACAATAGATGTCTGCAAACTTGAATATGCAAGAACTTCTATCCTGAAAATCGAGGGACCTGGGTTAGAAATTATTTGTTCACGTACAAGAACTGTTAATAACACTCTTTAGAATTCTCTAAAGCATGTACTTAGGACTACTAAAAACCCCACTCTAGGAGAAATTATTATATACTTTTTATTTCGTTTTAAATGTTTTTTTTTTACTTAAACAATTTTTTATAATACAAAGATATTCAAATTAGAAAATACTGAAAAGGGTTGTTAAAAATTAACAGGGTAGAATAGTACCTTCAACATAAGCTACCTCATCACTTATTTCTATTCTACATAATGTGTATGTTGAATTTTGAAAATATTTTTCTCTTTGTTTTAAAAGTTGTCAAGCGCACTTATCTTTAGAATTCAGAACAAAAGACTCATAAAAACTAACGATATCTTATCGATATGGCAACGCCACATTTGTTTATCGTCGCTCGTTAAGATAATCAAATAAATGAAGTGACATTCGCTCTTGTTATTTACGCCACATTTTTCGTTTCATTTAATGGTTTTTGGTACCTACTTCTTCCTCTCTGAATTTAATGAGAATCAAGTACAAAAAAAATTTGTTTACATCGAAAAACATTACATTTACAGAGCAGAAGAGTTGTTTTAGTAGTTCTGTGGCCATTATTTTCTTTTTCATTTTTTATTTTTGTTACACGATGACTAAACGCGAATAGTAACATAACAACAACAGAGTAACAGCAACAACAATGTAGAGCAATAATGCATAATGTTAACGATAAGTTCGCATAGTTATCGGCGCTTAGACTGTCGGCTCCAAGCAACTGGTTTGCCAAGTTCGAGCTATTAAAAAAAAATTCAAAAAGTTTTATATCGACGACTAGCTGAGTACCGCAGCCAGTCGCTAGAGGTACGCGAAAGTGTGAACAACAACACAAAACGAGTAGAATAACCACCGGAAGTGTAATAAAGTGTGACAACACATAAATATTGAAGTGATAAATTTTTCTGAGGGAATAAAAAAAACAGTATTAAAAGTGAAGAAAAGCAACAACAACAAATTAAGATATAAGGCAAAAACAAAAGAGCATAGAAGAATTTAACAAATTGGATGAGTTTAAAGGCGAGACCATACAATAAAACCAACTCAGCTGCTGTTTGGAAAATTAATCTGGCAACATTGTAAACATAAGGGAACAACAAGAATCAATGAATTAAAAATTTTAAAAAAATCGATAAAGAAACAACTCAAATGCCAAAAAAATCGATCTTCACATCGTAGAAAAAGTTTTGTCATATTTGAAATTTACAAAAAAAACAAAAAAAAACAAAAAAAACTATTTAAAGAAGTTTTAAACTCGTTTCAACGCATCTGGTATACATAGCTAGCCGCATAAAGAAAACACCAAAGATGTCTGTCTGTCTACCGGAACTCACCAATGCTCAGAATGTTGCTCTGCAACAGGTGAGTTCAAGGCCGGCTCTCGTTCGTACTTGCTTGAAACGGCCGTGTTTTTGCTTTTTATTTTTTTTTTTTTTTCTTTGAATTCGCATTTAAGTAAAGACTTTCAGTTTTATCACATCGTCTAAACTTTTTATTAGCTTCTTTGTGCTAAATAATAAAATTTTTTATTATATATTTTTAAATTTTTACGTCAATTTTGCTTGCTTGGATTTTTGCAATAATTATATGCACGTTACTGGTTAAACGCTTGCGCAGCATTTAAACTATGACTTTGGACGCAGATGCTGAATTCTTGTCACGACATTTTTGTTGTTGCGGCTTGTTTTGTGCTGCTTCGGTTTTGTTGTTGTTATTGTTGACAAATGGCATATTGTTTAACCCTCACTTTGCTGGTTCGGTCCACTGTGTAACGTGTAATTAAAGTACGAGTAAAATACATAGCTTTCAAGTAAATTTTTCTCATAAAACACAAATCCCAGTTTATATTTGAACTCTTATTATTTTTATTTTATAAGATCTGTTTCCGTACTCGTTTCAAGTAATTTTAAGTTACTTGAAAGCGTTTCCGTACACATTTTTCCAGCACGAGAGAGAAGAAGAACAAGCAAAAGGTCACTCTCTATGACTCGAATTTTACTTGAACTTTACTTGAAAAATTTCTTCGAGCACGAATCTCCAGCTTTTAACAGCTGATTGTCAAAGTGATAAAATTAAATTGGCGTGAAAAAAATGTATGAAACTGGTTAGAAAATTAATAAAGTTAAAAGTTAAATTTAAAAAAATAAAGTAAAAATAAGCAAAATGGAGGCAAATGCAAGCCAGAAGTTCCTGGAGAACAATTCACTTGCAACTTCTTTGAATTTTCCATTCTTTTAAATAAACCAACCAGCAAATTAAATTTTTATTTAATGTAATTTATCAAGAACTAACTGTTAAGAAACAAATTTATCAAAACTTTTCCGTATTTTTTGACAAATTTTGGAATTTTGACAGATAATCAAATTACTCTGTTTTACTCGAACTTTACTTGAAACGACTACGGTACTTTCTGCCGTTTATTTTTTTTTTGACAAGAAATAACGATTATTTTCTGCTGGATATCTTTTCCAGCAAAAATATCCAGCAGTTTGTTATATTGTGAAAACTATGGATGCTAGGACCATGCAACTTGGTATATGGGGGCGTAGCATTAAAACATATGTATTTATTTTGGAAATGTGGGCGGACCACGCCCTGTTTTAAGATAATTACAATATCTCATTATCACGACACCCAATGATATTGAAATTTGGTATGTGGAGGATGAGAATGAAGATCTATGCTTTTGGAAAACGCCCCTTTTTAGGAAAAATAACAATATCTTATGACCACTATACGCAATAATTATGAAATTTGGTATCTGGGGGACATGCATAAAGATCAACTTTTTTGGAAAAAGTGGGTGGAAAAATAACAATATCTAATGACCACTACACGCAATAATTATGAAATTTGGTATGTGGAGGATATACATAAAGATCAACTTTTTGGAAAAGTTGAATGGACTACGCCCATTTTTCAGAAAAATTACAATATCTCATGATCACAATGCGCAATGATTATGAAATTTGGTATGCAGGGGCTAAGCATGAAAATCCATTTTTTTGTGAAAAGGTGGGTGGAACCACGCCTTTTTTTAGGAAAAATTCCGGAAATGACTTCCTGTTTTCTAGAAGCTCAGAAAATGAAATTTGGAACAGGGACCGAAACTGTTATGACTTTTTTCAAAAAAATCAGTAAAGAAAAAGTGCTTATGGAAAAAATATCCAGCAGAAAATAATCGTTATTTCTTGTCAGAAAAAATAAACGGCAAAAAGTACCAGTTAAATTCGGTGTAAAAAATTACAAAACAGAAAATAACTATTACTTTCTGATTTTTTTGGAAAAAAGGAATTATTACACAACAATTCACTATTAAAAAGTAGAATCACAAAATTTAGCACCAAAAAATTTTTCACAAACTACATAAAATTCTGTTCAATTTACGCCTCAAAAGAAAGTGTACACTGTACAGCTTGAAAAGCAATCTGTGGTATACACAATAGAAGTTTACTTTTTCTCTTCTTGCTTCTAATGCCTTCTAATGACCACACAATCTCAATTGTCTACTAGTTATTATTCCTTAATTATTTACTTAAAATATATTTAAAATGAAAAATATTAGACAATTTTCCACGTACCGGTAGACAAAAGTGACTTTCAGGAGTTGAAATAAGGTCCATTGCGAGGGAAATAAGGAAAAATTCGCTAGCAAGAGTGGTTGCAATATCAGATGATATTTAAATAACTTCGGGAGTTACCGTACAATTCTACGAATGTTGCATAAGAATGGACTACATTAGGCTATCCCAAAAAACAAAATTTTTTTTTGCCCAAGCTTTTTTTGAAGCTTATGGAGTAAATTATTTTTGAGATTTTTTCAAATCTTTTTCAGATTTTTTGGAAGAGCTCATTTAGAGGTCGCACTAATCGGATTTTCCCTTAAAATCAGTTTTTTCGGAGATTTTATGAATTTCAAGCATAAGTTGGTCAATAACAGACAGTTTTTAGATCTTTGGGTCATCATTTAAAAAAACAAATATCCAAACTTACCTTTAATGAACACAAATCAGGAGTGTTGGTAATTCTTTTGGAAATTTTGGTGTACAATATATTTTATTTTTTCATGATATTTGCGAACATTTTTTAAGAAACGCTTCATAACTTTTAAAAATTTCATCAACATGAAAAAAAGTAATGATGCACTTTGAAATATGGTAAAAGTTTAAACAATCTTGCCGTGCTGAAGTTATAGCCTATGTGTTATAGCTCTATAACCGTTGGTTAATTCGTTTAATCATTGGTTGGTGTATCGTTTATGAAATTGCTAAAAATATGCAACGTGTAAACCTGCCCTTTCAAGCTACTTGGAGAAAGCATGCAAAGTGTTAATCTACTCTTATAATCAGCTGGTCGAGGAATTTAAAAACAAACATTGCAACAAATATGCTTCCCTATCAACTTCAACAATATTAAAAAAACTTTTTCCAAAAATGCTGTGTTGGCATCATATCATCATGTCAATCAGTCATATTAAAACTTAATGCGTTGAAACCCTCCCTTTCAGCGGAGAGAGTAGCTTAAAAAAAACATTTGAATGTTTAAATATCAAACCATGGTATAATAATATAAGGTAGTATTGACAGTTGCTTGGGCAACGACCATTTGTCAAAAAAAATGTCTAGAAAGAGAGCGTTCAATTATTTCTTATGTTTTCGCCATTGTTTATGTTTCAGCGCTTGCAAATAACCAAACATTTTCTTACAAAATATTGCCTATTTTATTTAATCAATAGTGAATTATTATTACTACAACGAAGATAACTTGTGAACTTTGTGTTATTAAGTGCAAACATAAGAAAAAATGTTGAAAACGTTCAAATGTAGCAACCTCAGCAGCTGCAGATGCATATGGACGAAATTAAAGAAGTTTCCAATTATTATTAAAACACCACGGCTGGAAAACGTTAAACACATATCACACATAATTTTTTCACAACTTTCATTATTATAATTGTGTATTTAACGCACATATTTTGCGGAATTTATTTATTTTTACTTTCGTTTAATTCTTGTTGCACGAACAACTGTTTTTGACAGATGGTCGTTGCCTTGTTGCTGAGAAAATCTATACTTGTCAATGCTACCTGTATAATTATATCATGATATCAAACAAAATGTTTGTAAAATTGTAACAAATATACAAAAAGTCATTAAATTTATAAAATTCACAAACCATTTATTCATACTCTTCCCACTTCAATTCGAAAATCTTCCTATTTTAACTACAAAGTAGTTATAACATGTTTGTGAATAACAAAAATTAAAAAGACTTTTTAACTATTGAACGTTTTAAAGCTATTTTGAAATATTTTAATGAATACGGCTGTATGTTTAATTATTTTAAATATAACTCTATAAAATTAAATGCATTATAAACTGGTTAGGTGTTCACTCGCTTATGACGATCACAATGTATCGATGGTTAAACTCACAAATGTGCTAAGTTCACTTTAAACGATAATCTGTTTATTGCAGTTTTCAATCCATCCAGACATTATAGAATCTATTACATTGTGTAAAACTCGTACAGCGAAAACTCACTAGAAGCTAGACAGTATTAAGTTCAAATAAGTGTTTTGCACTGACATGTCTTGAAACAAACATTAACAATCTTGTTCTTGAATATATCAAATTTTTTACTTGTCACTCTTGTAAGCTTAACCATCGTTACATAGGTTGACTTTAAAGTCTTGAGATATGGCAACACTAATGTGAATATATCAAATTTGACATTGTCATTGGCAAATGCAACAAAAGTTGTTCGCGCACGAAGTACTTCGAAGTACTTTTTCGGAATAACTGGACATGTCGCCACCGTTTTATTAGAGCAACGTAGAAAGGTACATTTTGTATGGTGGTACACCACCATTTGTTTGCCAGAAGTCTTCGAAAAAATCGGAAACCAATCGCAGAAGACGAATCATTCTCCACCACGACAATGCAAGCTCTCACACATCAGCTCAAACAAAAACATCAATTCGAGCATTCAAAACATCGAATTGATGGGTCATCCGCCGTACAGTCCCGACTTGGTACCCAATGATTTCTTCTTATTGTCGCAAATTAAAAATAAATAGTGAGGTCAACGTTTTTCGATGCGTTCAAATCACATGTTTTGGAGTTACCTCAGTCGGAATGCAAAAAGTGCTTCGAGAATTGGTTCAAGCGCATGCAAAAGTGTACCAATCTTCATGGAGAATATTTTGAAAAGCAATAAAGCCATTTCCGATTGTAAATATTTGTTTTTATTTGAATATCTCAAGACTGAAAAGTCAACCCTCGTATGATACTATTAACCTTGAGTTGAGCTATTCTCAGGCAAAAATATTTAACTACGTTTTATTTTTTCAAGATTACTCTTTGTACTTACTTTAAATATTTTTATACCTATACATAAATTGCATGCTACTCAAAATGTCAATTAAAATATATTTCAAGTTGGACTTTGATTTCAATGAAATGAATCTAAACAAACAAAAAAAAAACTACCTTTTAGAGCTCAGAATTAAATTTTATATTTTATTCTTTATTTTTTACGATTTCTTCAACACTGAAAGAGTAGTATAATAAAACATTAAACTTTTATAGTTGGCGTTTTAAAAATATTTTTAAGTGTTAGCTTAACACAATTTCATGATTTCAACTTTAGAGATCTTCAAGTTTTTACGCATAAAAGTTGTTTGTGTTGTTTTTATTATTTTAAAAATTTCATTGTATTCCTGACATTACATGAATACAAAAATGCAATTCATGCAAATTTCAATTCATGCAATTTTTTACGGAAGTCTTAATCAATAATGCGAACATGATAAAAACAAAGTCGTTTTAATAAAGCTCTTTAAATTTGATTGGACGAACTTGACCGTATTATAATGAGGTTTATTTGGTCTTAATAAAATATGATTTTATATGATCTTTATGAAAATATGATATTTACAAAAAACAAACTTTATAAAAATAGGCTATAAAATTTAGTTTAACATACAACACATGTAATTTTTCTGATATATAGGATGTATTTTTATACTATGTATTGTACTTTTTGTAAAGCAGAGTTTTTCTCAGGAAAAGAATACAAGCAGAAAAGCAGAGCACTTCTTTAAAATAAGGATATTAAGTGCAGTTTTACTAGAATGTTCGATTGGTCTGATTAAGAAAAATTTAATTTTTTGGCAAAATTTGCTTTTATTATTTAAGTTCCACTCCTTTTTTATTATTCCAGCGACTAAGATCGACTTTTCAATACCTTTTGTAGAGTATGCTTTGTACAACTCTTCAAAATACATATCGGTTTCCAATTAAACTTCTTTATTTTATGTATTTTTTTTTTTTGCGGAAGACATCTTTTGAGATTGGCAACACTATAATAGTTGTAGGGGACCATAACTAGAGAAAAAAGGACAATAGTTAGACAAAAATAAAAGAAAAAAAAAATTCTATACTGACAGAAAATATATTATTTCTATTATTGTTGAGATCATAGAAATAAAATATAAGGAAGTGGTGTTCTGCTCACACATTCTATGCGTGTGTTGAAGAATTTTTCAAGCGAGATAGAGCATGATTTTTTGACATAAGCTCTTGCACATCAAAACAAAGAAAATGAGTGGTGAAAAAACACTAAAATATTAAATAATTAGCGATTGTCATCGCTATAAATTGTTTTAAAACGAACGTAAATAAAATAAAAAATTAAATAAGCATGCGTTGTGCCGTGAAAAGTTGTGAAAGTTCACAAAAAACACATAATAAGGAGGTTTAGTTTCACAGGTAATCTTGCTTTATAGCTTGTTGGTTTCCCGCCATTTGTGTGCATGAGTCATGTGCAAGAGCTTCTGTCAAAACAAAAGTTCAGCTTCATGAGCGCATTTATTCCTTAGGGTGGCAAACATTAGGGCCCTAATTTTTTTTTTTTGATTGAAGATAAGTTTTAATCAGGGACCGCAACTGTTATAAATTTCTTCAAAAAAATCAATAAATAATGGTTATTTCTACCGTTTTTTTTGTTTTTATTATTTACTTTTATTTATTCGGTCAAAAATACCAGTTAAAATATGTTTATTTTTCGGTTAAAAATAGAAGTTAGTAGAATATATGACTTATTTTTTCGGTCAAAAATTTATATATGACAGTGATATCCTATATTAAATACTAGGTTACCCGGTACACAATTTTTGCACCCGAAAATATGATAATGAGCCGAACGACTAGTCGTACCATATGTGCCGTATTTTACGGGACGTGCCGTATTTTGCAAGATTTTTTTAAGTGTCCTGCCGGGAAAAAATTTTTCCCGTATTTTTGGCATTTTTTGTAAAATACCTATGATTTCAAATACAATAAAAATTAAATAATAAAAATACGTCTGAACACCAAAAATTTTTCGCCTTTATTTACGATATAACCTAATGCGGCCCTGTTTGAATGTTTATGTATTTGCATTAACTTCATTGTATTTGTAAAATACTTCATTTCTGTTCAACTTCACCGCTTCCTTATCTCTTAGTTCTTTGGTTGAGATATGCACTGCGACGAAGATCTATTGTGCCCCTTAATGAGCTTAAGAAACCTCTTTTAGCCCCTCTCTGAGATAAATGCTAGAATATATCCTATATCTCTTGATTTTAATGAGCTATCTGGTATTATGTGGCAACCCAGATATTTCTTTCGCGTTTGAACAAGTGCAGGACACGGTCCTAGGACGTGCATCGTATATTCTTCGTCCTCTATGGAAAACATACATGTGTCATCACTAAGAATTCCCAGTTTTGTAAGGTGATAGTTCAACCTGCAATGACCTGTTAGCAGTCTCCTGTGATGATTCTTAGATCGTTCTTTGTTAACTTCATGCATTCTTTGAATCTCTTTAGGTCGTATGCCCCTTAGAGTAGTTTAGCGTGCCTACCAGTATTTTCCTTTTTGTTTTTCTTCCTCTTTCTTTATTGAGAGAGAAAATGTATACATAAGGTAATTTCTTTTCACTTTTTTTAAGGTAATTTTCATTTTCAAATCTATTAAATCGGGAATACGATGTTTAAGACTATACCCACTTTCTTGGATACTGCTTTTCCGCAGTTCGAGAATAGGATGCTTGCTCTTTTTTATTCCCTAATTTATTATATTTTTATTAACCCTTTTTTTATAAGTCTTATGATTGTTTCTTGGCTCAATTTACGCACGCTTTTCTACACTGGTATCTTCCTTTGTACCGAAATCTCAGATCGAATGAGATCAATACCTTTAATGGGGCTAAATTTAATTTTTAAATTTTTTTTTGACTATTTTATTAGGAAATATCTTTAAAAATAGTACTGCCGTCCTAAGAAAGAAAGTCACAAACGCCAAAATTCCAAAAATGAGATAAGGGCAGATTAGGAACCGTTAGTTTGTGATTTTTGTTCTTAGCTAAGAATACGAATTTGCAACTTAAAATTACTAAGAAACGTTAAGTAAAATGGTCACATCTCCACTTCTAGTTAAAAAAACGAAAAATAAAAAACGTAAAATCTAAATATCTCAAAACTATAAAAATGGAGAGGTGACTTTCTTTCTTAGAACGGCTATTTAGAACTATTTGGATTTTTAAAGTGATATTTTAATTTAAATATTATTTGTGAGAGTATAAAGTATAAATGACCGTTTCTAAAACTTCCAGCTTGGTTCTCTCCAAACCACATTTTTTGATTTTGTCGCAATGATTAAAAAACATGGAAAATTAAATAAGCTCAAAATTTGGGGATTATTTCATTATGAAATAGCACCCAACGAAAAAATTAAACTATCCCAATGAAATATTCCCCAAAAAAAATTAAATTAAAGGTTTAAGCTTCAAATATACGCCTTTTACAGAATGAATAATTTGTTAAAGGTCGCATTAACATAAAAAAATTAAATAACCCCCAAATTTAATGAATCCCCGAACCGAATGAAATAAACCCAAAAAACAAAATTAAAATGAAATAGTCGCCAAATAAAATTTGATTGGAGCTTATTTCATTGGGCGTTATATCATAATGAAATAAAACCAAAAAAAAAATTAAATATCACCCAAAATTTGTAAAATAGTCCCCAAAAAAGTATGGAAATTTTTTGGGGCTTATATAATTTTTTTTTTTTTTTTTATTTCATTTGGGGGTTATTTCGTGAAGCCGGCTATTACGGCTTTAACTTAGATCAAAAAGATCGCCGACAAAATTCCAAGGATTTTTAGTGGGTTTTCTTAGTTCCAGGAATTAACGCCCAATAAAACAACGCCCAAATTAAAAAATTAAAAATAATACCTCAATAGTTTGGATAAAAAAAAACAAATTAAATAACATCCAAGGTTGAAATAAAGCCCAAAAATAATGGAATAACGTCTAAATCGAAAATTAATTAAAAACCACAATTTTTAAAAAAAAATCGATTCAAAATCTTTTATTTTAATTCTTAATAAAATAGCGCTCAAAATTGGTATAGAACGTTTTTGGGCTTTATAACATTTATTATTTTGGGCCTTTTTTATAATTAATATACATCCAAAATCAAAATTACACTCAATAATAAAAAATATCCTATATATCTTTGCTTTTCTGTCTACTGGTGAAACCGTTTTGAAGAACAATTAACAACTTCTTGTCAAATTTAATAACGTTATTAAAATGAGTAGTAAAATAGGGTTTATTTTTACAGTGTAGAAAAATTTCGCTTGAATTTTTCTTTAATGAACTTAAAAATTTACATTTAAACTGGTCTTCGTGTAACTGTGCTTTTTGATTTTTGCTTTGGCCATATATGTATATGTTAATTTGGGTTTTCATTCAACCCAAACTTGACTTAAACAGAGATGAAAGATAATTATGTTAATTTAAAATTATTACATTGTAGTAAGACCGCTCTTATGTTAAGAAAAAAAAAATGCACGTGTTTGTCAAATCATACATGTTTCTATCACTATTGTGAATACTCCTATCTTTGGGATCCCGAAAAGAGAGACAATTATTTATGGGACCGATTACTTGGGCGCAAATGATTCTAGACCAATGCCTCAAGATATATTTGTTCTCGATTTATGTAAATAGTTCTCGATAGCCTTTACTTACTAACAAAGTATCATTTCAGCTAACCATGTATAATGTCAGAATTACACCTATTTTGTATGCTAAACCAGTTCTCAATAGACGTCGAATTAAAAAAATTCAAGTACACTTCAGTAAGTCAGTCAATAATGCTGGCTTACTATGTGCAACATTGTTGTTGCTGCACAATTGCAACACAATCTCTAAGCTAAAGTCATTAGAGTACAGGGGCCGAATCGCCGCATCCGTGACGTAACGGCTTTCGTATGAGATAAAATTAATCGTATGAGAATCTCATGAGATTAATTTCGTATCTCATGAGATTCTCATACGATTAATTTTTTCTCATACGAAAGCCGTTACGTTCACGGATGCGGCGATTCGGCCCCAGATAAGTTCAAGGTTACGAATCGATTTGTTGGTTCAAATGTTGTTTCCGGTCTGAAATTAACCAAAACTTCTTTCGGATTGCGCCAACAATTGCCTGCTTTTGGTTATTTAATCAATTTTTAATTGACTTTACTTTTATTTAAATTAAGCACAATTAAGTTGCTATTCATATAATTACAGTTTAGATTTGTTTATGGTTTTATTTTTTCAGTTTTAATGGAAAGGAGCAAAGTTCAAACATGATTCAAAAGCATCATGAGTAATAAATCATAAGTAATACAAAGTAAATGCATTTAGTTTTTGACCTTGTTTTCTCGAAGATGCTAAATGAGATTCGCTTTCAATATTTTAATTCTCTTTAGGTTATGGTGAGTTAATGTGAGTTGTTTGTCTCAACTTTTTAATGTAACAATAAGAACCAGGTAACTAGCAATAATTCGGCTTTGTTACATCAAGGGAGCACTCTTTCGTTAGCTTCTTTACTATTTGATGAAGAAAGTGGGAATTTAAGGTATTGCAAAAATGGGTCAGTTCAGTTAAATTTAAGCTCATAATGCTTTTTGTTTATGATTTTTTCATGTAAAATTTATTATTCGAAGTAATGTGGTTAGGGAAATGTAAAAGGTTAAAACTCACCAAAAAACCATTTAATGTTTACGTAAACTCGAAAGTTGAGTGCAAAGTTAGCATTTTGAAGTGGATAAAATTTTTATATCTTGAAATTCAGGGTATTTTTTGACCAGAAAGTAGTTTGGATTAGGAAAGTTTTAATAATTCCTTTATATTTTTTTTTTTTTAATTTGACCATTAATAATATCTATAAATTTCACAAATTCATTACAAACAAAAATTATACCCCTAAGAATACGGCATAGGGGTTGTATTGGTATTAACTTTATCAGAACGTTTGTAACGCCCATAAATGGCGAGACAGATTTAAAACTAAGTTTTGTTTCATAGTCACAAAACACTAGTGTTTTTTTTTTTAAATATTTTTACTAATAATTTTGGCAGCAAAGTAGTAGCATTTTGAGAGAATAGTTTTAGGAAAAAAAAATAATCAAATTCCAACAAAAATATCATTGGTTCAATTTCATTAATTCTGTGGTGTTTGGGTAAAAAAGCATAGATATTGACTTTTTGTGAAAATGGGTGTGGTGACTTGACCACAGTTTCAATATCATCAAATTATTTTGAACAAAAACATATTTTCGGTTGTTTCAAAACTAAAAGACACTTTAATTGTCCTCTATACGATTTCTATTAAGGGGAGAAATATACCCAGAACTTTTTTCAAAATTTTCTTAAAGCCTTAAGTCTCAAGAATATGTGGTTAAAATTTCAAGTCGATATCTCAAAAAATAACAAAGTTATAGCCTAGTGAGTGAACTGCCTTCTAGAGCGCGTAGTGCTGGCCCTTATTTTCAAACGCGTTTTTCTCGAAATCATGTTTTCAAAGTCGGAGGCTTATTTTATGCATAATAATCTCGTACTTGCCATAGGATTTTTTTTTTGTAGCTAATCGACAATAATGACGAATTTTTTGTCGAAAATTGTTAATTTACGTTCGGAAGTCCGCCATTTTGTGAAAAATCAATATTTTCAAAATCGGCTATGAAAAGTACGAGTTTTAAGTATCTAATTCAATAATATATTTCATTTTTTTTGTTTCAGTTGAATTTAGCAGGAGCAATCTTCGTCACCGCATTTTCAGAGCGCTCTACAAAAAATGCTGTATCTACCTTAATATTAATTTTTTTTTAATAAAAAAAAACTAAACATACTCTTGAATGTGTATATTTTAAAGTATAAAAACCCTAATTTAAAAATATCCCTTAGGTTTCCTTAAAAAAAATGTACAAACATGACCTTTTTTTCGGCTTCTGGGTATATTTCCCCCCTTAAAGGTCTTATCGCAAAACAATCTTTTTAACATTTATTAAGATAATTTTTTC
The DNA here is from genome assembly GCA_943735915.1 of Pherbina coryleti. NCBI lineage: Eukaryota > Metazoa > Arthropoda > Insecta > Diptera > Sciomyzidae > Pherbina > Pherbina coryleti. The sequence goes on from OX030952.1 coordinate 110,054,294, forward strand.
AGAAGGCTGACATCAGATTAGCCCAATCAGCAACAATTGTAGCCTTTAGTTCTTCCTTACAGAGGAGTGTTGTCATATTGACGATTTTTTTCATTGACACTTCTCAAAAATCATATTCCACACATTCTCTATGGGATTTAAGTGCATTGGTGGGCCAGCCAGACCTGGGTTTGTATAGAGCAGTCAGCATAATATCGTTATCCTGTTGAAAAATTATTGACACCTACCTGTTTACCTTAACAAAAGGAAGGAAGCTCTTTTCTCATACTTAAATGTAGTTTCTGTTTATCATTCAAAATTATGCCGACTGTACTACAAGAGTGGCTTTTAATGTATAAGCCCGCCACCCCATTACAGAGCCCCCTGAAAAATTGGGTTTGAAACAGTAAAGGAGCTTCCTTCGCAATTCTTCTTTTCAGTATAATTGAAGAAAAATACCTTTCCAATAAAAAGAGTCAGGCAGATGGCTTTTAAGATCAATGGCAAAAACTCAATGTTTCACAATTGGTGTATAGATGTTCTTCTGTGAATCAAGGAGGATGTCCTCAGTAATTTTATCGTAAAACCTTTAATATGGGTTGATGAAGAGGAGATGTATCTATTTCACTGGTCTGCATTCAGTACTGACTCGAGCGTTCTCTAAAATCTATTTAGTTTGAGAATTAGTAAAATTGAAGTCAGTAATGCAAAAAAAAGCTTTGAGGAACTGTTAGGGGGTTATAACTCAAAATTTAGTAAAGGTTAGCAGAGAATGGACAAGAATTCATAAAGAAAATATATATATTTAATGGTTTAAAGTATATTAAAATCCGAAAATCAAATTGGAGCTTCAGAAAATATAAGAGCTTATAAATTTTACTGAAAAATTCGATGCGTCTATAAATATGGACTTCATTTTCATACCTTCTTACAATAATTGCGAAAATGATAACTAACAGGTGGTTGTTTCTTAAATTTAATTTTTGTTTATTTTATATTTTAGGAAAAAAATAGATCAAGACCATTTGGAAAACTTAATGTTATTTTTAGAATATTTTTGTTTTTAATTTTGTAGCTGAGGCTAATCGCGCACATGAGCTTTAGGTTGTGAGCCGTATATACACAACTTTTTACCGGTTTAGTTACAGAATTAAGCCCGAATTCAAAATGTTGATATCAAATTTGAACAAAAAACATGCAAATACCAAATGTTAAGATTATGATCTTGATAGTGGATATGACCCTTTGGTTTTTTTTTAAATCAACTTTAAATATAACGGCCCAAAAAACCTCCTTGAACCGCATTTTGAAAACATGTTCTGGTGTAGAGGTAAACCTACTCCAGAACCACTATGCACCGGCTACTGATTTTTTCGATCCTATTATACCTGGTTGACCTATTAACTATACCTATTAAGGGTACTGTAATAACTCTCTTAAAAAAAAAACATAAGAAACTAAACTAAACTACAAAGATTTAAACAAGTTTTATTAAATACTCAACAACTGTCATTGTGGCAACGCTGGTGGCAGTTAATATATATTTATTTGCTCAAAAATATATGTTTCTGTCTTAATGACATTTTTACCTTTTACCGACTCATTCAAACCCTTAACTGTGAAGACCACATTTATTTTCAATGCTTAAAGTAATGAGCAGTTAAAAATAATTAAAAATGATCCATGATATTTTTTAATAATATATGAATGTATTGCACCCACTTAATTTTTAATTGCGCACGTGTGATTGCGCAATGGCATCGTTTATACACATCAGTCGTATGTTTGTTTTTCTTTTTTTAACTTCAATGGAAATGGGTTCAATAACTTCAACGCACGCAACGCGCTCCATATTAAATATATGATAAAGTATTATTCGTTGTGCTTCGTTGTTATTGTTGTTTTAGTGACTCCACTAAAAATGTTCAAAATTTTTTATTTTCAATATGAGAAAATATAAAATTCTAGTCTTAAAAGCAGTCTTCAAATCTTGTAGTTTTCTGAAATCACGGAACTCATTCCGGAAACAAATGCATGGTATAGAATGATTGTAAAGTTTTGCGTGTGATTTTTCTCACAACTTTGCACTTTTATGAAGTAACTGTTAATAAGTTTTTTTTTCTTATTACAGTTAAGCTGTTGATATTGTTACTGTATCTTTTTTATTACCGAAATTTTTGCCGTAATTAACGTTAACTCTCGAAAAATTAAGCAAATAAGAGTGTATTGTTGGTTTGAAAAATTCACTTTCATTTCTTGCATGTTGTGTATCGTTTATGTGTAATTTTTACCAAGCGAAGATTTTGTAGATTTTTTGTAACAAAATAATTAAAATCATTTGAAATCAAAATGAGAGCTTTAATTGGGAATGACAACTAGCAGTAATGAAACGATAAGTCATTCCCTGTTCAGTCTGAAACTTGATAATAACACTTAACATAAAAAAATAACAACCCGCACCGCATGGTTTTGTTTTATGGAATCGTGGCACTGAATTATTCAAAATAAAAGTAAAAAATTGTCAGCGGATTTTCCGAAATCGATACAGGTACACTTAAATAATTGTACACTTGTGGCGTCCGTGGCGTAGTTGGTTAAAGTGCGTGGCCGCTATGTCAACGAACTTTGGAGACCCAGGTTCGAACCCCAGCAGCGACAGAAAATTATTTGAATTAAAATAATTTTTCTGTACGGCCGCCACCTCTCTGCAGACAATTGCAAACCTCAGAGAGTAATCAAAATGCCATGTAAAGCTTCTTGAGAACGAGAACATTCCGTTTATCGCCGTTCGGAGTCGGCGTTAAGCATGTAGGTCCGGTTCTCGGTCAATTGTGTACAAACTTAATAACACGCACAACACAATTGATCATAAGAAGCTATGTCAAAGTCCTTTCAAGGGCTGAAATGGCCAGTTATTTATTTTTTTTTTTACACTTAAATAATATAATACAAGTATACTTAAAGAGAGTACCCCGCATTACTATGGTTTGTCTTTAAAAACGATTTGAAAGTACTCAGTACTTTGCTTGGAAATAATTCGCTGAAAACTGTAAATCAGTTTAATCGCTTCAAAAAGGGGTCTGAAGTTTGTTCCATTGTTACGTTAAGGGTGCCTTTTAATTCGCCGTTGTTTTTCTAATAGGAATATCTTACGTCTGTTGACAAATCGACGCCATTTTATTTTGTTTTTTTTTTTTTGTTTTGTTATTTTATTTTTTTATTCAATAAACATTGAAATTTTTTTTATGCAAAGATATACGATTGAGCAACATCACCAAATATTGAAATTTTTCATTAAAAATCACCGTTCGGTTAAGTAAACTTTTCGCGATTTGTTGCTAATTAACGGTCTACATCATTTCTGACTAAATGGGTACGTAAACAAATAGAATTGAAGAATTTAGTGCGATGAACAGCCGCACGAGATACTGGTGACTCCATTACATCCACAACGGGTCACAGTTTGCACGCGGATTGATCTCGACGCGCACTGGTTTCATTCAAACGGCACAACGAGCCATACAGCCAACGAAACAATCAATTTCCTGAAAAAGGCGTTTCATGAGTGAATTTTTCACATTCTGAACCTGTCACTTGGCCGCTGCGATCGTGATATTTGACACCCCTTGATTATTTCTTGTTAAGTTACGTCAAGTCATTGGTCTATGGCAGAGGTGGGGAACTTGTGGCCTTTTTGAATTTTTCATGTGGCCATTATTCAAATATATTCAAATACATAGTTGAATAAATAAGGTTGTCTCGTGGCTGATCGTACTCTCTTCTCAGTACCCATAATTGTCAAAATCAATGAAAAGCAACAACAACAACTTCAACGGCTTTTCATGTTATTAATTATCGTTTTCAGATTTTGTATGAGCTGTCAACTTCGATTTGACATTTATGGGAACTCGCTCTCACCCATGCGACAACCTTATTTATTCAACCATGTATGTATAGTGTATGTATATTCAAATACATTTTTGAAAAACTGAATTAAAAAAAAAATTATTTGGACAGCAATAACTTTACAAAAGTTATATTTATCGGTATTGAAACTTATGTGGCCTCCTTTGTTACTGCCAATGTATTAAATGTGGCCTCTCAGGGTAAAAGGGTTCCCCACCTCTGGTCTATGGGAATAAGATGGCAACAATTGAGCAGAAATGCTTGCATAAGTGACGAAAAATTGGGTCTCTCGAATGTCGTACGTCAAATGCAGACAAGGTGGTCATCTAAAGGAAATCATTTTTAAAAAATAAATTTCATCTCGCAAACTTTAATAAAAAGCCAAAACATTGGCCATTTGGTTACTTTTTATTTATTTAATTTCAAAAAGAAATCCTACAACGAGTTACAAAACACCCATTATTAACAACCAATCGACTATTTTTAGACATATAAATAAAAATTTATCTAAACACTTAGAATTTTTCATATGAGCCTTGATTCCAAATACGACTCCTAAGTTTGAAATTTGTCAAAATCGGATGAAAATTAAAATCCCAAAGTGACGTCATCAAAATTTAAAAATTCCACAAAAAGTAATCTTAAACCTCAAAATTTTGCAAAAAAAAAACTTTAATTTGCTTTGACAAACTTAGTTTAAAAATCAAAACGTACAAATCTATAAAAATTCCATAAAAATTTATCTAAAATCTTGAAATTTCTTTAAATCGGATGAAAACCACAACTACCTCCCATACAAAGTGACGTCATTACAATCTTAACACATGGAGTTTTCCATATGAGCCCTGATTCCAAATCGTATTCTAACTTTGAAGTTTGTCAAACTCGAATGAAAAGAATATCGATCTACCATGCCAAATTATGCAAAACCTTTATAAATTTCACAAAAATTAATATATTAGCAGAATTAATATTTCAGACATAAGCATTAATATTTAAAATGTTAAAGAAAACTATAAAAGAGTGATTCTTGTTTTATATTCGTAAAAGCTACCGAGATTGGTTTTTTATTTATAACAATATCTGTTGATTCCTTTAATATTAGATTTTTTCTGACATTTGACTACGTCACCAATAATTTCTGGCATTCCATTTATTTTTAATCAAAATATTTCAAAGAACATGTCATTCAGACGATTTTGTACAATGCGTCGGGAAAAATTTTAATTTAATAGTTAATAAAGAACACCCACAAAAAAATGCAAAACTAGATACATAAAATTTAAGCTAGTAACTTCAGGTTATCAAAAAATTGTTATACCAATTAAAACTGACCCAATCAAATATATATAAATTTGACTATTTGTCATACGATAACTTTATTATGTAATTAAAAGTTACTCCGTCCGTAACAACTTCAGATAAAGTAAAATACAATCCAATCGGCATACAAATCATATCAACAACCTTCAAAACTAACTAAATAATTTACGGAAGTTACCTGTTCTCTTTTTTTTTTGACAACATTTTATCAAAAAAACAAAATTTATATGGTCTTGGTCAAAACAAAAAAAAAAATTATCAAGTCATGTTTTGCATTTGAAGACGCTTAAACCTTCAATAATAGTGAGTTATTTTAAATGAAAAATAACGATAGGTAGATCGTGAGAGAGTTAAAAGTTTGCACGGTAATGGTGATATGGGGGAGCTCGCTACATTTTATTAGGCTCAAAATATGAGTGGTCTTAATTTTGTTTCTAACAACATAATCAATGTTCAAAGATGATATAATTTCAAAAAATAGCTCATCTTAATTATTTCAAAAATTAAAAATGAAGAGTAACAATCGTAAGTAATATCTTCTTTAAGGAGGGCATTACCCTATATTTAATGACAACATTAACATTACCAAACATAAACTCTTTTCTAAAAAGATTGAGTTGACTCTACACAACGTACATTTCATTGTCATTACCCTTGGGTTTGAGTACATGTTGAAAACATTAATCCAACCTAAGCAAAAGAGTAGTTTATTATTTTGCCCATAACCTATAATTAAACAATATGAAAAAAAAAAAAACGAAAAATACAATAGACCGAAAAAAATTCAATGTCAAGCATTCGAAAAACAATGCGTTAATTTATTCCAAAATTAAGCGGTAACCATGATCAGTTTTGCGTTCATTCAGCTATCAACACTTTAAAGTTGAAACGGTGTCTGCCAATGCAATCATTCGACTAACCCGAAGTCATTCATAAGTGCATGTTTTAACAGAAATTATGAACGTGTTATAAGTAGATGTTGATATAAACAAACAAAACATAAAAATATTACCATAATTTAGGGTGGCCCTTTGAAATTTTTAGTTTCTGCTTTATTATATGGGGATATTTATTTGAAATAATAGAAAGATGTAGAAAATGAATTTTTTTATGTTATTTGAAAAGAAATAATATTTTATGTCCCCATCTGACACACTTAAGAAATTTAAAGATTCCACAGTTAAAGCTTCGAATTTTATTTTTATAGAGCTTGCGACCGAAACTAAACTATGGTATTTCTTTTTGCATATGTTACTCCTCTTGGAATCAGGAGACCGAAAATCGCCTTCTTTTTGTTCAGAAGTTGCCTTTTAGTGAAATAGTTTGCTTATTTTATCGATTAAATACTATATAATACTTTATTTTTACGAATTTATTTGTTTGTTTTTTCATTTTTTCATTTCAGATGATCAAGTCCAGAGATATCATGCTTTTCGTAAGACCCCTGCTTTTAGAGGAGCTCCCACATATCAGCTACAACAACTTTAAATATAATTATTTTTACAAAAAAAAAACATGTTAGTAAAGTTAAAAATTACCGCAATATGTGTATAAATTTTTACGTGAATAAATTAAAATGTCTTCTCAGGAAAAAATCCTGAAAAATCGAATTGTTTACCTCCGGACAGAGTACGTATAACCATTTAAAACCCTAACTAGTGTATAAACTTTTGGTTCTATCCGAAATTTAGTTTCCAAATTTTGAACTTTTTAAAATCGAGTAAAATGAAATTAGTGTCATTATCGAAGTCTCGAAGTCGAAAATAGAAATGTCCATCCCATTCTAAAACTTAGAAAGCATTTTCTATATACTGATAAAAAATACCCTAACTTGTATTACCGAAGTTAAACATATCCAAAAACAAAAAAAAAATCGATAGAATGAAATTGGTGTTTTTGTTTGTCCGTAAAATAATTCTGGGTCGATTATGGTTAAGTAAAGTAGCCCCCAATGACAACTCCAAAAAGATTTGAAACCGAAATTAATCTCAACATATTTTATGCAAGTTATTTCCCTCGACCTGGGAATTATTTCAATAATTCTTACCATGCTTTCATTTTAATTCTATGAACAATTCTTTGACAGAATATACTTGAATATTATTCAAGCAATTCTGTCATTATCAAATTTTAATAGTTGATAGAAAGTCCCTTTCTAGTAGAGACTCTGCTTTACCATGTGTTCCGAACTACACTTGCTCACGAAAGTTTAAACTCTGTGTAGTTCCTTTTTTAAAACACGAAGTAGGTTAAGTTCGTATTCACGAAAACTTTCGTATTTGAGGCATAACACAAAGTGCTATCCAATGCTTAATAGAAGTCTTAATAGGTTCTATAAAACTTTTGCTATAGACAAACTTATTTTATAAAAAGTTCGCCATTTAGGTTCTTATGAAAGTCATAATAATTTAACGTAAGATTTATACAAAATCAACTTAAAAAACCAGACAACTGCGATTGCCTAGCTCTTCCGTTGCTAGATCCATCTTTGTTTATAGCTTGTATACTTTTGTCTGCTGAAGCAACTATCATTACGGAATTACTACCGAAACTTTTAGTGGGACTGAAAGATCTATTTAGCAAAGTGTAACAATTGACTTTTAAAGAAATCGACAGCTAATATAAGTCGCATAGTTTTTATAGCTAGCTTATATACAGTAGTTTCAAAAATCTTCTGTCTTTAACAGCTCTCTCTCTCTCAAGTATTGCCGGTTTTAACGCAATTAGTTTTGTGTATTAACTTTAATCAAATTTTGAGTTATCGACTGATTCACTAGCATTCAGTAGATATTAAATAGCAGTTTTTTTATATATGTATACATTTTTTTATGTAAATAAATCCAAATTTTTGCATTTGATTGAAATCTCCCTTAAATAACTTGGCATAAACAAGTATTTTCTGCTTTGATAATTTTTTTTTTTTTTTAATTTTTAAAATAAATTAAGACAGCTTCGTAGAGATTATAAGATATTTGAATCATTGGTATAGAGACATCGCGGAAAAAAAATTCATACAAGAAGTAAAAGCTTTTATTTAACCTTGGTATGATTTTATCTCAAACTTGGTAAGCTAAGCAGCGCTGGCATTAGTTTATGTTTATCTTTGAAGTAGCTGTTAACAAGCTGTGCGTGCATCTTTAAATGCAGCTAAATTTCGGCAACAACAGTACAACTAACCTTTATAATAAGTTTATAATTGTTATAGTTCGCATTGTTTTCTAAGAAAAAAAAAACAAGCCATTTCAACAAAAATGTTTTCAAGAAATCCATTACCTCGGCTATATTGCATTATCGTTGCAATAAAACTAAAACAACTAAAAGTAATCAACAACTTTTTTTTTAATTTTTGTGATAGATTTATTTAAATGTTGCTGCTCAAAACTATTATAAACTCCAAATTATGAGAGTGGTTAAAAATCACAAGATGTTTTTTTTTAATATTTCGTTACATCCGCTGGATGCTTAACGGCCGAAATATTTTCTTAACAAATTTTCTTTCAATTAAGGTGTCGTTTGTTTCTTGTTTGTTTGTTCGTTTGTTTGTTTTCAGTAATCAGACAAGACAACCCAAGCAAGACCCACGCATGTGCGTGTGTGATAATGCGTGGTTAATTAAGTAACTTCACTTTCGAGCTTGGTTTCAAAATTAACTGTGTTAATTTTTTTTTTTAGTTGCAAATAATATACTGAGATTTTTAACAAATTTTCTTTTTTCTCACATTTTTAGTTCCGCCAAAGTGTTAGCGATGCAATAAATGACAAACATGATGACTACTTTTTGCTTAGATGGCTGCGTGGTAAGTTGTCAAAAAATAATGTCATCTTGACATACATTCCTATTATAATGAGCACATTTGTTTCATCATAATTTCAGCAAGAAAATGGAATCCAGAGGCGGCTGAGAAAATGTTAAGAGCGGTAAGTTTGACATCATAACTTATACAGGGTGGGCCATGTAGTGGTTTCTTTTTAAATCATAGGTTATTTTGACACTGACAGCTGTTTCCCGAAATCTTGACATTAAGTCTGTATCATACCTCCGCGGAAAGAAATGAGTCGCTTTACGCTTGAACAACGTTAGGAAATATTGGAAACTTATTTCCAAAGTGAGCGCTGTGTTACCATGTTAACCGACTTTTTTTTACTAAAATTGGAGATATTAATTTGGACGACCTCTGGTTCATGCAGAGTGGTGCGTCATGACACACAGCCCATGCCACAATCGATCTTTGGCGCAACAAATTCCCAAATCATGTTATCAGCAGTCTTGGCGATGTCAATTGGCCGCCTCGGAGCTGCTATTTAACCTCTTTGAATTTTTTTTTTTTTTTGTGGAAAACCGTGAAGGACCGATGTTATGCCAAGAACCCAGAAACGATTTAAACAATTAAGGACAATATGATCCAAGCAATCCGTGAGCTACAGCCCGAAATCATCAACAAGGTCTTGGAAAATTCGAGTGACAGAATGCGCTACTGCAAAGCAAACCGCCCCTAGGCAGCCCCTTGAACTACGTTTTGTTCCATAATTAATGGAAATGTTCGCTCTGAACGCCATAATACATGCAAAAAATTAAATTTTGTTCATTTTAATTCATTAAAAAAAAAAATTTTATTTGGCCCACCCTGTATTTCGGAAATAAATTTAAATCTAATTTTTTTTTTATTTAAAATAGCCACATGACCACATGACCAGTTTTTTTGAAGAAACAGGCGACCATTTGCTTCGCAGTGCTTTGAGCTCGAACAACTTTTGTTGGATTTGGTCTTAAAAGATCTTAAAAGATCCATTCAGTCACCTGCTGTTTACTATCACCTGTTTAATTTAAATAAATAATTTAAAATTTCTTGAGCGTTTCTTTGCACCAAGCGACACGAGCTTTTTATTGAGCGATTGTCAAATTATGTAGAATCTAACGCAAACAAATCTTTTTCACAATCACATATGTGTCCATGTAAAATGGTATGTATGCTGGTGGAAGTAATGCCCAGGGATGCCCTCAATCTCACGGTATGTCACATGATGAAGCCCTTTACGAAATTCATCAGTGAACAAAGTACGACACCGTTTGAATTCTGTGTACCACCGATATACAGAGGTATTTGATGGGACTTTATCGCTAAAAGTCGAATTGAGTTGACCGATGCACTCTTGTTGAGATTATTCATGTCGAAAGTTGTAAAAAAATAATCGCACAAAAATGTTTACGTATGAAATACAATTTTTAAAGCACTCTAAACCATGGTATAATAATACAAGGTAGCATTGACAACTACTTATTTTCTCTTCTACAAGAAAACATCTCCTGTCAAAAACAGCTGTTTGTGAAAATGCATCTGCAGATGCAACGATTTCAACATTATTTGTGTTTTCAATCGCCGATTGTGACCGCTCTCTTTTTGAGTATATTTTTTGACAGTAGATGGTTTCCCAAGCAACTGTCAATGCTTACTTGTAATTATTATACCATGACTGTAAACAATACAATAAACGCACCAACTCAGAAGCATTGTGAGTACGCCTAAAGCACCCCATACACTTATCAACTTACCGACCAATTTCGACAGATCTCTCATCAGTCAGTTTGATTTATTTGGCAGTAGTCGAGTCGGTTGAAGAAAATTTTAAATATTTTCATTTTTTATAAGCAAGTCATCAAGTTACCAACTCCATCAAATAGTGTGCGGAGAAGTCGACGGATTGAGTATAAAATCAGTTGCAAATTCAGTTGTTCGGTTTGACTGAATTAAGGCATTAGCGTTGCCAGATCCCGAAATATAAGTAGCATCCTACGTAAACCCCCTGATACTCAGGACATTAATTTAACAAATGTTGTCTTCTAAATTTCGTATAAAAATTATTTTTTTTTTCATAAAGGAGAAAACGTTAAAATATCTTTAAACCCCATTAAACTTATAAAATGTTTTCAAATTTTTGACATTCGACTAGGTGTTCTTTTTTGCTTTGACTTGCAATATGAATACTCTTTTAGTTTATGAGTTATGACATTTGACAACATTGAATGTGCATTACACCTATGTAGCTTCCATATAAAGTGACGTCATCGAAATAATAAAATCTACATAAATCTAATGCATAATAAGGTATTGCTTCATAAAGACTGTCAAAACACTAAAATTTAACGAAAAAGCATGAAATTTGTGATGATCATTTTTTGTTACAGGCTACAAATAAACATTTTATAGGCTGTTTTAACATTCGAATATGCCAAAAGGCTTCGTTAAATATGCGAATATGCTCGAAAAATGGTTTGAGGTTATATTGACTTCGACCAAGCTTAAGATCACTTCAAATTGATTTTGATTACTTTGCATATAGAATGGATAAAATTTTAATATATTTTGCATACTTTTACAATATTTTATTGTTTTTTAATGTAAATGCAATTTTTATTTAATACCATTTGGTGAGAAAAGACCGTAAGAGAAGATAAAAATAAGCTTAAATGAAGAATCATTACTTTTTTATTTAGTAAGTTGCTTATTTCACGAATGCTCAAAACTTTAGGAGTATTGATTCTTTACATATGTATGTATTTTAAATTAAAATTTTGTCGTTAAAAATACGAAAGTTTTTTGTCAAGCCAAATATTGCAGGTAATCATATCCCATAGATATAGGTTTTTGAGTATTTTTCGCCTAGATAATCTTAGACAAAATATCTATTAAAAATTAAACATTTTTAGAAAACTCATATTCATGAGTTTTGATAATCATTAGGAGGATTCACAATGTGATCTATTTCTGATAAATGTATTGTATTTTCGGTATTTAAAAAAAATAATTTTAAAAAATTAATCATTAGAACAAAAATAAGTGGTATTCAGTATGTTATGTATTTGGTTTTGTATTTTGTATTTGAGATAATTTTGACATTTGTAGTAAATATTTGACACATGCTTAAAAAAAATAAAATAAATAAATAACTGGCAATTTCAGCCCTTGAAAGGACTTTGGCCTAGCTTCTTATGATCAATTGTGTTGTGCGTGTTATTAAGTTTGTACACAATTGACCGAGAACCGGACCTACATGCTTAACGCCGACTCCGAACGGCGATGAACGGAAAGTTCTCGTTCTCAAGAAGCTTTACATGGCATTTTGATTACTCTCTGAGGTTTGCCATTGTCTGCAGAGAGGTGGCGGCCGTACAGAAAAATTATTTTAATTCAAATAATTTTCTGTCGCTGCTGGGGTTCGAACCTGGGTTTCCAAAGTTCTTTGACATAGCGGCCACGCACTTTAACCAACTACGCCACAGACGCCACGGACACATGCTTAAAAAAACAAAATACATTGAGTTTTAAATACTAAGCTTTATCAATATGCAATGAAACTCTGTTGAATTTGAATAACATCGATTTTTTCAAAACTAATCTTTTTTTCACAAGAAAATATTTTTTTATAACATGAAAACACATATTTAATCTTAATACATGAAAAGCAAGCGTGCTGCTCCACACCTAATATCGCTCAAACTGTAACTATTACAGTGCTTTTTAAAATGTTCAGCCTGAAAGTATGCAAGAAAATCTTAATACATAACAGACAACCGTGCTGATCCACACCTACATTTAATGCTCAAACTGTTATTATTTCTTGCTATAACAATGATTTTTAAAATTCTCAGCCTGGAAATATGCACAAAAAATTAATTTTTGCAAAGTGATGTCCACCTAAAAACGTTCCGTTATTCTAAAAAGTAATTATTCTCAGATATAAATTCAAAGGGATTTATTTTGGAAAAAGCGACTATTGAAAAAAAAAACTTTAAGATCATATATGGTATGCTTCTCGTTTTTTTACGATACCAGCTCCAGTGATAAGAAATATGTTCAATTATCACATTCATTCATTCATATTCCCTTATCCCACTGTGCAACGCCATTGGAAATGATTTTTAAATTTTCTTAAATCTTATTTTTCACCTCAGAGTCTCAAAACGCGTGCCATGTGGAATGTGGACAACCTGGAGAAGTGGGATGCGCCCAAGGCACTCAGAGAGTATTTGCCCTACGGAATGATTGGCTACGATAACGAAGGATCACAAAGTAAGTGAAGGATAGTCGTAGCTGCGTCATTGAAAAATAAACATTTCCATATATCCCGTAGTCATCGTTTGTCCCTTCTACAACTTCGATATCTGGGGCATGTTGCACTGTGTGACACGTTTCGATTTTCAACGCTACCTCGTGCTATTGCTCGATCGTTTTATGGAAGCCGGCTATGAGCAGAGTAAAATACATGGACCAAATGCGCGTCAAGTGGTAGTCTTTCTCGATATGGCAGACTTTAATTTGAAGCAATATGCCTGGCGTCCAGCAGCAGAATGTATTATATCGACGGTTAAACAATATGAAGCCAATTATCCAGAACTGCTCAAAATGTGTTATATAGTCAATGGTAAGTGGTTGGAGGTGTTAGATTTTAAAATTTTTATTTATACATTTTTTTCTTGTCTAGCTCCCAAACTCTTCTCCGTGGCCTTTAATTTTATTAAGAAATTCCTGGACGAGTATACGATGAGCAAGATTAATATCTATAAAAAAGGCTCAGACATGTGGAAGGAATCGCTTTTCTCACATGTCGACCCAGATATTTTTCCCAAATGCTTTGGTGGCAATTTTGTTGATGAAAACGGCGATCCACAATGCAAGTCCAAGGTAGATAATCTTTTATTGTTTTCCCATAATATTCACCCACTTTTTTTGCATTTTGTAGATCATTTGGGGCGGCAAAATTCCTCAAGATATGTTCGTGGAGAAGAATGAGGAGGAGAACAATAACAAAGACTACACAGACACTGTGGTTAATAAAGGCAATAAATTAAAACTAGAGTTTAATGTGGAGAAAGATCCTAAAATACTCTCTTGGGAGTTTCGTACTGTGGACTATGACATCAAGTTTGGCGTTTACAGTCTGGACCAGAAGACGGGTGAAAAACGCAGTGAGGTTGCTTTAGGCACTGTCTTCTCGCATGATATGGATGAGATAGGCTTTATATCGACGCGTCCGCACACAAAATGTAGGCCTGAATTTTAATTGCATGCCTGACATGTTGACGTTATGATTTTTTCAATTTAGATGTTGTGGTCTTCGACAATTCCACCAGTTATTTGCGCAACAAAAAACTGCGTTACTGGGTCGATCTGGTAGCTGAACTGGACGACATAACTGAGCTTTCGGCACAGGTTGAAAAGACTGACATTTGCGAGCGCTCTGACAAGGAGTAGAATGGAGAAAAAAAGTATTTTTATATTATTACCTTTTTTTATTTTGTTTTTATTTTAGTTTTATATACAGATCGTTAATATATGTATCAATATCAATAAGTAAGCTGTTTACAGGACAGGCTTTTGATTAAATGGTTATTTAAAATATTAAAACTTGCATGGATTGGAAACTTTTTACATTTCTTTCTTAGCCTCGTTAAGAGGCATTCAAATTGGTTAAACAACAACAACATATAAAATTTATTTGCATAAAGTGTACAACACAATTTTTTATTTGTTAATGTAGAAATTTTTGCTGCAATGTGCTGCATGTACTGCATTCGAAATGTATGATTTTTATGGTGCGATGTTTTTTTAATGAACTTCGCCAGTGTTAATTTTTATAAAAATGCATTAATTGTGCTGTGATGTGCTCGATATGTGCTGTCATAAAACCATTTATTTATTGAAAAATTTTAAAAGCTTCCTTTATTTCTTAAATGTTTGCTAATTTCATTTTGCACATTGCAGCACAGGTCGAGCACATAAAAACATAATTTACAAAAACAATAAAAATATAAAGCCGAGTGCTAAGTTCCATTTCAACTTGTTTCAATGCGGCTCATGAGAGCACACTTATTATATTAAAAATCATAAATGAAGAAACTAACTTCATTCATGAATAATCAGGGTTTTTTCTAGTTAATTATTGGTTAGAGTTTACTAATTTGTTTGTTTTGGTAAAATTGCTTTAAATATGTTTTGTATAACTCAATAAATGTGATAATTTTTTAAGTGTACGCAACATTTGTAAAGTTATTTTTGCAGAATGTTTCCTAAAGAGTTTTTTTGTATAGTATTTATGAAATATGTATTATAATAAATATTGTTTAAAAATTTTGTTTAACAGCGTAATAAAGAGTTAATGATGAGTTGAGTTGATTGGTTATTTTTTATTAAATTGATATAAATATGCAGTTTGTATTTTTTTTTACTTGTTTTTCGTGATCTTGCAATACTGCATTTAGTTTTTCATCAAAAAGAACTTAATCTACATTTATACAATACCAAAAGTAAAGTGTATATATATATATATATTCCTTAAACCTAAGCCATTTTAAAGAGCTCTTAAAAAAATAGATTAAATAAAAAAAACTCTGAAAACTAAACCTGCATGAAGTTAGCTTTGCTTTTTTTTATTTAAAAATAAAAAAATATGTGGTCCAATGTACCCGATATTTGCTATCATGTGCCGCATTGCAAAAAAGGTGAAATTTATTGAAATGCGTATGGAATCTGATTCTAATGGCTCAAAGAAGCATTTCCAAAACAACATGCATCAAAGCTTTTAGCCGCAAATTAGCAGCATAGGCATAACCCTAGCAAAATACTAAATATTTAAAAAAAAAAACAAAAATTACTTCACACATCACAGCACAATTTTCTGAAATTTTAAAAAAAAGCATAACCTCATATGAATCATATATTATTACATATGAGGTGGTGTAAAATCAATTGCATAATAAATAATTGGTGTAGATTACAATCAATTAAATTTTTTACAATGCGACACATGATAGCTTACACCAGACACATTACAGAGCAATTTTTTTTTTTGTTTTATTGCATTATTTATTTTTTTTTGATTTTAAATCGAAAATTGCAAGACTAACTTCATGAATATTTATATGAAAACTTATCAAGTCAGCCGCCTACGTTGCGCCGCGTTACCAACATTCGCCGGCCGACGCATGCGCTATCATCACTGAGGCCCTTGATTTGGGCCCATAGGCGCATAACCTTGCGGTGGTGGACCTACTTGACCCATTTGCTGCATAGGTGAGTGCATCATGGGATTTGGACTGGAGCCTACAACAGCGCCCATGGGTGGTCCAATGTTCTGCATTTAAATAAACGTGCAAAAAAATTAAGCAAATATGTGTTAAAAGCATTTCGAGCAGACTAACCTGTCCGGGTCCTGGTGGCCCATCATTGGGCAGCTGTAGATTGGTGAGTAAATCGCGCACTGCAGGAAATAGCGAGCACTCGCCATGCTGCACACCAAATTCGGCAAAACGTCTTAGCAACGTGCTTGCGGCATTAGCCGCCTGCGACTGCACTTGCTCACGTCGCTCTGCTAGTTGCGTTATATTAGAGCTCAAGTCATAAACCATGGGCAGCACCAGCGAAGGGCTGTCTTTCCAATCCTTGCCATTGTAGGGTATGCGTGTTATTTGCAGCTGCAAAAAATAGCAACAAATTATTAAAATTACTTCCTTATACCGTCCGCGTATTAAAACCTACAAAGAAGAGTATTTTCAGACGGCAGATAAGCACGCCTGGACTTCCGATGGGTACAATGGGCGCTGCTGATGGCGGTACACGCATGCAAAACTGCACCGTCCACTTAAACTGTCCTTGACCCAGATCAGGTTTCATTTCCAAACGCATGATTTGTACAAAATCTTTGAGCACTTGCGGCGCGCAGTTAAGAGCGCGACAAAAACCATTCAAGGCATTAGGGCGATAGGGTGGAATTGCTACGCGAGTATCAAAGAACTGCTCGATGACTATCAAATCGTCGGTGCTCAGCTGGAATGGCGGCTTGCCATCCGGTGTAGGTGGTGGTGGCAGCTGCGAGACTTTCAAATGCAACGATTGCATGTGCATTTGATTCAGCACCACTTGACACTGCAGCCCATCAACCTTGAAGAGCACGACACCGGGTTCATTCGAGTTTAGAGCAGTGAGTGTTTCGTCGGATTGTATATTGCGCTGCAGTTGACGGCGTATATAAACGCAACCCAAGAACCGCTCCATTGGACTTATTTCAGGCCCAGTTATATCTTTATTTGGATGTGGGCTAGGGCGACAAAGCGTCTCCAGAGCTTCATGTGTTAGCAGCGTGGGCACCGCTCCGGCCCAAGAGCGATTAGCGGGCACGCGTGACATGGCGGCCGAACCAACAGCAGCTCCACCCGTGCCACTACCCGACTGTCCCGACTTATGTTCGGGGCTTTGACCCGGGCGTGGTGAAGGACGTGGCATACTGGGTGATCCAGGCCAATTTGAGGCTGCAGGTGACATAGCAGTAAAAGGTGAATCGGAATGACCCTGCATATACAACGAATTTGGACCCGGACTGTGTGCCATTGGACTCGGTTGTGGATTGAGCGGCGATGATGGCATGAGACCACCGGGCGAAGGATGTGGCATGTGTGGTGCAGGCGGCGATGTTAGATTATAATTGGGATGGCTTTGTTGCCCACCTGAGCCAGTGCCACCAGCTGTTGGATGCGGACTGGCTGGAGTGTGTGGATTTGAGCCTGAAGGGGGTGTATGTGGTGCGGGAAAACGTAGACCACCATCGCGCGGAGATTGTGGACCACGCATACCGGAAGTAAGAAATGGTGATGAACCACCAGCGCCAGGTGCGCTGCTCGGACCACCATAAGAATCTTCCATGCCCATGGGTGAGGGTGGATTGTCATCTTCACTTTGGGAGCGACGGCGGTAGACGGCATTTTCATCAACATATTTTGACAGGAAACCCTGTTTAAAGAAGTAATAAATTTCAGAGTTTATGGCATTATTTAAAGCTTACTTTCAAGCCTTGAATGGGCGTAAATTCATCAATAAGATTACGATCGAAACGGCTGTAGGCACCGTCTCTTATGGACACCAATCGACCGGCTCTGAAACGTATTTCCAAACAATACATGGCCTGATAGGCCAAGCGTATCAAGCAAGGGGATTGCGGTAGAATACAAAAAGATAGCACGGGCACTTGGGGACGCTGAGGGGAGACAAGAAGGATTATTAAATAGGAAAAAAATTTGTTGAGTTGTATACTAACTGGTATGCCCAAATGTGGTATAATGGGCAATTTTGCTATGGAACCCAGAGGATTGTAGGTTTCATGAAGAATATGCACCAGTTGAGTTAAATTATGACGACGATTCAGATGTGAAGCCAATTGTTCGCGCATCATTGAGTGAGCATTGATGGCTGCTATGCCACCGACAAAAGTTAAACGGAAGCCTGCATGTCCCGATGACCAATAAATGTTGCATGTCACCTCTTTTTTTGGACCATAGCCCAGCAGCAGATTCATGTAGCTATACGATTTTATGCTGATCATATCCAAAAGATTCAAGCGTTCTAAAAAAAAAACAACAAAAATGTATATAAAAACGTCTCAAAAAATATACAAAAAAAAACAAAATTTAAACGCACTGTTCTTCACATGCTCGGCAAAATTGTAGACCAATGTGTATAGGTAGACCATTTTAGACCAATCCTTGAGAAGTTCTTCTACAGTTTTTGAAAAATCATAATTTGCCTGCTCATAGGTCAAGAAGACAGTGCGTCGATTGCCCTGCTCCTTCTGATGTAGACTCTGTAATGGCGTGCTATAGAAAACTAGCTCCACAACCCAAACACGTATCTGATTATTTTTATTCATCTGCGAGCGTATGGAAACGGAAAGCAAACGTTTCAGCAGATCATTCCAGACGTGCTTTTCAATGATGGGCAAAGCTGAGGATTGCGTTTGCTGGGGAACGAAAAATTTACTATAAAGAACACTAAGAAAAACACGAGCTTACCTTCTGCTCACTGTTCTTTTGTCCAGGCATTGGTAGCGTCAGCAATTTAAGCACCAACGAAGTGCCATTCGATTCAACTTGTAGCCCGCTGTGTGGTATATTGTGCTTGGAGAATTCTTGGGCCAAATTTAAGAATGGTATTTTTTCATCACACATGGCAACAACGTGCGCCAATTCGGGTATAAAGTAAGCAGGATAAATTGTTTTCTGTTGCTTAGCAGGTGGACTGTGGGTTTCACCAGAGGACTTGCGCTTATGAGGAGGCACATCTAGAGCAAGGATAAAGACAAAAGATATATTTTTTAAAGTGTACGTGAAAAGGTTATAGATTGCAAATCAATTTATTTGCAAAAAATTTCCTGAAAAAAAACTGATTTGTAACCAAACAGTTCACCAGTATTCCCTTGATTTTCCATTTAAATCAAATATTATTAAAAAAAACCTAACTTAAGCCATATTTAGTAAAACATGATCAACTTGATACTAACCATCTACATTTGTGCCTGGTCCATGCGTAGCCACAAAGGTATCAAACTCAATTAGACGCAAAAGTTTTGAGTAAACTTTTGGCACCTCTGCTGCAGCAGCTTGCTGTGGGTGCTGTTGAAGGGTAGCCAAAGCTTGGGATTGTTGTGCAGCATCGTCAGAGCTGCTAGGACCATCCGAATCATTTGAATGAAAGGTAACAAAACCTAAATGGAATGTATACTCCATCTCACAAGAAGTTGAAGGTTTTTCTTTAAGCTGTACAATCTGAAGGATTGAAAAAAGAATGAATACAACATAGCATGAACAACAAAAGATTTAACGCACTAGTATAACGCTTGGATGACGATGTAGCTTGACATAAAGCTTGTGTCTGCCTGGCTGTAGTAGAGGATTATCTGGCATATTAAGAAAAGTCAAAGTTTCCGTAGCGGTGGCAGGCAAATGTTGCAAAGTTTTTTCACAGCGACGATGTGTTATCCAATATCTTAAAGAAACATTGAAAAAAAAAAATTAAATTGAAGAAGTTAGTTGCACAAGACCGCCGCTTTTATTTCAAGACTAATTCAAACCAGTTTCGTGCAATGTGATATGAAATAAAACAAGGGTTGTTTCAAGATATTACCTTAGCTCCGAAAGTATTTGAGCCAACTTAGTTCGATCCCCATTCAAGCTGACCTGCATCTCAGACATAATGGGACAATCCAGATGTTTGGGCACATGACATTTCAACATGCCAGTGTGTGTATCGATGGTGATGTGTACTTGTTCTGCACGCAAGCAGGGTGTTAAAACAGGTACTGTCAATATAGCGGGTGTGCCTTGCAGGTTGACTAAAAAATGTTAAACACATTAGAACAAATACCGCAAAAATAGAGCAAATGATGCTACAAAGCTTTAGCTCACAATCGACATCCTTGAGAAAGGCTTGAAATTCTTGCTTCAAATCGGAAAGACGTGAAACCGAACGTATATAAACGGTATGCACAATAAGACGTTCCATGGAGAGATGATCTGAACGCACAGCACGATCTGCAACTTCGTTAGACTCCTTGGCGCCTAACGAGGGAACATGTACTACGGCGAGCGGTCGTCCAATTTCATTGGGATCCGATTGGACAGTCAAGCGATAGCCTAATTCCGATTTAGGATCTTTGCTAGTCAACTCACGCCAGTAGGATACGGTTATTTTAACACCAGGTACATATTCTTCGACCAAAATGTTATCATCCAAACGTTCGTAGCTTAGACGCAGTGTTTGTGTGTAGAGCACTTCAAGCTGCAGCGATTGACAAAAGTAGTGCAAGCAGTTGTAGACTTCGCTCAAGGCATTAGGATTTTCTACCAGACGTGCCTGTATCAGTTGGTGTATGTAATTTACTTGCAGTTGATGAACCAAGGCCTTGCCATCTAAACGGAAAAAAATAAAAAATATCAGATATTTCGAGTTGACTGCAACATTATTTAGGTGAAACTAACCGCCAGTTTCTTTATCCTCAACAAGAATATCGATGTCGAGCAGACGCCAAGGCACATTAGGGCCATCTCCCATCACCGTCAGCGAGACATTGAATTCATGCTTAATTTCAAATGTAACGCGTCCATTTTTAATCTGAAATTAATTTTGTTCAGTATTTAATTTAATAAATTTTGTTCAATTGGTATACTTTGAATTCGCGCATTTGCGGCATCAGCTTTCCAGTGACCAGACGATGTTGAATGACTTGATTTAGACGCAATAAAGTTTGTTTCTTTTCAGCCGATGTAATAGGATCTGGAGGAACTATGCGCTCACGTATGCATGTAGGAAGACGATTATAGGTGCCTGTGGTCAAAACCTCTACGGCCGCGGGGATATGAAAATTAGGCAAACGAGCACGTATTAGCGTCTCGCGTGACATGCGTGCCAGCATATCAGCGGTTTCAACGAACAGCATATTTTGTTTATCCAGGAAACCCATGATGTGCTGTGAATATCAAAAACGTCAACGTTTAATTATTAAGGATATTGAAGTAATATCCTACTGCAGATTTATCCACTTTGGACACCGAATTTGCCCATTTGACCAGCGCTATCAGGCGTATAAATAGTTGACGTGTGCGCGCCGAGAAGTTATAAATCTCTATTTTGCGCTCCATATCGGTTTTGCGCGGCAGCCTTGAAAAATATTAAGATTTGTAAAATTTTTCCATTTGGTCAGCAATTTTGGCAAGTCGGCTACTTACAATTCCGCCAAAACAGTGAGATCGTGATAGGTGCGTTGTATTATGAAATCAATCAACATGGCCAGCGATATCGAGTTGGGGCGCGGTCCACCCTCCTGACCGGATGGTATATAACCGGCCATGGGACCTTGCACGCCCTCCAAGGGCTGTGGCGCTGGTGCCATTATGTTGCTGCTACTGCCAGCGAAGTCTTAACAACGCCGGAAAAAACTTTTTCTTCCGAGTTCTTTTAGAAGCTAACTTTCGAATTTCTTCTATTTATACACAATTTAGTTGGTTGAATGTTTTAAATAACATATTTTAACACTTTTTGTTGTATTTTAAGCTTTATTTTAGCAATATTAAAGTGAAATTGCAAAAATTAACGCAAGAAAATTTTTCACCAACACAAGACAAGGGCATCAATTTTTTGACATCTTTCTATGGTGTTTGACATTTCGCTTAGTTTCGAGGAAGTGTTCAGAAATTTCATAAAAACTAGAGATGAGTTTTTGTAGCATTGAACAGAATTGTAAGTATACTTTTAGGCACAATTTTCCTTATGGGATTTCGTTTATTTGTTTAGTGAAAGGTGATTTGTAATCTAATGCACATGGACTAAAAATTAAGAAGAGTTCGCTCTGAATATTTTCAGACATAATGAATTAATTAAAAATTAAATCAGTCATCGATTGTCTCAAACGTTATGTAAGAATATGTTGAAATATATTGTTAATATTATCCAAACGAAAAACTGTGTTTATAAACAGGAAATTGTGACCTTACATAAAAAACTTAACTGGCATCAGCATCAATATCGGATGGTATAGAAACGAAATTCAATAATTGTTAACGGTTCCATATTAAGAAATCGGTATGGGCATTGGTTAATCGGCCGTATTTTAGGAATCAGCGTAGGTATCGGCTGAACTTTTTATGCTTTAGTCAATACATTTTTAATATTTCAACGGAATCTGCAAATTGTTATACTAAATAAAAATCATAAAAAATTCCCATGACAGTCTTTGTATTGTTCTGAATAAATAAAGGAATGACCTATAAAAAAAATCTCACAAAATAGAGTTTGGAACTGTTTCTATTCTGTATATGTTTTATATCCTGATTTTTGGACAGTTTTATTTAATTTTTATTTGACAATAATTATTAAAGAAAAATCGTGGAGTTTGCTTGAAATTAGACATTTTTATGAAAAGAAATATAATCTTCTTCCAATCCTATTATAATTGCTTCTACGTTTGCAAGCGATTTTCATGCCACGAGAAAATAAGACGCCAATCTGATCCGATTATTACAATAAGCGCTTATAACATATGTGCTTAGCACTACTTTGGCGAAATTGAAGCTTTTAGTTTAAGTTTTGTGGCATTCGTCGATATTGGTGTCAGGCTATAAAGATGACATAAGATAATTTAAATGCACGACTTCAAAGATGGCAATTCTATCTATCTAAATGGGGTGTTCAGACTAACCAAAATGTTGTCAAACACCTTGCGGGATAGCAATATAGCTGTAAATTTGGCTTTGCGCCATTAACCAAAAATTGTTAAGCTCTAATACTATGTTTCCATCTCCGCGAAATCCTGCGATTTTGAAAAAGCGATTTCAAAGTGTTTCCATCAGGCATATCATGACAGCTAGATTTCATTTGTGGCGTCCGTGGCGTCCGTGGCGTAGTTGGTTAAAGTGCGTGGCCGCTATGTCAAAGAACCTTGGAGACCCAGGTTCGAACCCCAGCAGCGACAGAAAATTATTTGAATTAAAATAATTTTTCTGTACGGCCGCCACCTCTCTGCAGACAATGGCAAACCTCAGAGAGTAATCAAAATGCCATGTAAAGCTTCTTGAGAATAAGAACATTCCGTTCATCGCCGTTCGGAGTCGGCGTTAAGCATGCAGGTCCATTTCTCGGTCAATTGTGTACAAACTTAATAACACGCACAACACAATTGATCATAAGAAGCTAGGTCAAAGTCCTTTCAAGGGCTGAAATGGCCAGTTATTTATTTTTTTTATTTATAGATTTCATTTGACAATTAAGACTTCATTTGCTTGCTTTCGGTTGGTTGCTTGTTGTTTTTGTTTTTAAATCATTAATCACTTGTCATAGCCAAATGTAAATATGATAATTTTGACACAAGCTGAATAGGGCTGGATAGTGATGTATTACTTTTCAGGGATGCCTGATTGCATTTTATGAGATTTTGTTGAAATCACAAAATTTTGAAATCTTGAACTTGTATGAAAATATCAGTTGATGTAGATTTTACGAAATCTCACAAAATATTAAAAAAAAAAATTTGAAATTTTATGTTTATTTTGATTTGAACTATTTTTTAAGATGCATTTTTGAAGATAAATTTGAGCATAAGGAACGAAATGATTATAATTTTTAAACATTATTTTTAATTTTTTTTTTTTTCTGTTGATCTTGTTGCTCTTGCATAACGAGTGTATCAACAAGTAGTGTAGTATTGCAATGGCGTATTAACAGTTGGTTGTTTGATAGTTATCAAATGTTCAAATTTGTCACTTATAAATGCAAAAAATTTATCATGGAAAGCTATACGGTGGTAAAAAACAAAATTAGTTTAATTTAACATTTCATATATAATCTCCATGTGTCTTCTTTTTAATACAATACAAATTTAAGAGACATCCAAGCAATTGTTCCTTTTATTAAAAAAAAAATAAATACATCTGTTATGCTTGATGGCTCCACATCCAACATTTAAATGCTTGATGGCTACTCATGCAACATTTAAATGCTTGATAGCTACTCATCTAACACTTAAACCAAAAATATTGGCTTACAATCCAACTGTCAACCAATTGTCAGTCTGCTGTTGACTGTCGAGTGGCCGCACAAGAAAAAGAAAGGTGACCGATCTTTCGTGCTGTTTTATCTTTCATCGTCACGCATGTTGTCTAGGCTTGGGCATTTTAGTTCACAACAAATATCACTCTTTTTAGTTCAATCGTATGTAATGAACTAGTTCGTTCATTTAGTTCTTTTAGTTCGTTCGTTCTTTTTGTTCGTTGCATGTTTTACTTCGTTTGTTCTCTTAGTTCGTTAATTCTTTTAGTTCGTTCGTTCTTTTAGTTCGTTAGGTCTTTTAGTTCGATTGGTCTTTTAGTTCGTTTCGTTTACTTGTTCATGTCCAGGTATATGAAATGAAACAAACTTGGTATGAATATGTGATAGCCATCAAATCCAACATTTATATTAGTGCAGACACAAAAAGTCTCAAACCAAGTACTCAAACCATAGCTTGGTGAATTTAGTTATTTTTGCTCTCGTTCGTTTTGCTGCTACTCGCTGCAATATCAATTGAACTAAAATGAACTAAAACAACTAAAAGAACGAGAAACACTCAACTAGTTCACATAGTTCATGAGTGGGAATCGTTCAATTGAACTAGTTCGTTCATGAACTACCCAAGCCTAATGTTGTCATCGGTGATATATTCTCTGAGCACTCTATTGTGTCTATGCCCAACGGAAAAAAGCACTCTGAAAGGCCTTTTTTAGTGCTTAAATTTCAGATGAAAGCGCTCATTCTACGTATGATACAACATTGTAATTTTAACATTGTATGTCATAGGATAAAAGCACTTTAATTTAGCTTAGTTCGAGTTGCTTCAAAAGGCCTTTCTTGGAAAGCTTTGGCTCAGCAATTTGTTGCATTCTTTTTGGTTTTGATTCCTCAAAAAGAGAGCTGCAGAGAGGGAGAGAGAGAGTGAAAGAGCATTTTTAATTTTAAGCTAAAATAAGGGTTGGAGTTTACAAGTCATTAATATTGCTACAAAAGACCTTTTGTGAAAACGTTTTGGTCAACAGATGGTTTTTCTTTCATATACCCTAACGACAAATTAAGAAGGCCAAAAATACATCTAATTATTTTTATTGTATGCCAGTATTCGATAGTTTTTACCATTTGACCGTAGTTTAAGATTTTAACAACTTCGGCGTGTTTTCTGTATGTGAAGCGCCCATGAGATCTGAATATTTAATTATATCTCGTTAGTAACAGAAACATTTTTTCAAAGGTCAACATCTTCATTAACGTAGTATTAAGCAAATTGTTTCCGTTTCATATGCTTCGCAAAATATTTATACGATATTGTTCTGATAATATGAACTCTCATTAGTCATTATGACTAAGTACATTTTTCCTGTTATGTGAAAATCAATATTTTCTGGCATTTTTTCAATTTATGATCAAGCACACAGCGGAAAAACTTGGTAAAAATACTGAAAATTAGAGTTTCGAAAAAATATGTCTATAAAAATATAAATATATAAAATAGTTTATTTCAGCCCTTGAAAGGACTTTGATCGAACTTCTTATTATCAAATTGTGTTGTGCTTGTTATTAAATGTTTAAACACAATTTATCGAGAACTGGACCTACTAGTTTTACGCCAACTCTGAACGGCTAATGTGTATGTTCTCAAGAAGCTTTACATGGCATTTTTTACTCTCTGAGGATTACCATTGTCTGAAGAGAGGTGACAGCCGAATAGAAAAATTAATTCAATTGAAAAAACTTTCTGTGTCAGATGGAATTGAACCAAGGTTCTCTGGCGTATGGGTCATGCACGCTACCCACTGCGCCACTGTCTGAATGTCAAAAATATGTCTGACGTGTTAAAACGTGACGTAAACGTCACGAATTAAAACTAAAATCTTCTGAGTATGCTGCTGTCATAAGGAAGAGTGCGGCATCTACATATTTCAATATTCTGAGATAAAGGACTTAAAGTAATTTATCCAAAATTCACTGACTAGGGTTTGATGGTTATAAATATTTGGTTCTTCAGGATAGTTAAATCCCAAATGACCATTATATTTTATATTATACTTTAAATTCTAAACACTTAAATCCAATATAAACGACAAAACAAATTCAATTTGCTAAAATCACTTTTCCTCACGGCAATACAATAACAACAGCAACAGAAAAAGCATTTTAACATATTTTCCGATAGTGGTTGAATGACGTTGATCCGAATACCCAAGGTTCAATGGCCAGAAGAGATGGAAGCTAAAATAAGAAAAAATTAAAACGTATCCAATATTTTTTCCATAGCATTTCCGCCTTTTTTGTTGTTTGTAATAATTCAGTGCGGAAAAATGGAAAACACACCGCGTTGTACACATAGAAATGACAACGTGTTCTAGTCTGCCTCGCTTTGTTTCGGACACCCGCACAAATCATACACATCTTGAATATTTTTTTTTTGCTTTTCATTTCTTTGTTGATCTGTTTTTTTTTTTTTTATTTATTTGGATGGAAAACTTTGTGCACCCCAATAACTGCGACGTTCATTCGAACACTTTGTGCACTTCACTCACTTACTCACTCACTCACTCTGGCAGACACATTTGTGCTCAAAGTGGGCGCCCAGTGGGTGATGATCATGACGTGACGCAGTGTGTGGAGTGCGATGCTTTATTAATGCTCTGCCTCTGATCTTGCAGAGCTTAAGGAAGTAGCGCTATCGAAGAATACCAAGGCATGGTAATAAATAAAATATTTTTACCAGCTTCAATGTTGGGGGAGGCGTTTTGTTTTATTGTCAATAGAGGAATCCTACAAGTAGGCCTAAATGTTGGAAAATGTATTAAACTCTGAAAGAAAGCCAAAACGTTACGTTCCTTAAAAAAAGAATTTATATTAAAAACTAACACCTTGTTTGAACTCATCTGGCTTAGCTCGCTTTTTAGTTCATCCACATCCGCTGTGTTTCCGTTGCTGCTCTTCTTCTCTGGCGCATTAAAAACCGAAGTTATTCCTATAAATGGTTTTTTTTCAACTTCACAGAAAATTTATATATAAAAATATCACATATTTTCTTGGAAGTTGTAGAGTTGCCTTTGTTTATGGCAGCCAATTTGTAAATATTTAGAACAACTTCAAGTGCAGAGTGTCAGTGATGGGCGTTTTTTTCTTTTTTTGTTTTTGTTTAATTTGCCCATTAATTTGTAAAGGTGGATTCATTTGACTCAGGCAGTTCATTGAAACCTGACAATAAATCCATTTTGTTGTAAATAACTTTTATTACAGGATACATTTTCATTTTATAAACAGGAATTTTTGTTTGGAACAGAAGCCAAACTGTTGATTAACACTGGCTTTCTCACTCCAGCCTCGGTAAAGTCTTATTAATAACTTTTCTTAAAGCGGCCGTTGAAGGCTTAATTAGTTACCCACTGTGTAAGGATTTACACAACTTGCTTAGAATTTTATTCATAAACATTTTTTCTACATTTAGCGTTGGATTGTCTATTACCCCCCAACTCCGCCTGTTCTCACTAGCAACCTGTCCAAAGCCAGGATAAAGTACGGGCGAACTAGTCGCAGGCAACGGGTTCGCCCTATCCTGTGTAAATGTAGAGGGACTACCCATATCCTGGAGTTGGTCGCCCAATCTGGGGAGTAGGTGGACCATTTGGCTCGATCAACGGTAGCATATGCCTACGAAGGAATAGCAATGATCCTAAAAATTTGTTAGCACGGGTATAGTCTTTACGCTCGACAGACGTACTATCACAATTCTACTGGCACATTGGCATTTTTTTTTTTTTTTTTTAAGCTTTGAACCAAGGATTTCAGGTGGAATACCTTTTCAGTCAAGTCTGCCTTGGTTCGAAATGGGGTGATAATCAGAGGCAAGTGTTATGCCTTTACCTCAGTCAATTCAAGTTATAAGGCAATCTCATCCACAAACTTCTCTACCATCAACAACAACTTCATGTCGTAAATATTGATGAATTTTTAATTTCAGTTGAATAGAAATGAGGAAAGAAAATTGAGTAAGGCTTAAAGCGAAGGACCATGGCCTGGCCGGGAATCGAACCCGGGACCTCTGGGGTGGCAGTCAAGCACGCTACCAACTCGACTACCGAGGCCGCCATAAATTTGTGTACAAGAGGTGTCAGAGTTGGGTACTCCGAGGTGAAAAGTATATCTTAGTAGCTTCGGAGCGCCAGTTTGCAAAGGTGCAAAATAGTGGTGACCATGTGTCAAAATTTATGTTCTTTACTCTGTAGCACGTACAATAGTGGTTGCTTTTGCCATCATAGTCATAAACGATGGGTGCAGATGTGTCGGTATGCCCCCGGTAATCCCGGGGCTGGCCTTTCGGGAATATCGTGCTGCCTGTGGTAGTTCAATGTCACGAACAGGTCTGTGAGATCGGCATGGAGTTGCGCTTAATCAATCGGGTGGCAATGCCCTCAAATTATCTGAGATATTAGTTGGGTCTCGATTTCCACCAATAAATGTGGATGGTGACCCAACTAATCATCCATAATTGGTACTGTTGCGTTCCAACATTGGTTTCTATTCATACATTATATATATTCATTTAAATATGCACTTAAGTATGGTGTGTAACTGGTGTTGAAACAACTATGACGGGACGTTGGTCGCATCTAGAGTTATGGAAGTGACGCCCATGGCAGGTCGGATGATTTATCAGAAAGATTTATCTGCTGGGCATCAATTCCATGAACCTCGACTCCATTGCCATGGGGAAACGTGAAAAAGGCTATACGGCAGGTGTCCACGTTTCAATTATAAGGAATTTCTATCTGTGTATAGGGGGGGTCTGTCTATAAAATATTTTATACTTACATATTTTTTATTGTAAGGAAAAAAGAAGAAAAATTTAAGAAAAATAAATAAAAGATGAATTAAATAAAAAAAAAGGTATGTATTCTAAGTTGCACATCTATCACATTGAGTAATATCTATTGAATGTGCCATCATTCATACCATTATGTATGGAATAGCACATTACAACGACCATATTACCCTCGAGCTCGCCCAAAGTGGTTGGCTTTTTAGCGTAGACTAAGGACTTAACGTAGCCCCAGAGAAAATAATGAAGGGGTGTCAAGTCGCATGGTTGCGACGGCCAATTGATAAACGCTTGCCGTGAGATGACCCAGTCGCCAAATTTTTCCTTCACCACTTCAAGCGTCGCCATGCTTGTATGACATGTAAAGCAGTTTCCTTGGAACTACAGCTCGGATATCGATATTGTCGATATTGTTTCCTCATTTCCAAAGAAATATGGGCCAATTATGCCGCCATGTAAAGATTTCCAGCGGCATAATTGGCCCATGTGAAGATTTCTAGGCAACATTTCCAGCACTCAATTAGCGAACTCACGGCGTTGTTTATGGTGTTTCGGCTTCGATTCTTGCATCAGCACATCCTTGTACGGATTTAGGCCGGTGGTGCTCACACTACTACAATTTTCGATTTTTGTGCTTGCGTTTGTAGCTCTCTCACTCTCTGCACTGACAAAAATTGTTGTGCAGGTATTAAGCAAGAATTGTGTTATAATTATCGTTGTCATCATCATTATTTTCATCAGTGTCATTATCATTATCACTATCATTATCATTGTCACTATCATTATCATTGGTTATTAATATTATCCTGCAAATAACGCATTTTCATATGCCTCAAACATTTCGTGCAGTGCAAAACACGCGGCCAAAAGGCGTAAACCAGTGTTGCCAGAGAGACGAACTGACATTTACCACTGCTTGGAAAAAATTTACCAATTTCGGGGAAAATTTACCATTTCCCAAAATAAAAAATTAAAAAATTAAAAAATAACCGCTATAATTTTTTTTGTTAGTATACATATATTTATAAAGAAACAACAAAAACATAAAAAAATAACATTTATAACATTCACACACCGAAAAGCAACGCTGATCCGACAACCACTCCTATTCTAGACGTGTTCTCAGCTGATTTTTCCGAGAGAGGATCGCCAACCGACAGCCACTGGTTCTGTTCACGCTCTTTAACTACTTGTGAGTACATTCAGAGAGATAATAGTGCTGCCAATAACCCCAAAAATTAACAAGTCAAAAAAATTATTGTTTTTGCAAAATTTACCACTTTTGGTCAAAAATTACCCTTTGTACATCTGCCCAAAAATTACCTCAATTAGGAAAATTTACCTCAATCTGGCAACTGATTGAGAGAACTTCGTGCATTCGATCGTGTACGTGTTTCGATTCTCTAATAAAGCTTTCGAGTCTCACCACGCGTGGTACTACGTGAACATCACTGATTTAGGCACAAATCCAACCGCAAAATAAGTCTTGTTGATTCTCTTGCAATGCCCAATTCAGCTGATCATTGCTGCGTCAGCATTTCTGGGACTTCTTTGTTGATAAAGTTGTCACGTTGTGTTGTGTTGTGTTCTGTTGTGATGTCCTATGATGTTTCGTCCACTTCCACTAAGAAGATTGCAACACAAATCTTTGACGTTTACCTTGATTTTTTTATCTTTCTCCAGAAGGTGTCATCATACCAGTGTAGATCAGTACTTCGACTGTATGAGAAAAAATAGTGTCACACCCCTATCAAACCTTTATTCCATTTCAGTACCACCACGATATGGATAAAGTTCTTAATCAACCGCTACGTTGGCTCCTTCTATATATTTCTCCAATTCAATATGAGAAAAATTTCTGATACGGCTCGTGTTTCGTCAAGATTAGAAAATATTTTGTCATTTCACATTAACAGAATAACAGAACGGGCAAAATTGATCCAAATATATATTTATATTGATGACTCTTTTCATTTTTATTGATAACACAGTGTAGAAAAATGTCAACTTTTGGTTTTGTGATTGAAAAAGCCAACTCTCTAGGATAATTAAGGGACGGTGATTACGAATATGAAGGCCAGTTCTCTTCATCATACCTATAGGGTGGTTTTTTTTAAAGGTGTAGAAATTTGAATTGAAATAAAATACTTAGATTACATCATTTCAAATTGAAAATTGGTTTTATTTGATATATAGTATATAATTGTAAGGCATTAGTATTTAAATATGATTCGGGTACATAAGCGCTGCGGCTGGCTCGGATGTGGCGCATTCTAGAGGTCCAATTTTCGACGTAAAAATTTAGGCGAATCGACTAATTTGGATCCTTCTCAATAATGCGCTTTTCGGCAGCAACTGTTTCTTCGATGTGCCCTGTTCGACATCTTTTTGTAACCGTATTATCATTAAGAGTATGCGTGGTACAAAAACTATTCGTGGTTTATCTAATTAGTCGCTCAGATGGGCGATTATGCCGCGGTAATGGACAGAGGCGCGATATTATTCCTGAATTGAATTACGATATTTGAAATAAATTTGAATAAACTGAGCACAAAAATTATATCAGTGTTACCAGATTTGACCATGGATCCTTATAAATAATCCTTATTTATAATCTAGAACTCATAAATAGTCAAATTTATTCATAATAAATACATAATTTTTAAAACATTTTGATTTCGTTTGAAAGCTGAGTTTAATAGCTAACAAGAATTTTAAACGAAATTAGAATAAGGGTTTTTTTTTAATCAGAAATAATGTTTAAAAAAAATCTTTAGTTATGTGGACCATTGTTCGCTGTGCAATGTTTGTTGTACCACGTTTCAGACATTCTAAAAACACTTTGAATGCTACATCAGAACCCGGCGGCGCCGGGTAGATTAAATCTGTTAATATTATTTGAATAAGTAAAAATTAATCTGTGATTTATATTCCTCTTGTAGATATTATCGCAAAGTGCTAACGAAAATAGCAGCCGACATGGAAATGACATTTGCAAAGTTCAACCAACACTCTTGTCTCATTTCTGGGTACTTGTGACAAAGATGGAAGAAATGTATGCAATCAGACAGAAGGACGGACAGATCGACATTGATTGCAGAATTTATGGCGATGGAGGTGCGTACAATTGTACATACGAACAAGTATTACCCGAAGGTATTTCATCTCATTCCGGTGACATGTGCTGAAGACATTAAAGCAGTAACACCATGCCACCACGTCAGCCTCGCCTGTGCTGGAAGATCACTTTTGATCTCGATGATTGCCATATTAAAACTCGAAGGGAGGAAAGCCAACTGAGCACGCGCTGTGTGTGCACTTTTCTGCAACTGTTTATGCTGCTGCTGCTGTATCTTTGAAGTAAGCCAAAAAGAATGTTGCATCCAGTAGCAGCATCTGGCTGCGCCAACCAATCTTAAAGTCAAGCCAAAAATAAATCGCAGCGAAGTGGTGGCCAAAGTGCAGATGCATGCATGCATTGGAACGCACTGTGGTAGCGAATCGCTAGGGTTGCTTAGGCTGTTTGTTCTACTCTGCTGTGGTTGCAGTTGTTATATTCGTTGTTGTTCTTGTTATTTTTGCTGTTGCTGTTGTTGAGCGCGTTGTTGGAAATCTATTTTCATCCTGGAGCGATTCCTGCAATGAATTGCGTTTCTTACTTTCTACGCTGCACTTGCTATGAACGCGTTATTGGATTGGATATGAACTACAACAAAACAGCAAGAACAACAACATGCTAGACACACTTGATGCTGCGCATTTACCGAGAATGTTTGCGTTGAAAATTCATTTGATTTTTGAAATACATGCTTTTCAAGAACAACAACTTTGCGTAGGTATTAAATAAAAATAATTTTAATTTTTTTTTTTTTTTTTCTAAACATGCACTGCGTAGATGAATTTTCCTGCATTATTACGTTGAAAAGTCATAAGTTTGTCTAAATTTAGTATTGTGCACACTAAACGCCATAACGGCTTAAGTTTAGCCTTTTTGTCTCATCTGTTAACTTTTGGTATTGCCTTTAAGCAGTTAGTCCTAGAACTTGGATCTAAAAAAGTCAGAAATTGTATGGTATTTAATTAAGAGCTGCAGGAAACATAATCTATATATTCATAAGACTTCACTATAACTAGTACCCTCTGTTCCGGGTTGTTCTATGCAACTTTGATATCAAATAAAAATTTTCTGTATGGAGCGAAACCAACCAACAAGCATTGCATATTTTGAAAATTTTGCAATAATGTAGAAGCATGCTAAAGTATGAAGATAAATATCGAAACATAGAGCGACAATAAAGTAAAAGGGACGAGGATATCTTGCATCAGCATCGATAAATTTGCAGCGACCGTTCTTGCTTTTCTAAAGGGCAACCCAAATCAAACTAAAAAAATATAAATTTATAAAATTCTATAAAATAAATAAAAAAAAATTTCATTAAACGACTTTCTTAGAATTTTTTTTTTGACAGTGGTGAATTTTTGAAAATGTAAAGTTGTTTCAAAAAAAAAAAAAAACAATAAATTCGTTCACATTGTTTAGGCTCGAACTCACAACCTGGCGTTCATAAATCGGTCGCTTTATGCACTGAACAAATTGACGACTACACGACAAAGCTTACTCTTTTTTTCATTTAAAAAGTAATTTTTTCAATTTCCTGTGTCTCTGTCACTTGCTTTGACTATTATGGGAAAGTCGTTGAGGACAGTTGTAATATTTATAAATTCCCCAGTATTCACACACGGCCAATTATATTTGATATAAGTCGAGCCCGCTCTTTTGATAGCGTGAACGTTTTTATTAAAGTGAGGAGTAGGCAACGCATTTAACCCATTACGGAAGGTAATATAACATCAAATATAGTTAACACAGAAATATGTCAAAAAGTGTAAAAGTAACACTAGATATTTTTTCACATTTTGGCGTTTTAACGCCATACGAGTTTACTAGTATCTTTAAATTTTCATTCGAATAAAGAGCGCGCCAAGTAGCAACATGCCTTAAGTAGGGGTAATTTTCTACATTGTTAAAGAATTATTGAATTTTTCATCGTATTCACAGCTTTGTCGGATTCTTAATTGTCGTAATTGCAAGCAGGATGCTATTTTAAGAGAAACTAGAATTCTTGGCCTCGTATTCAAGCTCGTTATTAATTGCAGGATGGATCGAAACAAATAAACTCTGCGAAATTAAATTAAAGGTAGTAACATTTATGCTAAAATCTTCTGTTTGAAAGTAACCGGTTTTTTGTTTTAGCTGTTTTCCTTTGGGATTTTATTCGCATTTTTGTTTTAGTTCGCAGAATATTAGTTTTTCGCACAAAATTTACGTATTTTCAGTTTTAGTGCGTGCTGTAGAGCGAAATTCAATTAAAGGCAGTCTTTTTAAAGCTATCAAGGAAGTAAGTTAGCGAACAAATAAATATTAATTGACTTTATTTTTACTAAATTTATTGTTTATATTTAAAAAGTTGTGCGAAATTTGTTAACACCCGTTCATCATGGGAAAGGGAAAAATTCTTTTGGTAGAAGAAACTGCCAAAATTCACTCCTACAAAAGCATTGGAATGTCGAATAGGGAAATTGCTATAAAAGTGGAACGATCAGCCACAGCAGTCAACAATGTAATCAAATTAAAAGTTGCATATAATAAAAAACGCAAAAATAAAAATAATCAAAAAATTTCACCACGTCAAAAAGGGGCTATTGTTCGAGCTAGTCTCAAAGAAAATGTAACTGCAGCAAAAATTATATCGGATTTACAGTTAAAATTTTCTAAACGTCGAGTACAACAAATTTTAGCTAGCAGTGGTCGTCTTATTTGGAAAAAAATTAAGTCAAAACCAGCGTTGAAAGATTTGCATAAAAAGGCTAGGTTGGACTTTGCCAGGAAGCATATGTCATGGACCAACGAGTGGAAAAAAGTGATATTTTCTGATGAGAAAAATTTAACCTAGATGGTTTGGTTTTAACTACTACTGGCACGATTTGAAGAAAATTGTGCACTTTTCCACCAGACGTAACTTTGGAGGCGGTTCTTTAATGGTTTGGGCCGCTTTTAACTATGAGAATAGAACTCTCATTTGCAAAATTTCCACACGTATGAACTCCGAGAGTTGTAAAAAATTGTTAGAAGATGTTTTGGTAAATTTTCTGGAGCAGCAGACGGACCAAAATGCAATTTTCCAGCAAGACAATGCTGCTATACATGTGTCAAAGTCCACTCGTCAGTGGTTTGTAGAAAAGGAAATCACACTTTTAGAGTGGCCAGCTCGCTCCCCAGATCTCAATCCAATTGAGAACATGTGGGGAAACTTGGCTCGACGTGTTTATACCGATGGACGAAAATTTGAGTCGGTGGAACAGCTTCGTAAAGCAGTAACTGAAGTCTCAAATCCCGATCTCAGAATTTCAAAAAGTGGTCGACTCGATGCCAAACCGAATTTCCGAAGTTATTTTAAGTTCAGGGAGCTGGACTCATTATTAATTTAAGTAAAATTGTTATTTTTCTTTATAATTTATATGCTTTTGGTTTTTTTCTTATACTGCTTTTAATTGAATTTTGCGTTCCAAACTGATGTTTTTTTGTTGAAACATTATTGTATAACATTTTAATCGATAGAAAGAAATATGAAATATTGTTTTAATTTTTCTGTTTTTGAATTAAATAAAATTTATTGAACTAAATATAAATAAAAAAGTATTTTAATTTTCAAATTTTTAAGAAAATTTATTAAGAAATTTTAAGTGCGTTTAATTGAATTTCGTTGAGTGTACAATCAGGTCCTTTCATCGAAACTGGGTGTAGATATCTGGCTTGAACGGAATAAATCTAAAGCTCTTGGAACGACCCCTGAAGCACATCCGACTCTATTTCATCCTGATGTTCAGAAAGAAATTCTTCCAATATATAAAGAGATGACTTAATTACATAAAGAGATTATTTACTCGAACGATGTTTAGGCGACCTCACACAAAATGCAAATGAAAGTTTCAACTCGACTGTTTGGCGATTGGCTGAGGTCTAACTGAGGTTTTTTAGAAATGTTAGGTTCATTTCGAAGGAAGACATATTCTACAACTAAATGTAAAACCTTATTGATTCCAGATGAAAACTGTGACCTCCAGAATGTACACATACAGACAAATCTTGTGGTGACCTACGATGCGCGGAAGTTGGTTTCTTCCGTATTTTTGGAGGAAATAATTAAAAAATTTCATACTTAATAATTACTTAAATATATCGACTCATAACCGCCAAAATATCTTAAGCGCCAAAAAGAAAATTTTACAGGAGAAGGTTTTTTTTAATTATCTTTGCTATTAATTTTATCTTTTATCTCTTATCTCTTTGCTATTAATTTTATTTTAATAATTTTATCTCTTATATTGATTAATTTCTCTTAGAGAATTTCATCTTAAGCGACACTTTGCTGTCATGAAAAATGTAAACAAACATGTAGTGTGTACTTAAGCTAAAATTGCTTTTGGTTTAAATTCATAATCTAATTTCGTACACCTATGAAATTTTGACAGACGATGTAAGCCATCGCAAATTATCGATTTTCATCAAAAAACATAAATCGGATATTATGTCGCTTAAGATATTTTGGCGGTTATGAGTCGATATGTATAATATGTTCTCATAGCTTCAATAAGTTATATACATTCCTTATTTGTAAAGAAAATTCACAAAAATCGCTAAAACAAGTAGTAGGTACTAAGCCCACTCTCTTCTTAAGGAGAAGCATTTTAAGGCTGTGTTGTTCGGAAACTTTTCACTCGTGGCAGAAAAGTAGTTACTGAGTTGAATACAATTTCTGTCTGTTAAAATAAAGGACGATGAAATTTTAACACCTAGAAATTTTGAAGTTATAGATTTCGGTAGTGTACTAGCGAAAGAATTTAATTTCTTTCTGCGTTGCATTGAGTTTTTACTCGGTGAGTATATAAGCTACGATAAATGTTTTAAAAGAAAAATTAAGGATTTATACTTGGTCTTACGACAAAAATAAAAAAAAAAAACAATTCCGAGGACACCAGATCGTGAATATAGCAACATATGTAACAGAAATGTAATATCGGTGCATAGAATTTTTACTCATTCGGGAGACGTGCTGCGGTAAATTTTGTTTTACCACAGCATAGATGTGTTATTAAGCATCACAACTAAATTACAAAAAAAATTCTTTTCATCATGATTTCAAGGTGGCAACCACATAATGCAGTAAAAGTGGTACAACCATGAACAAACGTTGTATGGAATTTTAACTCTGTGACTATTGACGTAACGGTAAATTTAAATCAACGAAAATAATGCTGAGAACTTAAAGCACATGATTAAAATAACGAAAAAAAAATTTACGTTGTCATGAGGCCCCTCAGGGAAATGCCTAATGTGACGCATATGCATCACTTTTGCTGGATTAATTGCATGCAGCTAAGGCAAAGTTAATGAACCAAGGAAAAGCACAACCAATGAAGAAGCAAATAAAAAAAAAACAAAAGCAAAAGCAACAACACCAACACCAACACTAAAACCAACACCAACACCAATACCAACACCAACACCCACACCAATACCAACAACAGCAACAACACCAACATCAACATCAACATCAACATCAACATCAACATCAACATCAACATCAACATCAACATCAACATCAACATCAACATCAACATCAACATCAACATCAACATCAACATCAACATCAACATCAACATCAACATCAACATCAACATCAACATCAACATCAACATCAACATCAACATCAACATCAACATCAACATCAACATCAACATCAACATCAATATCAACATCAACATCAACATCAACATCAACATCAACATCAACATCAACATCAACACCAAGACCAACACCAACATCAACATCAACGTAAACATCAATATCAACATCAACATCAACATCAACATCAACATCAACATCAACATCAACATCAACATCAACATCAACATCAACATCAACATCAACATCAACATCAACATCAACATCAACATCAACATCAACATCAACATCAACATCAACATCAACATCAACATCAACATCAACATCAACATCAACATCAACATCAACATCAACATCAACATCAACATCAACATCAACATCAACATCAACATCAACATCAACATCAACATCAACATCAACATCAACATCAACATCAACATCAACATCAACATCAACATCAACATCAACATCAACATCAACATCAACATCAACATCAACATCAACATCAACATCAACATCAACATCAACATCAACATCAACATCAACATCAACATCAACATCAACATCAACATCAACATCAACATCAACGTCAACTTCAACATCAACATTAACATTAACATCAACATCAACAACAACAACAACAAGAAACACCGTCACGGCAAAACCTACGGGTGTGTCCACGACACAGCCAACTCTTTTTTTCTATTTTGCATGTGTCAAAAATTCTCTTGCGGATTGTCAAAATTTATACTAGCCCCTGGGGCTACATCCATTTTTGACAATCACCTCACAAGTATTCTCATTCAGACTGTCAAAATTTCATCAACCGATTGAAAAGTTTCCAAATAGCTCCCAGCCTAAGTTTTAAATAGACAAGGAAATAATAAAACTCTCACTCCGAAATTAAAAAAAAAAACCAAAATGATGATACATATGATTATAAGCATATAAAACTGGCCACTAACCTGTATCTTTTATTTTAAAATATTCTAGTACAAGAGAAATGACATAACTAAAAATGTGATTTTTTTCCGATAATTCCGCTAGTGCTGCATAATTTCATAATATTCAGCAAATATTTAATAATCTTTACCTCTAATGGCTGAGCTGAACATTGATTTATTTTTAAATATTCTAATGTTTTTAATGTATTTATATTTGGTGTTTTTTATGTTTGTTGTTCTTAATTTTCTTTTAACACCTGACAAGTTGACGTAAAGTTCATTATGCTCGGCGGCAACAACACCTGTGATGAAATTGTTATATATTTAAAAAACAAAAACAATCTTAAAAAAAAAAAAAATAATTCGAAAATATGTCAACATTAACAAAGAGTTAGGGTAAACTTTTGCGCATGCTGAGCGAACATGGTGAATGGCACGATGAATGGGTCAGTATTGAACAATATCCGAAAGTGCTACATTTTTTGAAAGAGAAATACCAGCGATGTGGAGGAATGTAAAAGCAAAGATCATATAATATTATATGATCTTTGGTAAAA
Organism: Pherbina coryleti; assembly: GCA_943735915.1. Lineage (NCBI taxonomy): Eukaryota > Metazoa > Arthropoda > Insecta > Diptera > Sciomyzidae > Pherbina > Pherbina coryleti. The sequence goes on from OX030952.1 coordinate 110,093,944, forward strand.
GCTTTGTAGATGTAGGTGTAGCCTTAAGAAGAACACATATAAGCATTATTTTACCCCAAAAAATTTGAAGATACGCTCAACTTAAAAACTATTATTTGGCAAATATTTGACTAAATCTCTAAACCATCAAAAGAATGTGAGTATATATTGGAAATTATGTTGTTATTAGAATGACCCATTATTATTAAGAGGCTTTGAAAGCTCGTTTGGGATGTTCTTGCCTTACCTTGCTTTGATACTGTCCCATATGGAATGCTGTGCCATTTCAAAGCGTACCCGCACTGCTATTGAACTCTTCTGACCAACAAAATTTTTCATCTCTCAAATAGAAAATTAATGATATATTTCTTAAGTGCAACGCAACAGAGACCGGCAAAAGATGGGGCGGTATGGGGCGTGTTAGTGAGTTTTTTGACACTGTCAGAGCTTGGTGAGGGAGAATTTTCCTCATTCACATATAAATTAATTTGAGTTGGTCTATTTTTGTTATTTTTTTATGTTTTTTCTTTTTCATTTACAAATGCTGTTGATCTCTTGGATTCTGCGCAGTGGTCCTCATCATGAACATCACCTTCGTGGCAGTCAACTCTGTTAGGATCACCTTAAAAATCAACTCTTAGCGGTGGCAATGCACGGTAGTTAGACCGAGATACCGTTTGTTGGCTCTTTTCTCGAATCTCGATTTGTTCAACGCACGGTTTTGTCTTGTTATTGTTTTTATTTTGAACGCTACACACTTGTTCATCGGCCGCAACTGAGCAAAAGAATTTTCCACCGATCTTTAGCGAACTCAAATAAAAATAGCGTTTCTCAACAGCCGCAGACAAGGGAGACCACTTTGAACACACGGCTGCATCTGCCGCATACTGCTGCTGGTACTGATGCTGTGGATAGTGTTGGTGTTGGTGTTGGTGGTGGTAGGATATATTTTAAGAGTAGCTATCGGCATTTCTTGGTCTCTGCAGCTCGACGAATTTTCGTCTTTTCGTCATCGTAAAAACGTGTGAGTAATTTTTGAAAACATTTCAGTCCTTTTCGAGATTTTGTAGTGTTTAAACGTGTGTCTTCCCATCTAAAACGAAAATATATTCAAACTGTTTCATACTGAGTGGAAGAATACTTCGAAAAACCAAAAAAGAATATTTAAAAGAAAATCAAAATTTTTGCACGCGGTCTTTCGAAATCGATTTTCGAAATTTATGATTATTATTGTTTAGTACAATTTGGCAAAGTTCTTAAAGAAACAAGCGTTGATGATCTTATTGAAATTCTGCGAGTTTTTTTTCTACTCGGAATAAAAATAAATATTGCAAAATATATGCAATATTGGGAAAAACTTCGAAGGAAAATTTCACCGATACAAACGTTTATTGAACTGATCGACTAAAGTATCTGGCATTGATTATTTGTGCAATATTTTCGAGTGATATTTTTTTTTGTTGCCTCTTTACCACGTCCAACCATCCGTGAGCTTGGAACTGACAGCCGTTTGGTCAATCGATCGGTTGGTCGATCGGTCGGTAGGGTTCGATCGGCTTATTCGCTGCCGCGCCTGAATCATCGATCTATTATTAACGACATTTGTTCGCCTTTTTGATTTGCAGATTGGTGGAAACAACAAAGTACTGCTTCGTTTGGTGAGTTCGTAGTTTTATGTTTTGTTTTTGTCTTATTGTTTTTTTTTTATTGTTTATTGTTAAAACTCTTTGTTTTTATTTATGTTTATATTTTGCGAAACAGAAAATACAAATATGTATTTTCCAAAAATTGTTGAAATATTTGAAAAACCATTAATTGAATGTATTTTTAATAGTAGATAATTGTGTAATTTTGATTAAATATCCCAGGTGTTTTTAATATTTTTATGTTCAATTTTTTTTTTTTTTTTGTTTGGATAAGAATTTTTTTGATAAATTTGAACCAGAATAACAAGTGTTAAATAAATATTAAGTCATTTGGCTAAGAAAAATTTTATAGGATGGTTGCTACATATATTTCGGGAATAAATATAAAGATCGAATTTTTTCTTTATGTTTTTTTTTTCGAAATATTCCCATTCCGTTTAAGACATCTCCAAAACAAAGTGCTTGAACGCATCAATGACTACTTCGGGCGTTGAAAATCGTTGTTCACCCAGTTTTTCCTTGATGTGGCCGAACAAAAAGAAGTCATTGGGTGTCAAATTAGGACTGTAAGTCTGGGTCATCTGTCATCATTCATTCGATGTTTTTAGTGCTCAAAAACTTCATTGTTTGAGCTGATGTGAGGGAGCTCGCATTATCCTGATGAAAAATTATTCTTCGGCGCTTGTTTGTTTTGCTTATTTTAAGGAATATTTCTCTTTTTTCTACGTATCTCAAGTGATACTATTTGTATTTGTAGTGAAAATTTTTGTAATGTTTTTTGATGAAAAAGAATGAAGTCTTTACAAAAATTTAAAATTTTTTATAAAAATTTAATAAAAAAAAAAACAACATGGAGCGTTCAACAAGGAACATATGGGCATCTCCCAAAAAAGGTCCACCACTAGTGAAAATGGTGGTCCACCACCACCCCATATATGGGCTCTCAGGCCCATCAGCTTTCCTTTAACGCCCACAAACTTTCCTTTAACGATCAATAATCAATTCAACGTTACATTAATTTTATATGGTAAGGCCTAGCAGAGCCTGGTAGATCCTAAAAGAGTCTGACCAATAAAAGATACAGTAGTTTCGACTATGTCGTAACACAAGACATAGAATTAGTCAATTCGCTTTTGATAACATCTTTAATAAAAACTATTTAGCAAAATATTTATTCCATACACCTGAGCATATGACCTTTAAAAGAGTGCCGGAGAGGGTAAATACGTATGACCGACCCCCATTACTTTTGCAAAAGGAACATTTTTGCCTTTGACACCTATTCCCTCCGACCACTCCTTAGGGGGGCTCCCTTACAAATATTATGGTTTTTGTATATTTATTCCATACACCTGAGCATATGACCTTTAAAAGAGTGCCGGAAAGGGTTACTTTTGCAAAAGGAAGGGGGGCTCCTTGGGGGGCCCCCATACAAATTTTATTGTGTTTGTGCCGGAAAGGGTTAATATGTATCACCGACCCCCATTACTTTTGCAAAAAGAACATTTTTGCCTTTAACACCTATTTCCTCCGACCACTCCTTAGGGGTCTCCCATACAAATTTTATGGTTTTTGTTTATTTATTCCATACACCTGAGCATATGACCTTTAAGAGAGTGCCGGAGAGGGTTAATATGTATGATCGACCCCCATTACTTTTGCAAAAGGAACATTTTTGCCTTTGACACCTATTCCCTCCGACCACTCCTTAGGGGGTCCCATACAAATTTTATGGTTTTGTCGATAAAACCGGAAACTGTCGATAAATAGGTAGCAAGTTTAAGCAAACAAAAACATCAATGTTGGCTTTAAATTTCATGTAATTGTGTAAAGTTTATATAAGTTAGAGAGTTCTTACATGAATTTTTGTCGCATTGAGGATCAAGCAGACCAACAAGTGCTAACATCAACATCAGTACTTTAAGTAAGATCAGTACTTCATCAGATCAGTACTTCATCAGTACTTTAGTAAGATCAGTACTTTAGGCCCACCAAAGGCTCAAAAAGTTATATAAATACCGACACCTGATCCCTATCAATCATCCTACTTACCTCCGAGAATGACGTATTCTACGTCAAAAACAAAATTTCATTAACTCTATGTCAAAACTACCAGCTTCCTTAGTACACGAAAAAAAATGTTGGTTAGAATTGAACACAATGTGTTCAAAAAATGTGTTGCCTTTTTTGTTTTTCAAAAGTTTTAAACACACTTGCTCTTACTTTGACGAAATTTGTTGCAAGCTATTTTTTAAACACAAAATTTGTCAAATTAATGACAATTGTCGTCAATTTTAACACATTTTTTTTAGTGTAGTAAAAAGTTGTGATCGATCTTCGAATAATGCACATAATAAAGCTTATCCCAAAAAGTTATAATACGATTAGATTGCTCCCTAATCGTTTGTAGTTTATTTGAAATATAGTATTACAATACTTTTCAAACCAGTGATGAACAGACAAACGGACATAGCTAAATCAACTCAGGTGGTGATTCTGGACAAAAGTATGTTTACTTTTCTATACTTAGAAAGCATTATATAATAGGGGTATTCACAATGTGGTGTATTTGTGATAATTATGTTCAAAATTTACAACACTTAGAACAAGATTGTAAACATACCTTTTGTTAATTTGTTAATTACTTACAATCAGCTGATTTTGCTTACGTTTGTTATAAAACCAACCAAGATGCCGAAAAATTTTGTGTGCTCCAAAAGAACTTGAAGGATCATTTCGACTTCTTCGCTGGTCCACTTCTTTTTGGGCTTCTCTCTTTTTTTTATTATTTTCCCTGTTCAATTCATCTTATAATATTGTTAAAATAAGTCAAGGTAGAAAATATTTTCGTCAATAAATTTACTTATAGCGCGCACTAAATTCTCCGTTTTATTGTTTTTGCCAAGCAATAACCACAAATACATCATAAATACAAGGACTTACAGTGTTGCATTTGTGGTAAATATGGTATTTTTTAGTTGCTTACATTTTGTTTGTGTACTTAACCACAGAAACCATATTTACCACAAATACAGAATACAAGACTAAATACATCACATTGTGAATACCCCTAATTTTCTTTATATTGTAATTTTTATTCGATTTTGTTAAATTTAAGTTTAAAAATGTGTCAGTAGCATATTTTCAAAAAAATTTCTAAGATAAGTCATCTTAATTTTTTATGGACGAACAGTGAATGTTACTGATCATAAATATAGCTGTAATTTTTAAAACTATCTGAAATATAAAGATCAAGTTCGAAAATTAGCCAAATCGAATAAAAACTATTCCTACCTCCCATACAAATTACGTCATCATAACAAAAAAATAATTTTAAAAATCACAAAAAATTAATCTGTACTGCTATAAATTTACACAGTTTGCGAAATTCTAGTCTATACCGTTACAGTTATGATATTACTTATATTACTATATAATATATATTCGGTTTCCGTAACATATAAATAACGCTGCAAATTTCTACATTGGCTAGATCTTGGTCATATGTAATTCTTTCCTTTTTTTTATTATATTGCAAAAAGTTCTTAAATTTCATTTAATTATAAACAAAAAAAAATATTTCATAATTATAGAAATAAAAAAATTAAATAAAACTGGCCTTCACCAGTTATTGGACTCGTGGCCTCAATTGAAAGAAATTGAAAGAAAGGTTTTGGTAAGAGATGGTTAGTCTTTTTTTAAGGAAACTGAGCATTTAAAAAAAAAAAAAATTGGCAGAAGGATTGCTTGCAATATGTTAAATTTTGATGGAGTAATTTTATATCTTCAATACAAAAAATATATCGCTTGTTTTCTACAATAACGTTATAACTCAAAAAACTTGATTTTTCAGGAGAAGCATTTTAAGTTTTGAACAGACAAAGGAAATTTATTCACCATTTTCAAAATATGGACAAAACATCAAATATACAAACACTACTGTAATGTACATGGTTTAATCCATACAAAATGACAAAAAAACTCGATATTATCGATATATAATACGATCTAATCGGAAATATATTGAAGTGAATGAATCACAAATTCTACTCTCCTGCAAAAATTAAAGAAGATATCGTTACCAAAATTGTACACAGCATAGATCATGGTAACACGGATGTTGCTGTGTAATTAACTCAATTTTTATGTTTTTTTGGATTATAACTTTATTGAAGAAAACGAGCTATATGTCTTTATAAAAATATACATTTTTGTGCTATATTAGGTAGGAGTAACTGTGGGCGGATTTGAAAAATTTTTCAAAATTCATATTACAAAAAAGAATGCATATACAAAAATAATTGCATGTATTCTAATATAGCTAATTGCAACTAAAACATCAAATTTCATTTGTCTTCACCGACTCCTATATTATTCCAAACGTTGTATGATATGACACAACTGTGTAACGCCTCCTTATGGGCGCACAGTACTTTGAGCCCATACAAAAGTGAGGGAAAAAATACAAGGAGTCGTTCGATTGTTATGAAATTCTGCATGTTTAGGAATTTTTGGTTGCTGATTTCTAATATTGAATCAGATTTTACGTATATCAAGTATTTGCGCCAAAAATTAGGTTTTAATAAAAAAAAACGAAATTTTTCTATATTAAATTTAATATTAAAGTTATTAGAACTGGTAAAAAACACCAAAAAAAATTAATTTTAAACGATTAAGGCTTTAACTTTTTAATACTGAAAACCATTTGGCAATTTTTTGTTTTTTTAAAAAAGATATGCATATAGTTTCATATGCACATTTCGACAAAACTGCTACTATACATGTAAAATAATGTTTTGCAAAAAAAAAAAAAATATTCGTATTGGTATTTTTTTTTTAATCGAGTTAATATGAGTAAATAAAACTAAATAAAAAAAAATATTTTAAGGGGGCATATAGGTTACAAATTTAAAAAAAATTTTTTTTCGGGAATTTTGTTTTCATATCGTTTTCAAATTTTGCACACATATTTATTAACATTTAAAATATACAAAAAAAAATTTTTCAGAATTTTTGAAGCGGTTTTTGACGTTATTTGATTTTTTTAAAAAATGCCAATAAATTGACGTTGTGCAGGATGCAGTCTGAAACATCTGAAGAAAAAAAAAACGAATTAATCCTTGTTTAAGTGGCCACCGCTTGAACTAAGATAATTTTTATCCTCCGAAAAAAAAAACAAAATGGAGGCCATTTAAAAAAAAATCGATTTTCGGTGTTACAAAATCGGTCCATTTCATTTGGTGTTAATTTTTCCCTTATCATGTGCTAAAAATAGTATTTTAAGGTAAGAGTTAAGAAACATTTTTTTTTTAAATTCTTTAAAAATTATAAACAAACTCCGGTAGAGTGTAAGAAATATGGTAACAAAATAAAGAATAATTTTTGAGAAAACATCAATTTTAGACCATTTTTCAAAAAACGATTACTCAAAGAATCGGAAGAAGTCGGATAAAGTTTCGAAAGTAAAAAATTTTTTAAAAATTATTTGAAATTTTTTTTCATACCATACAAAAACCAAAATTTGTTCATAGTTTTTTTGAAAACTTAAAAAACAAAACACTTTAATTGATTAAGAAATGTGCTCACAACATTTTTTATCGCGCTTTACCGCAAAATAATTTTTGAAAAATATCAATTTTAGACTATTTTTCGAAACGCAATTACTCAAAGAATCGGAAAAAATCGGATAAAGTGAAAACAGTTTCTGAAAGTCTAAAAACCAAAAAAAAAATTAAAATATAAAAATGAAATTTTGTCTGCTAAAAATAGAACATTTGTTAAAATATTTTTTAAATTTTTTTATAAATTTAAGTAATTTTTTCAAAATAATTTCTTATTTTTTTTAACAAAATATAAAAACCAAAATTCGTTCGTAAATTTTTTGAAAACTAAAAAAAATAACACTCGAATTGTTTAAAAAATGTGCTCACAATTTTTTTTTTTTTTTTTAATGATGCGCAAAATAGAAATTTCCATTAATTAGAGGAAAATATGATTTATGGACCATTTTTCAAAATGCGATAACTCCAAGAACCGGTTGAAAACGGTTATCAAATTTTGGATTCTGAAAGATAAATACATGTATAACAATATGATAGAAAATGGAAGAGATGTTTTTTATGTGTTTATTTTTAATTTGCTCTCAAATATTGCAAAGTTTTGGAAAATATTTAAAAGAATTTTTATTTTTTGGTAATTTTTCAATTTATTTTCTTAAGCTAAATTGAAAACATATTAAAAGTCATTTATTTATACAATACTTTTCTTGAAATAAAATCAAAAATTAAATGAATTCGGCTAAAATTGCGCTTACAGTAATTTTTTCTTTGTAAGATGTGCAAAATCAAATATTCCACAACAATAAAAATACATAAAAATGGTTGACTTTAAAGAGGTATGTATAGTGGCTACGAAAATTGTTAAGTTCTGTTAAAACAAAAATCTTGATTTATTCCTATGGGACAAAGTACTGTGGAGCGTTTCAAACGAAAAAATAAAGTTTATACTTTTTTTTTTTTTTTTTTTTTTTTTTTTTTTTTTTTTTTTTTTAGCTTTATGCCAAGTATTTTTTATTATTTATTATTTTTTTTTTGATCCAAAAATACTCTTAATTTGCCATTCAAACAAACCGCACTTGAAATTTTGTCAAAAATTCATTTTTCTGGGTTGGTACATCCATTGTATGGTGCTCAAATATCTGTTTGAGCGCCATTTGTCGGCAGTTTGCGCGTGATAGCTGTGTAAGCAAGCCAGTATTTATTGTGTTCTGCGAATTTCGCAATGTCGAATTTAGTTATATAGAGTTTGTCTGAAATTTTTTAATTGTAACGAAATATCATGTGGAGAAATATCAGAATTGAGGAGAAACAACGCATGGTTTTTTTGACTAAAAACAACCTTCATACCGTTCCGCAAGTTCCGTATTCGCCCAATATGGCACCAACATGGCTTGAGACAATTGAGGAGATAAATGAGAAATCGCGGAAGGAACTGAAGTTTTTTTCAAATTTGAGGGAAGCATTAATATATGTGTATTGCTTGCAATGGAGATTATTTTGAAGGCAATAAAATAAATATCGATGAATATTTGAATCGTTCTCGTTTCCACCGTTTCCAAGAGCCAATAGGAGAACATACGACGCACAATGGTTAAAAAGTGGAAAAATAATATGAAAATTTATTTACTCCCATGGCCGATATTAAATTTTTCATTTTTTAAGAATTGTCTAATTAGCATGTTTCCATAAGGTCTTGGTGAAATCATTACATGATTTTTGTACAGAAATCATCAAAGTTGTTATATAATAAAGCATTCAATAAATTCTTGATAACAAGAGGTATATTTCAAATTAAATAACAAGTGAACCCCTGAAAAAACTCTGGTTTGTTTTTTTTTAATTTTAAAGAAATAATATGAAATAAGAAACTTGCATAGTTAGACTTAAAATTCATTGTATTTTTTTTTAAGCCAAATATCTTTTTATATTTCAAACTCCACAAACAGTTTAATGTAATTTTTGGCAGAGAATACCTATCTTCCGGTGTCAACCGGTGGGCGCTCGTTTAGATTAACATCATTAGAATTTATACTAAAACTTATAAAACAAATTAGCTGCCAAAATAGTTTTTATGAATGAAAAACTAAATGCGTTTTGTGTAAAAAAATCGAGTTGCTCAGTCTCAAGGCTAAGTATTTTACCAATTTTCCTTAGCATATCTTCAGGCATGGCTTGTTAGGCTGCGAACATAGTGAACGCGAGTTGCTGATCCGAGCCGATTGAAACTCAAAAACGCATTCGGGTAAAAGAGATGCATGACTTGCGTACTGTATTGCTCTAATATGTTTTTCGGCTCGGCTCAGCAACTCGCGTTCACTATGTTCGCAGCCTTAAGCTAAACACTTCGTTCAAAAGTGCGACATACTTACAGTGTGTGGCTATTGCACTGTGTATTGACGATTTGAAGTACACAGGAGAATTTTAATTTTTTTTTTTACTACCAAAAACTATAAAAAAATATTAAATCTTTCTGAAAGATTTTACGCATAAAAAGGTACAGCATAAACTACGCATATGAAGATCATCCCTAAAAATATACTCAAGTATATTTGAAAAGTTGCTATCATCGCTTATGCAATAATTATTAATTTGTTGCAGAACGGGCAGCTTTATTTTAAAAATTTTTTTTTCATTGTTTTACAGAATAATTTTTAAATAATATCCTTCAATGACATGAACATCGTATTTTAACGGTTTAGATGCTATATCACCTTAAAGTTTAAAATTTTAAAAACAAATGCACTTTAATTTAAGATTCCTGAATCATAGGTTTCATCAAGTAATTAAAAAAAGAAAGGTTTTTTTAATTTTTATGTTATATGGGAGGAAGGCGTGATTGTAGGCTGATATCAAAAAAATTTTTGTTTTTATCCTGATAAAGTCAAATTGAGCTCATGTGCCTAATTTTATTAATCTACAACGACTACTTGTATTTTTTGAAATTTTTTGTATAGGGCTCGCAGTTTTACCGACAATTTTTTCAATTGAAATTAATTTTTCAAATCGACCCTCACACTTCCTTCACACTCACACTTCCATACATAAATTTCAGTCAAAAGTAATATTTATGGGTTCATTCCTTATTCCAGAATGGCCTGTCATTATGTTTTTCCGTTATTTTTATCTCAAGTCCCAAAAATAGAAGCAAATGTGCATCAAAACATGTCTTTATTAATTGCAAATCATTGTAAAATTAACACAAAATAATTGCTTCACATACACAAACATACACACATAGATACATAAAGTATCTAGAGGTTGGTCTAAAGACGTAAGCAACAGGAACTCATACGAAATCATCGCATCAGCCGCACTTGTTAATTATTTTCAATTTATTATTGTTTTTATACGCCATTTTGACATTTCGAAAATCTTTTCGCAAATCTTTTTGAGCAAGTGTTTTGCGTATTTTAAAGATACACAAGCAAGTTATGTACATACATTACGTATGTACAAAGATATAATTGTGCACACAAAAAGTTAAACGTTAGAAAATTAAATTTATACGTAGAACACGCCAATTTGTTAGATGATTTCAAATATTTTCCTCTTATTGTAGCAACAAATGCAACAAAACGAATAAATTGCATGCAAAGGTGTTCGTTCCTAATAAATATTTCAATTCTACAATCAATGACAAATAAAATATACCGCTATTTCTTATTTATTATTCAAATTTGTTGAAATCGCCATAGATCTCTTCTTGAGAATTATTTAATTTATTAATATTTGTAAATGTCAAAAATTTATGACTATTTATATCTTGTATACACTACACCGATCAAAGGATCTTAATATTTCAATTTTTGAACGCTACAAGTTGTTCTCGAACACCTCTTTGACTAGTGTTTACAGTGTTTCCTTAAAAAGTCGTTAAATTTTTGTTTTTTTTTTTCATTATTTTACACGTTTATTTCTTGCATCCCGACGGATTGATGTCTTCAATTGCACACGCATAGCTTGTTTATTTCTATGTATCCGTCAGTTTAATTTGCTTACCTCTGTTCGGCCATGCTTCCAATAGCGCAACGTGAGGGTCTCTACTGCTATGGCATTGGATCTGATGGATTTGTTTAGTTTAACATTTTCAAGTTTGAACTAAAATATAAACTATGCATCTTTAAAACAGATGCAGATGAGGACAACAAAGCGTAGATACGCTGGACCCAAATGTGCGCACAGGCTCATTTTGTTTATTGTTTTTGTAAGGATTTTGAACTTTGGAAAAACTAACAACAAAAAACGTTATTTTACTGATGCTTTCGGATTGTAAAAGGCGATTTATCTGAATAATGCCATTTTAATGAATGTTTATAACCACCATTTACAGTGGTTGTTATTGGAGTTTTAATACATAATTATTTTTAATTCGACTTGATTAGAAAATAAAAAAGAAAACAAAGCTTTACAACTTTTAGAGCAAAACCACATTAGTTACTTTTTAATTTCCTATAGATCTATGGGATGAATGCAAATGGTGGCGAGGATTGATTTAATTTTTTATTGTGTACAAAGGAGAGTAGCAGTGAAATGCATCTAACTAGCATTTTTGCTAATATTGAGCTTCCGAGAAGCCTTACCGAAGACGCCTAACTTCTATAAGCGCACTTTGTGTCTTCTATAATGTTCGAAATGCGAACTTCTTATCGTTTAATGGACATATTTTGACATCAAGACGAGAAAAACAAATGAGTCAGGCTAATTTACAATAAACTTTGTTTAACCTTTTTACGCCTTTCATATAGGGTGAACCATAAAAAGGTGTAAGATCTGTTTTTTTGAACTCTTAAATTGGTTTATAAAAAAAGAGTTTCCTTTTAACCCTTTAAAGGAAATTACTTCTCAGTTATTTATATATATAAGTAATATAGTTTGACTATATAAAAAAGGGGTTTTGATCTTCGACGATCCATACTACTTTTTTACAAGCATCATTTTCTTTCGAAACAGTATGATTTTTCCCTTTTTATTAAAGGGTTATCCATTTAAAAGTAAGAACGTAACCTTCTTAAAAACACTAAAAATGCAGATTTCGAAAAATTTTTATTTTGTTGTCAAAATACTTTGCCGATATACGTGGAATAAAATATAATTCAAATGCCCTCCACAAGAGCTTTTGCTGAACCCAATCCTTTTGAGATCATTTTCGATGATTTTTGTGCACAACACGGCCACCAACTCGGCCACCAACTCGGCCACGACTTGACGTATTTTGCTTTTTAACACTTTGACTGCCACCATACAAAAAAAATATCGGATCCTCCGGGCCTTTTTTTTTACAGACCTAGTGTATTTTGGTATCAGAAAATTCGAAGAAAATATTAGAAATTTTTTTTTTATATTTGTGTGAAATTTTTAAATATTTTATTGAGGCACAACATATGCACCTCACGGCCTAATGTTTAGTTTTAAGGAAAATTTCAAGTCCATATATCAAAATTTGTGGAATTCTCAGAGATTTTACCGTTTTGATAAAGTCACTTTGTATAAGAGGTAGGCGTGGTTTTGTACCGAATTGGCTAATTTTCGAACTTGACCTTTATTTTTTAGATAAAAGTTTAAATGTTGAATTTCGTGATGATAGCTTGAAAATTACGACTGTAATCATGATCACAGACAGACGGAAAGACATACGGACGGACAGATGGTCATTGCTAAATCGACTCGGGTGATGTTGCTGATCAAGAATATATTTAGTTTTCTATACCTACCACGCTTCCTTATGGGCATTACAAATGGAGTGACAAAATTAATATACCCCAGTAAAAGGGTTTTTTTTTAATCGTGGGGATATAAAAATGATGCGCTAAAGATAGGTTTAGGTATACCAGGCCATGCGGAATTGAACTACGTTTACAGATTTGCATTTCGAGGTACTAATTTTAAACCATGATCTAACTATAATGTGTAATCAAATACTGAGGCACATACGCTATGCCTCAGAGCCTACGTGAACATTTTATTGCTGCACACCGTATGTGCCTCAAGGAGTTAACGTGTTAATTGCTCAAAAATTTGAGGTTAATTCCCTCCTTTTAGCTCCACAAAAAAAGTCCAGAGGCGTAAAATCGCACTATCTCGGAGGCCAATTGACATCGCTAAATCTCGAAATAAGACGTCCTGAATATTTTGGTTGCAACAAAGTCTTAATTGGTGCTGTTGTTTGACTTGTGGATCCATCTTTTTGAGTCACATATCGTCCAGATCTATATCTTCAATTTCAGCAAAAACAAAAAAAAACAAAAACATACCATAGCTGAAGCCATAACGCTTAGAATTGACAGAAGGAATACAAGTATTTTACATCTTATGTAACGTAGACACCTGCCATATGGCTTAATTCTACGTTGCCCCATGGCAGTGGGGTCGTGGTTCAAGGAATTGATGCCTAGGAGATAAATTTTTCAGGACGTCAGTGCCATGCTAATGTTTATACGACGTCCGTCATATCTCTCCTAGGCGTCACTTCCATGACTCCAGGCGCGACCATCGCCCTGTCATAGTAGTTTCAACACCGGTCGCACACCATACTTAAGGGTATATTTAAATTAATAAATATACTGTATGGATAGCAACCAATGCTGGAACGCAACAGTACCAATTATGGATGATTAGTTGGGTCATCATCCACATTTATTGGTGGAAATCGAGACCCATCTAACATCTCTTGCAATGTAAGGCATTGCCACCCGGTTGTTTAGCGCAACTCCACACCGATCACAGACCTGTTCGCGACATTGAACTACCACAGCCAGCACGATACTCCCCGAAGGGCCAGTCCATCGATAGTCTCCCCGGGCAAAAGGGATTTACTTCGACACGCACTTATCACAACACCGATACATTTGCATTCATCACTCTTGACTGTGGTGGAAAAAACCACCACTACTTGGACGTGCTACAGTGTAGACCACATCGCCATTGACTGTGTGCGACACAAGATCGCCACTATTTGTTTCATTTCATACTGGTACCCTAAGACCACCGGGATGAACTCCTAGCACCAACAGCACTTCATGACTATACGCCATATCAACATTCATTGATATACACCTCATCAATCTTGTACTCCGAGGCTACTCAGATAACCTTTCACACTCGGAGTACTCAATATGACACTCCATGATACACCTCAGTTATTACACCTTGGGACACCATTACAATTCCTTAATACACCTCAGTTATCACGCCTTGGGACACCATTACAACTCCTCAATACACCTCATTAGTCTAGTGCTGAAGGCTACCAAGATGAACACCCAGTGACTCAAAGCACCAGCATGACACCTCCTCAATACCACCTTTTGAATCTGGTACTCCGAGGCTACTAAGTTTAACTTTTCACACTCGGAGTACCCATCTGACACCTCTTTATTCGTCGTTTATACCAGCCATATAAGTCTACCAAGACTTATATGACTATCCAGGAGACCATACGAATGCATCAGTGGGGACTTGCAACAGTACGTCTGTCGAGAGTAACGACTATCCCCGTGCTAACAAATTCTTTATGATTATTGCTATTCCCTCGTAGGCATACGCTACCGTTGATCAAGTCAACGGTCCACCTACTCCCCAGATTGGGCGACCAACTCCAGGATCTGGGTAGTCCCTCTACTTTTACACAGGATAGGGCGAACCCGTTGCCTGCGACCATCCTCCTTTATCCTGGCTTTGGACAGGCTGCTCGTGAGAACAGGCGGAGTTGCTTAGAATTGACAGTAACGATTGCTCCTTAACCGTTTTCAAAAAATAGGACCAATGACATCACCAAATAGTCACTTTTTGCGGATAGCTTTACAATCGCTGGGGGATTTTCAGAGCCCAATACACTAAGGTGGGTCACCAAAAAAAAAATATTCCTTTAGTTGCTGCTTTGCTGTTGATTTGTTTTTTATGCAGTAATAAATTTCTGACTAAACGGCTAGAGGAATTCTGTTGACATTTAGAATAAAGATTCTCCTGACTAAAAGAGAGGCTATGAGAAGTTTCAAAAACTTTCGATAGAGAGCGCTTCAAGTAATAAAATATATATGACTCCATAGCGCCTGATCGACTGGACCGATTTTAAAGAAACTTTGTATTAAAAACGAAACCAAACGAAGCTGAACCGAAGACTAACGAACAAACACGGAGATGAACGAAGGCAAACGAAGATGAACCGAAAGCTAAATCCTAAAAACGAAGCCAAACTTGACCGTAAATTAAATTCGCTGTTACTTTTTTTCCTACACTAAGGGAAAAAATATTAAATTTATCCAAAAACTTTTTTAATTTATCCAAAAAGCGAGTCATTTTTGCACCAATAACGCATTTGCTTAAATCGACTACGTAAATATTTAAAATTTATTTAAATACTTTTTCAATAAAATAAAATATTAAGATATTTAAACAGAATTAATAAAAAAAAAAATATATTAAAATTATGCACGATTTTTTTTTTAAATATCCTTTCAAGTATTTACTATTTGAAAATAAAACTATCGCATTTAAAGAAAATTTATATAAAAATATTGGAATTAAAAACAACATATTTGAATATTTCCCACGAGCTGCGTCCATCAAATGCCATTTGGTAGCATATTTTATTTTCTTTTTTCTTTCTCTAACTTATACTACTTTTGACAGTTGTTGCAATATTATTGCACCAAATGTAAAAATAGTATAAATTAGAAAAAGAAAAATTAAAAATAAAATAAACATAAAAATTCATGGTATAATAATACAAGGTAGCATTGACAGCTGCTTGGGCAACCATCTCCTGTCAAAAAAAAAATACTCAAAAAAAGAGCGCTCACAATCCGCCATTGAAACAAACATTGAAACACAAACAATGTTGAAAACGTTGAAGTGAAAAAAAAACAACAACCACAGGAGCTGCAGATGTATTTCCACAAAAAGCTGTTTTTGACACGAGATGTTTTTTTGTAGAAGAGAAAATAAGCATTTGTCAATGCTACCTTGTATTATTATACCATGATAAAAATTTATTTTGCGATCATCAATCGCACTCACAAAGAATCCTGGCCAAACATGCGGCTATATTACCCTTTCAAAAATAACTAAATGAGAATTATAAGAACTAAGGTTGCAACTGCAAGAAATAAACTGCAGGAACAGAGTGTGATGCTTTTGCTGCTTGTCGGAATATGTGTGTGATGCTGTTGCTGCTTGCTTGTATGGAATATGTGTGTACGTGTGTGGTATAAATAAAATTCAAATACGGCAAAAAAAACGAGTTGTAAGGACAACATTTGAATTATCCACGTAAATATTTAAATAAAATTTATACTCAGGCGTGGATTATGCTAATATGCGTTATTTCCCTTAGTGTACGAATGAAATCAAAAAATTTCTTCGCAAAAGTTTAATGATTTTTTACGAACTTTTATTTTCTTAAAAACCAAAATGGAAGTTTTGGGTTTACTGAGGAAATAAGACGAAAAGTTTAAATATCTGGTCAAAGATGGAATCGGAGGTAAAAATGTTGTAAAGACGTTATAATTATAGTCCTTGTTAAGTAAGATCTATCCAACAACATATTTTTTTTAAGTATCGGTTAAAAACTGATGAAGTTTCACAACAAAGACCATTTGGGGCAGATTTTGGGTCCACCTAAAAAAAAAATTTGGTGGTCTTTTAAAATATTTTTTTCCATATGGGATGACCCACCTTACTATGCACGGTCATTTTGCTTATTCACGTATCCACCTAGCCCGAAATGAGTATCATCGCTAAAGAAAATTTGTGTCGAAAAATCAGATTTTTTTTTGTCAGAATAGAATAACCTGAATATTTGACAACTGCCAAATGCCAAGGCTGCGTTTGCCGAAACTCGAAATGGATAACCCTTTACATCCCTTTTCACAATTCCAAGGGAAATTCTTATCCTTCCCACATACTTTATACAAAAGTTTGCTTATTATTGCAATTTTTTCTTTTATAATTTAAATGGTTTTAATTTTGATATGAGTGTCGAAGTTTTAATTTTAAATCTTTGTTTAACTGGGATAAAAATGTTTGTGATTTTACACAAATTCTTCATTTCAGTAAACCTTACCATAGCTTTTTTCACAGTGTAAAATAATCATATTCCAAGTATTTATGTCATAAGCCAGGAAATATAACCAATAGTAAATTTTTAATAAAATTTTGAAACATCTTGTGATCTAATTCGCCAAACGGGGGACTCAAGCTCAGCAAAACGCAATTTTCAAACTATCAAGGCGTCTCTATCAAAAATGCGTTTTTTTTTCTCAAAATTCGAAACGCGTTCATCGCATTTAAAAGTTTAAATTTTGAAATATTTTTCGTTGTCAAATTGTGGTATCCATGTCCGAACACGTTAACGTACGTAAGCCATTCGATGGAACTTTTACGAACCGCGAAGTCCGCTACGTTGTGACTACGTTTAAACTATATGGATCTATGCTTTGACGCTACATACAGTGATGTGCAATGAAATAGAGCCACGCACTTGCTGATGATATTACTTAATTAAAATTTTTTGTTACAACTTGGCATGCTGTGAACTAAATGTAGTTTAAAAACCACTGCTCCCATGAATATTGTACAGTTGTTTTTGAGTACAATTGCGCATTTATTTTTCGCTAATCTGTGAAACTGTGATATTGTTGCGTTAAAAAAGTGTGCGTAACCAATATAATTAAAAATTTTTTAATTAAAAAAGTTTTTTTTTAATAAAATTTTACTACATAACTTGAATAAGAGTTCTCAGTTTTTTGATTTTATATAAATTTTAGTGTTTCAAACAATTAGTTCTTAAAATGGGAAGAGCCAAGCACTGCAGTTCTGAAAACCGAAAAATTATTAAAAATTTGCGTAAACAAGGTTAAAGCCAAGGATAATAGCCAGTATAGTTGGCTGCTCGAAGAAAATGGTTGAGAATAGATTAAAGTTTACATAAAAAAAAAGACACCAGAGGAAAAGAACCCAAAATAAGTAGCAGATTGCAAAGACGAATCCTACATCACTTCAAAAAAGATCCGTTTGTGACCTCTTCCGCTCTCAAGAAACAACAAGAAACGAATACGTGGTTACTTCGACAATTTGAAAACTTTTAATTAAAAACGGATTGAAGGCTAAAGCTGCTCGGAAGGTACCATTCCTGACCAAATTTAATGTCCGCAAGCGATATAAATTCGCAAAGAAAATTCATGCTAATTGGCCAACGAGTAAATGGCGAAACATACTTTGGTCAGATGAAACCAAAATTAATTTATTTTACTCAGACCGAGGCAGCCTTTCTATGAGATGACCCCCCAATACCAAATTCCTCCCTCAACACACTATAAAAACGGTTAAAAATGGCGGTGGGAGTATAATAGTTTGGAGGTGTTTCTCATATAATGGCACATGCCATTATTTCGCATCGAGAGAAAGATGGATGCTATAAAATACACCAGGGTTTTAAGTGAAACCATGATGCCGTACAAAGAGTTTAATATGCCGCTTCGATGGGTATTTCAACCAGAAACACACATCGAAGCGGGCAAAAGAATGGTTTAGACAAAAAAACCTCGAAGTTTTAAGCTGGTCGCCACAGTCACCAGACCTGAATACTATCGAACATTTATGGCGAGAGGTTAAAATGGCTCTTAGAGACAAAGATTCAATCAACCTAGATGATCTTTGGAGGTTTATCAAGAACGCATGGGAGAAAACTCCAGCTACTAAGTGCCAAAATCTAGTGGATCCAATGCCTAGGCGTTGCTCAGCAGTTATCAGAAATAATGGATACTCCACCAAATATTGAGGTAGAAATAATTATCCGCCTGTTTATGTATTCCGAAAAGAGCACTCCCGTTCGTGAAAGAAACGAGCAACAATATTTTTTTTATATGAAAAAATGTATTGCTTATTGTGTCCCACACGAACGACGTAAGTTCTCTTTTCGGAATACATAAACAGGCGGTATATTTCAATAATTTCTATCGATTATATCATGAAATTTCAAATTTTCTAATCGCAAGTAAATGGCTAAAATTAAGTACATAACTATTTCTGGCTCTATTTCAAGTCACAGCCGAAAGAGGACATATCATTGAATTTTTAATTTTTTCGTTTATGTTTCACACTTAAGTTAATTATTTAATTTACTAATATTAATTAAATGAATTATTCTTTTTTACATATTAAAAGAAAAAATTAAAAATGCAAAGTTTCCTAAGATTTTTTGATTTAAATAATTTTTATAGCACTGGCTCTATTTCATCGCACATCACAGTAATTGTGACATGATCTACACTCGTTACGTGATCTAGTGTTACGTTACTGAATATTACTCTCAAATCTATGCTATCTCTCAAATCTTATCTTAACATACGCTACTTTAGTGTTTTTAGTTTCGTCCACTGATTTAGATGATCGTTTTTAAGATGCATAAGTTAAAAATTATTTTCACATGAACACGTACATACGTATCAATGCCAAGAAAATATCATAAATTTTCCATTTGTCAATGAAATCTTTAAAATGAACGTTTAAATATTTAAAAAGAAAAACTACATAATAAATACGCAAATATTTTTTGCTTTAAAAAATATCTTAAATATCACTGCTTTTCCAATACAAGGCCATTCAAATGAAAATCCATTCAAACAGGTATCATCAATGAAAATATTTGAAATATTTGCTTAAAAAAAAACACGATTAAAATACATACAACCACAACAAGAGCAATCTTAGGTACAGAGAGCTTCAATAATTTAGAAAGCTTTTTATGTTTTTTTTTTAAAAACTCTCGGACGCATGCTCTCATTACGCATACATGATGCAAATTAATTAACGACAACAACACACAACAAACAATTTTCAGAATTTTTCTTCAATCAAAACATTTAGAATGAACAAGCAATGTTTCTTTTTTTTTATTTTTTTTTTTTTGCTACAAAAAAAGAAAACAATTCGGCCCACTGTTACAAATATTTTAATTTAGTTTTTTCTATTGAACTAGATCGCACGCATAGATTAAAAAATATTTATTTTTATTAATCGGTTCACGCTGATCTTTATCCTTAATTATGAATTAGTTAAATAATTATAAGGCTGTATGTTGTTGCGAGAGTGTGTCTGTGAGTGGAAATGTATGTGTGTGTAGCCATGTCTTATGCGTAGCACTCAAAAGTGGCCTCATTTTAAATAATTATTCATTCGTGAATTCGTCTGAAAAATGACGCACTTTTGTATTTAGCAGGTTGTTTGAACTGTTTCCCCCTCCAACCAATGTTTTTGTTTTTTTGTTTTTTTTTTTCTTTTGGACAGACAACAAATATTTTAGATATTAAGCAAGGAAGTGGATTATATCAAAAGGCCGTTATTCTAAATTTAGCTACTGATTAAGTGGGAAAATATGTCGCATTTTCATTTTTTAGTTTGCATCTTGTCTGTTAGATTGATCTTGAAAAATAAAGTAAAGAACATGATTGTAGAAAATTTTGCCATTTTTAAATATGTATTTATTAGTTTTTTCTTAAAAGCTTTGCACAGCTTACGTGTAACACCTGTCAAGCCTGCCTTCATTCAAAATGGTCTAATAGATTAGTTGGAAAGGAGGAGGTTATCGAGTGAAACATGTATAGGATGTTCTAAGCGTAGCAGGAAGCCGTAGAAAAATGTAAATTAGAATGGGAGGCAAGTGCCTTCTCCTCAGTCATTTCTAGTTAAGAGGCGATTCTCATCCACAAACTTCACTACTACCACTACCACTAGTACAAGTCGTAAATATTGATGAATTTCAATTTCAGTTGATTAGAAATGAGGAAACAATTACCAAAAAGTTTAAAGCATAGGACTATGATCTGGTCGAGATTTGAACTCGTCTTCGGCTCGCGAGCAGTAGAGAGCTTGAAATTCGGTATCTCCAATTTTTATTGGCCCCAGCTCGCGAGCGGGAGCATTTTTAAAATATTTTGTTTCGCGGGAATATCCCGAAATACGGGAACTCCCAAGCAAGATCTGCAGAAATTAAAAAATTAGCTCAGTCTCACAAGCGTGAGCTGAGAACAAGCAAGCATTTCCGTTCCCTGTCAGAATTAAATAAATTTTAACCCTTATCGCTGAATATCTAAGATAAAAAGTTCGAAAGAACTTGTGAAAAAAAGAATTGACCGTGTCGTGGACTGTGTCGTAGATATACATACCTGTAGTGTAGGTTTTTACGTGATATCATATTTTCATCCTTGTGCTTATTTCTATCACTATCCTTTCCTTTTTCCCAAACTTGTCCTTATAAAAACAAAATAAATAACTGGCCATTTCAGCCCTTGAAAGGACTTTGACCTAGCTTCTTAGGATCAATTGTGTTGTGCGTGTTATTAAGTTTGTACACAATTGACCGAGAAATGGACCTACAGGCTTAACGCAGACTCCGAATGGCGATGAACGAAATGTTCTTATTCTCAAGAAGCTTTACATGGCATTTTGATTACTCTCTGAGGTTTGCCATTGTCTGCAGAGAGGTGGCGGCCGTACAGAAAAATTATTTTAATTCAAATAATTTTCTGTCGCTGCTGGGGTTCGAACCTGGGTCTCCACGTGGCACTTTAACCAACTACGCCACGGACGCCACTTGTCCTTACCTTTATCTCTATTCTTGTATTTGTGCTACTCCTTATCCAAATTTCTTTTTTAACCCTTAAATGCATAGTGTGCCCATGTCTGAACGAGAGTAATTTTGGGAAAAATAATAAACCGAAAAAATAATGGATCACTTACAGAATTCAGCTGATTGAATTATTTGGAGCAAAAGTGAATAAATGTTGAATGCAAAAAAATAGGTCATGCATTTAAGGGTTAATCCATGCTCAAATTCCTGACATTATCCTTGTTCAAATAACTGCTCATACTTCTTTTCCAAATCAAGAGTCTTAAATCTTGTCCTTAGTGTGTTCAAATGCTGTTCCCATTCCTTTTCTCAATCCTTCCCGCAGTTCTTATCTCCATCCTTGTCTAAATCCTTGTTCTTATCCTTGTCCAATTCAACGCTCTAATCTTTGTCCATAGCTTTATTCTACTCCTTCTCTTATTCCTGGTCCATAACTTCGTCTAATCGCCTTGCCCTCATCAAAGCCTTGTTCTAATCCTTATATAATCTTAATCCTTATATTGTGCAATTGCTTTTGCTTTTGGATTTGGGTTTGCTATTATCTTGGTTTTGGTTTTGTTTTGTATTTCTTTTACTTTTGGCTTTGCTATCACCTTTGCCTTTATTTTTATTTTGCTTTTGGCTTTTTTATTTTCCTTTAGATTTTGCTTTGGCTTTTGTTTTTCTTTTGCTTTTGCTTTTGATTTTGCTTTTGATTTTGGTTTTACTTTTGCTTTTGCTTTTGCTTTTGCTTTTACTTTTGCTTTTGCTTAACATTTACATAAGCGTCATTCAATATATCAATGCAACGGTAGTGCATTTAGGTCTTTTCGCGGTTCCCCAAGAGGTCTCATGCCGCCATTTATTTTTTATTTTTATCATGTAAAGCCTGTATGACACTTCATTTTTTCAGAAAACAAGTGGCGGGTGGGCAAGACAGCAATATTCTTGTTTGAGCGAGAATAGGATAGAAACATATTCAGTGGCAAGAACCAATTTTGACTGTTCAGCGACGCTGCTAGTTGTCGTTGATTTTTTTTTTCTTGCAAGGAGCTACACCAACAAAAAAAGTTCTAGAATATTAAAATAAAATTGTTTTCAACTAAACAAGAATCTTGTTGATAAACAACCATCAAGAAATCTTGTCAATACAATGATTTGAGTATTTCCAAACTATTATATGATTGCTATAACGAGAATAATTTTTTATTAATAACATTTTCTAAAATAAATTCA
Organism: Pherbina coryleti; assembly: GCA_943735915.1. Lineage (NCBI taxonomy): Eukaryota > Metazoa > Arthropoda > Insecta > Diptera > Sciomyzidae > Pherbina > Pherbina coryleti. The sequence goes on from OX030952.1 coordinate 110,116,968, forward strand.
ACTACACTGATATTGTTAAATATACCAACAAGTTTTTTTTGGGTGTCGTTGCGTTGAAACAAGAAGTTGACAGCAAATATTTGATCGAAAATTAACGACGAGCGAATTGAGAGAAACGTCAAAAACAATGCATTAAAAATGCAGTCCGTCCCATATTTTTTTCTCCAATTCGTACTTTATGCGTACTCACTCACACCAATGAAATCTATGCATTAGTACTATTTGAGCTGCTCTATTTTCATTTTTAATGACAAAAAAATGAGCAATTTAATGAAGTATCATACGGGCTTTACTGTTGTACCATAAAATTTACCGTAACGCCAATAGTCATGGTGCTAAAATTGCATGCAACATTTTTTTATTGCTATTGTATTTTTACTGCATTAAGCGGTTGCCTCCGTGATGTCGTGGTGCCCACATTTTTTATTTTTTTCATGTTCGTTATAAGTGCATAGAAATATTATTTGCTGTCGTGAAATAAAATTTTCCACAGCACTTCTTCCCGACGAGTAATAATTCCATGCAACAATATTGCATATTTATTACATAAGCTAATATCTCCGCGACCTGACACCATCATAATTTATTTTTTTATTTTTGTCGTAAGGCTAAGCATAAATCCTTCATGTGGACTTATGACATTTCCCATATATACTCATCGTGTTATAATTCCATGCAACGCCGTTGCATGATTGCTGCATTTCAAACCTTAGAGCGACTTGCTCCGCGACCTCATGAGGATTTGTATTTATTTATTTTTGCGTATTTTTGTTGTAAGGACTGGTGTATAATATATTTAACTGCAACATCTATACATAGCGTGTTATAATTCCATGTAACAAATTTGCAGTTTCGTTGCTTAACCTTCGCCTTACCAATACCCACCCGGGTGACCTTTTTGTATTTCATTTCTAAATATCTCCCCCGGTTTCAATCCAATATGATTACGCTTTGAAGTCACTGAACAAATTCTCGATTTATTTAAAATAATATAAAAAAAAAATATTTTTCATGTTTCTTCATGTCTTTTTTTTTTAATTGTCTTTTTATCTACGTGGTTTACCAATACCCACCTGGGTGACCCCATTAAAATATTTTAGTTTTCTAGTTGCTTTGCTTTGAAAACGGATAGACATTTATGTATACATCTCTTTCAATTTCTTAAGTAATTAGTTGATGTGGATTGACCGAGATGGCAATTTTCGCATTTTGTTTGGGTGACGCTATGCTCTGCACAAATGGGTTTTTTGCAAATGACACAAGTTTGGCGTGTATTTCTTTTTTTTTTTGCTGTATGGCAAATATGGCACTTGCCTTTATTCTTTACGCGGCCAGTTGCATCTCGATCTGAAATTGTGTTGCCTCAAACTTGTCGTTGTCGCATACATCGGTAACAGGCTTTCCTGTAAAAAACGTGCAATTCGTTGTTCCCCCAAAGTAATCTTATAAAAATAAATACCTAAAATACATTCAAAAGACGTTCTTATTGGAAACCTTCCAATAATATTATTGTTCTTCGACCTCTCCAAAATAAGAGAATTGCAGAGATCCTCGACAAGACATTCAAGAAAATATCTTCGTTCGGATCTCTTCATAGACCCATCCGAGTTGTTTTCCTTATATATTATAAAAGCGGCAAGGCCTACCGTGTCCAAAATGTTAAAGAACATCGCCAGAGGCCAGCGCACTATTGCTCTTTTGGTGGTGTATTGGGATAGCATTTTGTCCATGGTGTCTACACAGCCCTTGGTTTTGTTGTAATACAAAATTATTTCAGGTTTCTTTTCTGGGCCAGATACCGCACTATCTTTGTGTACTGTAGACAACAAAACCACGGCCAAAAATATGTGGCAGGAACATAAGAGCAAATTGTTATATTTTCAGAGAAGCCAAATAAGCTTGATGTCACTTCTCGGGCTCGTGATTTGCCCACGTAATGGATAATATGTCGCAGAATCGCAGGCGCACCAGATTTGCGTACTTGGAAGATTTGGATGGCATGTACTGGGTGAATCTAGTACGACCTCTGTAGCCCTATAACTGCTCATCCACTGTAATGGATTCGTGAGGCCTATAGTTAGCATTCAAATTTGAATTAATCATTTCAAAAACATACCCAATGGGTGCAGCCTTTTCTTCTTCTTGCCGAACAGCACTGGTAGCATGCCAGTCAAATCGTATGAATTGCAGAATTTCCAAAAATCTGTTTCGTGCCATAGTTGCCCGGTATAATGGATATGCATTTTTATTCCAAAGCACTGTTAGTGGCTGTTTGTTGGATTTATAACTAATATTCCCATAAAAGCTGACAGTTTGTTGTCAGAAATTGCTTTCCACGTACGCGGCGGATTGTCAGGGTTTTTAGCATTCCATTGTGCAAGCACAGCTAAAGCTTTTTGTTTGAATATCTTCAAATTATGTCTCTTATACTATGACTAAAAAGGCAGTTGAACGTATCAACTCTGGAAAAATTTTTTGTTTTAGGATTGGGACCCATAAATGCTTATTCTTTTTGACCCATGGACTCATAAATGCTTAATTTTGTAGCATGACAAACGCAAATATTATTATTCGGTAACACTGTCAGTGGTGTAGACATGGTTTTAGGATAAGGGAGACATGTTGTAACTATTCACGGGATAATTTTTTATCAAATTTTAATCTTAAGTCTTTACGTAGCTCATGGTAATTTTTTTTAATACTTCCTCCATTACCCTTATGTGCAAGTGGGATTTATCAAATCCCTGCTGAGCCACTGGGCTACGTTAATATTTTAACGCTAAATTCTAATATTTCTCAAGCATTAGTATATCAAGGTGATAATTAGAATTAATTTTTGACATATGCCTATACAAAAATCAACTGGGTCACCCGGGTGGGTATTGGTAAACGACGTGTATAAAAATCTCTGGTACGGCGAAGGCTAAGCAACTCCCTTGGCATCCCGATGTCAATTTTCTTTTTATTTTTTTTTATTTTTGTCTTTAATTCAATGAATTAGCCCAGTCATACCATTACTTTTTTCATGAACCTCAGGTATCCTAATCCAGCAAAAATTCCATGCAACGGCGATGCATTTTGGAAAAAGTTCCCTTTGCAACTACATTTTTTGTAAAAATTTGAAAAGAGTTGTTTTAAAGCAAAATTCAAGTTAAATTAATCTGTAAATTTGATTTCAAATAAATTCTTCGGAAATCTTCAAGGATATTTACCAATTTATGTTTAAAGCAGTGTCGGCCGACTCCTATGCACGCGTGCTTCGTGAAACTTCGTATATTTACACCGACATAAAACTGGCTGTCGTGCTTTTACACCGACGCTGCCGATTATTCGTAGCAAGAGCGCTCAGTCGATGTTTCGCTTTTGGCTAGTTAACACCACGATTCTATGCAACGCATGCGCGCAATTTATTACGTAATTTTAAATGCTTACACGTAAAAAAATATTCAACCAAATGTGGGAATTAGAATATATTTTCCTTAAAAATTGTTTTGGAGAAGCGAAAACGGAATTTATCAGAAGAAAGTAGGCTGCGCTACCAGTGTTTTTTTTTTTATTTTGAAGTAATATGCAATATAAATAAGATAAGTAATATTAGGAGTCGGTCAAATGTTATTAGTCAAAGATTACTTTCCAAATATATATGTAATATTGATGTTAATAATAAATATATGCATATTGATATGATTAATAAAATATTAATATTAATCTTATTATAAATAACGCGACCCCTAGACAATAAATAATATTGCACATTATTTACCTAGTAAAAAATTTCATTAATTCCAATTCACTTTCATATATCTGTTTTCATTTAGAATGCCGCTAAATGTTAATAATAAAACATTTCTTTAAGCATCCTGCGAAGTTAAATTTTCACAGTGTAAGCCAAAGAGAGATTCTTAGCTCTCACTTGGGCGCACACTACTACAAAACTGAAAGAACTGTGTATGTATTTTTTTGGCCGACACTGGTTTAAAGGGACAGGAATCTAGCAAAATTTAATAATAGTTCATTATATATCAGAAGTGGTTCAAATTTTATTTTATATAAATGTAAAATAAACTGAATTCACCCAGCAAAAGTTTAATGCAACAGGTATAACACTTAAACTAGAAGACGAAAACACTCCAACAAAAACAAAAAATCAATTTTTTCAAAAGTCGTATATTCCATTTTTCAAAAATAGAAATAAAATATTTCTTCAAATAATTAATCGATCGATGTATTTTCAGTTTTCGTCAACCAACTCAAACCACATAATGACCAAGGAACAAACCTCTGCTATACCAGAAGAATTATACAACCTCACGCAGTTGGCGGAGGTCACACTAGCCGCTGGACGGCTGAGTACAACTAATGTTAGCGAAATTAAGGATTACATAAACAGTTGCATGACGCCAGATTATAACTCTGCGAAACAGTTGGAGCAGCAGAGTCGAGTGACGGTCCCAACGCTGGCAACAACAACGACAACACCAACTGCAGTTCCATGCGACAACATCAACAACCAGTCGGCGGCAACAACGACAACAACAATCAATTCCGTAGCATTCTATTCCTCCTCCGATGATGACTCCAACTATTATAGCCACAAGATCTTTGATCGCAAGAAATTGCGTCGCTCAACCATATCTGATAATTCCCGCTTTGATGAGCACTCTTCGTGTAGCAGCAGCAATCTCAGCATTATGTGCGGCAGCAGCAGTGATGAACACATGTTGGATCATATCGGCTGTGATGGTGTTAAAATGAATGCCTCCGATTCAGGTGGTTCACTGAGTGGACTGTTGGATGATGAGCACATATGTCCGGAATGCGGCAAAAAATACTCGACATCGTCGAACTTGGCGCGTCACAGACAAACGCATCGGTAAGTTTGATTTCGGAGGTGTTAAGTAATGTTAGTACAATTTGTTTTAAGTCCATATTTTGTGTAGTAGTACCTATAAGAGCTCATAGGTACTCTTATACCTATACATATATATACCTATATACGAAAAACTTTCGCATGAAATTCCATTCCGCTTGAGATGGTCTTTGTTTGCAGTTTTTTTCGGCAGTGTTGCCATATTTTTCAGTAATTTAGATTTTTATTTTTTTTCCCCCGAATTCAATGGTTCTTATTTTATACCTACTTCTACTCCCTACTAATAGCTCTATAATGGACAAGAAGGCGCGACGATGTCCTTACTGTGAGAAGGTGTATGTCTCGATGCCGGCCTTTTCTATGCATGTGCGCACCCACAACCAGGGATGCGAGTGTCAGTATTGCGGAAAATGTTTCTCACGTCCTTGGCTGCTACAAGGACACATACGCACACACACCGGTAAGTAATACAACCATAAAAATAGTTTACACTACAACTTATTTTCTTCTTATACAACAGGTGAAAAGCCCTTCAAATGTAGCGTCTGCAATAAGGCCTTCGCTGATAAATCCAATCTACGCGCCCATATTCAGACCCACTCCAATACTAAGCCGCATTCCTGTGCCCGCTGCGGCAAGGCATTCGCACTCAAATCGTACCTTTACAAGCATGAGGAATCCTCTTGCATGAAAAATCATACCAAATCTGACAAGGAGACGCGTTCTTGTCGCAACTCATCATCATCGTCCTCATCAGCATCCTCCTCACCTAGCACACAAACAACTAAGACCAATTCGGTACAGATCTCAAACGTTGGTGAATCTGCCAAATTTACGTTGGCCTCCAAGCTTTTACAAAAACGCGCCAACCCCTTGATCTCAACAAACCCCATTACGGAACAACCACTCAATCTCAACAGCTCACGAGTAGGCATAGACAGAAATATGGAGTATATCACCATGAGCAGCGCAGTAGTGGAAATATCAGCTACAACAAAGCAAGAAAAGTCCTACACCACGGTCACGAATCCCATGTCACAGGAAGATTACGAACGCTTCAAGCGCATAAGCGTTATACGTACACCTCCCACGGGCTCAACTCTACCAGCAAGCACGTCCTATCCGGAAATGGGCGTAACCGCCCAAATGCCAATGCATTTTTACAGCACAAGTGCCAGCAACAATAACAACAGCAACAGCAACGTCAACACTATCGAGCGCCATATTCCACAGGATATACCTGTGGACTTTTCACCAAAGAATAACTTTACACACTCATCCAAAACGAGTCCCTTTGAATTGACCGGAAACTATGCTATAGTAGCATGAAGCTCATATCTTAAGATTGAGTATTTGTAATACAAAATTTAAACCCAAAAATATATTCATTAGCGAACAAGATATAATCGATTCATGTTCCAATCGTATTATCAATTATTCACGCGAATAGTTATGGATATAATAGAAAAAAAAAAAACAAAAAAAGACAAAAGCCTGAAAATGGCAACTCAAAATAAATGTGAGTGTCAGTATAAAGATTAGTAATGCGATAAATATAAGACTAAATTAACACAAAAGTATAACTAACAGAAAAATCAAAAAGAAGGTCCTTTTACAAATTTTAAAAACCACTCTCAAAAGTAAGACGTTCAATTAATTTTATCTCAAATTAATTGTTTGCAAAAAAAATTCCAATCGATCTCTCAACCTTTCATAAAGAAACTTGCCCTCAATTTTCAGACCCATCTAGGTTTTATCAGCCTAAACAAAGAAGGCAAATTGAGAAGAAATATATTGGGAATCAAGGCATATAAAACAAGGTAGATTCGTGTCGGAGAGCTGGGTACAGCAGCTGTAAAATACAAGAAGAACATAAAAAAAGAAAAAAAAAAGCGAATAGAAAACTGCTTTTATTCGTAAACAGCCGATTTTGACAGGTGCTGTACCCACCACAAGAGAGAATTTCAACAACTAACACTACCTTGTTGAATATACCTTGTTGAATATACCTTGTTGAATATACCTTGTTGGGAATAAAGTCATTGATTCTTATTCATAACAAATTGTGACATTTTTTGAAAAAAAAAATATTCGCAGATATCAAATAAATGCTCTCTATAATATAGAAATAGTCTCCCCGAAAATAAAGCAAAAATAAAAAATGGAGTTAAGACCCTAAAGCTCATTGCATAATCAAAAAAAAACTATACGAACTAAGACGCCAAAAATTGCAAAAACACAGTTCAAAATCATAAAAACCAAGTTAGACCACAAATTCTAGAAAATTACCTAATATTCTTTGGATCTGCTTACAAATGCTTTAAAAAAAAAAACAAAAAAAAAAGAAAACAATTGAAATACGCGCAATGCACGGGGCTAAGTATTATGGGGCCTGAAGAACCCACATTAAACCCAATGCAAGACGCAACCTTTGTCCGACTTTTCGAAGAAAACTATTGTTTCGATGCATTATGGGCCTGGGAATATATTTTATTATTCGGAAGACATAATATTTTTACTCAAGCACGGGAACGTTTGCATGCACGCCGTTGTAAGCCTACGAAGCAACTTAGGCATTAATAAGTTACAAGAATTAGTACCCGCTCACGGATGCGTACCATTAACTCTCTTTGATTTTATCGCTCTTCTAGTGACCTTTTGAAATGAGATCTAATTTGTATTTATAAGTGCAGTGGAACTTCTTACAATCTATAAGAGTCAAAGGACTCTATTGATTCCTAAAAGTTACAATTAAACATTGATTTTCACTGATAATCCCAGAGGAGCTCATTGGAACCCATAAAAGTTCATATAACTCATCTCAGAGCTTTGGAGCCTAAAAGACAACTTTAAAGCCTTAAGGACCCATAGGACTGTTCCTTAGAGATTTTAACCTCTACAAGAATACGGTTGGTTCCAGTTTAAGAGCAATATCTGACCTCAGTTGATCTATGAGTAGTTATTCAGGTCAGAAAAGAAACAAAAAAAAAATACAAATTTTGACCGGGTTTTCAAAATCTGACATGAAACTTGTGGACCTTATTCACAGTTGTAGAATATATTGGATAAATAATGAAATATTTTTTCCTTCAACTCTCTTTGATTTTGACGCAATGATAGATTCCAAAGATTTTTTCTTTTAGTTGTTTTTAGAAAGTATCTGGAAGTATTTAGGAAGTATTACACGACCTAAGAATATTACCAGTTGGAAAACTTTATAATTTTCAATGGACAATGGTGTCCAACAGAACCTCCCGTAAATGGGTTGATTTTTTTTCTCTATCGCACAGGAAGAATTGTAAAATCATATCTCTGCAAAATTGATCCGGAACGTTTCTAATTATAAACAAATAATCACCGGAACTTTTTAATTTCAACAAAATCAATTTTTTCCAAAATAACAAGGTTCCGTCAATGGATTCTGGTAGAGGGGACAAACAAACAATATACGTATATCGGTGTTTTGAAAGTTTACGTCTGAGTCTTATTTTAGGGGGGATTTAATTTTCCCCCTTTTTGAACATTCTTATAGTGACTCGGCATAGGAAATCAAGTTATCCTTACATTTTGGGTATAGGATTTATGTAAAATACTACGAAAAATATTTTTTTGGAACATTTTAACCCCCTAACTTCTCAATTTATGGGTCTTTTTTTTTACCTTTTGTGATAAAAGGCAAAAAAGACCCATAAAACAAGGTATAATGGGTTAAAATGTTCCACAAAAAATTTATCGTAGAATTCTATTATAAGTCTCTGAATACACCTAAGCTGAAAGTTCAACTTAAACGCCAGAAATAAGTCAAAACTTAAAATGTGTTAAAGTGTTAATTTCGTTCTTATTCAAAATTTATGATACACAAAATTTGGTTTTAGGGGGTTACTTTATATGAAAAAATTGTTTTAGTAATTTGGCTCATCATACTTAGCAATAGCAACGAACCTTATAGGATGCACTTTGGCTGATAAGATCCATTAGCTTCAAACAAAAAACTATGAAAATCAAAATTAAAACAAAAGTTAATTTTAATCCCCTCCTCCGGTTCCCATTATTTTATTGTACCAAAACTTGTTACCATATAATCCATATACCTGTTGTTGTATAAGTATAACAACCCCCCCTAAAATAAGACTCAGACGTAAACTTTCAAAACGCCGATACACGTATATTGTTTTTTGTCCCCTCTACAGAATACGTTGTCAGAACCTTGTTATTTTTTTTTCGTGTTGAACAGTGTTATTATCCTATCACTTTAGTTTTTATATCTTCTTTAAACCTATACTGCTATATACTAAGAACCTATGGTCTTTCAAGGCTCAGCGTCCTCCGTAATTTCGGCACGGAAAGGTCCCAGAAGAGCCAAGTTCAAATCCCGGCCATGCCATGGTTTTACGCTTCAGTTCTATTCTCATTCCTTATCAACTGAAAATAAAAATTCCTCAATACTGGAGGAGTTAGTGGCAGAGAAAGTTTGTGGAGAGGATTGCTTAGTAACTTCAATTGACTGAGGTAAATTGACAGATGTTGTCACAAGGCTTTCCGTCACACTAAGAACATCCTATATATGTTTTACTTAATTAACCCTTCCTTTCCACTGATTTTCGAACTAAGGCAAACGCCTAACTGACTGAATAGGTGTAACAACTGAAATCCTGGGTTGAAAGCTTAAAAAAAAGGAATTATAGCTTGTTCCATTTATTTTAGGACGATTTTATTAGCTTCACTTCTTTTGTTTGTCCCGTACAAATCTTGGAATCCATTTTTAACCAACTTCCCGATGAGCTAGAGTTATGACTCTTAAAATGTAACTCAGAACTGGATGACAACACAGTATTAACAACTTATTTTCTTGTTTGTACGTTTGTTTGATTGACAAAAATGCGAAATTATTTTATTTGGATACATCTTTTTATTAAAGGGGGTACGTACTAACAGGCATTTTAACAAACTGTAGCTATTTATCTATCTTTCAGTTAGGCCGTTGTTATGCAGGGGCTCACGGGCTTATCACGGTCATGCATTGTTGTTTCAATGTAAAAGGGAAATTTGAGAGAGTGAAAGAGGGAATTTATTTTGCCCAGAATGCTGATTGATTGAACCAATGATTCGAAAATAATATGGAATCACGAGATCAAAACAGTGTTGCGGTGTGAAATTATTCACACCATTTGTCTTTTAGTATTGAAAACTGTACACTTTTAGTACAAAATGCATGAAAGCAGTAATGAAACCTGCTTAATAGCAACACTCAACATACTCATACTCGTGATACTTTTTTGCATAAAGTATTGAAAGTAGCAAAATGTGCACTAGTGTTTACGGATCAAATGACAGAGCTCATCAAACGAAAAAAGAGCGTAAAAAGAACGTGATAGGGGATCATATGAGCGTCTGCATAACAACGGCCTTACTGATAAAATTTTTGTCTTCATCTCGTAAGCATTAAAAAGCTTGAGGTCGGGCTCTCGCTTGCAAACGCGATTGTCTGAAATAAGTTTAATGTCTCCTGCTCCCGAGTGGAAGCACTTTTAAAATATTGACTAGCTCCGGCTCGTGAACGGTAGGTGCAAGAATTAAAAAATGGGTCGGGCTCGTGAGTGGGAGCTGCATAAAATAAAAAATGAGCTTAAGCTCGCGAGCCAGGAGCCATTAAAGAAACCACTCGCGAGCAAACATTTCTTTAACCTGATACGAACTGAAGGCTCAAAGTAGATACTGTGTCTATCCTAAACATGATTTATGACTTTAAAAAAAAAATATGCTTAATAGTCTAAATCGAAATTTCTCGAATTTACAGGTTGAGAAATCTTCCCCTAAAAAAAAACATACGTTAAAGAAGCACCAAAAATTTATACCAACATTATTATATAAAAAAAAACATATATAAAAATTGTGATACATATATTTGAATAAATAGATTGTAGAATATATTAAAAAATAATATAATATAACATATTAATACATTAACAATAGTCATATTCCTATGACTATTCATAACAATAATGATTATAACACGAAGAAAATTCGTTAACATTTAAGAACACATTCAGTGAAAGAGTTAAGAACACATGAAAAAAAATATCTAATATATTCAACATAAATAGATTTTTTGGAGACTTTGCTAGTATCGAAGCAGTATTTTTTTAATTGTAATACAATACATATAATTAAACTTATTTTTATGCACTTTGATATATATGTTCATTAACTTTTAGCTAGCACAGTAGTTTTTATTCTTTTAAATTAGAAATCAATTCCACTTTAATATTAAAAAAAACAAAAAAAAAATGTATAAGTACTTATTTCATCAGAGTCATCTTTTGTTTAGAAACCAAAACAAATATTTTGTCATTTTTATTTTAAATAATCTTAGTTAAAACTTATATTTTTAGTTTCCGTTTTATTGAAATTACACTGTAAAAATATGTTAGTTTCATTGGGTATAGCACTCCAAGCAAATGGACGAGATTGTCTAGTCTTTAAAATATGTTTAAGTAAAGCAATAATGAGAATAATTTTTTTTCAATACCTATGATTTGAGTATGAATTTTGTATAAAATTTCATTTTATTTTAATTTTACAATCATTATTAAGCGTACGTTTACACAACGAACGCGCTTACAGGCCGAATTTGGTGCAATTTATCAAGAATGTTAAGTGTTTAATGTATGTTTGTAAATATTTTTCTTTCAGTGGATGTCATTTTTGTTTACTTTACATATAAATTTTAGTCTTGAACTGGTTTTCTAACAAGTCCATGCATAATTTTTAACTTTTTACACATATGAGTATCTATATTTTTTTTTAAGTAGTTATTAGTATTGCCAGTAGTAAGACAGCATTTTATTTCTTAAATTATTTTGTATATTTTTATGCTTTTTTTATTACGTATTTTTATATCATACGTAGATACAAACAGCTAAATAAACCAAAGAATATTTTAATTTATTAATAAAATAGCCATTTTGTAATCATAAATGGAACAAACCAAGCTATTTTTTTATTTGATTTTGATTTCTTTTGGTACGACCAACCAATGTATCATGTCAAATTTTATACAATTTTTTAAATATGTTCGACTTGCAAGGAGATCCATACTTAAAATAATATAAAACAAACCAATTGGGGTATGAGCTGTTGTAGAAAGAGAGAGCTTTAATGAGTCGCGTATATAATTTAAACAAAAATAAATACAGGAAAAATTTGGTATGATGGGAATGGTATGGTATACTTATATATACTTATATATGGTATGATAGAAATGTTGTGATTGGTGTTTTTTTTTTTTATTTAATTCGCGAAGAAGGGACCTTCAAAAGGCGGCACTATGTATGTAGGAGTATACGATTCTTACACACTAAACCCGGACCTCCGCTTTGAGACATGATCTCATTATAAGCCCTTGGAACCGTTAAGCATCACTTCGCGGGGCATGGGAACAGCGATTAGCTGAAATCTGTTCGAACAATGTTCGTCATCCGTCGGGGAAGTTTTCATAGTATAACTACCATTCCTTCCTCATCTTTTTTGCGAACACTCAACCATTCTGAGTTCTTCTATTATGATTCTTACCAGGGCGTTGAACAAGAATAATGGAAACAAGATTACGCGTTCCGCAGTCCCGTTATCTAATGCTCTCTTTCTCAATTGAGGGCATGACGTCACACAGCGCTTCTGCTTAACAAAAACCAATGCAAATGTGCGATCGCTTAGGCAAATTGACGAAATCGAAAATAAACTCTTGCGGAAAAGTAAAGTCAAAATAAATACTCTTCTGTATAAAAGTATGGATACGAAAAAAATATTAATTTCTAAACCATTCGAGACCGACAAAATTATACCAATAGGCTTAGGAGGTCCATATACATATTATAAAAATAAGAAAAAAAATATTTAGGTATGGACCCCAAAGTAAAATTATTCCAAAGTCTGACAATAGCGCTGGATGACGTTATGCTCTCTCTCTTTCTCTCTCTCTCTATCTCATTTGCGGAACGCGTAATTTTGTTTTTATCCGCTTTTGTGACCGCTCAAAATGAATGTAATGTAAAAGTTCACTGAATCATGATTAATCACACTAATCGGTACAGCTTAGGGATAAACTGGTGCATCCACCGACCCTTCACTGATCTATCCCAGCGAGTTTTTTAGCTGAACTAGCGTTATAGCTATAAAAAGCGTTTCATCCACGAGAAGTTTCAATTGGGATCGACCTGGATAGGACTAGGACTGTGTTTTCAGAAACTTTTCCTCAACGGACCCTGAGTGCACCAAGTCTGTAAACCGACTCAATACCGCGTCAGTAAGTCTTCGTCTTCATCACTGTGGCCAATACAGTTGAGCTGTACATCATAACTGTGCACTTGTTTGAGGCCCCTTGTGTGCGGCATTATCCTAGAAAGACCCATACATGTTTCGGTTGCTATTCTGTGAGCATAATGGAGGTGTTCTTTGAAAAATAGTCGCGCGTCAATCATCACACCTAGATATTTGAAACACGGCTTCGATTTTATCAGCTATGATTGGTGTGGCATGATGGGTATGGTATGATGAGTATTATATGATGAGTACGGTATATTGGATGCGGTAGGTTGCGTATGGTATGATGGGTGTGGAATGATGAGTATAATATGATGAGGTAATAGTGGATGCGGTAAGATGTGTTTGGTATGATGGCTTAGTGTGTTGATAATGTAATAATGGGTATGATATGATGTTGTGGTGTGATTGATTTGATGATTATGATTGGATGAGTTTGGTTTAATATATATGGTATTATGGGTAGTGTTGCTGTGGCAAATATTATAAAAGTATCCCTTTAAAAGTATAACTTTTAATTTAAGACATAATTATTAAATTTTTTTTAAATACAGTATATTCATGGGGAATAAAGAAATAATAATTGATTTAAATATGAAAAATTACACCCCGCAAGTGGTGGACATTTTCTGCTTCGCATATTCGTGCTCTTTACAACACATTTTCCATAACCTTTCGGAAAACTTCAGGTTTTATTCTGTTAATCTCGTAGCGTATATTGTTTTTTAATTGTTGGAAGGTAACAGAAGGAAATTCCATTTAAAGTAACGCAGACACCTGCCGTATAGGCCTTATTCCACGTTGCCCCATGGCAGTGGGGTCGTGGTTCAAGGAATTGATGCCTAGAAGATAATTCGTCAGGACGTCCGTGCCATGCTAATTTATATGACGTCCATCATACTCTCCAAGGCGTCACTTCCATGACTCCAGACGCGACCATCGCCCCGTCATAGTAGTTTCAACACCGGTCACACACCATACTTTTGTTGTATATTTAAATTAATAAATATACTGTATGGATAGCAACCAATGTTGGAACGCAACGGTACCAATTATGGATGATTAGTTGGGTCATCATCCACATTTATTGGTGGAAATCGAGACCCATCTAACATCTCTTGCAATGTAAGGCATTGCCACCCGGTTGTATAGCGCAACTCCACGCCGATCCACAGACCTGTTCGCGACATTGAACTACCACAGCCAGCACGATACTCCCCGAAGGGCCAGCCCACGATAGTCTCCTGGGCTAAAGGATTTTCCCCGACACGCATTTATCACAACACCGACACACTTGCATTCATCACACTTGACTGTGAAGGAAAAAGCCACCACTACTTGGACGTGCTACAGCGTAGACCACATCGCCATTGACTGTGTGCGACACAAGATCGCCACGATATACTCCATTTCAATACTGGTACTCGAGACTACCGGTATGAACACCCAGCCACCTGCAGCACTAGTTAACTCATACACCCGTCACTCTTGAACTCCGAGGCTACTAAGATATTACTTTTCACACTCGGAAAACTCATGACACTTCTTGACACCTCATTCAACACTCCTTGATACACCTTATCAATCACACCTTGGGACACCTCATCAATCTTGTACTCCGAGGCTACTAAGATAAACTTTTCACACTCGGAGTACTCAATATGACACTCCTTGATACACCTTATCAATCACACCTTGGGACACCTTGTTAAACTAGTACTACCGGCTGCCAAATGAACATCCAGTCACTCGCAGCACCCAATATCACATCCTTTCAAACCGGCACTCCGAGGCTACTAAGTTTAACTTTTCACACTCGGAGTACCCAATCTGACACCTCTTGATTACAACGTTTTTATACCAGCCTTATAAGTCAAAGCTTATAAGACTATCCAGGAGACGAATGCAAAATGTATCAGTGGGGACTTGCAACAATACGTATGTCGAGAGTGACGACTATCCCCGTGCTAACAAATTCTTTAGGATTATTGCTATTCCCTTGTAGGCATACGCTACCGTTGATCTTGTCAAACGGTCCACCTACTACCCAGATTGGACGACCAACTCCAGGATCTGGGTAGTCCCTTCTCATTTACACAGGATAGGGCGAACCCGTTGCCTGCGACCATCCTCCTTTATCCTGGCTTTGGACAGGCTGCTCGTGAAAACAGGCGGAGTTGTTGGAAGGTAACAGTCTGGAGTGCTTTAATCTGGTGAACGTGGATTAAAATCGTTTCTACACGAAATAGTTCTGTCACCAAAGATGTCGTGTAAAAGAGCCATTGTATCCCTCGCAGAGTGCGCTGTGGCTCCATCATGTTGGAACCATATTTACGGATGGTCTTACACAGCTGGCCTTAAAAAATTTTGCAACATTGTCCGATATCGAACACCAGTGATGGAAACGGCGACGCCGCGCTCATTTTCAAAAAAATATGGACCAATTATCTTTTCTGACGAAACATCGCACCAAACAGTACACTTAAGAGGGTGTAATTGTCTCTGTTGAGCCATTCTTGGATTTTCCGTAGCCCATATACTGCAATTTTGCCTATTAACGAACCCATTTAATTGCAAATGGGCTTCGTCGCTCATAACACTGTTCAACACGAAAAAAAATAACAAGGTTCTGACAACGGATTCTGATAGATGGGACAAAAAAAAAATAACGTGTATCGGCGTTTTGAAAGTTTACGAATGAGTCTTATTTTAGGGGTTGATTTAATTTTCCCCCTTTTTAACATTGTTAAAGTGAATCGGCATAAAAAATCATGTTATCCTTACATTTTGGGTATAGGATGTGTTGTGAGGATTAATGTAAAATACTATGAGGAATATTTTTGTCCAAAATTTTAACCCCCTAACTTCTCAATTTATGTGTCTTTTTTGACCCTTTTATGAGAAAAAGCAAAAAAGACACATAAAACAAGGATATAAAGAGTTAATATGTTCCACAAAAAAATTTGTCATAAAATTATACTATAAGTCTCTGAATACACTAAAGCTGAAAATTCAACTTAAAGGCCAGAAACAAGTCAAAACTTAAAATGTGTTTCTGGGTTACACAGGAAGGTTCCTTACTGCTTCTTGTTGTCGAAAATTTGCAAAAAACGGTTTATTGTTGACCTAGAGGAACCAACAACCCGCACATTAAAATATCGACGATATGCACGCTGAGTCATAATAATAGACCGTTGATTTGAAAAATAAAGCTCAACGAATTAGGCACGTTGTTCAATTGTGTATTGCTCCATTTTAAATTTCACAAGTCGCCTTTACATAATTCTGAAGAGCAATAAGAAAAAACATTGAATAATAAAAAATGTATAAGGAATTCAAATCCGTTCGTTAATTTTGTGCCACCCTGTACATTTCAACAGAAGCTTTTCATAAAATTTTTAATAACTAACAAATCTCAAAAAGATAGGCCTATCTAGATAGGTTGTCTACAGGCTTTGCAAAAAGTCTGAAGTACATTCTATGGAATTTCCAACAATTTTAAAAATAACACTGTGGAACAAATTCAGGTTAGCAAAAGTTAGGTCGATTCTGAGAGTGAGGGGTCAAAATAGAGGCTAAATTAGAAGACCCGTATCGCGGCGTTTGTTTATGTTAGTTCGAATTTTTTTTTTAATCGACCTTCGAACTTTGCAGTCAAATGCCGATTTTCAACATATTGTTTATATGGTTTTTTGGCTCTAACTCGTCGACTAATTGATATTTTTTCAATCTGTAAAAGCCAAATTATTGCTTTTACAATTAAAAGCCAATTAAAAATTTATTTAGAAAATTTTTGTGGTACTTATGAAGCAAAATGTTGGAATAATTTTTTTTTTCATGCTTTTTGAAAATATTTTCAACAAAACACAGTCTTTTTTGCTTTCTGTTTGATCTATAATATGCTTCTCAGTTTTTTCAATAAATTTCATTTGAAAAGAAAACAATCATAATACAAAACTTGCGTTTTCCAGCTTAATATTAATTTACTTCTCATTTTTTATGTACCAATTTTGTTCAGTGTTGGTTTTGAAGAAACATTGAAAAAGAAATTATAAAAATATGGAAAAAAATATAATTTTGAAATGTTAGTTATGAAAAGTTTTAAGTAAAATAATTAAATAAATTAAATTAATGATTTGGCCAGTTGCCGTTTAGCAGGCGGGTGTGGAACAATCACTGCTCTCTCTAATATCTTGGTCATCGTCATCATCATCAGAAAGGTCGATAATTTCGTCCAACAGATATTCTGGAATTTCATCTTTGTCTTCCCCTTCTTCCTCTTTTTCCTCGTCTTCCTCTTGTTCAAAGGTGTGTTTATACCACCAACAAATTTCAGCGAGTATTGCATCTGGAGATTTCTTTCCACTGTACCTGAAACGAAAATAGTTTTCAATCGTTAACATGTTTAAATTGTACTCTCTGACAAAGATATTAGAAAAATCTAGGAATTCAAAATATGCACACCTATAGTTATCTTATTTCAAATGGAAGCGCAGTTTGGTGATAACGTTCGCTTTGCTCATCAGATTCAGTTGGCAACTGTTAAGCGAGTTGATCAAGATGCTGATGCAAGAGATGAATTTTGTACGACATATTAACCCCACTTTCATCGAAAGCTGCCAACATGTTTGCAACAGATTGTCTGTAGTTGTCTTTGCGTTCTTTACCCAAAAGTTTCCGTATGTCGGGACCATTAACAACCCCTTCCTGAATTTTGGCGTTACTAAGTCTTGCACTCAGAAAAAAAACATTGGTAAAATCAAAATTTTTCATTGGTATATCTGCCAATTTTACATTTTGTTTCATGCTCAAAAGTTTATTCTTTTGTATTGAAATGGCTGAAGCTATTGTTTTAAAAAATTTCCCCTTTTAAATCAATATGTAAATGTTTTGAAAAAAATGTTGGAACAAAATGGGTTATTGTATAATCAAATACTACAAAATGTTTGTTTAAAATTTTAAAATGTTGATTTAATATCGTTTAGCTTTTTGAAATAAAATGTTACAAATATAAAAACAAAATTGTTCATGTTTAAGCAAGCGCCATACTTACAACACAATAATTCGTAGATTTCTTGCAAGTCCCATTCCAGTTGCAAATCTTGCAGTGACTCCATCATTTATTTTTTTTATTTTCCACTTTACTTTTGCTCTAACTGTTTTTTCTAGAAAACACACGAACGAACGAATCGAAGAAAAAAAGATGCAACAAAACCAATGCTTGCTTATAATTTTAAAATTTTAAACTTTTGATTGACGCATTTACATTTCATCTTTATATGCATTGAAGAATTTATCGATAAAATTAAAAATTTGAGAAACATAACGGAGCTACATTCAATTCAATGTATCCTTTTTTTTTCATTTAAGACATTAAAAGCTTGTTTTCAAAGGTTTTATTTTAACAATTTTTAACATTTTGAATCAACATTTTACAGTTTTTGACAAAACATTTTTATTTGTTATTTCAAAATTTTTATTTTTTGAAACAAAAGTTTTTACTTTAATTTCAAAATTTGTATGGTAAAATCAAAAGTTTTTATGTCAAAATGCTAAAATGTTTTCAAATGCGGATTTTTTTCTGAGTGTGGGAAAATGTATTTTAAGCGGTTGAATACTGCTGGTCTTTTTGCGATACATTTCAAAAAATTTTTAGCAATGCCAAGTTTAATGTGAAGCAACGGCAACAAAATTTTCACTTCAGGAACAAGACTTTCGTGTAGCCTATTGCCTTTAGGCCATTTCCGTCCAATGCGACTATTCCAGTTATACTGTTTGTACAGGTTTCTTCCTTTAATACCTTCTCCGTATCGTGAATCCCAATCACAAACAAAAAACACGGATATTTTGGACGGCCAGATACTGTTAAGCCTGTAATCAATGAAACTATTTTGAGGTCGCAGCAAATGCGCCAGTGGTGTTCCTTATATTTGACTACTTCCAGAATGTGTTTGAAATTATAGAAATTTTCACTAGTGTCAGTGCTATACGCAATCGGAACAGAAGGCATTCTATTTCTAATTCCTAATTCTTGGAACTTCCTTTTTTAATTACTTCTACCTAAATCGCTATTTATTTTATGGTTTTGGGATTTTTAACGCAAATTATCGACTAGACCATTCTTTTTCAAATTAAATTTATTGAAGAAACTGAGAAGTATATTATAGATCAAACAGAAAGCAAAAGAGACTTAGTTTTGTGGAAAATATTTTCAAAAAGCATGAAAAAAAAATAATATTTCCAATATTTTGCTTCATACGCACCACAAAAATTTTCTAAGTAAACTTTTTAAAAAATTTTAATTGTTGCACAGGTTTCTAGCAATAATTTGGCTTTTACAGATTGAAAAAATATCAATTAGTCGACGAGTTATAGCCAAAAAACCATATAAACAATATGTTGAAAATCGGCATTTGACTGCAAAGTTCGAAGGTCGATAAAAAAAAAAATTCGAACTAACATAAACAAACGTCGCGATACGGGTCTTCTTATTTAGCCTCTATTTTGACCCCTCACTCTCAGAATCGACCTAACTTTTGCTAACCTGAATTTGTTCCACAGTGTATCGTAGGATGACTTTCACAATGGATTTCGATGAGATGCCATCTTTTTTTCTGCTTTAACAAACATATTTTTTGAAGATGCAAAATCACCGTTCACAATTCCCAGGTTTTAAAACTTTGTTTTTGTGGGGTGTTTTTCGCAATTTTTAGTCATCTCTTGTTTCTATTCCATTTTCCTTGTAAAGGTGTATTTTTTGGGTCATGTGTCATTTTCAAAATTGAAAATAAGATGATTTTAATCGTTTTTATGGATCTTTATACAAAGTATTTAGTATTTTTAATAATGTTTTTTATTTTTTTTTTTTTTTGGTTTTTTCATAACACTTGTCTCAGATTCTAATTCACTTGTTTATACCGCTACCCGACACGCTAAGAACATAGTTAACATATTTCATTTGATTGCCAAATCTAATCGATTTTTCTATTATCAAACCAAGATAGACTTGCCTGAATAGAAATAACACCTGAAATCCTTGATTCAAAGCAAAAAAGAACTTTCACCGTGTTTGTCGGCTACACACACATTTTGGTATGTTCGCATTTTTAACCCCTGTGTTGTTTTTCTCACTATTCTTCTCTAAGGTTAAAATGTACGCGATATAATTCAACATCAACGAACTAAAATTCGGGTATTTTCAGCTGATTTATACAAATTTCAAACTATTTTCATTAGATAACCTACTAACCCTATCACATTGAACAAAAAATTTAATGGTTATTTTTAAATGTTCTATCATACATAGAAGAGAGAAGCTAACAACTGATAAGATATTCAGAATATTTTTGCAAATTCAAAGATTTCTTATAAGAGTTATGCGTATGCAGACAAAAGGAATACTGGGAGGTATTACTTCATTTGATGAAATTTCTATTGAAATTGGGCGCCTATAATTTAATGAAATTCAATGCTTAACAGTTGCATCTCAGTGTCAATATTTTTTTAGTAAAAAAAAGCTTTAGTAAGTTACCCTAGTTGTGCATTTATTGGAATCAGTAATTTTTTTTTTATATGCTCAAAATTGAACTCGATTGAAGAAAATCCGATATTTAACCCTGTGAGGCACATTAATGTTATTTAATTATTCATAGTATATCAGTAATTGTTACAAAAGTGATAATACAGTCTATTTGAACTATCTTTTAGGATTTGATGAACTAGATATCGACTAAAGATTTGTAATCAGAGACTTCAAAGATCTTTTGTTTGAAAATTCAATAATAATTGATTGAGTTCATAGATGTGTGCTTGACAGGGTTAAGCGTCAATTAATACAAAAAAAAAAAAAAGAAAAAAAAAATAATCGAAAACAAGGCTACATATCAATTGGGGACATAGATAATTTGCTCTCCTTTTTATTAGATGGTACAAAGTGCTAAAATTTTATTTTTTATTCGTTACAAAACTCGATGTGCAATACACTTTGGATACCCAACGTTTGCCCATCGTATACCCATCACGCTTAAGTGGTGCTGTTGTGACAACACACTGTCATCAACCACTTAATTACTGCCACAGACACACACCACATCACGAGACAAGACATCTACTACACTCTGTCCAATGCCATATGGTAAGTTTCACATACGCACAATTCTTAATATACATATATTCTTTATTAGATGTACGAGTACCAAGATCGAGTTGGTGGATATGGTTCGGATTCGAATAATAATGCAATGTCGCCATTCAATTAAAAATATTTCAATTTTCAATTTCATTTAAGCAAACAAGAACTTTCAATTGAAGTCACGCATTTCCATAACAATATCGTGCTTGTAGTAGTAGTAGTCCAAACATAGGTTGACCTGGTATGGACGCCTATGACAGGCTATCATCAACAACAAGAATAAAAACAGCAATCGTCTCAACTAATGTCAGTCCATTAACATATCATTGATCGTGTCTCGGACTCTAATGGAAATGTAATGAAAATGAAATTGAAAATGAAGACACATACATGGACATGAAGCGTCAAACACTTTGGGTTACATGAGTAGCACGCTGACAGATAGACAACAATTGCTAGGCGTCTAACTGAGCGACTGTCTTTGATATAATGCTTTTATGGCAGCATTTCCTTAAAATGGGTCAAAAGTCTATGACAAGTCATACTGTTTTTTTGTTTTTGTATTTGTGGCTGTATTGGTTGGTGGATCCGCCGGACGATCGATTGAGTGTTCAGTTGATTTTTTACTGTTTCGAGTAAAAATTTACATACTTTTTATTCTGTATCAATTGTAAAATTAAACATACGAATTCATAGCGATAACATGGATCTATGATGGAAGACTAAGAGGCATGATGATGAAACAAGACAAGTGTGCGGACGGACAAGTTCGGCGAACGTTCAAAAGTGCCGGATGGAAGATCAGATCAAAACGATGTATGAATGAATTAACGATCGACACGATCGAAATGTTGATATGACATCGAGCAAGTGTGCGTGTGTGGTAAATGTATGTGTGTGTGTGTGTATGTGTATGTGTCTGTAATAGAGTCCTATATCAATATGATTGTAGCACAATTTGTGAAGATGACTTTAATTTTTTCCCTATCTTTTCAAGTACAGCTCTTGGTGCCACGCACTGCGATGCGTTATTCGCAATCCAGCAGTTGTCGCGATAGGAAGCAAGATCGGTAACGAATACGAATATCTGCGACAGAAAAGTAAAATATCAGTTTTTTTTTTTTTTGGCAAACTTTAAAATAATTAATTTATAAAAAAAAAAAAAAAAATCAAGTTAGAGTGCAAATACGACCCAGTGAAAAGCCGGGCAATGGGAAATGTCTTAATGACAACAAAAACTTTAAAGTTGACTTATTTAAGGATCAAAAAGGTCCTTTGAAAGACATATATAAAAAAAGTGATTATTTTGTTAAATATCTCAACAATAAATGGGAAAAAATTGTGAAACTTTAAAAATATTACTTACTTGAAAATCAGAACCATTCAAGTGTTTTAAGGAAAACTCTAAGGAAGAGGTTTTAATGAAGAAATCTTAAAAAAATCGTGTGGTGTGAAGTCTAAAAACTCAACAGAGTTTAACATGAGATAAGCTCATCTTCATATATATTTAAAAAAAATTAACATAAGTTCAAAACTAAATCGAAAAAAAAACAAAAAAAAATGTAATCCATATCAGTTTAATGGTCTATCGTCCGGTGACCGTGTGCTCAAAGAGTGATCATATTTTTTTTCTGTTTCGTTTCATTTTAGTTTTACTGGATTTGATTTTAGCACAACGTCGTATTTAGACGACAAAGTCTAACATAGACAGAAGCTTATGTTAGCCGTAAAAGAACTGTACTTATTCTGAATATTTTGGCGTGGATTTTTTTCTTTTAAAAATGCTGCCCTTTCGTTGGGCTTTCCTTAGTGTTGCGTTTTTGATCGCAGTTACAAATGGAGCATCTATAGTAAGTGAATAAATCTTAAATATTAAATTCAAATTTTACTTTGTTAAGAAACTACAGGTTAATGCTGATGTGTATAAAGAATGTGGTGGTTTTTCATATTGGTGAAGTACAAAAAGGACTCCTCCCAAAATAACTAATTTTCTATAGTAGTACTTAGCATAATGGGTCAAAAAAGTATTAAAAAAGAATTAACTACAGCCGTTCTAGGACATGCTTTTTAACTTGTAGTTCATAATTCATGTATATTGGGATATATTAAGGATATATGGGATATACAGGGTCTTGCAATAGGGACTTGACAACTTTGAATTAAATTTCTGAACGCACCTTTTCACTAATCATCGAATTGTCAATGTCAATTTATTCAGTAAACTCAACATTTTCATCATGGTAAAGTACACGAACGAACAACGTCTGCAAATTACAAAAATTTACTACCGATGAATTTCATCGCAAAATCATCTTGAGTGACGAAGCTCATTTTTGGCTCAATGGGTTCGTCAATAAGTAAAATATGCGTTATTGGTCGGGTGAAAATCCACATGTGCTCCATGAATCACCACTTCATCCACAAAAATAACTGTTTGCATATCGGCGGCGTCATTGGACCATATTTTTTCATCGACGATAACGACCGTTACGTTACTGTGAATGGATATCGTTATCGCGCCATGATTACCGATTATTTTTGGCCCGAATTGGAAAATATAGACTTGGACGACATGTGGTTCCAACAGGACAGTGCCACAAGCCATTACAATCGATTTATTGAAGAGTAAGTTTGATGAGCGTGATGAGATTGGCCACCTCGTTCGTCCGATTTAAAGCCTCTAGAGTTTAGACTATTTTCTTTGGGGCTACGTCAAGTCATTGGTCTATGCCAATAAGCCGATGACGTTAGAAGAGCTTAGAGCCAACATTGAAAGCGAAATAGCGGCCGTTTTGGGCCGAAATGTGTGGCCAAGTCATCGAAAATTGGGTCCAACGAATCGACCGCTGCATACGTGCCCACGGTGGCCATATGAACGAAGTCAAGTTTCATTCATAAATCTTTTGATTGTACTTAAAGGCGATAGTAAAATTTTTAAAATATCTCAAATGATTTGTGTTTTATTTAAAAAAAAAAGTTGTCAAGTCCTTGATGGAAAACCCTTTATGAAGGGGAAAAAGTATTCGGCGTTTTTTAGTAAAAGCATTTTTATTAAAAAACATTTCATTAATCCAAATATTGCCTATTCCTTTCAACTATCTTCTGCCATTTTTCGGTTAGAAACATGATTCCTTTATTGTAGAATTACGGGACTTTTTGCAGGCTTTTTGCAGGCGTCTATTGAGGACAAATTTTTGCCCAGCAAGAGAGTATTGGAGAGATTGGAATAAAAGATAATCTGACGATAAAATGTCAGGACTATACGGTGAATGCATCAAAACGACCTAACCAAAGTTTCTTCGTTTTTTGCCAGATCAACAAAGATGTGTGTGGCCTGGCGTTGTCATGATGAAATGACAAACACCCTTTCCTTTTGATCAATTCCGACCAATTTTTTCAATTTCTTTCTTCAGCCGCATTAATTGATGGAAGTAGAGATTCGAATTAATCGTTTGGCCAGGCGGGAGAGCTTTTTATGGATGATAGCCTTGTAGTTCTACCGAACACACATCATCATCTCTTTTGTCGTAAATTCAGGCTTTGACACCGTTCTTGGAGCTTCCCCTTTTTTCGACCTAAACCGCTTTAGAACAAAATTTTCGTATACAGTACATTTTTTACTGTGTTACTAATATTTACAATTTTAGGGTACATTTTATCTTTTCTGCAGTATAAACTCTTTTTATAACATTTTTGGTTTGGTTTCATAAGTATACCAAATACTATAAAACTACACTTTTATGCTGCATTAAAGATGAATTTACAGCTTTGGTGTATTCAGAGACTTATAGTAGAATTTTATAATAAACTTTTTTGTGGAACATTTGAACCCATTATATCCTTGTTTTATGGATCTTCTTTGCCTTTTATCAAAAAAGGGTAAAAAAAGACACATCAATTGAGTAGTTAGGGGGTTAAAATGTTCCACAAAAATATTCCCCGTAGTATTTTACATAAATCCTCAGAAAACATCCTATACCTAAAATGTAAGGATAACATGATTTCCTGTGCCGATTCCCTATAAGAATGTTCAAAAAGGGGAAAAATGTAATCCCCCCTAAAATAAGACACATACGTAAACTTTCAAAACGCTGATTCACGTGTACTGTTTTTTTGTCCCCTCTACTAGAATCCATTGTAAGAACCTTGTTATTTTGGAAAAAAATTGATTTTATTGTTCAGTGTTATAGGATAAATTTTAACTTTTTTATAACATTTCTGTTATTATGGGTACTTCTCATCAAATTTCGAAATTTGATTCCCGAGGCATTAGTGCCGAGGCATATGCATTAACTACATAAGTATTTTTTTTATTTGAATGTACGCTGTCTATACTGCTATTGTTTAAAAAGAAAACGTATTACCTCTAAAGAAAAAAAAGATATGGCTTCTTTGTTACCGTGAAAATCATTCCCTCACATTGTCCCTTATTTCAAAAATATTACTAAAATGCCTATTTATCTGATATATATCAATATTCTTAATAATAAAATTATGGAAATATATAAGAAAGATATTTGTTATTGTCTATAAAAGCTTCCATCTTACAACAACGAATTTATAAAAACAATAATTCGATTTTAAATTTGTCCCGCCAAATAAAATCATTCCCTCATCCTATTACGAATATTCGATTTCTGAACGTGTCAAACGATATTTAGGAACGCAACCTTAAGTTTTTAGTACCTGGCAACACTCTCAAATGATTCAAGATGGCGATTTCTTCTCAACCATAGGTGAGTTCGTGTAAAAAAATATTTTGCGAAAAATTGTTAAAAGTTAAATTTATGACGATCATTACCTCACGTTACATGAATGTATTAAGCATTTTAATATCTATCATTAAAATTTGTTGATTTTATGCGTTTTTGGGAGTAAAATACATATTCGAAATGTAACAAGCAAATTGAGGTTATGTGTCGGTGTTTTTGTAGTTTAAGTTAAAATTCGTCATTCCCTCACAGTCAATCCCTCACTGCATATATATGACAATATACATACAAAAATATATACAAAATTTATATACAAAAATATGGAAGACCAATACCCCTGGACAGATCTCTAAAAGCAATTTTTCTGATCTCTGCAAAAAAACATCTAAGTTTATAAAAAAAAAAAATAAATTTCAATAATATCTCAAATTTTGAGACTTCATAAGAAATACCCATATATACCAAATAGTATAAAATTTATACTCATATTTTTTACAGTGTGTGTGATCCACTTTTAATCACTTGTTACCATAAGTTTAAAAAATGGCTCGATTTCGTTTCGTTTCAACAGCTTATCAGATTATGTAGAATCCAACGGGAACAAATATTTTTGTTGTGCCGAACGTTGGCCACGATTGAATTCGTTATACCAGTTTTTTGCAATGCTGTTTGATGATGCTTTATCGCCTTATAAAGAATTAAGTTCATCGATGCATTCTTGTCTTGATAATCCACGTCTAAAGTTATAAAAAATAATCGCACGAAAATGTTCACACGTTAACCACTTTTTTAGTCCGAAATAAATTTTTGAAGTTACTTTAAGCAAAACAAATAGCGCTCTAATAGCAAAATGATCTGAAGAAGCATATGTTCAACAATGTCGAGTTTCCAATGGAAACGTCAGATGGTAAGTGTTGCCATTTGCTGTTGACAAGACAAGAAATATAAATAGCAACCCTCGTACAATTTCTGTGTTAAGCAATTTTTGTGTGAATCCCATAAATTTCGGAAACTATGAAGCTTTGCAGTTTTCACCAAAGAGTACAGTTCTATTTCGATTGTGCTTATGCTTGAATATCATCTCGTTTAAGAAAATGAGGCGTGCCCCCTTCCTATTCAACACTCGAGCTTAAAATACGATAGCTTATCAATTATAAAAGCTGCCATCTTAAGACATAGAATACGCTCCAAGAAATAGGGTCCCAAGAATTTTGTTTTTTTTTTGTGTCTGCTTTGGATATAAATGGGTTGAAAGACTAGTGGAAAAGACAGGACAATCATGTGAAACATGTATATTATGTTTTATGCCTGGCGAGAATTCTTGTTATAAGGTCAATTCTAGTTCTAGCAGAAATTATAAATATTGATGAATTTTCAATTTTAGTTGATTAGAAATAAGAAAGGAGATGAAGAAAGGTTAAGCCGTTGAAACATGGGCTGGCTGGTATTCGAAACCGGGATTTCTGATCCTTCTACCGAGATAGAGGCAAAGTTTTCAAATTATCGTTTGCAAGTATGCAAAACATTATAAAAAAATATAAAAATTACAAAACAGTGGAAAATAGGCCGATAACTAAGCGACCAAAAAAGATTTCTTGTCCGGATGTGAGCCTCATCGTAAAGAAAGTGGACAGAAATCTCAAAAAAAGTGCGCCAAAGTTAGTACGAGTGTTACTACATATATTTAGGGAATAAAGACCGATATTTTTTAATATTGAAAAAACAAAACAAAAAATTTTTTCATCTTTTTCCACGATTCCACGTGATAAACGTAGAAAATAAGATATACTCCGTTCATCGAGACAATGCGAGCTTGAGATGTTTTTGAGTAGGTACTCAAAATATCGAATTAATGGGTCATTCACCCTACAGTCCGTATTTTTCACCTTATTTTTAATACTGCCATCACGGACAAACTGCGTGGACAACGATTTTCGACGCCAGAAGAAGCCGTCGATGCTTTCAAAATATGTGAATGTTGTCTATGTTTTCCAGGTGTCTCAAGCGGAATGCGATAATTGGTATGACAAATGGTTCGAACCTATGCAAAAATGCTTTAATCATAAAGAAGGATATTTCAAAAAACAATAAAGAAAATAATTCGGTCCTTGTATTTATTCCCGATATATATGCAGTGACCTACGCATTGCTACAATATCGGTCAAACATATTCACCCAAAAACTGTACAAATACCTTTACGGGGCAAGGACTATCGAAGCAGAGTTCTACGTTAGCAGCCTTTAAACCTTCTGAAAAAAAAAATTTCGCTTCTTCTGAATTTTGCAAACCAGTACAAGGATATGAATAAGAACTTTTGGAGAAGAATGCTTTTTACAGATGAATCCAAATTTAATAGTTTTGGAAGTAATGGTCCCCAGCAAACACAAGTCAAAGGTTAGAGAATTTTTTTTTTCTTAAATTTGATTTCAAATGTGATTCTCAAATCATTTTTAAATCCAGAATTAATGTTTGAATTAATATTTGAGTTCAATTAAAGGTTGATTCGAGAAAGAATGTTTTTCTCAACAGTTTGAAAATCATATTTAAAACAGGTTTGAGATCAACGTTTGATATCAATTTGAGAATAAAGTCACCTTTTTGTTGAGAATGCTATCATTCTCAAATCAATCTCAAAGAGATATCAAACGTTTGACATTTGAGAAATACACTTGATATCTAATCATTCTCAAACCTTAATGTTTGCTGGGTCGCTCAAGCCAAGTTCTGCTCTTCAAACCAAACACTTAATACCAACCGTTAAGCATGGTGGCGGTGTTGTGATGGTGTGTGGAGCGATTGGAAAAGCTGGCGTGAGACATTTAGCCTTTAAAAAAAAAAAAAAATAAATAAATAACTGGCCATTTCAGCCCTTGAAAGGACTTTGACCTAGCTTCTTATGATCAATTGTGTTGTGCGTGTTATTAAGTTTGTACACAATTGACCGAGAAATGGACCTACATGCTTAACGCCGACTCCGAACGGCGATGAACGGAATGTTCTTATTCTCAAGAAGCTTTACATGGCATTTTAATTACTCTCTGAGGTTTGCCATTGTCTGCAGAGAGGTGACGGCCGTACAGAAAAATTATTTTAATTCAAATAATTTTCTGTCGCTGCTGGGGTTCGAACCTGGGTCTCCAAAGTTCGTTGACATAGCGGCCACGCACTTTAACCAACTACGCCACGGACGCCACATTTAGCCTTTAGTGATAGCATAATCGACAGATACGTGTTAAAGAGTATATTAGAACAAAATTTGCAGCCTTTCGTGTTTAGCTGGACTTCAGAAATATCTTGGATATTTCAACAGGATTATCCCAAGCATACAGAGAGAAGATGAAATTAATCTTAAAATTTGTTTTTTAATCTTAATGATATTTATTTGATGAAAGAAAAACTTTCTTTCCAATCTTTAACACCTTCCAAACTCATTTCTGTGACATAAAAACTTTTTTATTGACTTCCTAATATCTTTGAAAAGTTGTTGTGTTATCAAGTTAAGAACGCATAGTTCCCTGTACTTTCAGTTCCTTGCATTTAAATACTCGCATAATCTCCTATATAAGTATTTTGATTATTGAAATCCTACAAAAAAATTTCTAAAGAAGAGACAGCAAAATCAACTTCTATCTGAGATTTAAACAAAACCTTGTCCCCGTTTCTAAGCCACCCAAAGAGTTAGAGACAATTCTCCGAAACCTAAGTATTATCTATCAATGGACTGCGCTGATAACGAATGATGTCATTTTTTTAAAGTGAGGAAGGTCACGTTTATTCGAATATGATGAAATAGAAGTATACATATTAATTCAGCAAAAACAAAAACTTTTGTAATAAGGGTTTTCTTAATTAAGACGCTGAGGCGGGAACAGAAATAATGAATATTTGAAAATCTGTGTTCAAACATTGCTGCGTGGATTTTAGTTTCATGCGAGTATATTTTATAGAATAATACGATAACGATTTAACTCGTGCTTCTTGTCAACTAATAAAACTGTTTGCAATTTTTTTTTATTTTATAAATAGCAGCAGATAATCTATTGAACCTTGTTCTAATTTCTTTTTAATTTTTCTTTCTTTCTATAATTTGTTTTTTATTCTTAACGATATTCATTTGGTGAAAGAAAAACTTTCTTACCAATCTCTAACACCTTCCGAACTAAACAATTTTTTTATTTACTTTCAGCACGGAACAGATGAAAACTCCGTTTTTGGGAGTGTAGAATATAATGAGGCTATTACCCAGCTCAACTCACACAGAGAGAAGAGAAGTGGACGAGGCTAGTAAGTAGATTTCTTAAGTCCTTCTTAACCTACTAAAATTTTCGTCCTTTTATTAATAGTGCGCGAGGTCAAACACAATCACAGTATTTGAATTTTGGTAAACCAGAAGAAGATGGTAAAGCTGAGGCAGAAGCTAACGAAAGTGGTTCCAGGTCGACAGTTTGTAGGCAATTCTCTTTTTTGTAAATCAAGAAAAATAATTTATCATTCCTTAGCTGGTAAACATGGTATGGGCCAGGCACAGAGTCAGTTTTCTTTCGGAGATTGTTCCGATTGCCCGGCAACGTCTCTTTATGGTAACTTAAATGTTATAAATTCTGTATGAATCCGCTAAAGTAATTATTTTATTTTTAGAATATCCATCGGGATCACCAGACCCACTTACATTTGTTGGCGGTCCAGGTGGTATTGACAAGAGCAGTCTAATCAGACCAGGAGTTGGTGGTCCAGGTACTACAGGTGCTACTGGTGGCGTTGGAGGATTTGGCAGACCAGGCTCTACTCTCGGATATCCTGGTACAAGTGGTGTAGGACAAGCACCCGGTTATCGACCTGGCCAAGATGCACAAATATCCGGTAGACCTGGAAGTCAACAAACCAGCACTGGCCCACAAGGGACAATTGGTGGTTATCAACCTGGACCAGGTGGCGTTGGAGCTGGCCAAGGAACGCAGCAATTAAGGTTTGATCCTGTAAGTGGAAGACCAATTGGTGGAGGCCCCCAACAAGGAGCACTAACTCAACAACCAGGTGTTGGTGTTGGAGGTCAGCCGGGAACAGGCATAAGTGGACAACCTGGAGTAAGCAGTCAACACCCTGGAGGTATTTCTAGACCAGGAGCCGTTTCTGGTGCTCCTGGTGGTGCAGGTGTTTATCCTGGCTTTGGAATAGGTGGACAACCTGGAGGCATTTCTACACCAGGAGCCATCCCTGGTGGTGTTGGCGGTCAACAGCCCGGAGCTTTTTCTAGACCAGGGGTGGGCCCTGGCGCACCTAGTGGTGCTAGTGGACATCCTGGTGCTGATATTGTTGGCCAACCTGGAGTAGGCGGACAACAACCCGGAGGTATTTCTAGACCAGGAATCATATCTGGAGCACCAGGTGGTACAGGGGTTTATCGTGGACCTGGAACAGGTGGACAACTTGGATTAGATGGTCAACAGCCTGAAGGCATTTCCAGACCAGGAACCATATCTGGTGGACCTGGTGATGTGGGTACATATCCTGGTTCTGGTATTGGTGGAGAACACCGACTAAACGGTCAACGACCTGGAGGTATTTCAAAACCAGGACCCATACCTGGTGCACCTGGAGATGTGGGTATTCACACTGGTTCTGGTATTGGTGCACAACCTGGGCTAGATAGTCAACTGCCTGGAGGTATCTCTAGACCAGGAGCAATCTCTGGTGTATATCCGGGAACTAGTACTCATGGACAACAGATCGTAGGCACAGGCACTGGCATGCAGCCAGGCTTGAGTGGTCAACAAATAGGAGGTATTAAATACAGGAATATTTTATTGGGCAACTGTAATTGATGATTTTGCAAACATTTCTATTTCCAGGACAACAAACTCATCCAGGAGCTTGGCAGCCAGGTACAATAGGAAGTCAACCAGGAGATCGTGAGTTAATAACAACTCGTTTAAGGAAATGAATGTGGAAACCATTAACAATTTTTATTTTATTCAGATAGTCTTCCTGGAATTGGTCAAATTCCTATTTCAGGCATCCATGCACCGGGAACGGGGGGAGTTTTGCACAGGCCAGGAGGTGTTGCTCCAGTTGGATTATATGGACAAGGAGCTGGAACTTACGTACCTGGAATGGAACAACAAGTTAGTGCTCCAAGAATTCAGCCAGCAGGTCTAGGAGTGGGAGGAGTATCGATACCGGGAACAAGTTCTCAGCAAAGAATGCCATTTGGTGAACAACAGCCTGGAGCTTATGGTCCAGAAACAGGCGTACAACAACCTGGAGCTTATGTTTCTGGAACTGGTGTGCAACAACCTGGTGCTTTTGGTCCTGGCACTGCCATACAACAGCCTGGAGCTTATGGCCCTGGAACTGGTTCACAACAACCTGGAGCATACGGCGTAGGAACAGGTGTCCAACAACCTGGAGCTTATGGTCCTGGAACTGGTGCGCAACAACCTGGTGCTTTTGGTCCTGGAACTGCCATACAACAGCCTGGAGCTTATGGCCCTGGAACTGGTGCACAACAACCTGGAGCTTATGGTCCTGGAACTGGTGTACAACAAACTGGAGCTTATGGTCCTGGTTCGCAACAACCTGGTGGTTACGGTCCTGGAACTGGTATACAACAGCCTGGAGCTTATGGACCTGGAACTGGTGCACAACAACCTGGAGCTTATGGACCCGGGACTGGTGCGCAACAACCTGGTGCTTTCGGTCCTGGAACTGGCGGTCAGCAGCCTGGAGGTTATGGTCCTGGATTTGGTGCGCAACAACCTGGAGGTTATAGACCTGGAACTGATGTGCAACAAACTGGTGCTTTCGGTCCTGGAACTGGCACTCAACAGCCTGGTGCTTTCGGTCCTGGGCCTGGTGCGCAACAAACTGGAGCTTATGGAACTGGAACTGGTGTGCAACAACCTGGTGCTTTCGGTCCTGGATCTGGCGCTCAACAGTCTGGAGCGTATGGCCCTGGAACTGGTGTACAACAACCTGGAGCTTATGGTCCTGGAACTGGTGCTCAACAACCTGGAGTATACGGTCCTGGAACTGGTGCTCAACAACCTGGAGCTTATGGAACTGGAACTGGTGCGCAACAACCTGGTGCTTTCGGTCCTGGAACTGGTGCACAACAACCTGGTGCTTATGGTCCCGGAACTGGTGCACAGCAACCAGGAGCTTATGGTCCTGGAACTGGTGCACAGCAACCAGGAGCTTATGGTCCTGGAACTGGTGCTCAACAACATGGAGTATACGGTCCTGGAACTGGTGCTCAACAACCTGGAGCTTATGGTCCTGGAACTGGTGCACAACAACCTGGTGCTTATGGTCCCGGAACTGGAACTCAACAGCCTGGTGCTTTCGGTCCAGGAACAGGAATACAACAGCCTGGAGCTTACGTTCCTGGAACAGGTCCGCAACAACCGGGAGCTTACCGTCCCGGAATTGGTATTCAAGGGCCTGGAACTTATGGCCCCGGAACTGGTACGCAACAACCTAGAGCTTACGGTCCAGGAACAAGTGCCCAACTTATAGATCAGCAATCTAGAACTTATGGTACTGGAATAGGTGCACAACAACCTGGTGCTTTCGGTCCTGGAACTGGCGCTCAGCAGCCTGGTGCTTTCGGTCCTAGAACTGGTGCACAACAACCCGGAGCTTATGGATATGGAACGGGTGCGCAACAACCTGGTGCTTATGGACCTGGAACTGGTGTGCAACAACCTGGTGCTTTCGGTCCTGGAACTGGCGCTCAACAGCCTGGAGCTTATGGTCCTGGGATTGGTTTGCAACAACCTGGAGCTTATGGACCTGGAACAGGTGCGCAACAACCTGGTGCTTTCGGTCCTGGAACTGGCGCTCAGCAGCATGGTGCTTTCGGTCCTGGAACTGGTGCGCAACAACCTGATGCTTTTGGTCCTGGAACTGGCGTACAACAGCCTGGAGCTTATGGACCTGGAACGGGTGCGCAACAACCTGATGCTTTTGGTCCTGGAACTGGCGTACAACAGCCTGGAGCTTATGGCTCTGGAACTGGTGCACAACAACCTGGAGCAAACGGTGTAGGAACAGGTGTCCAACAACCTGGAGCTTTTGGTCCTGGAACTGGTGCGCAACAACCTGGTGCTTTTGGTCCTGGAACTGCCATACAACAGCCTGGAGCTTATGGTCCTGGAACTGGTGCACAACAACCTGGAGCATACGGTGCAGGAACAGGTGTCCAACAACCTGGAGCTTATGGTCCTGGAACTGGTGTACAACAAACTGGAGCTTATGGTCCTGGTTCGCAACAACCTGGTGCTTTCGGACCTGGAACTGGCATACAACAGCCTGGAGCTTATGGCCCCGGAACTGGTGCACAACAACCAGGAGCTTATGGTCCTGGAACTGGTGCACAACAACCTGGAGCTTATGGTCCCGGAACTGGCACTCAACAGCCTGGTGCTTTTGGTCCTGGAACTGGCATACAACAGCCTGGAGCTTACATTCCTGGAACTGGTGCACAACAGCCTGGAGCTATTGGTTCTGGAACTGGCATACAACAGCCTGGAGCTTTCGGACCCGGAACTAGAGGAGCTTATGGAACTGGAAGTGGAACTCAACAAGGTCCCGCTGGAGCCCAACCAGGTGCCATATATGGCCCTGGTAGCGGTATTCAAGATGGCGGATTATATGGAACAGGTGGTATTGACCAACGAACTGGACAACCTACTTCTGGAGCATATGGTGTTGGACCTGGACCAATAGCAGGTGGTCTTGGAATGCAACAGCCTGGGTTTGGTGGGGTACAACAAACTGGTGGTGTTGGAGTACAACAACCTGGTCAGTTTGTTGTTGCTCCAGGGTCATTGGTTTCCACAGGTGGAGCAGGTGTTGGTGGAGTGGGTAAGTCATAAATTTGGACACAAGTATCCTCGAATAAATTAGTGATTAAATCATTTATTTTATATATATTCTAAATATTCTTGAAGGTGGTCCAAGTAGTTTGGTAGGTGCAACTGGCGCTGGTGGAGCTGATGATGCTTTCTCTCAGGCGGAATCTTCCATTAACGAAGGACAAGCTTCTGCAAGCGCACAAGGAAAGAAAAATGGAGGCGCCGCTAAGACACAGGTCTCCGGAACATATAGTTCCACGGGAACTTTCAGCGCTCAAGCCATGACCTCAGATAACGAACGTTCAGCAAATGCACAGGTCAGTGGAAGTTCAGAGGGAGCAATGAGTCAGGCACAAGGTCAAGGTGGTGCCGCTCAATCCCAGGCTCAGGTCCAAGTCAACGCCAAGAACGGAGGTACAAAAGCCACTTCACAGAGCGGCGGTATTATTCACCAAAGTCAGAGTGAGGTAAGTATTTGGTACGAGTGAAGTGAAAAGAAGAATTTTGGAGTTGAGGGTATAAATTTCAACAGGTGCAAGCTAATGATAAGGGTGGCTTGGCCGATGCTCAATCAAGTGGTCCCGGACAAACTTCTTCACAGGCACAAATAGGCTTCAGACCCAGACAAGACGGAGATGGCAACATCAACGAAAACATTCCATCGAATGGTGGAGGTCAAGCTTCGGCTCAGTCGGGAAGCCACTCAGGACAAAGTCAGTCACAAATACACGGAAAATCCAAGTAACTATATCAAATAATCATCTCTCTGAAATGAATGAAAACACAAAACTTTTTTCAACTAGATTTGGAGTGTCCTACCACGGAGCAGCTCAGTCAGCATCCGGAACAAAAGAGCAAGTTGCAACCTATCGCGAGCAAAACCGAGAACTTTTCCACTCTATCAGCCAATTCGGGAATAGCGATGCGTAAGATAAGAACATCAAAATTTTGATACATATTGCTAAGGGTGAAATACCTATTTTTACAGCGTCACCGATCGTGTAGACACCATTTACAGTGGACCATCTCTTACCTCAGATTCTGAAGCATTACCTGACTTGCAGTTGAAAGCTTCCAAGACAAGCAAAGAATGTAGGTAGCTTTAATTTTGATTAAAAAAGATCTAAAACAAACTCTCTCTACAGCTTCAAACAAAGCTGACGACGATGACAGCACACTGCCCGATGAAGACGACGAAGAAGATCCCTATGATGAGTACGAGGACGAAGAGGATTACTACAATGAGAAAGCCATTAAAATGGATCAAGACTCAAAACTTACTTCACAACCAACGCCTTCTGCCTCTACCAACAAAGATAGTCTCTACACAACCTACCGCACCCACACTCAGAGCTCACCAACACAAACCCAACAAGCCGCTGTAGCTGATTCCAATGACAAATACACCGTAGTACAAAATCAAAATGGACGCGTCCAAAGGTATCCATTCCGCACCACAACCGAAACTGTGCCAAACGGCTTTCGCGGAACAGTCAATGTCGAAAAGAAATTCCACACCAAAGCGCTCGAGCCTCACAAGAGCGAAAATAAATTGAGCATTGATGCAGATGATGAGAGCGGTAACAATAAAATGCGCACCCCTGATAGTTATGTTACAGTGACCAAATCTGTGACAGGCAGCATGGATAATAGCAAAAACCCACCGGAAGAAAATAAAAACTTCCAATCTACCTATTACACCAAGTCCTCCACCTGTGGTTACTTTACTTTCTCCTGCAATATTGTGTATGGTGCCAATGGTCGCAGTAAGATCTGTCGTCCTAAGGCACCCGCCAATGGCAAGTGTTAAGAGTTTTTACTTTTACATTTTTACAAAATAACAATATTTAATTTTGTAACTTAATTTTAATTAATCATCATTATAATAAAATTTAACATAAATAAGATTCAGAGAGTAATTATATAGAGCTAAGTACATAATTCTTAACATGGTTCTATTAGAAACCAGCTACAAAATAATACTGCCAAAAAAAAATGTTTATTTTCCTTTGTTTTCATTCATCTTAGATAGATTTTTGCCATATTAACTTTTTGTACAAAATAAAGATAAATAAAACCAATGATGACTTTTTTTAGTACATATGCATAAAGGGTACGAGTATGTACAGCTTCAAACAATAATCTTTACTTTTGCAGGAGGAAAAGTTGTTCGATAGACTATCCTACCTCTTAAATGCGGTTAAAATTGTGAATATGAGGAATTAAAAAAAAAATATCAGATTGATTTTTTATATGTATTACTACAAAATTTTGATAAATATTGAAGTTTAAAATAAATGCATTTTGAATTTTGTTTATTTTTTCAAAAAAAAAATTTTTTGTTCTCAGATCATGACAAAATAAAACCCATTCTGAAGTCCGAGATTTGAGCCCCATCAACCTTGATCTATTAACTCTTACATACTATGACAAAAGATAATACAGATTTTATTGCGAAGGCTTAATAGTCTTTGAACTTACTTCCAAAATTATGTAACGTGACAGCCCATTTAAGACATTTATAGCTTCTTAACCATAATTATTACAAGGAAGGTTTTATATAATAAAGTTTGCTTTCATTAGTTTGATTTAATGCAGCTTTAGTTTTATCAAAATATGATAAAAAATATACGTACGATTGTAACGTGACAGCCTAAATTCCTGACCAAATGTTTATTATAATTTATTAATTCGGATAAAGTTAATTTTACTTTTTCTAGGGAATAATTTGATAAATTATTGGAAACTAATATTTAAATTTGTTTTCCTAAAAGTTATAGTTCCGCTTTAGTTCAGAAAAACTGTGGGATAAAGAAGCTGACAAAACTTGATGGTTTTAATGCTCCGACAATACCCCCCTGCCCCTTTTGCGAGCAGCTTGTACCTTCAGAGTTGTGTGTGATCATCATAATAAAAAAAATTCAAAGAGAATGGCTCAATGCAAGATGTGAAGACACCGAAACGACTTGGTCCTGGACGTCCGACCAAAAATATTAACGCAGTGACGAACTTTTCGAAGAAACTCGAAGTCTTCAAGTTCACGCTACAAAGAAGGATTATTAACGAATAATTTGGCTCTTCATGCGTACAAGGTGCAATTGACTCCAGAACTGAAGCTAGAGGTCCACCAGCAGCCTCGCACAATGGTTGAGCCCCATACTAAAGATGTAAAAAATAGAACTAGTTGTCGTAGATCAAAAATTAGACACATGAGTTTAATTTGGCTTTATCAGGATAAAAACAAAAATTTGTTGACATCCGCCCACAACCACGCCTACCTCCCATATAACAAAAAAATTATAAACGCTTTATTTTTTCTATTACTTATCCAATGATGAAACCACTTTGTCAGGAGTCTTAAATTAAAGTGTTTACCTCTCACTCGCACCTCTCACAAAAATTTTTGTGACTCCACTTCTTTTTAAAATTTTAAACTTTCAGGTGATATAGCATTTAAGCCGTTAAAATAAGATGTTGCTGAAAGATATTGTTTTAAAATTATTTTGTAAAACACTGAAAAAAAAATTTTCAAAATAATGCTGCCCGTTTCACTATTATTTATGCCCCTATCACCGTCTGCGAATCGAATGCTTCACTCGAGTCGAATCAACTGGTTTTCTGGTATGGTCTCAGCTTCATTGCAGCCATATATGTATGTAATACATCTATATTGGCAGCAAACAACATTTTCAATGAAATTCAACTACGAAATCAAAGAGAGATGCCTACATAAGATTTTGTTGTTTGTATAAGTATATTTGAACCCAGCGGGCATGGGAGCGCTCTTTAAGGGCTTTACGACCGCTCCTTTTGCAATTATATTCCCATCTACATTGTAATTTTAACATAGCATGTCATTGGAAGAGAGCACCACTGCTCCATTCGTGCCTCAAACTACAGTGAAAGTATAGCACTCAATAGATAGATATGCTTGTGGCGAGCTAATTCAGCTCTGGCACTGCGGCATCTTGTGATGCCTATTGTGCCATACCTTTTCTTTTCTTAAAGCAGTTCGTTTGCTTTAGTTTTTTTTCAGAAAACATAATATATTTTCGAGGTTGAGGATCGCAAGGTGTCCTTGAGAGACTATTTCGCTATTTAGGATTCTCTTTCTTATATGGAGAAGGGCTGGACATTCTGTGAGAATATGTCTGGAGGTTTCTTCATCCTCAAGGCATAATCTACATAATGAATCAGTAGCGAGATTCATTTTGTGTAGGTGTTTCTTTAGTTTGCAGTGTCCAGTTATGATTCCGGTCATCATCTTTAGGTCTTTCTTCCCTAGGTTAATAAGAAATTTCGATTTCTTGGGAGAAAGTTCTGGGAATATTTGCTTAGTGCATATCTGTCCTAAGCAGTTCTTCCAGATGTCTTGAGATTCGCGGAATGAGGTTTTTTTGACGTGTTGCTTGAACAGATTCTTACCAACCCCACAGAACGGTTCCGGTCCTGTGAGTGTTGATGATGCTCCCTGTTTGGCCAGGGAGTCTGCTCTTTCATTCCCGTCAAAACCATAGTGGGCAGGAATCCACTGTAGAGTAACTTTATTGTTTTGCGCAGCCAGGTCGTTGAGGACGTCTACAGTCTCCAGCACTAGCTTGGATTTTATGATAGGTGATGTCAGAGCTTTAAGGGCAGCTTGACTATCAGAGAAGACTCAATAGCACTCAATACTGTGCTCCGTTTGTGCTCCGAACTGCAGCGAAAGTATAGCACTCAATTGATCGTTCTATTTATTTTTATTTTGTTTTTCTTCTTTAGTGCTCCGAAGCTTCTCCTAAGCATAGAGTAGCAGGAGCAGTTGTACTCCTTCTTCTTCTTTTCCTGACATCACACAAAAAAAGCCCAGAAAAGTGTGCTTTTTGAGCGTTCTTGTTGGAAGCACTCCGATTTCGGCCCGTTGGGAATATATGAAAATTACTACACACAAGAAATTGTCAAATCCTCACAAGGGCGGTTGTTAAGAAAAACGTTTGCCCCAAACATAAAACAAAACAAAACATACATGTTTCTTTTGCATAAATAATAGGTACGCACCATTATAAGACAATAATAACACCCACGCGTGAAATATAATTAAAATTTAAAAAGAAAAATTCAAGCAAGCAAGATTTAAACCATAAAAATTCAAACAACTAAAATTTTAAATGAAATTTTCGACAATGAAAGCACCGCTCCTAAGTTTTTTTGTTATGAAATTAAATTTCGGATACATTCGTTTCTATATTTTCTCGCTCATATAACAATATATCTGCTCTCTAATGTTGGCGAATGTACCTTGGGTATACTGGAGTGTACTGCCAATATAGAAGTATTTATATGTATATGATTGTAGCCAAAGCAGAAAACACAAAATTTAGTAGAGAAATGTCAAACCTAATTAATAAATAAAAATTATTAGCAGCTTTGAGTTATATTTTGGGAGAAATTGAGGAAACGGAAACTTTGTTGCAGATAACGTCGCAGAATAAGAAACAAATCTAATCCACTAGGAGTTCCATCTTCCCGGTTGATCTTCAGTGAAATAATAAACATTTTTTTTTAGATTTCAGTCCTAATTTAGGATAAACTAAGGAGGCCCGAGTGAATTAAGTTGAGCAGCTTACTTTGATGGAACTGAATTTTCAGAGGTCAGTGGCAACATTACGATTTTGTTACTTCAGCTGCACCATTTTTTGGAACTGCCGGCTATTGGTTTTCTCATACTATAAATAATTAAGAAATTCTTTAAAATCAAAACCACACAGCATAAAAACAAAAATATTGCAAATTACATACTATTTCCTATATTTTCCATTTATGTGCTCATAATAAAAATGATTCACCGGCTTCTCACAAAATATTTACGGTCGTATGTTTTTGACGTTTCAGTCGAATAAAATTTTGAACATTCGCTGACGGTGATACCAACTTGGCGAATTCGTCTTCATTTTTGTTCGACTCGCAGACGGTGATAGAGGCATTAAAAAATTTCAAAGAACTATTTGCATTCAACAAATGCAACAAATTTATAATTTTAGAATATGCTTGAGTATACTTTTAGGGATGATGAAAAACCTGCTATCAATCTGCATATCGAAAAAATGAAGATTGAAAAATTGAAAAGATAAAAAATTGTGGGGATACTTCGAAAATGTTCGTTTTTCGATTTTTAAAAAATGGTGGGTGGGGTGAAGCGTTTCATCGAAAGAATGAATCTTTCCATTTTCATGCATAAACATCAACATAAATCGGTTCAATGGCCTCGGGCAGGCTCCTAAGTCAGCAAGAAACTAAAATACTGAATCGAAGATCAATCATCGAATCCAAGTTATTCATTATAATTCATTAACAAATTATATTAATTATTAATCGATATTAATTCATTGCTAATATCGAGGTCAGAGTCTCAGTTTCGATAGGTGTAGTAGCCACGGATGCCCATGTCGACGCATTTCAACTGATATGGCCGGTCGCATTTGTTGCAATGAATTGAAAAATGCCAAAAAACCAATAAAAACGCATTAAATACACACAAAAACACTAAATACGAATTTAAACGGAGTTTGTAGAGTTAAACGTATCATTTTGACCACTCGATAGATATTTCACAAACACTTCATATTTTTTAAAAACAACACAATTGTTATTAAATGTTTGAACACAATTGATCGAGAACTGGACCTACACTAGTTTTATGCCGACTCCGAACGGCTAATGTGCATGTTCTCAAGAAGCTTTAAATGGCATTATTTTTACTCTCTGAGGTTTGCCATTGTCTGCAGAGAGGTGACGGCCGAACAGAAAAATTAATTCAATTGAAAAAAACTTCCTGTGTTAGATGGAATTGAACCAGGGTTATCTGGCGTAAGGATCACGCACTCTACCCACTGCGCCACGGCCACTATTACACCAACACGACTGATGTATTTACTTTGAATTTGTGTTGAGTAGTTGAAATAAATCACAATAAATTCACTCGATCAAAAAATCTTTTGGAAAAAAATGTTTACCACTGTTTTGGAAGAGCAACTCAATAGGAGTATTCATACCGAACTCGTTAGTTTGTTATTTGGTTAGTTGTTACTTCGTTAAACTTGTTAACTATGAACACACCCTTTTGTTTAATATCGTTAGCCTGGTAATTAATTATAGTTGAATAACAGCTGATTTTGCTTTTCGTAAATTACAATTGCTGAAAATTTATAAGTAAAAAGTGGAAAGAATAGAGAAAAAAATTAATTTATTTATGAAATACTTACTTTTCAACAAAAACTTAAATTTAATATGCGTTGGGTTTTATTTTTAATGCATTTCAATTTCATGCAATTAAAAATATGGAACATGGAATGGATGGAATGGATATGAAATTATC
The DNA here is from genome assembly GCA_943735915.1 of Pherbina coryleti. Classification (NCBI taxonomy): domain Eukaryota; kingdom Metazoa; phylum Arthropoda; class Insecta; order Diptera; family Sciomyzidae; genus Pherbina; species Pherbina coryleti. The sequence goes on from OX030952.1 coordinate 110,159,210, forward strand.
AGGGTTGCTAAGTTGTTACTTTGTTACGGTAGTTCGATAGTTCGATACTTTTACAAAAACAAAATGCATGTCACTAACGATCTCGGTGTGAATACCTCTAATGTGCGTCTGATCGCTTCGCTGTATCATGAAAAACTGTGCTACAATGAAAGCAACACGTGACGGTATGATACTTGGTTATATGTAGGCGCGCTGTCAAAATTTCACAGGTGAAACGCGTCACCCACCAAAACGCTTCACCCCACCGCACCCAAAGAATTTAGAGTTTTAGTTAAAAAAAAAAAAAAAAAATTATGTGATATTTAGTGCACTTGAATTTATAAAAATTATTTAATTTTAAATATTTAAATATTTAGTGCACTTGAATTTTTAAAAATTTTTTAAGAATCTATTAGGAAAGCAATATGGCTTTCAAACTTCGTACTCAGCTTATTTGGGTCAAAAACTTATCCTCAACGAAATTTGGAATGCTTAGCACAGCCAGGGCTTATTTGGCGCTGAAAGGATTAAGGTCCGCAAAGTAGGCAAGATGGTTATTTGAAAGATATTGTATTTTATACATGAACTCCATATGTTTGCTTTATAATCCAATGAAAAACTTAACAGACATCTCAACAACTGTTCATTACATTAAAAAAAGAAATACTACACCTCTTGTTGATGCAGCCTGTATAACAAACTAAAACTTACCTTTTACTTTCGGGTTTTTTTAGGAATAAATAAAAAGATTTTATATTTTTGCCATTTAATATGCTGTTATTTATCATTTCTATTTTATTTTGCTTATTTTTTGAGTTTTTTTTTAAGTTTTTTTTTTATTTTGTTTTTTTTTCAAATTTTTTAATTTCTTTTAGTCGATAGATACATCATTTTAAAATGTAGCCACAAAAAAGACATACATAATGTAAAGAAGGGCTGAAGTTTATAAACGAATATATGTGCGTCAGTTTGAACGCGAGTATGTGTGTGTGTGTGTGTGTGTGTGTGTGTGTGAGGCATGTTTCAACTGTTGTATACATTCACATAATTACAAATTTAACGTGTGGGACACATACATAATTATATAAGCTTAATTCAATAAAATAATTATTGGATTTTTATTTTATTTAATATTTGTTGTTGTATTTTGGTTGATCTAGTACAATTTCTTGTATTCTTGTTATTTAGAAGATTAACACTAAATTCTATGCTCATACTCATAATTATCTCGAATATACTGTGTGTGGGAATGTCTCTGTTTATCTGTACGAATATCAATGTTTTTTTTAATATATTTTTAAGAATGCTATGATATTAGTTGATGTTTTGTTGTTGTTATTGTTGTTGTTATTATTTTTATTGTTGCTATACTTATATTTTACAATACATTTAATTATGTTAAATTTTATTTTTTTTAAACAGCCATAAAGTTAAACATTTTGTAATTTTAAATGTAAATTTAAAGGTTTCTTTTTGTTTTTTTTTTTTTGTTTTGTAATTTTTGTGAGATTGTGTAATATTAAGGTTGTAGTTATTATTTAATCAATGATTTATTAGTGTATGCGTAAATTTGTTAGTGTATGAGTATTTGTTTACCTATGTATATATATTGTATATACATATATATTGTTGTTAAAGTTTAAAAAGGTACGTGAATATAAATTTGTTTGCTTCTTCTAAAGCGTTACTAATTAAGTTATTATTATCGATAATTATCATTTATTAAAATTTTGATAAACAGTTATTTTGGGTAGAAAATGCTGAATCGTGATGAATCTCGGTGTTTTGCAGTTAACTTGTTTGTTTCTAAAAAGTAATTTTTTTATATATTTTGGTTTTTTTATTATTAGGTATTTGTTATTAAGAGTTGTTTTCAATAACTACGGTTTATTTATAATGTAACTTTTTTAGTTTGTTGTTTTTTTTGTTTTTATAACTGTAACTTTTTGAAAATTTTCAATAAATTTAAAAAATAATTCAAGTTTATTAAGTTTTAGCTGCTCTAAAGGGAGGTCTCGTCATATTTGTAGGGAGTTTGCATACAAAGTCTAAATTCAAATTCATGTGTATGTTATTCTCTTTTATTTTTCTCTGTATCTGAAAGTGCAAATATTGTAATATATACTTTACTGTATCTATACACATACATAAAAATGATTATAAGTAATTTTTCAGCAAAGTTTAGATTATATTTTTGTTTTTGTTTTTATATATATATAATAAATTGTATATAAATTTAAATTTTGCTTTGTTCACTATTAAATTAGCTTATGAGAAAATTTCCCTTTCGACTACATCACTATTTTTGCTATTTTTATTTAATTTTTTTTTTATTTCATTTTTTTTTTTTTAATAAAAAGCTACACAACTATTATTATCACCATATATTATAGTATTGATTAAATATCCCGTTCAAAGCAATTGAATTAATTAATTATTAGTTTTCATTTATTCAAAAAAGCCTCTACAATGATGAATGGATACAATTAGTTGTATACGAAAAAAAAATTCTGTATTTCTTGAGAAGATATAACTTTAAAGAACATATCCAACAAAACCTTCCGCTTAAATTAACTATAAAAACTGTTGAATTGCCCTCAAAATTCATTGACCACGGATATAATAAAAATACCTGTCAAAATTCTTACAACGACAAAGTACGTTCAGGGGTCAGGGAGAAGGAATGAGATATGCTCAATATAATCCATTTTAAGGGCATCTCAACACCAATTTTTTAAAATATAATTTTTAGATAAATTTTATTCCCACCAAGCCCCAGCCCTTTTCTTTTTTTTGTAAATCTAAAATTGCAGAAATTTCGTTTGCAGAGGGACTACATTTTGTTATACATTGGTAGGTTGTTGCTATGGATATAAGGCGTTTAACCGAATGTGGCATAAAGCTCTCGTGTCAAAATAATGTTGCACATGATGTTGGATGTAACTTTCGATGGATTTTCTTTTTTGTTTCTGTTTTCTTGGAAAAACATGTTGATCCGTGTCGTGGTCAACGGCATTTTGTTCAGTGAACACGTCATCGGTGCTGAAGGTTCATCATATGGTTCAGTTCTATCACCTCTTGATCTTTGTGGCAATATGGAATAACAGCATATCTACATTTCTAAACACATATTTACATTTCATATATAAATTATTTCAAAATAAAATAAAATAAAAATAAAATCCAAAACGATTTATCTTTGCAGGATTTCCTTAATAATCTTAAGTTTTTCAATCGATTATCATCCAAATTTTTACAGATTATGTAATCGAGTACGTAGATTAAGATGTAATGAAGAACTCAGTTTGACCATATCTCGAGATATGCTGTTATTCCAAATGACCACAGATCTATACCACATACGAGTAGGTATATTAAGCCGAATATTGAGTACAATTCGCATATTTAGCCAGAGATAATATCTTCGGGGCCGAATTCAACGACATGCGTTAATCTGATAGGGGATGAAAACATTTAACCTTCTCTCAAACCTCTTGGACATCGACGCATTGTTGGTTGCCCAAGCCTTCTGTATACGTCCTGATCAAAAAATACCTGGAATTTGACATTCAAATAAACTGCGCTCGAGATATTGTCGAATATTTTTTTTTTTTTGGGATCTGGGTTGGTACATTTGCCCTCTGTGAGGAGGACGATCCTCAAAAGGCAACGGGGTAGGATCAGGGGGACAATCTTCACATAGTAACTCAAACCTTTTCGTGGTGCTCTCTAGAAACAGCAAACTGGTAACCGTTAGTTTCACGGCTAATCTGAGTGGCGGGCTACCTGCCTTTAAAAGGTTGAGTTTGAAGTCCACCACGTGAAAAAACATTTCAATGAAATAACTAAAAAAAAGATTTGAATGATCCCCAAATCCGATGAGGACTATCCCAAACGAAAAACTAACAATGATTTATGGATATGCCATTGGAACGTCCGAACCCTTAATTGAAATGGTTCCTATACCCCGCTGATAAATATCTTAGAAAGATACAAAGCTGATATCACTGCAATCCAAGAAATGGAAGGGAAAGGGTTGCTCACGGTAAGCATCCTGTAATATCTACTAACTCCGCCTGTTCTGAACTCCGCCTGTTCTCACGAGCAGCCTGTCCAAAGCCAGGATAAAGGAGGATGGTCGCAGGCAACGGGTTCGCCCTATCCTGTGTAAAAGTAGAGGGACTACCCAGATCCTGGAGTTGGTCGCCCAATCTGGGGAGTAGGTGGACCGTTGACTTGATCAACGGTAGCGTATGCCTACGAGGGAACAGCAATAATCCTAAAGAATTTGTTAGCACGGGGATAGTCGTTACTCTCGACAGACGTACTGTTGCAAGTCCCCACTGATGCATTCGTATGGTCTCCTGGATAGTCATATAAGTCTTGGTAGACTTATATGGCTGGTATAAACGACGAATAAAGAGGTGTCAGATGGGTACTCCGAGAGTGAAAAGTTAAACTTAGTAGCCTCGGAGTACCAGATTCGATAGGTGGTATTGACACCAGGTGTCATGCTGGTGCTTTGAGTCACTGGGTGTTCATCTTGGTAGCCTTCAGCACTTGACTAATGAGGTGTATTGAGGAGTTGTAATGGTGTCCCAAGGCGTGATAACTGAGGTGTATTGAGGAGTTGTAGTGGTGTCCCAAGGTGTAATAACTGAGGTGTATCAAGGAGTGTCATTTGAGTACTCCGAGTGTGAAAGGTTATCTGAGTAGCCTCGGAGTACAAGATTGATGAGGTGTATATCAATGAATGTTGATATGGCGAATAGTCATGAAGTGCTGTTGGTGCTAGGAGTTCATCCCGGTGGTCTTAGGGTACCAGTATGAAATGAAACAAATAGTGGCGATCTTGTGTCGCACACAGTCAATGGCGATGTGGTCTACGCTGTAGCACGTCCAAGTAGTGGTGGTTTTTCCACCACAGTCAAGAGTGATGAATGCAAATGTATCGGTGTTGTGATAAGTGCGTGTCGAAGTAAATCCCCTTTTGCCCGGGGAAACTATCGATGGGCTGGCCCTTCGGGGAGTATCGTGCTGGCTGTGGTAGTTCAATGTCGCGAACAGGTCTGTGATCGGCGTGGAGTTGCGCTAAACAACCAGGTGGCAATGCCTTACATTGCAAGAGATGTTAGATGGGTCTCGATTTCCACCAATAAATGTGGATGATGACCCAACTAATCATCCATAATTGGTACTGTTGCGTTCCAGCATTGGTTGCTATCCATACAGTATATTTATTAATTTAAATATACCCTTAAGTATGGTGTGCGACCGGTGTTGAAACTACTATGACAGGGCGATGGTCGCGCCTGGAGTCATGGAAGTGACGCCTAGGAGAGATATGACGGACGTCGTATATATTAGCATGGCACTGACGTCCTGAAAAATGTATCTCCTAGGCATCAATTCCTTGAACCACGGCCCCACTGCCATGGGGCAACGTAGAATTAAGCCATATGGCAGGTGTCTACGTTACATAAGATGTAAAATACTTGTATTCCTTCTGTAATATCTACTATAGCGGCCAATGCGCAGAAGCACGATTCATTCATACCTGTGAACACGCGATTCATACCTGTGAACGAACGACTTGCATTAACCTTTTTCAAGACAAAATTTATTGCAGCACCACAAGATCTATGAGAGCAGCATCCGCTACGGCATAAAAATCGTGGGTGGTTCAACGACAAGGTGGAAGAGGCAAATATCTTTAGTTCAACAGTTGGAAAGTTTAGCCTCTACATGACAATATCTCCGATTATGGAATGAGGGTGATTGAGATATTGTCGAAATATTTTTTTTTCTGTGTTGTTACAACTGTCATCTAACTAGTCCTCAAATATTTGTTTGAGCGCCATTTGTTGGCAGTTTGTGTGCCATTAGCTTTGTAAGTCAGTGTTTGTTGTGTTCTGCAAAGTTTATCTGAAATGTTGTGTTTCTAAAAAAATATCATGTGCGAAGGTGTTAAACGTTGAGCGTGCGGGTCGTTCAAAAGAGATCGTCACGCCAGAAATCAGCAATAAGATCCTTGAAATGATATTGGACGATCGGAAAATAAAAGTGCGAGATGTGGCTGAGGCACATACATGTGGTAGGTATCTTAACTAAGTTCTAAGGGTAGACACATTTTACATGAATATTTGGTCATAAGAATATTTGAAGAGACCAAGAAACAGTCAAAGCAGTGGGTTGTTCTGGATGAACGTGCACTGAAGAAGGTTAAGGTGCTTCTGTGGGCCAACAAGGTCATGGCGTCAGTTTTTTTCGCATGAATACGGAGTCATTCATATCGATTACTTTTGAAAAATGTAAAACGAGCATCGCTGAATATTATTCATATCCAACAGAATATTGGACTAAATTTGAAATTGTTCTGAACTAGTTCCAAAAAAGACCTGTACTAGTTCTACTAAAATACCCTTTAACATTGAACTAACTGACGCTTTTTGCGGGTTGATGTCATAGGAAAAGACAATCGTCCGCACAAACACTCCTTTTTCTCCATATTTGAATTAGTTCCATTAAAATATTTTTAAACTGGTTGCTTTCGCAGTAGCCTGAAAGTGGCAATTTTTAACTTGTTTTAAAGTGAACATTTTAAAAGTTAAGTGTACTGCAAAGGTCCTAAAGACCTGATTTGTACGATATTTTCCATCCAAAACATTTATTAAAAAAGATTTACATTTATACATACAGAGCAACAACCGATTCCGTCTCATGCGCAGCAAATTTTAAAAAATAGCCAGAGACCGTTTTTTTTTTTTTTCAGCAATACTTTTGAAAACAAAAGCAAACTGAACCGTTCTACACTGAACCCCGTTTGTATTTTTTCAGAGCGACTTCGAACTGCGCTAGAAATTAACTAGTTCACTTTTTCAATTGACTCCAAAATAACTGCTGGGTAGATGTGAGACAGATTTGAAAATGATTTGAAACCAATCACAGCATGTGGCGAAGATAAAAATAACGCTTCCATTACAATGCACCGGCGCACACGTCTGTAGTAACCATGGCAAAAATCCATAAATTGGCCTACGAACTGTTACCCCCATACACCATATTCTCAAGATTTAGGCCTCTGCGACTATTTTCAAACCTGAAGAAATGGCTCGGTGATAAGAGATTTGAATCAAACGAAGAGGTCATCACTGAATTGAACTCCTATTTTGAGGACCTTGATAAAACCTTTTATTTGAAACAAATAAAAAATTGGAAAACCGCTGAACTTAACAATGCATCGTTCTAAAAGGAGACTATGTTGAGGAATAAAACTCTTTTTTGCTGGAAAAAAAAATACCCTTTATTCAAAAGACGCAAACTAATCAAATATCCCTCGTACTTAGCAGTAATTATTCCATGCAACAAATATGATTTGATTTAATTTTTTTTTTTATATATTTGTCCGAGGGTCAAAGAATTAACCTTAACTGTCGTACCATATTTTTTAAAGTACACTAAGGGAAAAAAATATTAAATTTATCCAAAAACTTTTTTAAATTATCCAAAAAGCGAGTCATTTTTGCACCATTAACGCATTTGCATAAATCGACTACGCAAATATTTAAAATTCATTTAAAAACTTTTTTAATTAAATAAAATATTAAAATATTTAAACAGAAATAATAAAAAAATATATTAAAACTATGCACGAATTTTTTAAATATCTTTTAAAAATTTACTATTTGAAAACAAAACTATCACATCTAAAGGAAATTTATATAAAAAAGATTGAAATTAAAAAACAATATATTCAAATATTTCTCACAAGCTGCGTCCATTAATGCCATTAGCATGGTTACTTTATTTTCTTTTTTCGTTCCTTAATATTATATTATTTTTGACAGTCGGTGCAATATTATGACACCATATGTCAAAAATAGTATAAAACTAAAGAACGAAAAAAGAAAATAAAGTAACCATGCTAATGGCAATAATAAAGCAAACTAATAAAGCAAAATATGCAGGAAAATGACAATCGGTGCGACACATTCGTGGGAAAATATCGAGTTGTCACTCCACCCTACATATAATTGCATTATTTCAGCACGCAATCGCTCATACGTACGGCCAAATATCCCTGTTATACTACCCTTGCAACAAAAACGAAATGAGAATTATAAGAACTAAGGTTGCAACTGCAAGAGAACAGAGTGCGACGCTGTTGCTGCTTGTCGGAATATGTGTGTACGTGTGCGATGCTGTTGCTGCTTGCTTACATGGAATATGTGTGTACGTGTGTGGTATAAATAAAATTCAAATACGGGAAAAAGCGAGTTGTAGGGAAAATATTTGATTTATCCACGTAAATATTTAAATAAAATTGATACTCAGGCGTGGATAATGTTAATATGCATTATTTCCCTTAGTGTAGCAGCTATACTCAGCGTGAAACAATTCCATGCAATAACAATGTTATATCTGCAAAATGAGTTTAAACCTAATTGTAAAATAAGTGAAAACTATGTGAAATCATCCAGAATTATGTCCAAAGATGTCATTACCAATGTTGTTGGCGTTATTTTTCTCTCGGTGTAGTGTATACATTCTTAAATCGACTTTATTTATGCAACTAATTGTTTCCATCCAATAATTTCTTTGGCGATTTTCTTTCTGAATAAATTGGTTTTAAAATTTAAGGTCTTATCCTTGTTTTCTTGATATATAAAAATATTTTTTTTTATATAAGCTAACATCGTTAAAAACTACTTCATTTATTAAAGAAATTCAAACATTTTTATTTTTGTTATATCCTTTTTATCTTTCTTTTTCTTTTTTTTTTTTTTTGTTTTTTTGCTGTGTAATGGCAACATCAACGCATAAATATTTTATGTATGTATATATATTAAAGTTTATATTTGTATATACATAAAAGTATTTTTATCATATAAATATAATTTTACATAAATGGCTTGCAGTGAATTTTTTTACTATTTTTTTCTTTGTTTTTTTTGTTTTTATGCAATAGTTTTAAATTTTTGTTTTTTTATTTAGTTATTGTTAAAAAATAGTTTGTGTGAAAGGTACAAATACGTTACTATATAATGTTAATACATATATTTATATATATATATATATATATATATATAGTATATATATGTATATATAATCTAAATAATCCTTTTTGTTTCTTAGTCTTTTAAAATTTCACATCGATTTGATAAAATTGAAGTTTGTATTCCTATGTTTAATAAATGATTTTTAATTTTTTTTTTTTTGTTTCTTTTTTGGATTTTGTATTTTGATGCTTACACATAAGTTATTGTTTTAATTATTTGATTAATAAAGTTATTTAAGTGTTTGAAACGTTTTTGTTTGTGTGGAGTTTTCGTTCTTGCTTGTTACTATTTGGACTCTTTAAACATTTTTACTAAAAACTTTTGCTCTGCATTTAGTTATGTTTTAACTATATTAAGTAATTGTTTTGTTTTTTTTTTCATCTTGCTAAATTTTGAAATTCTAAATTTTGCAGTTTTTCATAAAGTTTTTTTTTTTGTTTTTTGCTTTGTGGGTTTCATAAAAGCAGTTTTTTTGTTTGGACGGGTTTCCTTTTTTCAATCTTATTTTTGTTATATTCTAAGTTTTTGCTGCTGCTGTGTATAATTTTACAGTTTCTTATGAACTGCTTGTTTAAATTGTTAAAGCATGTATTTTTTTTTTTTTGCATTAAACTTTTGTTTATTTTCAAATTAATTATTGAATTGTCTATCGTTAAAGTTTGTTCCTCTTTTTCTGTTGATTGGTTAACAGTTGAAAATCTATTAAACACACATATAAAGACAAAGCTAAAGTTTAAATACATACACATGCATATATTGTGAGTTGCGGGCAAGTTTATCATTCTTTGATTTCTTTTAATTTGAGTTGTTTTTTTTCAGTGTGCTAACTTCTAACTTTCAGCTATTTATATTCAAATTTTTTAAGCTTTTTTTTTTTGGAATTTTGTTTTTTTTTTTTTGTCTTTCTATTATGTGCATAAAACGCACACAGTTGCAGCATTAAATTATTTTATAAGCTCCTATTTTGAATAATTTTGGTCAACTTTAAATGCTATTTTTTTCCCCACTAATTTTTAGTAGATATTTTTTGATTTAAAGCCTTACTTCTGTGAATTCTTTAAGATTAACTAGTTGATTTTTTAATTTTTATATTTTTAAAAAAACTTTAAATGAAAACCGCTAACTTAACAGTACAGTTTTTTTTCATTTGTAATAGAAATTTTATTTAAGTTTTCTATTTTTAATAAGTTATTTGGTGGGATAATAAATTCTAAAAACATTTGCAATTTTTTTTTATCGTTATATACATATATAAGTTAGTATGAATGTGTTGAATGTAGCTTTAACTTCTTTTCTTATTTTTTTTTTTTTTTTTTTTTTTATAATTAAATATTTATGTCTTACATGTGTCGAAATTATAGAGAAATAATAATTACAATAAAAATTAAAAAAAAATGGTTATTAACAAAGTGACATACCACCTTGTTCAAAAAGAAAGGTTCATTCACACTGTGAACCGGACTTAACTGTCTGATTCGAAATAAAATTTTTTTAGGTTGCCACATATGTGTCTATGACAAGGCTGCCAAATATCACCGTCTCTCGTTGACATTTGGTAAAGTGACTGTGTTTTGTTTACAACAACTGTTTTCGTGTCTTCGATTTTTACGATTGAAGAAAAAATTGTGCAACGAGTTTGTATCAAATTTTGTGTGAAAAATGGTTTCAACTGCGCCGATACGCGTAAAATGTTGGTGAAATGTTACGGTGAGTCTGCTCTATCGTATCAGAAGGCAAACAAGTGGTTAAACCGATTTGTGACTGGCCAAGACGAAGTAGAAGACGACCCTCGTACCGGGCGGCCATCGTGTTCGACTACCGAAGAAAAAATTTTAAAAAATTAAAGAAATGTTGGTCAAAAATCGCAAATTGACGATTAGAGAAGCTATTCGCAAAAAAAGACCGCAGTTGTGGCAAAACAAATCATGGATTTTGCACCACGATAATGCACTATCGCACAATGCTCATCTTATTCTTGACTTTTTGGCCAAAAACAACACAATAATCATCCACCAGCCGGCAAATTCACCTGACCTGGCTCCGTGTGATTTTTCCTGTTCTATCGAGTCAAAAAACCGCTTCGAGGAACGCGTTTCACCAGCAAAGAAGAGGTCATGGGAAAAATCGGTGAACGCTCTGAAGGCCATACCAAAAACCGTGTTCCAGAAAGGTTTCCGTGACTGGATCAAGTGCTGACATAAGTGCGTTGTAGCCGACGGGGACTACTTTGAAGGCGACAATATTGATTTGGATGAATAAACTTGTACTTTAATTATTTTCAATAAATTAACCTTTCTTTTTGACCAAGGTGGTATGGGATAAAACCATTCAATTATTACGTATGCTTCTATGCAAAGTTCTGTGTAATACTCAGCAGTTCAAAGTTTGAGACAATTACTTTAAATAACGGATTTGAAAGGTTTTTTTACAGAGTACGGAATTGTACGGAAATTCACGCTCCTTTGTAAGCATACTCCAAAAGTTACACAAGTAAACGTACGCGCTCGCAGTCTCGAACATTTCTAAATATTTTATCGCTCTCACCCACTAGCGCGAAGCTTTTGAAGAGACTTTGAGAAATGAGATCACATACCGTGTACATGCACAAAAACTTGTAAAAAAAAGCTGCACAAAACCTAATATTTACACCACTTGACAAGTGTTCACTTTTTGAGTGTAGTTTACTTCAGTGTAGTCTTGACATCGAATAAAAATGTTCTGTATGAAGCTAAGCTAACAAAATAAGCATTGCATATTTTGAAAGCTCATCGTTAGTGTGAAAAATATATGAGTTTTGTATGATATCAAACTATATAACCTACAATGAAATAAAATCAGCTGGAAATCGTAGTGAGCACACTTAGTGCACCATCAACATCGAAAAATTAGCAGCAATCGTTTTTAGTATTGTAAGATTGTAAGAGGCGTACAAATAGAGAGGATCGGTCGGTCTCGATCAACTCGGTCGAACTCGAGAGGGACATGAAGAGGAATTGGTCAATAATATACCCTTAAAATTATAAAAAATACTATCACCCCTATTGTGAGCTTCGCAGAAATGTATTTTTCGTCCGAAAATATTCAATTCTAATTTTTGTTTATTTTTGAGTTTCACACGGAAAATTTTGTATGTTCGAAATAAATTCACCTATTGTCAACACTGATCTATGACGGAACGTTTCGCCTTTAGAATTTTATTTCTTCAATCGTATTTTTGCAGCGAATAGGATTTAATTTTTCGTTTCTCTCCCTGTTCCGGCCAAGTTATCCATTGTGGACAAAGTGTTCGCTCGAAAATTCCCAAAACTTCGGCAAGTACCAGAGTAAATGACGATTGGGCCGAACCCACTTCGTGATCTGTGCCAAATCCTATTTGGTATACTCCCTCAGCAAAAAAACCGTAAGCAAGCGCTAAGTTTTACGATTGGTGGGATTGTAAATTATTAATCAAATGGTGACAAAGACAAGGCCAGTTTGTCCAACAAATATTTGAATGCTGGCTTATTCTTCCGATAATTTTGCTGAAACCTACAAAAGAAAAGCTATTTAAAATAATTTACACTATTTATAAAATTTAATTTATAAATTTATAGTGTATTTTATGGTGTAAAATATAAAAATGACACTATTCACAGTGGTGTTTAATCTTACGAAAACTCACAAAACCCCAAAGAATTGTACTGATCCCTTAAGTGCCTTCGAACAACGCGATGCTCATTTAGTTCCTTCTCTTCCATAAATAGTCGCAGAGGTATGCCTAAAAATGTTGAGCAATTAAAAACCAACATTGATTAAGTCTTTACCGAGCTAGTGCCCGAGTTGTGCATAAAAATCATCGAAATCCTCAAGAATAGAGTCCTGTATAATTTTCCGTGGAGGATATTAGAATGTCATTGTATTCCACATGTAATTCAGAATTATTAACCAACCCAATTCAGAAAAATCTCTAGTAATTTAATGTTTAAAAACTTCATTCATATGAAAATATAATACTCCCTTATAATTTTCCATGAACTTGTCCAATATATTATCTCCCACGAAGATATTAGTTAAATTTTTTTATTCCCCAGAAAACTCCCTTTCCCGAATTTCAAATAATGAGTAACTTTCTCAACACAGAAAAAAGGAAACTTACGAGGCAGAAAAATGCGACAAAAAGATTTACTTACTTCTAATTTTTCCGAAATGAAACTTGATGAAACTGTTTTTTTTTTCACAAGCTTGCCAAATATAAAACACTTGCATTTACAAAATAAGAAATGCTTTTGGGGATAAACTTTGGTGGCCACTTTAGAATCTTCATTGAGAGTAGTATAAACTATTAATGCATCATTTGAATACTTTGTCAATGTTGATATTGGTATGGGGACCAGGGACAGCCCATCCCATGAGGATATTCTCAGCAGTTTTTTTGGAAAGTTGTGGAGTTCAGACCATTTTCGGTATGGATTTTACGATTTTATTTACATTAAGTGCAAATATGTAATCTTTCTATATTAACAGATTCAGATAAAAATTAAGAAGTATTATCTGATGCTAGAAGGAGGTGTGACCTACATTTGGACAAATTTCTTTATTAAGTTGGCGCACTTCGAACCTTTTAGAAGATGGGGAATAAGGTGCCAACTGCTGTGATTACTTCTCTTAATGTCTTAGAAGATTTTGTTGAGGAAGAATGTAATAACTAAAATGACTGATCGCTATAAGGAAATTAAGCTCTACTTTGCAAAGAAAAACTAGATTATTTGAAAGTTTTTAAACAAAACAAAAAAAAAAAAAAAATTTGGCATTAAGCTCACAATATAATTCTTAAAAAATATGTTTTTTAAGAAGTATAAAATAAACAAAACAAAAATTTAGGAAAAATGTGTACGAAACAAAACCTTGCTTCAAACAAGGACGATTTTAAAAAATCGCTGGTTATAAAAAAAAACCAAGAAATCTTGTGCTTCAAAGGAGCCACACATCAAAATCAGTGATCATTTTGGAAAAGAACTGTATTCAAAGCCATTTGGCGAGCATTGTTTGATGTTTTGAATTATTTTTTTTTTAATTCTTAAATTAAGTTTAAAATATTGAATTAAGTAAATAATTAGATTGAATGGATAATTTCATAATTGATTTGATAATTGATAATAGAAATTCGGATAGTGAATTATTTAAAGCCTATGTTTTGTAAGCCGCATGGCGAACTTTGAACACTCTTTCGTTGTATGCGAAACTAGGTTGAAACCAAATTGTTCAGGGGGTTATTTCTTTTATTATAAAAAAAAAAATACTTACCGTTGCCGCAGAATTTTTGTTAGGAATACAAAGTGTGTTCAAAAAGTAGCGGGAATTTTGAAATTTCGCGGGCTGTGTTGACAAAAAAGTAAACAACCAATATGACTGAAAATGCATAGATACTTTCTACTTTTATGCTTGCCAACACAACAACAGCAAAATACATCGTGCCAATCAGACCAATACAGCCCGCAAAATTTCAAAATTATCGTTACTTTTTGAATACATCTTGTATATAACGAAAATATAATCAGAAATTGAAAAAAATCAAAGTAGATAAACCAAAATAAATAAAAACAATAAGTTTAAGTTAAATTTGTTAAATATTCAATTATGATTATTACTTTTTTCCAAAACATTAATATTAAGATTATAAGCATAAAACACAAAAAAACTTTAAATTAATATTTTTATATTAATTTATATGTATTATATTAATTTTATATATTTATATATATATGTGTATATTTAAGTATAGATATAAAGCAAAAATTAAATTAAAAAAAGTTATTATATATTTAAAGGTTTTCTGATTAAACAAACATAAAGCAAAGTCTACATAAACACATTTATAAAGTTTTTGTTGTTTTTTTTTATGGTATGTTAAGATGAGTGTTAAAGTGTATTGGTAAAATTTAAGACATCGTTTTTTTCATAGTTTTTTCCATAGTTTTTTTTTCATAGTTGTAAAATATTTATTATAACGATACAAAAAATAGTTGCTTATTTAATTGAATAAAACTTAATTGATATAAGCCATTTTGGAGTAGTACAAACATTTTTATAGCATTTTTATGAAGGAAGTTGAAAGAAAGCTTTTACAACAAACATAGCTTAAGAGCTTTAAAGCGGCGTAGTGTCTTGGCGCATACAAGCTTTACCAAAACCACTATTCCTTCTCTTAAGAAAGCTGAGCTTTTAAACTATTGAAGCCCAAAGCAAATAAGGTGCTTATCAAAATTATAGGGCACTTCTATAAATTATCTTCAACACTCGCCACAGCTGCGTTGTTTATATTTTTACAAAACCCAAAAAATACTGAATAAATAGTAAATACAAAGAATAAGCATTGAAAAATATATTGGTTGGGAAAAAAGTTGTCGTTGTTTTTTCCTTCGCTTGAATTTAAAGAGACGCTTGACTTTTTTTATTTATTTATAACAGAAGACAAATCAGCTGATTATTTGTAAAAATTTTATTGAGATGGATGCGTCGATGTGTTAAAAGTTATTGCAAAGCAAAGATGAATGAAATTTCAAAAAAATACACGTTATATTTTACAATTTTTACTGACGAAAAAGGTAAGAATTCATCACAGGCGTATGGGAAGATTTGTGCTGTTTATAGTGAACGTACTCTCTCCCAATCAACTGCCAGGAAATGATTCACTAGCTTTCGTTCTGGAAATTTTGCAGTGAAAGATGCTCTGGTCGACCTATCACCGACAAAATCGGTGTTATTATGGATAAGGTTCATAATTCCGTCATGTGAGCAGTCACGACATCTGAAGATCGACTGAAGATCGACTATGAAGATCGATGAAAAGTGAATCACATACGATAATTTTGTTCGAAAACGGTTTTGGTCGAAAAAAGGTGAAGCACCAAAAACAGTGCCAAAGCCGGGATTGACGACAAGGAAATTTATACTGTGTGTTTTGTGGGATGATACAAGAGTATCATCTATAACGAAACACAATCGTAAGCCAGACCAAACGATTGATTCGAATCTCTACTGCCAGCAAATAATGCAGTTGAAGCAAGAAATTTAAAAAAAGTGACCGGTAATGGAAATAAGGAAATGTGTTGGATTTCATTATGATAACGCTAGGGCACACTTCTTTGTTGATGCGGCAAAAACTTTAATTTTGGCTGGGAAGTTTTGACGCATCCACCTGACATTGCATAATCCTGACGTTGCGCCGTCAGATTATCATTTGTTTCGAACTCTCTTGCTGTGCAAAAATTTGGCCTCAAAAGACGACTGCAAAAAGCACTTGCGTCAGCTTTGCAATATCCCGGAATTCTACAATAAAACAATCATGGTTCTAGCCAAAAAATGGCAGAAGATAGTTGCACTAATAAAATTTGTTTTTGTATAAATGCAAACCTTTATATTTTTACTAAAATACGCCGAGTACTGTTTTCCCAACCCAATATTTTGATAAGGTTGCCAGTGGGTAAAAATTTTTGCATTTCAACCGGGTCAAAGTAGCGGGTCTTAATTAACCAATGTTGTGCTTAATATATAAAAAAATATAAATATTTTTAAAGCTAATTCCTTGTACATTCATTTGCTATATTCTTTTGTTTTCTAAAAGCATTCACTACGCAGCTTTAGCGAGGGTTGAAACTTTCAGAAGCTGACTTATAACTTTGATAAGCACCTTACATTGCACCAAAAACAAAATATTAAAGCGACTCCACTTTAAGTGCTTTCAATTTAAAGCTTATTACAAAAAAAATTATAAAATTATGATTAATGCCTAAAAGTTTAAAATTGATATCTTTAAGGAATGGTAACAAAAATGTTTTCGGCATTGATTACACAGAAAAAAGATCTGTTGCTTCTTTTGATTATGTTACTACAACGAATTTGTATTTGTATTGGTTTTTTTTTTGTTTTTTGTTTTTTTTTTTTGCATTAATTTTTATAAACATTTTGTACTTATGAATTATATATGTATATATTATTTGCCAAAAAAAAGCACATCAAGTAAAAATTGTCTGCATTCAAACAGACAAAAAGCAAAAAGCTTTAAATTTTTTTTTGTTTTAGTTTTTGTTTTTAAAGCCAACATTAATTGCTTACATCGTAACAAAGGTTTTGTATTTTTTTTTAAATTATAAAACATACACATGCACATTGAAATAGTTTGAAAGAAACATTTGTAGAGCTTTTTTAAAAGCTTAAATATTGAAACTTGTTTTTTTTTTTAATATTCTATACTAATTATATTTGAAGTAGAAAAATTCAGTAATTAATATACGTACTATATATATATTTAAATGTATGTATATGTGTATAGTATTTCACAATTTTCATTTGACAATTTTTTTTTGTTGCTGTTGTTGTTTTTTGTTTCAAATGGTCCATTAATTTTTGCATTTTGTTTGTCTTAAACATTAACTTTTTTTTTTATTTTTTTAAATAGACTCATTTAAGAGACTCATTTATTTTGTTTTTGCATAAAACACTTAAGTTACGTTTATTTAAAGTCAACACAACACGAATAATTTTAACTGTCATAATTTTGTGAACATTAACCGCACAAATATAAATATGCAAATTTTTCATTTTATACAACTTTTAATTCTATTGACAGCACAAGCACTCTAACAGTCTGCAGTTACACAATATATACAAATTTATAGATATTGATCGATATTCATCGATATTAATGCTAATAACTTGAAACTATTTTCAAAAATTTGGAAAAAACAAAAAATAACGCTTGAATTGAATGCAACGTTGTGACTGCACACAGTGTTAAGTTTGAGTTAACAGTACAATGCTAAGCTAAGTGTTTTAACATGAAAGAAAACTTTTGAGTAATCACTTCGGAAATTAACAGAACACTGTAATTTAAGTTGACAGTGAAAAGCTTAACTCAGTGCAAACTGAACATTCTAATTTTTAGTCTAGCGCAGAGTTAAATTTCAATTGACAGTGAAAGCTTAGTTGATCGATTTAACCAAAAACAATCTGTTGAGCTATCTTTACGAAAATTCATCAAAATTCAGTACAATTTCAGTACATTTTCAGAGTAACTAATTGTTTCCATGTCTAGCTCAGAGTTTAGTTTAAGTAATCAGTGAAAATCTTAGCAGAGCCATCTAAACTAAAACACGCTGTTGAATTACCAATGTGAAAATGCATGATTTAACTCAGAGCATTTTTAGGATTATTAATTACGCCATGTTTTAACTCTTGTATGGACATTTATGTCATTAGTGAAAAACTTTGCTGAGCCATTTAGCTCGAAACGATCAAACTGAAAAAATGTAATACATATATAAAAGCAGGGAAATCCAGTTTCAACGTTTAAGTCAAGACTAAAGGTTACATCAAAAATATTACCGGAAAGAATCATACAGATAAGCTGTTTATTTATAATTTTTTTCTTGTTTTGATAAGCGCCTAACAGTTGACTGTCATACCTCTTTGTTACCAGTCTTAAATGTCGCCAGTCTTCTGGTAACATTATTCTTCATTACCAGTCTTCTTTCGCCAAAATAAAAAACGAATTTTTTCCAAATGATGAAAAATTAAATGGTAAAATTCAATTTATTATTCAATTTTGTAGAATTAAATGATAAAAACATACTAAAAAAGAACCTTCCTGAGGAATGCAATCTAAAGAAAAAAAAAATAGAATAACTTACATTTTGCGAGTGTCTTTTCAGGAGAAATGGAACTTTTCAATTTATTTTTGTATACTTTTTGTTATGTAAAACAACCCACACATTAACAACATGTCAGAAAGAACCCAACCCCAACTAACAATTTTCATCAATCACTACAACACTATACGACAAATTTCAGATCAACGTCTCGACCTGGAATGAGTTAAGGAAGAAATACATGTAAAATCTACTGTAAAATGTGCAGCAACAACTGGAAGATAATCAGCTTTTCGAGGAAGCTAAAGGGCTATTGTATGCGCCAGGAATTGCGGATTGATCGGTAAGTCGCAAAAACTAATAGTTTTATCGTCTTAAAACTTTAACCGCGATTTTCTCGTAGCTACGTTTTCAAAAACGGCTGCCACTGCAGCTCAAAAAGTAATTAACCGATCGGGGTGAAATTTTTAGGGGTTTTAGTCAACATAATTACCCATAGAATAATCCTAAAATATTGCACATTTTGCATAAATAAACAATTTAAAGGGGGCAATAACTGTCGAAAAAATAGGCGAAAATACGAATGTTTTATTAAAAAGTGTACCAAATTTTTTATTTCCTACTTTTTCTCAATTTTATAGGTTTACTCTATGCCTAAACTCATCAGTAATAGAAATATTTTTTGTTTTTTTATTTCAGACCAATAGAAAAAGCTGGGCGATGGCAGCTGTTTTACGACTTCGGCAAAAACGGCCTTCGTGGAGGTACTGTACCGCTGCCATTTTGTATTAAAAAAAAGAAATTGTTTTGATAACCAGACACATGTCAATAAATTATGTCAAAAGTGTAAAATGCTTTAATTATTTTATAACCCTCAAAATAATTCAAGAAAAATTACTGATTTTCGAGCATTTACATGCATTCCTCCCCTTAAGGGCAAGTTATCACTGCGCAAATTACTCTCTTATATAACTTTCAGTTCAGAACATAGGATCTACACTATTACAAAGATTGAGACTGTTAACTTTGGCAATCATGCTATTAGAGGAAAAGCAATGATAAAATAGCTACTGCTTTTGAGTACGCTATAAGAATGCTTCCCATGTCGAAGGAAACAATTGATGCGCTAAAGCATGCTAAGGAACACTCTGGCGGGGAAAATCCTTTGCTTCGAGAAGTTGGAAATATGCTACTGATAACTGCGTTCATAGAAACTTGGCCTGTTTATATGCCTCTCGAAAACTACATGAGTATCTACACATCCAACGTAGATGACTTTTAGAAGCATAAGTTGCTACTCTCACCCATTTATGCTATAGTTTACATGGAGCAGGGCAGCACTAATATAGTTTACTCTACTGACATTTATAGTTTAACAAATGCGCTGATCCTACTCAAAGAGAAATTAATGAAAAAAAGCAAATCCAGTGTAATGAAAGGCTTGTCAAAAGTCCAATATGATGATGTGAAAAAGAAGATGGTCTTGACAGAAGATAGAGACTTTTTCACAAAGTGGCATATCCATTATTTTACTGATAGTTATGTTACACTATCGGACAAAATAAAGTGAAATTATTGCATTTTCCTAATTATTAAGGTATTTTTATTGCAACCATGTTATGGCAACCCTGTTAAATACATCATAGAAGCATTTACATGTTAAATACATCATTGGAAAATTCATAGAAGCTTTATATTTTAAAATTAATTAACCGTTTATCATGTGTTGCCAAGATTATGCATTTTACAAATTGGGTCGTGAAATTTTTATACGGACTAAGACTTGACTTTGCGAAGAAATACATAAATATGCCCAAAACGTTCTGGAATCGCATAATTTGTTCAGATGAGTCAAAATTTGAATTTGAACTGAAAAACATATCACCCAATATAAAACATGGAGGATGCTCCATTATGGTATGGGGTTGTTTTTCATCAATTAAAGACAATTTTGTCAAATCTGCAGAAAAAATTAACTTGAGTGATTTTACATTTCATCCAAAACACACAAGTAAGATTGCAACGCAGTATTTTCTTCAAAAGAATATCGAAAAATTGGAATAGCCTCCTGAATCTCCGGATTTGAAATCGATTGAGCTGTGGCCGAATTTTCAAATCAAATGATCAAATTTTATTTCACTCGCGTAAAAATATTAAATCGTTTTGGGATAATATGCAGCAAGAATTGCAGGCAATATACAAAGATACTTTGAAAAACTTGGTCGCCAGTATATCAAAAAGGTTAGCAGCGGTAAAAGCAAACAAAGGAGGACATACAAATTACTAATCAAGTTTTAAAAATGAATAACTTTGTATTATTTGCTAACTACTTGATTAAAAATATATTTTTGCACTTTATTATGTCCAATATGATTTGATAGTAACTGTATGTTTTTATGTTTTCATGAACTAATTTAAAAATTGAAATATACTTTTAATTTTTTTAATCTTTATGTATTAAAACAATTTGTACCTTCTGAAAGAAGAAATAAAAAAAAATCAAGTTATTTTCACTGCATCGGACATGTTTTTATTTCTTTGCACTTTATTTTGTCCGATAGTGTACCCTTTAGTTTGGAAATGCCTGAAGTTTTGTTTGAAATTATTTTGTATTATTATTATTTAAATAATGAAAAGTAAAAAGCAAAAAAAAAAAAATATGCTTGATAAATTGATTTAAACTCTTAGGGCGCATTTTTTAGATAAAAAAAAATTAATTAAATTGAAATCAAGTTTTAAAAGTTTTTAATAAATTACAAAGCTAGTTTCAAATTGAAGCCTAACATAAATGTTATCTGTTGAATTTTTCATTGGTAAGTTAAAATTTCTTGAATGTTACTTAAATAAAAAATATATGCTCAAATTTTTATAAACTTATTTTGAGTTAAATACTTTTAAACGATATAAAAACAAGAAAAAACGCTGCACTTAAAATGTTTGCATAAACTTCTGCATTAAAAGTGATTTAGTGAAGAGTTTTTCCGTTATTAAATAAAAGTTAAGTTCTAATAAACCTTTGAATATATATATAATTTGTTAATTATATATATACAATTAAATATTGTATTCAGAGTAAATGTTGATTTTTTAGCAGAACTAACACTAATGCATAGTGTGCTCAATATATGGTATTAGACAATGTTTTCGTTGCTATTTTTTTTTTCTTTCCAAGAAAACCCAACGTTTCCATTTATGTTTATATTACTTTGTTATATTTATTTATTTATTTATTTTTATTATATATGTATGCATGTTAGTTGTTTGAAAAGTTGCATTAATTTTGCCTTAATTTGTTATATTTAAAAACTACATCACAATAATTAAAATCTAAGTTATTTTCATACTGTTACACGTACATACCATACATACCCATGTGTACGGTGTATGTATAATTTATATATATTTTAGTAATAAAGGTGTATATATATTAATAATGTATAAACATAAGTTTAATAGTATGTTTCTTTGTTGGTTTCTATTTGTTACAACGATGTTTGAAAAAGTTCACAATACATATATGTATGTATCTATATTTTTATTTATATTTTTTGTGTTATTTTTAATTTCTTTTTTTTTATTTGTTTTTTTGTTTTTTTGTTTTCTTTAAATTTCCTTAGGTTATTTATTTGTAGTGAATTGAACCCATAACCTCACATTTTCAAAATTTTGAAAAGATTATTTTCTATTTTTTTTATTCATTAAAACTTGGAGATATTTATTGAAGACTCCAAAAAATGTAGTTTTATTATGCATATACAGAGTGCGCTGGTATTAGTAGTGATAGTTATATGTTAATAATTATAATAATAATAATAATAATAAATTTAATAATAATAAGAATAATTATAATAATAATGATTATATTAATACAATAATTTGAGGAACAATTTATATTCTAGTTTATAAAAGTAAATAAAACATAAAATTGTATGAAAAATTAAAGTTAAAACATCAACTAAGCTTTCGTTTGGATTTTGTTTTAGCAATTTTAGAATATTCAAAAGCTGTATATAACCTTATACATAAAAGCAAGTATTTTGCTTGTCCCAATTTAATCAATGGTTACTTAAGTTTATTAAAAAAAAATATTTAAAAATACATTCAATAAAAAACGGTTAATCAAGTTTTTTAATATTAAAGAGCGCGTAGAGCTTGTTTAAAATTATTTTTGTTTTCATTAAACGTAGAGGAGGGGAAGCAAACACATGCATACACAGTACATTAAAAAGAATTTATAATACACAAAGAAGCATCACTCTTAATTCAGCTTTTCGTCCATGTTGAGTTTGCCCACTTAGTGGTCACAATTTACGAATTTAATGAATACATATCTTAAGTCAGAGGATTGTGAAACTGAGAAGATTCTCGTAAAATCATCATTAAAGCACAATTCTGGTTAATTGCTTGACCTTTGCATATTTTTGAAACCCTTTAATTTTCATTCTAAGTAGTTTTGGCCAAGAGTTAATATGCATGACTTTTAAATACTAACAAAACTCAATTGATAAAGCGCATGATCAAGAATAGAGCTTAGTAAAAAGATAATTTCAAGTTTAAATACAACAATTAAAATATAATAATTAATATATAAAAAAACTCCAAAACAGTTACAAAAGAAAACTAAACAAAAACACATTGTTTTAGGCAAAATCTAACTCTAATTCAATATTTCAAAGTTGTCGAGCGGGTGCATATCATAAGCACATTTAGGGCCTTCCAATAAAGATGGTTATATTTTTTTTTTCAATGGTGATTTCTCGGTTCCGAATATATGTATATATTTTTCGAACTTCTGGTTGTTAAAAACTTCAGTATAGTTTACAGTTTCTTAGGCCAACGTTTGATAATTCCCGACCACCTCTTAAAATTATTGAAAAATATTACCAAAGTTCAAGGTATGTCTATGGCTCCTCAACTTTTTTCTCTTTATTGGTAAACGGTTGTCGATGATCTTATTATGAAGCAGCACTGTAATCGGGATATGTGACGAACATGTTTTGTTGAAGGATAGTTAGTTCATATTGCTCAAAATTTGTTTTTTCTGTTGGTAAACAGGGGTCAGTGATCCTTATGTAATGCGGAAAAGTAACCGGAATATGACACGAATCTGTTTTGTTGCAGGGTCGAAGGTATGTATAGCTCAACGTTTGTTCTCGCTATTGGTAAGTTCTCGGTGATCACATTGTCATGTGGAACTGTAAACGGATTATGAAAGGAACATGTTTTTTCTTTGTAAAGCTTCAATTATTTTATATTTCGGTCAATGAATAAAAATTTAATATAACAAAAAAAAAACGGTTTAAAACAAAACATATTCTGAAAAACTTTCTCAAAAATAAAAGATAAAACGAAAGTCTTTAGTTAATAGATATTATTCTTCGTTGATTGGGCAATAATTGAAGACAATTTTGATTTCAAGATTACCATTATTCAATCCAATCATGAAAATATCTTCTAAGTAACTTATTAACTTTTTCTCCTGCCTTTCTTGCTTTTAAACTCAGGAACGTTTCAGGAAAACAAGGCATTATGAAAGTTTTGGTGATGAAAGTCTTTGCTGAAACTCTCATAATTTGACTTTGAAAACTAAGAAATCCACATATTAAACATATCTTTTGAAAACAGATTAAAAAGAAAATTTACAGAAGACAAAATATTTGGCAATAAACGTTGCTTAAGACTTTAATAATAATGCTTCCATTTTAGCATTTCCTCCTTTTATGTATATAACCGAAAGGATAAAATATGGCTATACGCAAGAGGCAATGATCAAAATGCAAATTAAATATGTAGTGGCCGCGAAACTATAACATGTTTGCCGGCTAAACGGCAAAAATGGAAAGCTTTTAAACACCACTACAGACGCCTTCATAACGTCAATACGATAAAGCAGAAAAAGTAAGAAGTGCATAGAACAATTTTGAACAATCTTGGGACTATGCAATTAGTTGATTTCACATTTAAAAAAAAAATTAAAAGTCATCATTTTATTCTATAAAAGATATTGACGCCAAATGCTGTTCCGAAGTTGTATTCGAGTGCTCATTCTATATTTTTCTTTGTGATGAAAAAATTTTGTTAATGGGGAATGAAAAAGAATATGTGTGCACTAATTCAGATTATTACGGAAACAACCTAAAAATTATTAAGGAAAGTCTGCAGTAAACTGAAAGATTCACAGTTTGATTGTGGCGATCAGAATTTCTGGTGAGCAAACATTGAATATACACAACTGTCTCGAACTGTAGGTAATATTCTTATCTAGCAATTTTGTTTTTTTTTTCGAATGCGTTAAATGCTACATCATGAAACGGCGAAGTATACTGAAGCTTTTGACACAGAAAACGAAATAAAAACTCTATCAAAAATTAAGAAATTTCTATGTAAAAAACTTAGATTAATATTGTACGACCCTTGTGTTGGGACATGTGTTGTTAAATATATGCAATTTTTTTTTTTTTTTTTTTTGTTTATAACATGTAAAATACATAGTTTAAAAACTACTCTTACTACTTATATAATAACCGTCTACTACGCTTTAGAACTTGTTTATGTGTTAAACACATGACTTGAAATTATGTTTTTCACTATATGTTAAGAATGCTTGTTTTGCATTTGTTTTTAAAGATTTTTATGAACATTTTTGCTTTCTTGAAACATACATACATATGCAGCGAAATTACATATAACTACGGCTTCAAACATTGTCGATTATTTTGTTAAGATTTATTTGTCTGTTGCTTTAGACTTTTTTTAAGTTACTAACAATTGTATTTCTTTACAAATTTTTCTCCATTATTAAGTATTATTGAACAAACGTACTTTAAAAAAAAAAAACACGAACTTCAATGCATGTAAGTATGTAAAATTCAAATTAAAAATATATAGTAGCTTTACTTTTGTTTGCTGCAACTTCAATGCAATGAAGTTTTAATTTGCTTGATTTTATTCACATTTATATAATTCTATATATAATATATATATACATATTTTTTTGCTTAAGAGCTAATTGTAGCTAAATTTATATTTATAAAAAAAATAATTTAATAAAAATTGTTACACATATGCCGACATGTATACATAGCAACAATAAGAGTCGTATAAGTTTTTTCTTTTAAATTGTATAAAGTATGTAGCTGTGTTTCAAGTTTTTGTTAGTGTGTGGGTGTATTTAATAAACTTATCAACGTAACTAAAGCTATTTGTAAGATTTCTTTGAAAATGTTTGGGATGTTTTGGGTTGTGGATATAAAAAACCTATCATAACAGTTTAAATTCTTCTGCTTATTCTTATAAATTGTGTTGTTTAAAAAAAAATTGTATAATATATGATTATTGTTGTTGTTGTTTTTAATATTTTTGTGGTTGCTTGAGGAACTAGCTACTAAGTTCAAAAAATTCAAATTGCGTAACGTCAAGTGCAAACGCTTAAAATAATATATATACCTAAAGTCTAGTGTTTCACTTGTGTATGTGTGTGTAATTTAACATCACCAATGCAAGCGCATAAAAATGGAGTTTAATCTAACAATAATAATAAAATTTGAAAACGTTGAAGTAGCTTTTTTTTGTCTTAAAATTTCTAAACTTAGCTACTTGCATGCATTAAACCATGCTATGTGTAACAGTAACTGTTGTAGTTTAGCTTGCAAGCTACAAAATGTGTGAGTTATGCTATTTGTGATTTTACAAAATTTGTTAGTTTTCATTTACAAATTTCCTGCTTAAATTTAATATATTTACAAGAATTATTTCTCTTCATTAACACAAAAAAAAACTATAATTCTATATATTATAATTATAATAATAAAAACAGAAAGCTTTCCTTAAGCTTTCGTGACCCAGCGTGAATGTGAGCGTTTGTGTTTTTCATTTCTACAATTCTCATCAGCGGCTAATCTAATTGCACGCCGCTCTCGTTTATTCAAAGTTTTTGTTGTTTTTGTTGTTGTTGTGGCATTGTGTTGTTTATCGCGCCTATTTCTATATTCTTCCTCTTGTTGATGTTGTTGTTGTTGCTTTTGTTGCTCTTGCTCAATTACTTGCAGATTGATGGTTTGTTGCAACAACGTAAACCACCATTGCGTGATGTGCAGATTTTCACCATTATTTGCAGTTTGGAGGTATTCCAATTGTTGTTGATGTTGTTGTTGTTGTTGTTGTTGCTGTTGATGAAGTAATTCGGACACATGCTGCTCATGTCGGTGTGTGTCCCTTACATTGCTGTTGCAGTTGCTCTCATGCAGAAACGATCTGTGGTGTGTATGAAAGATTTTTTAACAAAAACAAATTCAAACTATATTGAAATTAATTTAAATGCATTTGTTTTGCTGTTTTCCAGCTAGGACTCACTCGAGTGTTTTAAATCAGTTTACTCCCCATACCATATGTTTGTCGGTGCATAGTGTGCATGTTTGCTGGCGGCAACTTGAGCTGGACTCAGTGGACCGAACTGGCTGTACTGGGTGGGAAACTGTATGTGTGCGGGCAGTGGATGGGATGGTATAACCTGAAAGTTCGTAGAGAGTTATATACAAATTTTTTCATTTCAAATTCATTTTATTTTAATAAAAACTATTGATTTGAAAAACCAAAACAAAAAAAAAAACTTAAAAAAAAACAAAAATAAAAACAAAAAAATATATATATAAAAGGCCCCAAATCAGAAGTTATTATGACCCAATTAATGCCCAAATCGAAAATGATATAAAACTTTAAGCCTTAATTAGGGAATTATGATTAATATTTTGTGCCTTCTGTTTGCTGAGATAACTGTCTCAAATGGGATCTGACGCTCTTAGAATCCCAGAAACTAAGAATCTCTATGTTCGTGAAATTATATACAGAACGGTCCACAAAACGCTAACACGTTTAGCCATGGCAACCACCGAAGTGAAAACCTCATGAAAATGTAAAATGCAATTTTTAACAAAACAAAACAAAAAATCCTTTTTTACAAATTTACCATCAATTAACACACAATCTTATTTTTGCTTTCTCATTCAGTTTTCAAAGAGCTTGTGTTCAACAAAAGGACGTTGATAAAAACCACGATTAAAATAAAATAAAACCTAAACGAAACCTTGCGATATTCTTGATACTTTGTAGAGAAAATGTTATCGAACACAAAAGCATTAAGACGTCACGAAATCCACAGATCAAATGTCTTATATCACACTCAGTCAAATGGCTTCGAAATCTCAAGAGCAAGAGAACTTCTCGGCGAGTAAAGCTGTGAGGACTTCAGTAGAGAGATCTCTACTATTTATGCATTTTTTGTGTATGTTCTTTACAAACAACACACTCTATTTCACCGATTAATGTGGATAATTTTTAGACGTTCTGTACAATGTCTTCTAATGGAGACGAACTATTGCATGACTGCCTATCTTGACTTAATGCTTAAGAAGGGACTAAACAGTGACGGTTCGGGGAGCATATTTCCTGAAATATGTTCAGGAAAAATTATCTATTCTTGCTAGTCTTAGCTATTTCATGAAATATGGATACAAATAAAGTATGGCGAAAAGAATCAAGACTTTTTCTTATATCAATAAATATATCGAATAAATACCCCATGTTAAGGCATTATTAAAATTAAATTTTTTTCTACAGAAAAACCAACAATTTTTTTTTAACCTTTGAATCAATTATTTCAAGTGTTACGCCTTTTCAGTCTGCTTTGGTTGGAATGTTGGTTTGGTTCAGTTGATTAGAAATTAACAAAAAAGAAATACAGAAAGGTTGAAGCGTAGGACCAATGCCTGGCCGATATTCGAACCTGTAACGTCTGGGGAAGTTATCTCTAATTTTATCGCTACAAATAGCTTTTGAATTAAATCACCCTTATTTTTGAGATTTGAATCGAAGTCGTTCATTACTTAAACGTTATTGAAAACTCTCGATCAAACTTCTTGTTGGAACTCTTAATATTCTAAAGCTTATCAAAAGCTTCAAAATTAATTTCTATTTTAAACATCAAATGAACTGTACAAACGAAAAGAAATTTTGAATGAAACGTAATGCTTCAGGGGACAAGACATTATAAGGACATTCATTGGAACTGTTGAACTTATTCTAGACTGAATTCTACGGCTCCAAAAAAGGAACCACAATGTAGCCTCGGTGGATATCCGTTTGAGAGGTGAAAGGTACCAAATTGGGTTCATGATATGGAAGATATGGAGATCTATTTAATACCTTGAGAGAACTGTTTTACACATAGAATCTTAATGCTTATAATGCTTATAATGCTTCCGTGGGACTATCCCAATTATTCAGCTTTGCGATATTATGGCACAGTTCTTGTGCTAATAATGTGCTAATACATGGTCTTTAATTTAATGTTTCTCATATGATTGGAAATGAAAGACCATAAGCCCAAGATATAATTCCCTGCACAAAAAGTACCGTGACATTTACAATTTAGATAAATATAGCCCGAAATACAATCCAATTAAAGCTGCGGTCAAAGGTATATAACGTTAACTAACGTGCATTTTTTCGTGGTGGCGTCCGTGGCGTGGTTGGTTAAAGTACGTGGCCGCTATATCAACGAACCTGGAGACCCAGGTTCGAACCCCAGCAGCGACAGAAAATTATTTCAATTAAACTAATTTTTCTGTACGGCCGCCACCTCTCTGCAGACAATGGCAAACCTCAGAGAGTATTCAAAATGCCATGTAAAGCTTCTTGAGAACAAGAACATTCCGTTCATCGCCGTTCGGAGTCGGCGTTAAACATGTAGGTCCGGTGCTCGGTCAATTGTGTACAAACTTAATAACACGCACAACACAATTGATCATAAGAAGCTAAGTCAAAGTCCTTTCAAGGGCTGAAATGGCCAGTTATTTATTTTTTTATTTTTTTTTTAATGTTCATTTTTATAAAACACAGCAAAAAGCTCCGGTTGCGGTTTTAGTTGAACACATATTGCTCATTGACTACTTTTTCGAACATTACAACGAACATTAATACGCAGATATTTATTTTCGGGCACTTTCATATTTTCGGGTTTAACATCCTTTAACCCAAAGTTTTAATTTTAATTTTTTGCTCACCTGTCGACTGGAGCTGTTGTGCGCAGGCGGCGGTGCCACCACAGCCCGATTGTAGGCAAAGGTAGGCGCTGCCTGTGATACAAAAACCGTTGGCCGACGATACATGTCACCCTGAGCGTAGATGTCCTGCTGCAGCATTGCCGCGGTGGCTACTGCCGCAGAGCTAGGTGAACCTCCAATCGGCGTCGTGTTTGATTGATGCTGCTGCTGTGACAGCGGTGGCTGCGAAGATTGTGCTGATGTCACCACTGCCTGCTGGCGATAAACTGGTGCACCCCATGATGGTGGACCACCGACAGCAGCAACTGCAGCTACCGCGGCAGCTGATGAAGAACTCTTTGAATGTGCAAGCGGCGGTGCAGCTGCAGATGGCTGTTGAACATATGCCGATGATGAAGCAGTCGATGTTACCTCACGCTTGTGATGTGCCGGTGGCGCCTGCGAACCGGCAGCCCAAGAAGAACGCTTGTTGTCCATTTGCTGAGTTGGCGGCGGTGGCGGGTACTCGTAGAACTCGGGAGGCTCCTGCTTTGTTGGCAGATGCGGCAGACTAGCCGGTACAGCAGATGATGACGACTGATGCTGCTGTTGTTGCATATTGTTTTGGGTGTTGGCGGTGCTCGACGATGTTGGCATGTAGCATTCATTTTGTGCCATGGCCAAAATACGTTTTTTCTGCGATTGTCCCGGTTCATACTTGACATTGGTCTGTTGGTAGTGGTGATGCTGTTGCGACTGCGGCTGCGGTGGTGCCTGTTGTTGTTGCTGCTGCTGCTGTTGTTGTGGATGATGATGATGTGAATGCTGCTGCTGTTTGGGGCTGTTGTCACCAGCACCACCGATAATAATGTGACTGCCGCGTCGACGTAGTTCTTCGTTGTTGTTGTCATTGTTGTTGTCACCTACGGTTACGCATGGAATTACTAATTGTATGTGTTTTGAGCGAGCAGTAGAAGCTGCAGAAGAGGAAGAGTTGGTTGAGGATGAGATGGAAGTAGAAGAGGCTGGCTTGACAGCAGTAGCAGCAATGTTACTGGACACATGATGATGACCAGAAATATTGCTGTAGTGCGAGTTCTGAGTGTTGGAAGTGGAAGTAGAATTGGATGCGGTAGAGGAGGAATTGTGTAAGATACTGCAATTGCTGCTCGCATGTTGTTGTTGGTGTTGATGATGATTTTGGTGTTGATGTTGTGAACTATGTTGCTGCGGCTGTGATAGGACATGCTGATGATGCGACGGCTGCTGCTGTTGAGCATGCGAATGATGCTGAATTTGATGTTGTTGTTGTTGTTGTTGTTGATGATGCTGATTTTGATATGGTTGCTGTGCAGTAGCAGTAGAGCATGCGGCAACAATTTCGGCTCCTGCACCATAGCCAGTTCCACTTCCGCTTCCAGCAGCGGCAGCTGTTGTTGTAGCAAAATGATTGTTACTGATATTGTTACTACTACTGATATTGTTATGATTATTATTGCTATTGCTATTGCTACTATTACTACATTTACTGGCAACATGTTGTGGTTGTGCTTGTTGTTGTTGTTGTTGATGAGTATGAGCGACATGTTGCAGTTGTGAATGATTGTGATTATTAGTAGATGTTGATGATGATGATGAAGAAGAATTTGTAGTTGTTGCATTACCATAAATTGTCTGCTGTTGTTGATGATGATGTTGAGGCGGTGGCTGCTGTTGCTGTGTCTGCTGATGATGATGGTGGTGCTGTTGTTGCTGCTGCTGCTGCTGCTGTTGTTGTTGTTGTTGGTGGTGGTGCTGCACTTGTTGCTGTTGTTGTTGTTGTTGTTGTTGTTGCTGTTGTTGTTGTTGTTGCTGTTGTTGTTGTTGTTGCTGTTGCTGTTGCTGTTGCTGCTGCTGATGCTGATGTGCATGCGCATGATGGTGGCTGCTGCTGCGACAATTCAACGAAGTAGACGAAGACGATTGTTGCAACATTGAAGCATGCGTCTGTGACTGCGCATGAGCGCGTTGCTTACTAGGTGCAGCAGCGACTATTGGCGGATCTCCACCTTCATCCTCGCTGTCTGATATTGTTATGACAGCTGTAGGCGATGGTGTATCGTGTATGGTGATCGTTTGCTGCTTCACAATAGCGCTGTGATGTTGATGTTGCTGCTGATGTGGATGAGCAGCATGTTGCTGTGGATGTGGCTGCTGTTGTTGATGGTGATAATTGTTGCCGCCACCACTGCTGCTGCCGCAATGATTGACAATATGTTGATTGCCAGAGTTGTCAGATGAGTGTCCGCCACCACCGCTGTTGCTGCTAATGACATGTTGCTGATTGCTGTTGCTGTGATGATGATGGCCACCACCACTGTTGCTGCCGCTGATAATATCTGCAAATGAAGAGAAGCGTTAGAGGTGCAGAAGATTGTATACATAACGTAAGTTCGGCCATTTTTAATTTGCTATAAAAAAATGATATGTGCTACGATGTGACCGATTTGTTCTATCGCTTTTGGTATAGTTTCATTTTTTATAGCATTTATAATAAAGGAATTAACTTCTAGGCTGCATTGCAGCACAATTCGAGCACATTACGACACAATGTTTGCATTTTAAAGTCTTCAGCTGACTTCAATTAAAAAGGAAATCATAAAATTAATCAAAAATGGCAGAGTTAACTGAATTCAAATAAGAATATTATAAAATTTTAAACAATTACTGCTTGCTGAGGCAGAAGATGCCACAATTGCACCGCCGTTGTTGCCGCCACCACTTCCACTGTAGTTGTTGCCATAGTTGCAGTTGTGATGATTGTGATACTGTGGCGACACATGCGAAGATGCACGATTGTAGCGCTGCTGATGCGGCGGTGAGCTTTCCTTGACGCGTTTCTTCACTGGCGAAAGTTGGTTGTTTTCCTTTTTGTCGTGACGCGGTACGCGGTAAGAGTTGCCTTTGCTGTGGGGAACATTTTTGAATAATATTTAGATTAAATAAATTGAGCTCACGAGGATTTATATATAACTTCAACTTACACCAAATGATGCACGGGCGACTCTTTCTTGAGATCATTGCGTGGTATATTCAAATGATGTTTAGGATAGATTTCCTCAACATTTAAAAATGGCGCTGAATCGACGATCAGCGAGTGGCCAGGAGCCTGCTGAGGCCACGAGGGCACTAAAGCCATTTGACGTCCAGACTGTGGCCAAGCCACACCACTGGCCTGCACACGATTGGTTAACAACATGCGTTGGCCGGATGTAGGCTCAACCATAGAAACAGGCACGGGCACATTAACGTACTGCTGTGGTGGTACCTATGGTGCGAAACATACATATGTTGAAAAATGTTCCAAATATAAACTAAAACTTTCGAAATTACCTGCAAAGGTGGTTGCATGGTGGCACTGCCAACAACGACATGTTTCGTAGGACTTGGCATAGCCTGATACGAGGGCGGGCACAATATATTCGATACCAATTGATGCTGGAACGTATCGGTGCGGCCCTGAGCATACTGACGGCCAACATTGCGACCACCATAGATCTGATATAGCCCCTCATAGGCCAAGGGGCGTTCACGCACCAAACGCTGCACCTGACTCGTCAGCTGATTGTTGATCGTAAAAGTCATGTTTTCTGTTGTGCTAGGCACAAAGTTAGTCACTAGCGTCGAAGTCGGTTGCACGCTATTGAAAAGAGTAAAATTCGTATGATCGATAGCAATTTTCGGTTGGGAACTTTTTCGAACGTACGTGTGGAAATCGCCGCGCCGACAAACTTCCATCATCTGCACCGAAGCCTTGACATTGTTGCAGTAAACATAGTCGACCAAATGGGTCAGACGTGTGAATGAGTGATTGAGTGCTTCGGCAGGCGTCAGACGACGCTCCTGATCAATGGTCAGCATACGTTTAAGCAAATCGATAAACTCGCGACGATCTGTTTTTTCGGCCAATAATTGGCCACCTTCCAAATCGGTCGGCACATTGACCTGACCGATATCATCGAGACAATTGAAAATGTATTTGCGTGCTTCTTTGCTTTTAGTATTCGTCTCTGCCTCATGCTCCTCAGTGGTCTTCAGACGCCAAAACGGATACGTAGAATCAACATCACGATAGAAAAATTTCGATGTTTTCGAGGCACTATTCAGCATGTGCTCCGTGGGCAGACCTTGCGTTTGTGATATGTATCTGTGTAAGTGGAAAAAAAAAAAACATTAGATATATGAATGTTTGATCTTCTTTAATGTGCATCTCACCTTATTTGATCGAATTCTGACGATCCCGGATACAGCGGCCAACCCAAAAACAACTCAGCAACTACGCAGCCCAGAGACCACATATCAATAGCCTCGCAGAAGGGTAGCCCCAGTATTATTTCGGGAGCACGATAGTAACGTGACTGCAAATAGGTGTTGCAAACAGTTTTACTGACATGTGAAGCACTGCCAAAATCTATAACTTTAACCCTACAAGAAACGAAACAAGGTTTAAACTTATTTTAAATATAGAACAGCAAAGACGCACCTATAAGGCTGCCGCACAGGATCAACCAACATAATGTTCTCCGGTTTCAAATCAGCATGTATCAAGCCGAGCTGCTTCAGTTTCAATAAAGCTGTCAGAACCTATCAGAAAAATAATAATGAATAGAAAATTTTTTGTTTTTAATTTATTATTATTGGACGCACCTGCTCCAAAATGGGTCGTATATATTTCAGCGGCAACGGCGAGAATTTGTTTTGCTTTAGAAAATCATACAAGTTTTGCTCCAACATCTCAAACACCAGACAGGTGTGATTTTTATGTTGAAAGCACTCAAAGGCGCGCACAAAATTGAACTCATCTGCATTCTCCTGGCTCAGACGCGACAAGATGGACACCTCTATCTGACCCTGACGCGCATACGAAGGATGATTTTTCAAAATTTTAATCGCAACAATTTCGGAAGTGCCACGCTTCCAACATTTCACGACCTGCCCAAAAGTGCCGCGACCAAGAAACTCAAGTACCTGAGAAGAGATTGCAGGGAAAGAGATTGGGAGAGAAATTAAGTTTTTATAGTTCTTTGTGAGCAAGTTAAGTAAATTGTACTCACCTCATACTCTGCAGACAGCGAGTAAAGCACTTCATGCTGTACTAGCTGATAGTCACCGTCGGCGCCGCTGCTGGAGCGTTTGCTGGGGGGCTGCGTATTAGCGTGCCCCCCAGAAGTGGCTACCTTTGTGTGCGCCGTCTTGTGGCCGTTCGATGTTGAGGTCACCGAGGGTGCCGTGGTTGTGCTGCTTATAACACCGACAGCAACGCCAACACCTGATCCGCCGCCAGCACCTCCACCAGTCGCTGCTGCTGCTGCGCTCGATACTGCTGAACCAGCAACAACTATGACGTTGGATGAAGCTGTGGTTGATGAATCAACGCAACCGCAACTACAATCTGAAAGAGAGATTTCGTGGTTTAACATTTTGAGAGCATAAAGGATGCGAGAGAGAACATTTGACAAGCGTATTTAAATCAATGAGAAATTTCAAACTTGTGTTTTCGTGGCTTTTCTTTATGTTGTAGAATAGGACCATATATGTCGCGAACCATTTTTAATGAAAAAATAATGAAAAAATAATTTAAAATAACAGAAATGGAATAAAAATTACAAGAGAATAAATAAAAAAATTTAAAAATACAAAACAAGAAACAGACTTAAACGAAATTAAAAGGAGGTAAACAGACATCAATTAAAAAACTATCCTAATAAACCAGTAAGAAAAACAAAATGAAAAATAAAATAAGAAAATAAATAAAATAAAATATAAACTTTTTAGTAGTAAATAATAAAATAAAAATTAAATATAAAGAGATCAAAAAAAAATTCAATAAAGGTAAATAAAAATATATAAAAATAGGTTATATTTCGGGAAATTATAAAGACCGAATTTTTTTCGTTTTGAAAAAACAAGACAAAAAATTTGATTTTTTTTTAACCGATTTCAAAAAGGAGGAGGTTCTCAAGTTCGTTGGTTTGTCCGTTTTTTTTTTTTTTTTTTTTTAAATGTATGTATGTACATCGATAACTTCTACAGCTCTTGTCCGATTTCCGTAATTTTTTTGTCAACAGATAGCTACCATGAACGCGGAGGTCCTTTTTTAAAAAAGTGGGCGATATTTGACAAAGGGGCGTGTCAATATAAGAAAAAAAACACTGTATTTCAGTTAATATTGACACTAGGGTACTGAAATTTACAGTAAAAATACTGGGGTAGGCACAATTATTACAAATTATGGTCAATAAAGTGGGCGTTATTTGACAAAGGGGTGTGGTCATATTAAAAAAACACTGTGTCTCAAATAGTATTGACACTAGGGAAATTTAGTACAGGGTTAGACACAATTTTTAAAAATTACTGTAAAGAAAGTGGGCGTTATTCGACAAAGGGGTGTGGCAATATTAGAAACACACTATATATCGAATAATATTGACACTAGGATTCTGAAATTTAGTGCATGAGTAGGCATAGCTATTAAAAATTACAGTCAATAAAGTGGGCGTGATTTGACAAAGGGGTGTGGCAATATTGGAAAAACACTGTATCTCGAATAGTATTGACACTAGGGTACTGAAACTTAGTACAGGGGAAGACACAATTTTGAAAAATTACTGTAAATAAAGTGGGCGTTATTCGAAACACACTATATATCGAATAATATTGACACTAGGGTGCTGAAATTCAGTACATGGGTAGGTAGAGTTACTACAAATTACGGCAAAAAAGTGGACGTTATTCAACAAAGGGGCGTGTCAAGATTATAAAAATACTATATCTTAGTTAATATTGACACTAGCGTACTAATATTTGGTATGCAGGTAGGTGGGTAGGTAGAATCATTAAAAAAGTGAGCGGGATTGTACACAGGGTGTGTGTGGCACTTTAAGGAAAGTACTATATTACGGTTAATATTTATTTGTTTATTTATTTATTTATTTATTTATTTCATCTAACAGAGATCAAATCTTACAGACTACTTATATTAAATTATTCATACAGTGCCGGTCATAACATTTGCAACTAAAATCTCTTGTACTTACATTTACGTATTGTGACCACTTAAATTAACTACACAAAAAAAAAATTATTTTCAAATTAATGTCAATTGAACGCTATTCAATATAATGAAATAAAAAATTATGAATTATATGAGTGAATAAAAATAAATTAAGAATTAGTTAAACAATACCAGGTTTCAAGTGTGCAAAACATATGCAACTAACCAACATTCGGTTTAATTTCTCTGCAATTGCTTCGTGAATAGCAATTTTATAATGGTTCCGACGGAAAACAGTTCGTAAGACGTCCCAAAGGTAAAGGACTGGAGCCTAGATATACAGCGGGTAGTGTTAAACATCAAGGAGGTTGTGTTATGGTCTGGGGCTGCTTCTCAGCTAATGGTATGGGTCCAATTCATCACATTCGAGGCATTATGAAGTCCTATGGTTATAAAAGCACTTTAAAAGACATTATGCTGCCGTACGCTAACTTATAAATGCCGCCTTATTGGACGTTTCAACAGGACAACGATCCAAAACATACGTCCAAATTGGTAAAAGCTTTTCTTTTATCCGAAAATGTCCAGCTTCTCGATTGGCCTGCGCAATCCCCGGATCTTAACCCAATCGAGAACCTTTGGATGCTCGTGAAGCGACAAATTGGCGCAAAAGTGTTTAAGAAACCGGAAGACCTATTTGAAGAGGTCCAAAAGCAATGGCAACAAATTCCAATCGACCAGGTGCGGCATTTAATACAGTCAATGCCACGAAGATGCTCAGCGGTGATTTCTAATAATGGAAATGCTACAAAATATTAAAATATTTTTTTATTTCCATTAATTTTTGCAAACAAATTTTCTAGTTGCAAATGTTTTGAACTTTTCAATTCAGACTTTAATTTATAATTTCTCTTGTGTTTTTTATTTACAAAAGAAAATTGTATTTAAAGTTTAATACAATAAAAAAGAATAAGTTTTCCTTGTTTCGAACAACAAAAATTTTGTAGTAATATTATTTTAGTGAATTTCAGACATTATTGAATAAGTTAGTGTATTAAGTTGCAAATGATATGACCGGTACTGTATATACATTTTCAATAGTTTCAATAGTTTCAATAGTTACAATAGTTTCATTTCAAGTCGTAAACATTGGTGATAAATACATTTTCAATAATTTCATTTCAAGTGGTAAATATTAATTGTTTCAGTGGTAAATTTGTTTCAGTTGATTTAGGAAAGAGGAAAAGAAAATTTAGAAAGGTTTTTAAAGCGAAGGACCATGGCCTGGCCGGGAATCGAACCCGGGACCTCTGGGATAGCAGTCGAGCACGCTACATACTCGACTACCGAGGCGCCCAAATATTGATACTTGGAAACTGAAATTTGGCACAGGGCTAGGTAGAATCATTATAAGGTACGGTAAATAAAGTGGGCGGGATTAGAGAAAAGGCGTGGCACTAAAAATTGTAAAGAAGCAGAAATGAAAAGTACCCAACAAACTTTCAGGAATTAATAAAACAAATTTTTTAAGAACAAAGTTTCATGTTTGAAATTTTTCTCAAGAATACTATTACAAAAAATATTTCATATTCTCTAAAAAGGAAGAAATAAAAACTTTTTTACAAAAAAAAAAAAAAAAGACTTCAAAATCACTACAAAGTAAAAAATAATTTTAAATAACTTTTCCCATTCATTTCTTGGTCATATTTGAAAAGCTATTTATATGTATTATAATATTGGAAATCTTATCATTTTCATTTTTTCTATTTTGTGTTATTATAATCAATATATTAATTGCTTATGAACATAAAGTTTTTTTTTTTTTTGTTAAAAAGTTTTTATTAACATGAACAGAACAGCAGAAGTGACTTTAAACGTTCAGGTCGCCCAAAAGAGGTCGTCATCCCAGAAATTGTCGATAAAATCCATGGAATGGCATTGGACGATCGGAGAATGAAACTGCGTGAGGTGGCTTTAGAGGTCTATTAGGCTGTAGCCATCTGAACTAAGCGGATACATCACATTTTACATGAATATTTGGACATGGAAAAGCTACATGTGCGATGGGCGTCGCAATTGCTCACACTTGACCATAGGCGCAGCCATCTGACCACTTCAAAAGAGTGTTTCGCGATGTTCAACAGCTGTTCGAACTAGTTTTTGCGCTCTTTCGTTACCGTGGACGAAACATGGTCAACACACCAGATTCCAAGAAACAGTCAATGCGATGGAGCAGTACTCCGAAAGAACTTGCACCAAACAAGAGCAAGGTGGGTCAGTCAGCCAAAAAAGTCATTCACATCGATTACCAAAAAAACAAAAACAATCATCGGGAAATATTATTCAAAGATGTTGGATAGTTTGACTTTGATTTGGAGCAAAAACGAACGCATTTGGCGAGGAAAAAAATTGCTATTTGGTACTTTTCAGGTATTTTCGTTGTTGATCAATACAGCGGCAGCACAAAATTCATATTTGTGTTGTTGGTTTTGTGTGTTTTTCGACGACAACGTTTTGTTGTTAATGTTAAAATACCTTTTTGGTGAGAAAGATTATTGCACTCTATAAATAATTTTTTGTGGACATCGCTGATTTGGAGCAATTACATTTTAATACGTAACACAATAGCTTATTTTCTGTATATAATGTACTTTAAACCAAAGCGGAACTATACATACATGTCTGAAACAAATTTTCCTTTTAGTTATATAAATAGCAAAATATTAATTTTATTTTTGGAAAACGGCGCAGGTTCTGATTAAATATGAAGGACACAGCCATCTTACCTTAGTATGCAAGTGTTGTACTGCTTATTCTCACTTGATTTGAATTTTTCTTGAAAGTTTAATTTATTTACTTTTTTTAATTAACAAAGTTTTTATAATTTTATTATTATTTTTCTAAGTGGAAATTAAGAAAAAAAATTTCTTCTAAGTCACAATTTTTATTTCGATAAATTTTTAATAACAACAAAAAACTTCAAACCATAGCTAGCAAACATTAAACAAACAAAAAAATTCGAATTCCTCGAAACTATGTGCAACGTTTAAACTTTTCGAAGATACTAAAGAAAATTATTGAAAATAATTTCGAAAGTGCAAAACACAAATATTGCAACAACGCTGTTTCCATGAAAATCTCAATAAAGCATTCTTTCTTCTACTTCTGCACAGACAAAGAGGAGGAGGAGGACGACCACGACGACGACGAACAATTCTGTCTTCTACACATAGATGCCTACGTCAGTTCCGCACCTGCCGCGCCAGAGCCCACAAGAAGACCTTCTTTATACATCCAGGAATAGGAAATTATTTTAAAAATACGCAGCACAAAACAAAAATTTATTTAATATAATAATGCACAAGAATTCTCAAGTTTTGCTGTTTAGTTCCTTATAATTTTCGATAATTTTTTTCACTTAGAGACGTATATAAATACTAGCTGATATACCCGGTGTAACTCGGGACTTTTTTTATTTATATTAAATTGTATTTTTCAGTCAAGTTCAACAGTATACAGCCGTGGACACATAAATAGCACAAAAATACATGTAGAGTGTTTCACATGAATTTAAATAGAATATATAGAGGAAAACAAGAATTTATTTCATGGTATTTGAGTTCAAACATTAAGAACTTAAAATCAGTAGCAACTTTTTAATTACGAATTAAAAATTAGAAAATTAATCAAAAATCTGAAATTGTTCCTTAGCTGAGGTGGACATATAAATAGCACAATTTGGATTCTGAAAAAAAGACATAGTAATTTATTTTTATTTTACAATGAGCTTACGAATATGCTTGCTAGTACTTGGTAATGTATCCCAAATTGTCCAAAACAGCCCGACATCTTCGTCCCATACTCTCCACAAGCTTCCTGACCTTATCCTTCGGAAGAGAGTACCAAGCCTTTTCAATTCCACTCCATAACTCATCTAAATTTCGAAAATTTTGGTTGCTTATGCTGACCTTCACATCATTCCATAAATTTTCCATGTGATTGAGGTCTGGGCTTTGAGCCGGCTAATTCAAAATATTTATTTTTTCCTTTTTTAGCCAATCAATCACAACATTTGTCGTGTGTTTTTGATCATTATCGTGCATAAAAGTCCACCTAATAGGCATATTCTCAAATGCAAATGGTTCCATCTGGTTATTAAGAATATCTTAATACATATTTTTGTCCATTATTCCTCGTACACGAAAAATTGGCCCAACGCCGTGCCAGGAAAAACCTCCCCAAGCCATTCAATTCCCTCCTCCATGCTTTAATGATTTTTTTGGTATACTTAGGATTCAACTCTTGGC
Source organism: Pherbina coryleti (assembly GCA_943735915.1). Lineage (NCBI taxonomy): Eukaryota > Metazoa > Arthropoda > Insecta > Diptera > Sciomyzidae > Pherbina > Pherbina coryleti. The sequence goes on from OX030952.1 coordinate 110,200,253, forward strand.
GTTTGGGGCGCCGAACAAAAGTTTTTCCATCTGGTCTAACCCTATTAAATTTAGTTTCGTCAGTCCAGAGCACGTTTTTCCAAAATTGGTCTTCTTTATTCACATGGGCCCTTGCAAACGCTAATCGATCGTTTAAATTTTTTTTTTGTTAAGAGCAGCTTTCTTCGGCTAATGCGTCCATAAAGATTAGCTTCATGTAGTCTCCTAGATACTGGTTTTCTTGAAACATTCGGGTTATTTTCTTCATTTATTTCCCTCATAATTTGCTTTGCTGACTTGAAAGGATCAGCCTTACTTTTGTGAGCTATAAGTCAATCAGTAGAAGCGGTGGTTTTACGCGGTCTAGGATTGCGCGGCTCATTCTCGAAATGATTTCAACCATTTAATTTAACCAGCTTGAGTGCATTATAAACCATTTTTCGCAAAATTTGGAGAATATCCGCAATTTCAGATGGTTTTGCCTTTTCGACTTACTTCGTGGGTTATATACCTTTTTTTCCGGAGTGCAATGTTTCCCACGACCCATTTTATTTAGAATCGGCGAAGTTAACTGAATACAACTCTAAAATTTTTACAAACATCCGATCTTGTTAACTTTTATTCACCAACTAACATGTGTGCTATTTATATGACCACAGCAGATCGTACATGCCTTTACAGAAACAGATGGCCTGAGCAAATAAAAGTAAGTAACGGTACATCTCTCTCGGAGTTTTAAACAACGTCACACTGGAGTCTCAAAAAATTATAACTACAGTTAATGAATGCATTTTTAGGTTCAAACGAAACGTTTAAAAAAAAAGTTGACATTTGTGCTATTTATGTGTCCATGGCTGTATATCACAATAGCGAATTATTTTTTTTGAGCTTGGTTGTATTTAAAAAAAAAAGTATAAAAATAACATTTTTAAAAAAAAAAAAATTTCACAAAAAATCAAAGGAGTAACCCTTGGCTTTTTAATGACAGACATAGTTAATTCATTTTTTTGTGACACGTGTTCAATTTAGGGTAATGAATGTTATGTCCTATGAAAGGGAATAAAAAACGCAATTTTAAATTTAATTTTTTTTTTGCAACAAAAACTTTTTTTCAGAAAACCATTAATATTTTGGACCTTTTCTTAAAAAAAAAATCAAACATTACTGCTTAACTCTTCTGTTTAAATATTAATGGAGTATATAAATTGAAATTTAATTTTACATTCTTAGACAATGATATTCCCTGCAAACATTTTCTGAGTGCCTCAAAAAAAAAAAAAAATGACTCTAAAAAGAGTATTTCTTATGCGTGTTTTATGAGTACACAATAAAAAGACTCATAAAGGAGTCTTTGATATGATTGTAAAATGATTGCTCAGAAATAAGACTCCAAAAAGAGTTTTTTATGCGTGTTTTATGAGTGCGCAATAAAAAGACTCATAAAGGAGTCTTTGTTATGATTGTAAATGATTGCTCAGAAATAAGACTCTAAAAAAAGTATTTTTTATGCGTGTTTTATGAGTACGATGAATGGCAAAATATGGAAACATATTTATTTTTATAATAAATATTATTAAATAAATGGATAAAAATCGCACACACGATAATTTCGCACAAAGACGTTCTTTATTATTTATTTAGATAATGTTGCACAACAAGACGAAGTCTTTTTTAGTACACCAGAGTGACGAAAATAAGTTTCTGAGGTTTTATTAACATCATATCAATGTCAGAAATTAGTTTTTAAACCATTAAAGAGCCTTTAACATGAGACTTATGACTCTTAAAATAATAACTTCTATAAGTTCTGAAAGAGTCTTCATATGAATCTTTAAAGATTCCATTACATGATTCTTAAAAAGAGTATTAAATATGGCTATTAAGAGTCGAAAAAGACTAATTTATATGAATTCTAAAACAGTCTTTATTATGAGTTTTTAAAGAGTCTTTATTATGAGTCTTAAAAGAGTCTTATTTTTGGTCCGAAATGAGACATAAAGCAGTCATTATTATGAATAATTTTTTGAAGCCCACAACCTACGAAAATGAGCTCATAAAAGAGTCTTTTTTGAGCGCATTAAGACGATAAAAACTCATTTATATGAGTCTTAAAAGTCTTTTTAGAGATATAATGTTTGCTGGGTTATGTCAAAAAGTTCATTGTACAGAGTTTCATAGTTTTGAAAGTATGTGAGTGTTTTTGGTGTCAAAATAAAAGATTTTTAATACAAAAAAAAAAAATATTGCAAAGTTGCCTTGAAATATCGTTTTTTATACAGAACGATTTTGCATCAAACAATTCGCTGTATGAGAATCTACATAGATTTGAAGATATGTGCATGTATTTGCATGTATAACGGTAATTTTTTATACAAATTTCAAAAATTTACAAAATCTAAAAGAAAATCATCAAAATATGAAACATTTGAATATGTATATTTGTCAAAACAATGCCTATCGTAGGGTATCTATGGGGACTGCTACATATATTTCGGGAATAAATATAAAAATCGAATTTTTTTCATTATTCTCATTTTTGATTAATACATTTTTTTTTCATTTTCACAACTGTGTTCACGTTAAATGGTATATTTGTTTGTGGATGTAATGCCCAAGAATGCATCTCACGGTTTGACACATGGCGATCAAGCATTATTAGTTTGCGCACAACATCAATGCTTTGTGGTACAACAACAGATTTTGGACGCCCTTCATGAAATCGTCAGTACGGCTCTAATTGAATTCTGTGTACCATAGATGTACAGAGGTTTTTAATGGAGCTTCATTTAAGTCGAATTGAGTTCATCGATGCTTTCTTGTTATGAATGTCGAAAGTTGTAAAAAATAATCGCACGGAAGTGTTCACGTTTAATTTTTTTTTTTTTCTAAAATAGAATTTAAAGCATTGGAAAAAATTTGTATATCAAGGGAAATTTTTGTTGGGAAATTTACTATCAAACATCATTCAGTGAAAATTGAATCGACGCTAGCGAAAAATCTCGTTTTACTGTAGCACAATCGGATAACGTATATTTTATTGAGCAAAATATACACATATTATATTATGATATATTACCGTGCATTATGTTAAGATACAGTCGAAAAGAAATAAAATTTAACGGAACCGGATTCGTGAACCACTGATGACTACAAAACAGGAATGTTTCCAATCTTTCTAATCGAAATGCAGACAATGACAACAAAAACCTCAGAAAGAATATAATATTCAAATTTTTTAACTATCTTCTGGATATAAAAATAACAAAAGTTATTCCGTCGTAACTCAAAACTTGTTAATGATAAAATAACAAAAACTTCTATTAAAACCATTAAAATTAATACAAATAGTAAAGTATCTAATTTTAGTAGTGCGAATTGATTTTTAGATAAATATTTTTTTTTTTTTAGTTTTCAATTCAATCAATTTTTTTTTTAATTATAAATGTTTGTTTAGTGTGGATTTTTATATTTTATCTAGTATCGCACAGCTAAGTGTCAATGAACGCCGACATGATGTCAAAAGCTTATTTCAAACTCACACACAAATTCATTTAGAGCGAAACAAAAACAATGCAAACTGGGAGTGGATGAGAGCGGGGGTAGACAATTGTCAACCAACATGTCAACATATTGGTCTTATCTGAAACTATTTCGTTTATATGTGTTGATGTGCATGGATATGTAGCACAAGCAGTTATGTAAACATTTCTAGAAATATTTATTTTTGTTAAGCCTGGCAACAACGTTTAATTTAAACAAATGTTGCAGGAGCTTGAACAAATTAATTTTTTGAAAAAGAGGATAATATTTCTAAGATATCCACCTGGATTTATGAAAGTTGAAAATTATAAACAACACGATTTTTAATGTTGGACAATAATGAGAGGAAGTATTTTGGAAATGCTACTTTTCAATTATTTATATTGTTAATATATATTTTTTGGTTTTTTGTTAATTTGTTTTTTTATTATTAAATTTTATTAATTTTTTTATTTTATTTTTATTGGTTTAGTTTTCCTTTTTAATTTTTTTTTTTAATTTTAGTATTTTAATATTTTGAATTTTTTTTTTGTTTTATTTTTTTAGTTTATTTTTTAATTTTATTTTTTAGTTTTTGATTTTATTTTTATTTTTTAAATTTTTTTCCAAACATGGAAATATTACTTTTTAATTATCTTTATTGCTAATGCATATTTTTTCTTTATTATCAAATTGTATTTACCTTTTAATTTTTTCTAACTTTTATTCTCAATTTTTTATTGTTTTTAGTTTTTCTTTTTACTCTTAATTTTTATTTTTAATTCTTTTATTTTTTATTTTATTTTTAATTCCGTTTTATTTTTAATTTGTACTTTTACTTTTTATTTTTATTTTGAATTTTTATTTTTAATTCTTAAAATTTTGTTTTTCCAAACTTGGAAATATTACTTTTTAATAATTTATATTGCAAACTTCTTTATTTTTTAATTATTTGCACTTTTAATAATTAATTATTTTATTTTTTTATTATTATATAATAATAATATTTCTTTTATTTTTGAATATTTCTTTTTATTTTTTTATTAGATTTTAATATTTTTATGTTTTAATTGATTGTTTTTATTCCTTTTTCTTTAATTTATATTCTTATTTTTAAATTTTTTTTTTCAATTATTTTTATTTTGATTTATATTTTATTAAAATTTTTTATTTTCTTTTATTTTCTCTTTTATTTTCTATTTTGATGATTTTTTCTTTTATAATTTTTTAATTATTTTAATTTATAGCTATTTATAGTATTTTATTATAATTATAGTTAATTTTGTGTTATTCTTAATTTAAATTTTTAAATTTCTATTTTATCAAACTATTATTTTGTTAATTTTTATTTTGATTTATTCTTTTTATTTATTGTTAGTTTGTTTTTGATTTTTAGTTTGTTAATTTTGTTTATTTATATTTTAATTTTATGTGTTACTTTTTTTGTTAATTTATATTTTGTTTTGTTTATATATTTTTATTTTGTCCATTTTAATTTTGTTTATTTTATTTTTATTAATTTTGTGTTATCTATTTTCATATTGGTTTTTATTTTTTATTTTTCAATTTTTTATATTTTTATATACTTTTTTATTTTTATTTATATATTTTCTTTTCATTTAAATTTTTTATTTTAACGCTTTATTTTTATTTTTATTTAAGTTTTATTTTTATTATGTTAATATTTAATTGTTTGCTAGTGTGTGCCTTTTTAGTTTGTTGATTTTTAGTTTGTTTTGTTTATTTTAATTTTGTTGTTTTTTTTCGGCCTTTTTGTTGTATATTGCAGTTTTTATACGGCTGAAGCCCAATTTAAAAACAGTCATTTTAATTTTGTTTTCTTTGTAAACAAAACAAAAGTTTTGTTTGTGTCCTTTAATTTTGTTTTTTATTTTGTTTATTTTAATTCTATTATTTTTATTTTATTATTTTTATTTTATTATTTTTATTTTATTATTTTTATTTTATTATTTTTATTTTATTATTTTTATTTTATTATTTTTATTTTATTATTTTTATTTTATTATTTTTATTTTATTATTTTTATTTTATTATTTTTATTTGATTATTTTTATTAGATTATTTTTATTTTATTACTTTTATATTATTATTTTATTTTATTATTTTTATTTTATTATTTTTATTTTATTTTTTTTATTTTATTATTTTTATTTTATTATTTTTATTTTATTATTTTTATTTTATTATTTTTATTTTATTATTTTTATTTTATTATTTTTATTTTATTATTTTTATTTTATTATTTTTATTTTATTATTTTTATTTTATTATTTTTATTTTATTATTTTTATTGTATTATTTTTATTGTATTATTTTTATTTTATTATTTTTATTTTGTTATTTTTATACTATTTAAGGCTACTTGTACTAAACGTATTTACACTTTAAATTACCTTTTACACATCTGTTTGTGGGGAAATCTACTATCAAACATCGTTCAGAGAAAAATGAAGCGACGCTAGCGAAAATTTCCGCGTTATTTTAGCACTTTAATATGACGTATATTTTAAAATAAAAAATATGCAGTACATAGACAGTGCGATTAGAAAAATTATTTAATTTCAATTTAAACTTCAACTTTTAACTTAAACTTATAAATTAATTGATTATTATAACTACGCTTGTTATTTTTTTTTTTTTAATCTTAGACAGGTCTCGGTACCGATCATAGCAAATGTTTACTTAAAATAAAAAAATGAAAAAAGTGCACATTAAGAGTTATTGTTAGATGCTACCCGATGAATTGATACTAATATAAACAACGATCAACACGTCATTAACAAGGTGGGGAACTTCTTTTTAAATAAATTGATTCTACAAGGAATGATGAATATTTTCGATAAAAATAGTCATAGAAACCAAAATCGAAAATTCAAATAAAAGTAATGGTTTATTTAAAAAATATGTTGATATTTTTTTAAACCTACACATGATTTCTCATCTTCCATACCTTAATAAGAAAATCAAGACTAAGTTGATTGAACTCACGAATTTTTTTCTTTAAAGTATGTAATTAAAATTTGTACTTGTTGGGAAATTTACTATCAAACATCATTCAGAGAAATATTGAAATAACGCTAGCGAAAAATCCCATTTTACTGTAGCACTTTCAGATAATGTTTATTTTATTTGTCAAAATATACACAGATCGGATTTCAGTGCATAATTTTAAAAGTTGATGGAACGTGTCAAAAACAAAATGTTAATTATTATGTCATGTCATATGTCATGTCATATGTCATGTCATATGTCATGTCATATGTCATGTCATATGTCATGTCATATGTTATGTCATATGTCATGTCATATGTCATGTCATATGTCATGTCATATGTCATGTCATATGTCATGTCATGTTAACCTTTTTTTTTTAATAAAAACCATTTAGTAAGAATCGAGATTATGCTAAGAAGAAACGTTGAAAAAATTATTAGTTATTTCAAAACAGAAACATCTAAAAATTCAATTTTGTCAGTTACTAAAATTGAAGTTCTTGCACCTTTTTTTTTAAACATTAATAAATTAGGGCACCAAATTCTGTTACTGAAAAATATTAAAATTTCGACGTCAAAGAGATTGTTGCACAACCAATTTTGTCGCCCAAATGCTTACAGAGAAGGAGAAAAGTAAATAGATAAAAAGAAGGTCAAAATGAATTGATTCTAATTTGATGTCAGAGAAAGGTTAAACAAATAATGTCAAATTACTTTTTTGTTCTTTTTGTTTATTTTGCAATAACGATAAAACAGAAAGCAATTTAAGATGGTAAAACAAAAAATAGTTGAAGCTGCATGCGAAGATAAAAAAAAAAAAAAAATGAATGGGCAAAAGCAGAGAGAAGAGAAAAGAAAGCGTTCGATAATCAATTCAATTCATAACGAATAGTCACCAATGCGATGGCAGTTTTTTTAATTTAAAGTTTTTTTTATTTCTTTTATTTATGGCACAGCCACGTCGTTTGTTTAATTAGGCCTAGCAGCCATTATTAATGGTCATTTGAAGGTGTTGCAAGTTAGTGTAGCCAACGCGTTGTAAATAATAAATCAGTTTGATGACGATGTTGATGATGATGTTTGTTTTGTTGTAGTTTTTTTTTTTGTTTTTTTTTTGTTGATGATGATGCTGCAAAATCGTTAGAAAAGTCATCTTGAATGACGATGACAACAGTGAACGACAACAACGAATGGCATTAGATGACAACAAGTAGCACAGGCAGAATGTAAGGGTTAATGGCTTGGCTTAGTGAAATGGGCAGTTAAAAAGAAAACAAAAAAACACTCCAATAATGTTGTTCATTGAACAATTACAGTATAATTTATAAATGAAAAAATTTAAAAAGTACAACAGAAACGTACAAAATTTAATTAAAATATAAATCTTTATATACAAAATTCTTCTGTACACTAGGAGAAAAAATATTAAATTTATCCAAAAAATTTTTTAATTTATCCAAAAACGGGGTCATTTTTGAATCAATAACGTATTTGCATAAATCGAGTACGCAAATATTTAAAATTTATTGAAAAACATTTTTAATGTACAATTTTTTTTAAATATCTTTCAAATATTTGCTATTTGAAAATAAAACTTCACATTTAAAGAAAATTTAAATAAAAATATTGAAATTAAAAAACGACACATTTAAATTAAATATTTTATTAATGGTTTGTCATAGTTCTCATTTGGTTTTTGTAATAAGAATGATATAGCCTAGATGTTTAGCCAAGATAATTCGTGAGTGCGATGGGTGAGATTTTGTGGGGATCTGTGCGGGACTCGGAAAAGAGTTAATGTTAAAAGAAATTTATGATAAAATAATTATTTAAGTAAAAAAAATTTTAATATACCACATTTTTAAAACGAACTAAAAAGTATAAAATAATTTCTACTAGAGTGGGGGCTTTAAGTTCTCCTAAAAACTTGGGGCGCATGCTATAGAGAATATTAAGAATACGATTACAATCTACTTCGATTCGAATTGCCAATTTGTTTTTTTTTTTTTTTTGTTTTAAGCGCAGCAAAGTATGTACACTAGTGGCAATTCCCATAAACTCAGTTTTGCTTAATTTGAAAAGAGAGCTTATCTTCTTTATTTTGGCGTTAGAAAAAAAAGTTTACTTAGGGATTAGTTGTTGTTTGTTTATTAAAAATAACCATATGTGTACCGTTATTGAGTGATCGTGCCATTTGAGTGAGCATGCAGAAATTCAATGGAACTAATGTTTTCACAGTGCTTCAACGTGGCAGTTCATATAAATTCAGCTAATTGAATTCCTTAGTTTAAGCAAAATTTTATTAATCCAAGGTTGGAAATGCCTTTTTAAAGTGTGCTAGTATTTTTTGTAACTAAAGAATCCGTGTTCGTTTCATCTGTTTTAGAATTGTGAAAATGCCTAGAAGAAAATTGCTGTCGCCTGAAGAAAAAGCTAAAATTGAGGCATTTAATGAATCATTGCTTTCGACGCGTGAAATAGCGGCAAAAATTGGAAGATCTCAAACATTAATATGTCGTTACTTAAAACTACGCGGATCTTATGGTAAAAACGTGAGATATGACAGAAATACTAAAGTTACCCAAAGGCAAAAGCGAGATATAATCCGATTGGCCACTAAAGAAAAGCTAATGTCAACAGAGATTGTGAGAAATCTCGATTTACCTATAAAGAGCAGACGTGTTCGACAAATTTTGAAGGCATCAGACCGCGTAGTTTACACCAAACACCTCAAAAAACCTCCCTTGACTGCCGCTCATAAAGCTAAGAGATTGGAATTTGCGGAAAAATATATTCAGTGGCATGAACAGTGGTCTAAAGTCTTATTTAGTGACGAGAAACGTTTTAATTTATATGGTCCTGATGGCTTTCAATATTATTGGCACGACAAGTTGGTCAAAAAAGAAGTCTGCATGAGCCGAGCATCGTCAGGCGGTGGAGTAATGGTTTGGGCCGGTTTTGCCATAAATGGAACAACGGAAATATCATGGGTTCCTCAAAGAATGAACTCCTCTATCTACTGTGAACTCTTGGAAACAATGATGATAGAGAGGGCAGAAGACCTTTGTGGTACAGACTTCATTTTCCAGCAGGACAACTCCGCAATTCACCGCTCTAGAGATACGATGGACTTCTTTTGTCAAAAAAATATTAATGTTCTTGATTGGCCCGCCCGAAGCCCAGACTTGAAACCTATCGAGAATCTTTGGGGAATCCTAGCTCGTGGTGTTTACGCAAAAGGGCGACAATTTCATTCAGTGAATACACTGAAAACTGCAATAAAAGAGGTTTGGGCTGGCATACCGACTCAAAATTTAAAAAACCTTGTTGTATCCATGCCTAAAAGGTTGATCCAGGTTCTAAAACGTAACAGAAAATGTACTGATTACTAAAATAAGTATTTGAAGGTTGCTAACTATGAAAGTTATTTTAATTTATCTAATTATCCTAAGTTAAATTATAGTGAGTTTATGTGAATTGCCGCTCTAAAATATGTGTTTAAGTTAAAAATGACTAACAAAAATTAAAAATATGTGAATTTGTTTTTTCAAACGAGTTTTTATATAAACATATAAATATTCAAATACGCTTTTGTTTGTCTGAACTAGCTTTTATTGAAAATAAATAAAAAAATCGAGAAAACTTATGTGAGTTTATGGGAATTGCCACTAGTGTATGTATATGCATTTGTTTGTTTATTTAATTGTGTTGTGTTTGCTGAGAACAAAAAGAGTAGAGTAGAGAGCAACATGGAGTTTATTGAAGCTCTCGCAGCACAAACGCATGAAAAGCTTATGATCAGCTATGGCCACCACTACATTTAAAACTTCTGTGTTGTTTCTGTGTTTGCCTTTGTATTCGATTTGTTGTTGCGTTTTGTTTTGCTACATAAGCCTTTACTCTCAATTCTCGCTCTCAACGCTCCCAGAGCGCTCTCTGCCCATAGCTGCTTATGATCAAGCAATACATGGCATTATGGATGGGTTTTAAAAAACTTTACACTTTAATTAAAGTTACTTATTATTAAAATTTCGTAAAGAAAATACTCCTATATCCTTTTGTAGCACATATGTGATATTTTAAAACTTATTTCATAAAAATCGAACCAGTAGTTTTGGAGTTTAGCGGCAACAAAAAATGTTCACTTTCATTTTATGTAATAGTATAGATTATAATTATCTATAAAAACAAAAAAAAATAATTTTTTTATTTTTCTAAAGGCTAGTATCCTTTAGATAATATAAAAATTTTAAAAGAAGAAAAAACTTTGCACTTTAATTAAAGTCACTTATTATTAAAATTTCGTAAAGAAAATACCCCTATATCCTTTTGTAGCACAAATGTGATATTTTAAAATTTATTTCATAAAAATCGAACTAGTAGTTTTGGAGTTTAGCGGCAACAAAAAATGTTCACTTTCATTTTATATAAAAGTATAGATTATAATTATCCAAAAAACAAAAAAAAATCCATTTTTTTGTTTTTCTGAAGGGTATAAGTACCTTAATATACAAATTCTAAAATAAGTGCAAAATACTAATAAGACAATGAAATAAAATTTTAAGTTTGTTAAATAAGATCACAATTGTTTCTTAAGGTCAAAACCTAACTTAGGTGTTCCTTGCAAGAAGACTTTTGCTACTGAGTGTATATCAAAATATATGGAAAAAATGTATACAATTGTAAAAAAAAAATAAAAAAACAAAAAATTAAAATAAATAAAAAAACACAAAAAAATAAAAATAAATAAAAAAATTTAAAAAATACTTTTTGTTGTTGGTGTTAGTATTACTATTGTTGTAAGTTATTGTGATTGTTATTGACGTTGTTTCTTGAGCTCTTGACAACCTCATGGAAAATATTTCCACTGCACTATTTTATTATTTTGTATGCGTTGCTGATAACCAATACAACAATACTAATAATAACAACAATAACACAAAAACCACAAGAACATCAACCATATTCACCATAGTAATAGTGTTAGTGTGCAGCAAGAGAAACAATAACAACAACAACAAAAACATAGAGGCATAAAGTATGTCTCGAAGGCAATAAACTTTGTGTTAATCGCATCAATTAAACTTGAGTTCACAAATCAACGGCGCGTAAAAGTTGCAGTCGACGCTGGCGTCATGAATGTTGCAACCAGTGCCAGAGGCCTGCCAATGGGGCGACAGCCCGGAGGTGGTGGCGCTGCCGTAGCTGCTGTTGGCACGTTTTTGTTTTTGCTGTTGTTTTTACACTTTTAACTATGGATTTTGCAGTTGTTGCACTTGTTTATAAAAATAAAAACTATTCATTATTCGCTGCAAATTTATGCGAACACCTTCTGTGCCAACATTGATTCGTGTCAGCAGCTGCTGGCTATTTCTCGTTGATTTAAAAAAAAAAACCATTCAGCAGATTTTGGCAATTTTCACAAATCATTGCAAATCAAAAATAAATGCATTTCAAGCATACCGTGTGTCTTTAGAAATTTTAAATTTAACCACCATAAAATCACAACTTTTACGAGTGTAGAAACTTTGAAATTTTTTTTTTGTTTAATGAAATAAAATTTAATTAGATACTAAAGTACAGTTGAAATTCTGTCTTTAAAAACATTTATTGAATTTAAATATGAAAATTTTTTTTATTATTTAAGATACATGCAAGGTTTTAAGTAACTCAATACTTCGTTCGTAAAGGAAACCTTAAAGATTGTCTTCTTAATTGAAAAGAAACGAAAATGTAGGAATGCAGGAAAACATTCGTTATTTATTGTTTGTTGTATCGTTTTGTTTTCTCTTCAAATTTAAAAAAATAAAAATTAAATCAAAAAAGTATGTCAACAGTGTTACATTTCAATCTTTTTTTGAGCAGCACTGGCGTGGGCAGAAGGTTTCACCATGAACGCGGCTTAAATAGTCATTAATTTTAAGTAGTTACAAAAGATTTTCTTTAGTGATAGAAACAATCTCTTTTAAAGTTATTCGATTATAATCGAACCGGTTGTGCATGTTTTACGAAATAAAAAGTAAAATTCCATCGTTGAAACATTTGCAATTTAAGGGGGCATATGGGTTACAAATTTAAAAAAAAAAAATTTTTTTTGGGATTTTTTTTCATAGAAGGAAAAGAGATACCGTTTTCAAATTTTGCATACCGCCCATTTCAGATTAAGGTGACATATCAGTCGCACTGACCATCTCCGATTTGGCTCAAATTTTGTTCCTAGATTGGTTTATTGCTTAGAAAACCAAATCCGAAATTATTAATTTTTAGAACCATTTTTCAAGGCCAAAATAGGGTGTATTTTGAAACGACGTAGCTCAGTCAATGCAAATCCGATTTTCGTAAATAAGGTATGATTGGAAAGGTTATTTTGTCTTTTTTAAGGGAAAAATATAAAACTTTTAAAAAAATTGCAGTACATTGACCCATTGTTAATTTCAAAGTTTAATGCAAAGAGGAGATAGCTATTCCAATGATACCGTAGTTAATAAAATGCGATTTAAATTGATTGAGCTACGTTGTCTAAAAATAGGCCCTATTTTGGTATTCGAATGGCTGTGGCTCCGCAAAAAAAAATTTATTTGAAACTTTAAACTCCTGAATTGGTTTTCTTAACCAAAAACCAACCTAAAAACAAATTTTGAGCCAAATCGGAGTTGGTCAGTGCGACTGACAGGTCATCTGAATCTGGAATGGGCGATATAAAGGGTGTTTTTTTTAGAGGTATAGAACTTCGAATTGAAATAAAACACAAGAAAATCGTTTTAATGTCCATCAATTTGGCTTTATTGGAAGGATAATTTTATGCCATTAATGTTTAAATATGATTTCGGGCATGTGGCCGCCGCGGCTGGCTCGAATAAAGCCAATTCTACAGGTCCAATTTTCAACCAATTTTTCGAGCATATGGGGCCGTATGTCGGCAATAACGCCACGAATGTTGGCCTCCAAGTCCCCTAACGTTTCTGGTTTGTTGGCGTAGACGAGCGACTTCACATATCCCCAAAGAAAATAATCCAATGGTGTCAAATCACACGATTTTGGTGGCCAATTGACAGGTCCATTCCGAGAAATTATGCGCTCATCGAATGTTTCCTTCAATAAATCGATTGTGACGTGCGCTGTGTGGCATGTAGCGCCGTCTTGTTGGAACCACAACTCATCCACATTCATGCCATCCAATTCGGGAACAAAATAGTCGGTTATCATGGCTCTATACCGGTCTCCATTAACGGTAACTGACTCTCCAGCATTATTTCGGAAGAAGTATGGCCCAATGACTCCACCAGCCCATAGAGCACACCAAACAGTCAGTTTTTGTGAATGTAATGGCGTCTCAAGGATCTCATGTGGATTCTCTTCACTCCAAATGCGGCAATTTTGCTTGTTGACGTAGCCATTTAACCAAAAATGAGCCTCATCACTGAACAAAATTATGCGATGAAAATCAGCATCGAGATCAATCTCATTTTCGGCCCATACACCAAAATCACGACGCATTGCATGGTCTCGCGGCTTTAATTCTTGCACAAGCTGGATCTTGTAAGGTCGCAAGCCAAGATCTTTGCGCAAAATCTTCCATAAAGTTGATGGACAAAGCTCCAATTGCTGTGCACGGTGGCGAATCGATTCATTCGGGTCCTCTTCAACATTTTGCTCTACAGCGGCAATTCTTTCTTCGGTGCGCACTGTTTGACGTCTCTGCGGATGCGTATTATCACATAGAGTAAACGTAGTGCGAAAACGACCTATGGTTAACCGAATTAATTGCTCTGATGGACGATTATGTCGACCATAAAATGGACGGAGCTTGCGGTAAACTTCGCGAACTGAACCATTATTTTCGAAATAAATTTGCACGATTTGCAAGCGTTGTTCTTTTGTCAACCTGTTCGTGATGAAATGGCAAACCAAACTGAACATAAATGACATTAGAGTTGCCAGATTTGACCACAAAATGCCAGTTTTATCTCTATTCGAAAAAAACCCCTAAAAAAAACACCCGTTATATTAATTAACATTCAAAGAATACGAAAAAAGTGGCTATCGCCTGAACTAGGATAATTTTTTTCCGCCACAGAAAAATCGGATGGGATCAAAAAATTGTAGGAACGTTGGATGAAGTATATCGAGGTAAAAGGAGACTATATTGAGAAATAAAACTTTTTTGTCGTTAAAACCATTCCTTGTTTCATGCAAAAGCTCTGTTAGAAAAATTTTGTTCTAATTAAGCCCTTTTTAACGGTGCATCATTTCCTAATAATGCATCATTTCTGGACATAAAATGCATAAGTTATGGGGAAAGAGACCATTTTGGCGCTTTTTCCGGTGGTAAAAAAAATGTTTTTCTTTTGTATTTGGAGTTGTCTCGCGGTCAGCTTTAAAATAAGAGGTGCACTTTTCAAACACTTTTATTTCGATCCACTCTAATGGAGATGTCACTTTAGTTTTTGAAAAAATCTTAGCTGGAAACATATTTCTTCCACTTAGTGTAGGTAGATAGAACTTTTAAAAAAGCATTTTGAGTCATTTACTTTGAGTCATGAGCAAATTCTGAAGTTCCCAACTTCTTTGAAATTTGTAAGCACCCTACTATTTGGACGATTTTAGCACCCTACTTAAGAGGTTTTTTAAAAAAAAATCGATTTTTTTGTTTTGGTTTCTTTGTTTAAGTTATTGTTTGTTTAAATTATTTTCAGTAAAAACGAGTATAAAAAAGATTTTAAAGGGCCCTCGTGAGTTTTTTTAAAAAAAAAGACAATTTTTTAAAATTGTTTTTTTTTTTTTTGAAGCTGTATTTTATTTTAGACCAAAATTTTTTTTACATTATTAAAGTTTAACTATTAAAGATTTATCCCTGACATTTTGGTTCAAAAACATTTGTCGATAAGGTAGAAAAGTACAATGCCGCAAAAGACCTTAAATTTGCGGTGAGCAAAATATCTGGAGACTGGTTCCACTGAAAAAAAAAAATTCGGTCTAATAAAGAGATATTGGGTGTCTAATCGTTGATTTTTGAAAAATATTAATTTATTAATTCAAATATTAATTTGCAATAAATTGAGGTCGGTTAAGGTCATAATGCAAATATGTATAAAAAAAATCAAACGAGTATATGTTTTTTAACGAGTCGTTCAGTAGGGTAGACTGGGTACGGTTGAAACAAAGCGAATATCTTGCCACCGTGCGTGCTGAAGTTGAGGGGTACAAGGGGAGAACGAAGCGGGCGACAAGTTGAAACACGAATTTTTATGTTGCTTCGCTCTTCGCGCACTGTGGTTGTGTATAGAGGCTCCATTGTGTTTTTCAATAGAAAAGTAAGTATTTTTTGTTCGTAGGTACATTTTTGCAAATATTATGGTTTTAATAAAATAAGAGTATTGAGAGCTTTATATCGTTTTAATTGAAGTTTGTAGAATATGGCTGAATGATTAGTTTTTATTCAAATTTACTATCATACTTACTGTATACCACCAACCACCAACAGTTTTATATCTGGTTGGTGGTTGTTGGTTGGGAAGAGTTTAAAAAAATCGAGTTTGTAATTAATGCTGTCGAATTTTGAAAAATATAATAGCAAATGGTACACAAACACAAAAAAAAAATCTGATTATTATATAATTTAAGTTATACTTAATATAAACCTTTGAAGGCTGATTAAAAATAATGTAAGATCATAAGTATCGTGAAAGACTTGCATATTAATAAGAAAATAGTTTTGTTGTTCAACTGTGCCATTACAAATCGTAAAATATTGTTAGATGATGAATAAAACATGTTAATTTGAACTAATCTTAATTAATTTGAATGTATAATTTGCATGTGTTTCAATTGACTCCCAAGCACTGTTTCAACCGACCCTGGCATAGGGACGGTTGAAGCAAATTACATTTTTTTAAAAATTTGATTTTAACATAAAATACAATACAGTAATCTCAAATACCATTGCCCGTTAGTAGACGAATATATGGTCTTTTATTTAATATATTTCTGTCATCACTCGCTTAACTAATTCCGAAGCAATGGACGATAAACGCTAAAATGTTTCAACCGTACCCAGTCTACCCTAAATTTCTACCGCAAATTTAAGGTCTTTCGCGGCATTGCACTTTTTTACCTTTGGACGAATATTTTTGGACCAAAATCCAAAAATAAAACCAGGTATAAATCTTGAATAGTTATATTAAAAGTAGTAAAACAAATGTTGGTTTAAAATACCGCCTCAAAAAAAATTTTTTAAAAAAGGGTTTTTTTTCGAAAAACTTCAATGTTTTAAATTTATAATTGAGTTTTTTTTTTTTGATATTCAGTAAATATTTTGTTTAAACAGGACTTCTTATCCCCATATCGTAACTTCAAGTGTATTTTCGTTTTCTATGTTTCTGGAAAAAAAACTCAAAATAAAATCATGAGTCAACGTCTAATGATTTCAGACTGTACCACCGGACTTAGTTGTCAGTAATTCACAACCAACAAACAAAGCCTTTTGCCAGTGCAAGTGATTAAACTGATAAAAGTATGGTTAATTGTTACTAAATTTCCCAATTACCCAATGACAAAAAAACGAATAAGACTCAAAGGTATCACTGAGATTAAACTATGTTCAACCCAACCTTTCCTAGGTTGCGAAAAGGTTTAAATCGAAAAAAAGAAAGAGAAAATGGAAACAAAGAGCAAACATCAACAAAGAAGTTAAAAAAATTAATTACAAGCTTTCAGATTTGACAAAGTAAAAAACACACATAAGAGCCAAGAAGCGGAGCGGGTTAAATTTTTAACAGGTTTGTTGCGTTTCGCAATGAAAGCTCAATTGTTAAGACCATTAAAAAGTGTACAACTCAAAGATGACAGCAGGAAGGCGTTGGTTTTTTTGTTTTTTTTAGATGAGAACCATTAAAAAATACGTAGCTGCACTGAAAAAAAAATGTTTTAAAATTGACGACAATTGTTATTAATTTGACGATATTTGTGTTTAAAAAATAGCTTGCAACAAATTTCGTCAAAGTAAGAGCAAATGTATTTAAAAATTTTGAAAAACATATGAAAAAAAAGTCAAATTAACAACACATTTTGTGAACACATTGTGTTTAATTTTAAGCTAACTTTTTTTTTTCAGTGTGGAGAGCGAAATGAAAAAATAAAAAGAAAAAACATGAAATTTAAAGAGTTAAGAGTTTATATCATGATATACTTAAGAGGTTAGACCCAGTGGGGATGGCAAATATTTTGTTTTATTTTCGCTGTATACGAGGTTTGTTCGAAAAGAAACGGGGATTTTGAAATTCCGCGGATTGTATTTGTCCGACTGGGACGATTTTTTTTGTTGTATTGGCAAGTATATCTAAAAAGTATATATAAATTTTCAGCCATATTGACAGTTTACTTTTTTTGTTAACCTTTTTTAAAAATTTTTTTTATAAAAATGGTACAAAGTGCAACATAGTCCTGCAAATGAAAAATATTGCTTTCGGTGAACAAGAGTTTACGAGCGGTGTAAGCTTTTTCAAGATGTCGGTGAAGACTTGAAGATGACGAGCGTTCGGCTCGTCCTGGCACATAGATGAATACGTGAAAAAAGTGAAAGAATTGATTATGAATGATGGCCGTATCATATTTCAAAAAAATTACTGATGATGTTACAACAAACACCGGCGGATCGAAGTTTCTCAGATGGCGCTGAACGACGTAGAACTACTAAAGCGGTGATGAAACATGGGTATATGGTTATGATGTCGAAACTAAGTCGCAATCGTCCCAGTGCAGGCATACTGGATCGTCAAGACAGTAAAACCTCAACAAGTTCTGTCAAATGTCAAGGTAATGCTTACTCTGTTTTCGATTTTGATGGCATAGTTCACCATGAGTTCTTGCCACAAGGTCAAACAGTCAGTAAGGAATACTACCTAAAAGTTCAACGACATTTGCGTGGAGCGATCCGAAGAAAATTTGTGTATTTCCGGGATTTGTGGAAAAACAATTCATAGCTTTAGCATAATGATAATGAACCTGCTCACACTTGCAGGTGCAATGCACTTCATAGCTTGTTCGTGAATTTTTGTAACAAACCAACAATACTGTAATCATATCACAGCCTCCATATGCGCCAGACATGGCCCCTGGTCACTTTCGTCTGTGAATAGTTGAATGAGCTCAAGGCTATCCCAAAGCAGGAGTTTCAGAAGTGTTTTGGAAATTGGAAGAAGAGCTGACATATGTGCCTCTTTGAAGGGGTTAGCATTAATGTAGATCAGTGGTGATCAAAGCACGGTTCAAGCAACAAAGAGATCTTTCCGAATGCACAGCTTTACACTGAAACAAGAAATTGTTAAAAGCTCTCACAACATTTCGTGCAAGGAAATCTTGTCGAGTGTTGGTTTTTCAATATAATCATTTCTTTTTTATTTTTGTGTTTGTTTTTCGCTATTTTAACATAGAAAACAAAAAAAATGTAAAAGTGAAGAATTAAATTAATAAATTAATTAACTAAATGAAGTATTAATGTTTTTCTTGAAGCATTGTAAAATATTTACGTACATTCATCAATAAAACAGCGAGCTACTCCCATACCAAATGAACGCTCAGAGCATACTGACTTGAAATTTAAAGCACAGCAGAAAAAACAAACTTTTACGCAGTGTACAAACAGCCGATTGCTACTTCGTGTGCAACAAAAAGCTCAACAACACACGATACCTGCGGGCTATAAGAAACCATGGCATAATAATACAAGATAGCATTGACAACTTCTTATTTTCTCTTCTACAAGAAAACATCTCCTGTCAAAAACAACTGTTTGTGCAAATGCATTTGCAGATGCTGAAGTTGTTGTTTTTTTTCACTTCTACGTTTTCAACATTGTTTGTGTTTTCAATGGCGGATTGTGAGCGCTCTCTTTTTGAGTATATTTTTTGACAGCAGATGTTTTCCCAAGCAACTGTCAATGCTACCTTGTATTATTATACCATGATAGGAAACCATTTAGTGACCACCATTGTATGTAGTTGAATACATAAAATTTCTTCTAAGAAAAAACAGGTTTTTTTACACCAAGTATAACCCCAAGAATGATAGAAATATGATTGCGTGTTCCGCAAATGAGAAGAGATAGCATGACGTCAACCAGCGCTATTGTCAGACTTTTGAATAATTTTCTTTGGGGCCCAGGCCTAAATATTTTCTTATATTCGTAATATGTATATGGACCTCCTAAGCCTATTGGTGGAATAAAATTTTGTCGATCTCGAATGGTTTATTTATAAAAAAATATCCATTTTTTTGTACACAGTAGAGTAGTTATTTTTACTTTACTTTTTCGCAAGAATTTATTTTCAATTTCGTCAATTTGCCTAAGTGATCGCACATTTGCATTCATTTTGTTATGCAAAAGCTATGCGTGGCGTCATGCAGTCAATTGAGAGAACATTAGATAACGGGACTGCGGAACGCGTAATCTTGTTTCTATCATTCTTGGTATAATCAAGGTATGTCCCTTGAATTCAGGGACAGTCTTTAATTTTGAAGAAAAACTCAATAGCAAGAGATTAAGAAAATTTGAATGAGTGGGTGACGGCACGTGATATTATTGTGTGGTTTCGGCAATACTTGATATAACTTCCGGAAATTTTGTTACACGCAGCAAAAAGTACCCTATAAACCAGAATAAAGTCAAGAATATTTCTCTATAGTTTTTACCCAAGAAGACTATCTTATTATTATAAGCGAAAGATCTTCTTAGTAAAAGAAAGTAGCAAAAGAAAAGAAGAAGTCTTAGAAAAATAAGCAGAAATCTATTAAAAATAAAAATAAATTTTCTTAGTAAAACCAAGATGAAATCTATTAAACAAAAACGAGAATGTTCTTAACAAAATCAAAAAGAAATTTATTAAAAACAAGACAAAATCTTCTAAATAATATTAAAAAGAAATCATATAAAAACAAGATCAAAATCAAAAAATAAAAATCCAAAAGAAATCTACTAAAAACAAGAAAAATCTTCGTAATAAAATCAAGAAGGAATCTAATTAAAACAAGAGAAAAAGTTCTTAATGAAATCAAGATGGAAATTATTCAAAATAAAAGGATACTTTCTTAGTAAAATCAAGATGAAATCTATTCAAAATAAGAGGAAATCTTCTTAATAAAATCAAGAAGAAATCTATTAAAAATTAAAAAGTTATATTAAAATAAAATTAAGATGGATCCATTTTCATTCATAAAAATTCAATTAAATAAAAGCTGATTTTAATTTTTCGAGAAAATTTTACTAACAACATTTTTAGTTATGCAATGATAATGAGGTTTTTGCACATCATAATATAATGATATTATATACAATATAATATGATAATGATAATAATGATAATGAAAATATGTATTGTATTCAGATTGAAAATGTTATTTTGTAAAATAGAATTGGAACCCCTTAATTTATATATATTGGAAATCTTAATATTAATCTATAGATTTTAAAGAAGTAATGGTTATGGAATGCTATAACTGAGGCAACCGATAAATTTGTTGAATAAATGGAATATTTTTTCAAGAAACATTGCTTGGAGTATGTAATCGCCTGTTTAAAGCAAATAGACTAACAGATAATATCCGTGTGTAATTTGTTTTTAATATCAACTTATAAAAAATAAAATAGATAAAAATCACCAAGTCAGATTAAATAAAACCTCTTTTATTTTGTTGTAAAAAGCTTCGTAAAAGCATACGTCGGCATAAACAATATCTTTTTTAGCATAAGCGAAATATCAAAACAAAAAAACTAATTTAAGAAAACGAACAACAAAAAAACTATAAAAAAAGAAAAAAATAATCACAAAAAGGTTTCATTAACAAAAACAAAAAAAAAAAGGAAGGGGGGAATAAACAAACTACGCAGCAAATAAACAAATTCACAAAGTAGAGAGAAAATCATGCTTTTAACAACTTCAGTTGTTGTTGTTGTTGTTAGTTCTGCCACTTTCATTAAATTATTTTTCTAGATAGTAGGTACGTACTACATAGTTATGTATGTAGAAGAAACAAAAAGTCACACACATATAGACTTACACACACAAAACACAGGCACTCTTCAAAGCAAACTCAACTAAGTGAAATTTTCGAAATTATTAGCAGATAGAAAAAAAAGCTTTAGAAACTTAACGATCTAGAAATCCTTTTGACAAATTTTTCCAGAATTTTGACAAAATATGTTCAAACTTATTTCACCAACATGAATGCAAAAATTTAAACGATTTCATGACTTTCTTTTCTCGTTCAATTTAACTTTGAAATATTTTGGAGTTTGTACGAATTAGTTCACAGAGTGCGTACAGTGTGAGTTTTGGAGCACATTTTAACAACATGTGTTTAACAATTCGCTGGAATTCAAAACTACAAAAACCTATTTTATTTAATGATTAAAATGCACACATTTTAAATGAAAGCAAATATTTTATCATCTAATGTGAAAAAAAAGGAAATAAACATAAACAATAAAAAATTAAAACTTTCGACGTAACAAATCTGTTTAAGAGCACAATTTAGTAAGTAAATTTAATTTTTTCAAGTTGCAAAATATAAAGACGAAAACATAAAACTCAAGCAATTTAAAAAAAAAAAAAAAAACAAAAAAGAACTATATATATTTTACCTGAGAACCAAAAATGTCAAATGAAACTCTTCATATTAGTCAAAATATACGTCCCGTCAATTTTGGTATTTTTTTTCTCACGCCTAATAAGTCTCTCTTATATGTTAACGATTTTTCGAAAAGAGTATTAGTCCCAAAAGATTTCTAAACTCATGATAAACTTAAACTTAAGTGAACTTTAAGCTAAGCTTTTATTACGATTGAAATAAGCAAAACAAAAAAAAAAAAAAAAAACAAAAAAAAACTCCCGCAATGAAAACACTAGAATAGCATTCTTTTGCCCCACGAGTTGTTGAAATTGCTACCGAAAGCTCTTTAAAAGCTCAAATAAAAAATATAGATAAGCTAAAAAAAGTTGCATTTGAGTACATGGTAAATACTGAGAGCTAAGCTGGAGTATAAGCCACACAGCAAAAAATGTTTTAAGTGTTGAAAATTACAAAATATTCCTCGAGTGTTCGAATTGAATTGTGCAGTCAACGTTGGAAAGAATTAGGTTAGTCAGATACTTAAGGATATAAAACAAAAGCGATGAAACAAAAGAGATAAGAACATAATTTAAAAAACAGAATTTGATTAGAATCATTTGAAATTTGAATACTTTTGTACACTCAGTTCAAGACTAAGGGTGCAGAACTCACTAAATCTGCTTTGCCTTACTTTGAAATAGGGTTGTTGGATAATAAGATGGAAGGATAAAGAAATCAAGTCAAGACATATCAAGGAAAGTTTTAACAAAAGCTCATGCTATTTTTAAAATTTTTAGCATAAAAAACTAAAACTCCGTTAATATAAATTTAGGCATATTTTCAGTACTATGCTCACTATTTTTTCTACTACTATTTATTCTAGTACTTTTTCCGCTGCTATTTTTCTTTTTGTTATATTACTGTTATTTTTCTACTATCGTTTTTCTACAACAATTCTTCTACTTTTACTTTTTACTTTCATAGAAGTTACTACTTTTTCTACTACTTTTCTACTACTTTTTGTACTACTTTTATTATGCTACTCTTTTTGAGTCCTAAAAACAGGCGGAAAATATATTTATTTAATTAAAATTTTTATTTAAATTAATATATGTATGATACCGCGTAGAAAGCCGCTCCAATATCAAAAATGCAACAATACTGCAACGACGTTGCATCAAATAATTACTCTGTGAGTATGAACGCTATTGTAAATGTTATAAAACGATACTAAAGAATTTTTACTTGGCCTTGCGACAGAAACAAAAAAAAAAATTGATTGCTGCATTCAATTTTTACTCGCTCAGTAAAGGTGCAATGATAAATTTTATTTAAAAAAAGCAAAAGTTTATTCTTCAGCCAACAAAAAATATTAAAATGAAAAAAATTATCGCAGCATGATACCGCGACAGAAGCCCATACATCGAAAATGCAACAAAAATGCGAAAACGTTGCATGTAATTATAGCTCAGTGATTATAGAAGCTACGGTTACTTTTATGGACAATAAAGATGAGGTAAAAGTAAATAAAACTAGTAAGAGATGATCTTTGAGTGAGCCGAAACTAAAATATCCCCACGACCAAACCAAAGTATATTCAAAGTCTTAAGCAGTCAATAAAGTGTTTATTTGTAAAAAATGTTCGCCATAGTTTTAACAGAATATATTCGCTTTTGTTTTTTGATAAAGTCACTTTGCATGGGAGCAACGCCGTATATAGATATTTCATAAGGGGGGGTTTACTGAAGCAAAATAAAATTATATATTATATTATATTTAACTTAATATCTGCCAAAAAAAAATAAATAGTTAATAATTTCACTATTTGCAATTTATCTTCACACATAATATGGCAAAATTAAATATTTTGAAATATTTGCGTGGGGGGGGGGGTTTGAACCCCCAGAACCCTCCCATATCTACGGCGTTGCATGGGAGGTAGGCGTGGTTTTCACTCGTTGAATTTCATACTCAGAGTGCATATTAAATATTAAAGCTTGTTTGCAAAATTTCAAGTCCACATATTAATTTTTTTGGAATTCTAATAGATTTTACCGTTTTTTAAACGTGGTTGTATACAAATTGATGACGTTAAGAGGCCTCTCAGTATAAGAAAAGTATTATGATAAAGATATGAAGGTGGTTTGGCCAAGGATTAAGACGAGGGTTAGGAGAAGGATTTAGACGAGGGTTAGGAGAAGGATTTAGACAAGGGTTTTGATATGATTTTAACGAGGTTTAGGTAAAGGTTGTGAAAAGAATCTGAATAAAATTAGGGGTAAAGCTACGAATAAGAATAAAGACAAGTATAATATTACATTGACATGTCAAAATTCCAACGGTTGTGTCAATAACACAGTCAACTGTATCCATACAGAGTGGGTTTAATGGCTTAAGACAAATTGACGATTATGTCACTTTTTAGGTAAACCTTGAACCAAGGATTTCAGAAATTATACCTATACCTACACCTATACCTATACCTATATCTGTAATTATACCTATACATATACCTATACCTATTCCTATACCTATACCTATACCTATGCCTATGCCTATACTATACCTATACCTATACCTATACCTATACCTATA
Source organism: Pherbina coryleti (assembly GCA_943735915.1). Classification (NCBI taxonomy): domain Eukaryota; kingdom Metazoa; phylum Arthropoda; class Insecta; order Diptera; family Sciomyzidae; genus Pherbina; species Pherbina coryleti. The sequence goes on from OX030952.1 coordinate 110,224,966, forward strand.
CCTATACCTATACCTATACCTATACCTATACCTATACCTATACTTATACCTATACCTATACCTATACCTATACCTATGCCTATACCTATACCTATACCTATATCTATACCTATACCTATACCTATACCTATACCTACACCTATACCTATACCTATACCTATACCTATACCTATTCCTATTCCTATACCTATATCTATACCTATAGCTATAGGTATTAAATCCTATACCTATAGCTATAGGTATTAAATCCTATACCTATAGCTATAGGTATTAAATCCTATACCTATACTTATAGGTATTCAGTCCTATACCTACCTAACGTATTATCTAGTATTTAGTTGAAGGATTGAGCAAATTATTAACTTTTGACAAAATGGCGACTTCCTAACATCAAAAAAAGTAGATTTCCAACATAAATTTTAGGCTTTCAAATACTTATAAAATGGAAATTATTTATCGGTGAAAAAACCCTCGATCAATAACTTAAAAATATACCTTTTTTAGCTTTGAACAAAAGAATTTCAGGTGTAATACCCATTCAGTCAAGTCTGCCTTGGCTCTTCATGGGGTGATAAATTAGTGGGAAAGGAGCAACAATTGAGTGAAACATGTGCAGAATGTTCTTTAGGTATAATATACGTGTAGCAACCAAAAACAGAAGCTGTTTTCGAAAAATTTTTTTAGATATAAGAAGTTTTTTTTTTAATTTATACAGGTTATTGTACATAAAAAATACTTTATAAAAAAAATTTTTTTTTAAATACAGTTCTGGCTTTTATATAGAGGGCGCTGAAAATGACATTGAAAAAAAGACATCCAAAACGGTTCGATGGATATGGCCTTTCCCATGTATCGGAAACAAAAAAATCAAATGACATTTTAAGGCATAGACCTTATATTAAGCATCCCCCCTACGCAAGACCCCGGGGTTTTTTTTTAATTATGGCGGAAGTTGAAGTAAATAGTTCGAAAAATAGATACATTTTCGCGCGTTTTTGTTTATATAAAAAAAAAACAAAAAAAAAATAGATACTTGAATTTAGGGGGGGATGCTTAAAGGACAAAATAACGAACAAAATGCAAAAAAATCATTGAAATTGAACCAATAGATTTCGAGTTATCTATCCAACCGTTTTGAAAAAATTAGTTTTTTATTTTTTGTATGGAGCTTAGACATTGGTTAACGAAAACCGTAATAATTTGTTTTTTTGTATATTCTTAAAACTATAAAGAACACATTAAACAAAAAAAGTTTTTTTTTCGAAAAATTTACACTTATTTATACCTTAATGTGGTAGAAAACCGTAGAAACATGTTAATTAGAATCTGAGGCAGTGTTATGCTTTTACCTCAGTCAATTCTAGTAATAACGCAATCCTATCCATAAACTTTTTGGTGGTAGAACTACAACTTTTAATTCTTTTTCAACTGAAATATTGATGAATTTTCAATTTCAGTTAGCGCGAAATAAGGTAAAAAATACAGAAAGTTTAAAGCGTATGGCCATGGCTCTGCCGGAATACGAAACCGGGACTATCTTTGCCGCCAGGTCGAAGACCATTAAAATAGAAGAGATATGAATAGAATTTTAAATATTAGAAATAATTGATAATTGACAGTGGCATAAAAAGTGTTATAAAAAAAAAATCTTATGACATACATACTTAATAGAAAAACTTCGTATTTTTTATTTCGAAAACGCAATAAAACTAGCACAACAAATATAAAAGCAACTACAAAAAAAATATCAAGTATTAAACACAGGGTAAATATGAAAATTATTTATTAGAAAAAAGTACGATGTAAACAACAAAAACAGTTTGTTTTTCAGTCTAACAGACAACCTGGTTGTTAAAGTTGTTTACCTCTATTGCTGAGATAAGTATATTTGTTGTTGGTTCAGAACTAATAATAATAAAATATTGAAGTAATGCGTAATTTACAATGCCAAAAAAAAAAAAAACTCGCTCTAAATTCGAAAGTAACTTCAATGAAAAAACGAAACCGCTCAATTCGATAGACGTTTTATATCAGCAAAGTTTATCAACGAAAATATCATGAAAAAGGAAGTGAAAAAACTTTATAGTCACCTTCATAAAGGTGACACAGAACAGTACCTCACCATTAAGGGCACGGAACCAGGTTTCATAAAATATATTATAAATTAATACTTGCTGATATTTATAGCCAAGCTAGCTCAAGAAAGGAGTTATAAAAATAAACTTTTATGATTATCGAGTTAAACGTGAAAGGAGGAGTGGAAAGAATCATATGGATAAATGACTTTAAACATTTCCAACAATCAATTATTTTAATAGAAGGAAGGTTATAAAGAAAAGCAAAACGAACCAATTGGAAACAAAGCAAAAAAAAAAAAAAAAACGAATATCCTTGCACATCAACATCAAGATTTGCCAGGCAACATATGTTATGTATACATATGTAAGGTTAGATCGAGCTGTTTATGTAATAAAAAACAATAACAACAAGAAAATTAAGGACACGTAAAATTGTAAATAACGTCATTAAAGCCAAACTAACCGAAACGAAACAAAACCTTAATCGAGCCACCAAGACCAAAGACGAGCCAACATATGTAGTTCTGACTAGTCCAGTTGAGTCCGTTCAATCAGGCTAAGCTAAACTAAGCCAGCCAAGTTGTAGAAAAACTTGATGAAGAAAACAAAAAAAAAAAAAAACAAATTTAAGGAGAGTAGAAATCTATGGCCTGGATGGACGACATGTACATTGGTCGTTTATGACTGGCACACGCATGTGAATGAGGCAGTAAGGAAGAGAGGAAGAAAGTGCTTGGTCTATTTTTAAAACAACGTAAAGTGTGAGAACAAAAGAAATGATCAAAATAAAAATGAAAATAAAATTAGCCGCAAAAGACAGGATAGAATACAATAAAAAACCGGATATGTACGACGTAGTAGATTCTATTGGCACAGTAGCAAAGCGCGAGTGCAAACAAAATTACCGCCATCATCGAACTGTGGCTGTCATGACTTGGTTTGGCTTTAATAAGAGAACACTTAAATGCTGCTTCTGGTACTAGAAGCTATTTTAACCGTTTACGTCAGTATTTTATTACATTTTCTTTTTCTTATTACATATTTTTCCAATGAATACCCAAATTAAAAGAGTACAGTTATAGAAAGTTATAAAAGGAAAAGCACTATAACTTTATTGCTATCGATGAAAATCGTAAATATGTTTGTAAAATTCGAATTGGAAAATACTCTTGAAATTAACAATTTCGACGTTAAAAGCTTGCATCAAAATTATTGTTTTTTTTTTTAAGTTATTTATGTTAACCCTTTGCGGGGCGGTGGGACATATGCGTCCGACCTACATTTTCCCTTTCAAATGCCGATATTTTGAACCTAGGGTTTCAAATGTCTAACATGAACAATGGGTGTTGTGGGTTTCTTATGAGTTCCTTCAAATATGTAAACTAGTATTTTAGCATTATTGTTTACTGGGAATTTGTTATTAACAATTAAAGATGAAAAAAATACTATTTCAGAAAAGAATTCGGAAATTTTGGTAATGAACAATATGATTTTAATAACTGGATATATGTTTTTGGGGTCGCTGATAACGCATCTACTGTCAAAAAATACTTTTTCACTGTGACAGTTTTTGACAGCTATGAACATATCTTTCCAACTTCACTTTCTAGGCATTTATATTCCTAAAGCAGATAATGAACGCCTCGTTCCTCATTTGTGTTGTATAATACGTGACTTGACAGCTGATTTGAGCTGATTTGACAGTTGACAGTTGACAACTGTCAAAACTCATCTCCGATGTTGAAATATTGTTCAGCGACCTTTGAAACCGGTGAAACAACACCCAACTTGTATTTTCACTACATTCTGGTCATTTTGACAGTTTTTTGACAGAAAATTCTTCTCACAACATTATTGATCTGTAATCCTCCTGGAACAGCCAATTAACGCCTGTTTCCCAATTTTCATTGTATATTTCGTAACATAACAGCTGATTTGACAGTTGAAAGCTGTCAAAACTCATTTCTCGGAATTGAAATCGGAATCAGCGACCCCGAAAACCTAAAGTTGTACTATTTTTTTCCAAAAATGTGCCCTTCAAAGGGTTATAAAGAAGATCGAACGATGTGCCTAGGCACATCAGATATATTAGTAACAACCGTTTAAAAAGAATTTCTTGGAGAGAGAGAGAGGACATTCCTTATTGTCAAAAATGTCCTGGATATTTATTGTCTCCGATGTTGAAAATACTTTGTGGTGGTTTGATAAAAATATACTTTAAAGGAGCTTACCTCAAAATTACGAAAACATGAGTTTGAAGAATTATAATCATGGTTAAGTTATGGACATTTACCTGAAAATAAAAGAAAGAGCATGTATTAGTAAAACTACAAAACAAAACTATTACCGAGTTTATGAAATTTTACATTTTTTAATCAATTTCATGGAAAAAATACACATTGCAGAGGATTACACTAGGTAACATTCGCTAGGCACGTGATAAATTAAAGATTTATCAATGGCATTCAATGGCTGTCAAACACAAACTAAATGACGCAGCTGGCTTAAAATTTGACAGTAGTCTATTAACAGATGGTAGTTCAAAGCACCAGTGTTGCATTTAAGGTTACTAGGCGAGAAATTCAAAAATTCACTGACTTCTGAAATCTCCCTCGTATTAGAACAAGCATTCAAATTCAAATTCAAATAAGGATAGAAAAAGAACAAGTACAAGGATTTGGTCAAGGATTAGAACAAGGATTAACACAAGGAATGAGATAGGGATTGGGAAGAGATTAGGACAACAATTAAAGCAAAAATTAGGAAAAAAATTGAAACAAAGATTACGACGATTGATGATTGAACTGAAAAGCACTAGGAAAAGAATTTGGACATGGATTGAAACAAGAATTTGGACAAGATTAAAGAAAAGGATTAGAAAAGAACGAGAACAAGAATTTGTTCAAGGAGTATAAGGTTTCAGATAAGGATTTGGAGAAGGGTTTGGATAAGAATTTGAACAGCGGCATGGACAATAATTATAAAAAAGATTGCCACAAGGATTGCCCGAAAAAGTGCGGCAAGGATTTTGCAGTGGATTCGGAGGACAGTCCTTGTCTACATGGATTAAAACAAGAATTAATACAAAGATTAGGACAAGGAATTCGACAAGTATAAGGTCAAACATACGAATAAAGATAAGTATGGGGGCGAGTCTAAGGACAAGGGAAAATATACAGACAATAAGGAAGAGGATAAAAATTCGTTATCACGTTAAAATCTACGGGTGTGTCCGTGACACACCATGACAATTGGTGACAAAAAAGTTCGAGATAATTATAGTTTAAAATATATAAGGCTTATCCTATGATTGTTTACCAGGCAGTAGCTATTAAAAATATCACTCGATTTTAGATTCAGATGTAAGATCCAAATGAAACGTAGATGTTGAGATTTAAAGTTTTTTTTTTTTTGGAGGAAAAAATTTTATGAACCACAAAGAAAGTTGCGTAGTTGGTCCCTAGTTGCGTATATAAACGCATATTGATATTGACGCACATTTCCTTAACTCGTTTTTTCGCAAAAGCAGAAAAGCATTTTCTGGAAAACTAATTTTTTACAAGATTATCGAATTTCTGCATAAACCACAATATTTGTTATCCTCTCAAATCCTTTGGCAATTTTATCGCATTCGAAGAAATTAAGCCAATAAACCCCAACAGAAGAATTATATAAAATAAACACAACTAAATAAATATGTTAACCATTTGTGACACGCGTTTTACGTGGAAATTACGAAATACAACAGGAAACGCAACAACGTCAAGGATAACGCGCAAATCTCGATGCTTAAGCACATTCATAGAAACGTGCCAAAGGGACGCCACTACTGGGCGAAACAGTAAACAGTCAAAAGTTGCCGTCTTGAAGCCACAAAACAACGATGATTATCATGATAACGATGGTGAAACGAGTCAGTTGGTTAGTGAGTGAGTGGTTTGGTGGAAATGATGATATCATCGAAAAACCTCAGCAAATGCTCGCAGCAGTATTATTGAACGAGACCACGCGTCACCAGTGTTAACAACTCAGCGGAAACGGGTTGCGTGCGTCACATTCACTGATTTCCTGTGTGTGGCAAGGACATTATCAAATGCAGAAATACTGAAAATATTCGATTCTATATTAGAATAAATAGTATATGTAATAATTTTGATTTGAGTATGAAGCCATGTTTTCCATGAAATTTAATACGATTTAGTGTTAAAAATAATGATTACCATGGAAACACTTGTAGAGCCATGATGAAACAAATACCGTGAAGCCATCAACTTCTCATAGTTACACGTGAAAAAAACAAATATGCAAAAAAAAAACCCCATGAGGCATTGTTAAACACGTAAATCCACTTTGCAGTGTTGCCACATTGAACGACCGAACCAAACAAATTAATAAAAAAAATAAGTTTGAAGGAAACTCATGGAATGAGAGTGAGGTTATAATGGACTATTTCCGCGGTATATGTACGTGAGTATGTAGAAATTGAGGATGTGTTTCAGCCAGTGTATGTTTGGAAGTGTGTTTATGCCAGAGACACGTGGTATTATTGCACAAGTTGTTATAATTAACATTTTTATAAAGAAACATAATTGCATCCATGTAGGTTGTGTTGTCACGCATGAATGTGTGCTTTAAGTTGGTTAAAATTGCTAAGTTGACACTTGAATACTTTTACACGAGGCTGATAAAATTGAGACATGTTGCTTAATTGAAAGCAACGTTAATGAAAGGATTATGAAGCATCTATTTTCAAATTTGAAGAAATGTTTGTGTTATGTTGGCGAAGATGTCACAGTAGTTTTATTATTTTTAAGAAAAATTTGTATTCCAAGGAAGATGCTGTGCTTCCAGTGAAATAAAGGGGCTGAATTAATGTTAAATCATAACAGGCGACAGATAAAGCAAAAAATTTAAATTAAACTTCTTACTTCTAAGACAACGAGATCAATTTGAAACCACTAGAACAGGTGCTTTGTATACATCACGAACGTAAAGTGGAACGAGGAATGCATACATAAAGAAAAAAAAATTCAAGACTTTAAAAAGCGGAGCCCGAGCATGAGTAATGATAATCGAAATAGAATTACAAAATTATTCATAAAAAAAAGAAACCATTTAAACCCTCTGAACCATAGCCATATTTAATAAAAAATTATTGCGTGTGAAAAAATTAAATCACGATGTCTGCTTAATTCAAAATATCGGACCAAAAACGTTCTACGAAAAGCATTCCTAAATTTTTATTCTGTCACCCCATATTTTATGGTCTCCGGGTTAAACTGTAAAAAATATTTCCTGGAATCTAAACTTCGAGCTTATTTCCTAGTGCCACTACAACCAAATATTTCAACTTTGAACTCATTAGTCGAATAAAAGTTTTTCCTTTTTCAGGTTATATTCGGCCACTGCATCTTCTGGCAAATTTCTACCATTTTGTAAGATATTTACTAATGAAAAATGAAAAATAAATGGAACTTTAACTTGCAGAAGTGAATCCTAAAGAGATTTTCTTTCAACAAAAGTATTGATATTAAGATCTAAATGTTCTTGAATCCCTCTGAAAGTGATAAACTGTTCGCGGTGAAATTACTGAGTTTTCCTGGGATGTTATATTCGGTGGCTTTACCGAGAGTGTAAAGTCTAAACTGCCATTTATTAGCATAGGACACAATTTTGGTAGAGTGGCCTAAAGTGACTCTCCACTAAATTTACCATGAATTTAAAAGAGCTTCCAACTTTTGTCAACATGTTTTAACTAAAGACCCTGAACTAAAGAAACTTAATCGGAGAAAGTTTTACTTCTTATCTTTAATTTTTATCTTTACATTCGAAGTGGACGAAACGAAGAAATCGGGATATTAATATTAAAATTGAAAACTTTCTTATAATTTATTGCAAACTATTATTCACCGAAAACAGCTGTATAAAGGTTAAAATACACCTACAGAATACATAGAAATCCGTTGCAACTAAGCTCTTTGCAACAAAATGGTGAGCGCAATAATTGATTACTGATAAAAATCAATAGTGCAAAGAAAAATCGAATGAAAAAAAACCCACTAACAGCCTACTGAAAGGTTAGAAAAAAAAGAGCATTTGGAAACTACCAGGAAACACTCGCGCTTAAAATCTCTAGAGTCTAGACTTATCTTCAACCGCTGCAATTGAAAAATTACCGCAACAACAAACTATGATAAAACCTACAACCTACATATCTTTGAGCACTGTCTCAGAGAAACACGTTTTTTCTGAGTGAGTAAATGTTTGTCTGAAATAATGAAAATCCTAACCTCAAGGTTCAGTAAACATAACAATTTGCGTGTTGATCTAAGCGTGCCATTTTTGCCACCCACATATAAAGCAAATAATCAAACCAGAACATTTGCTGTCGCCACAACTGTCTCTCTGACACTGTTGTGTCTCCCTCCTGTCTGCCGTGTGTATCTTCGATCTTCCACTGTTAATCATCATATCTAGTACATGTTGCTCTAAAAACTCGTAATGGTTGTTGTTATTTTTATTTTTTTTTTTCTTATTTTTTCACAATCTTCAAGACACGATCGTAACATTCCATGGTGCAGTTTACCAGATCGAGTAGTTTACCAGATTGAAGAAACCACAACAATAACAAAGAATAGTTTCTTTTTTTTTTTTGTTTTGTTCACTACACTTACGCTTATTTACATAAAGTGGGGAAAAGAAGAATATAAAAAAAAGAAAAACTAGCAAAAAAGAAGGGCATATAAGATGTTGATGCCACACAGCTGGCTCACCTCAGCATAATTGATGTTGTTGGCATTATAGGAATTCTCATTGTTGTTCTTTCTAGATCATATTTTGTGGTGGAATGTAAACCATACTTTTTTTTTGTTCTTTACACACATGTTCTTTTGATTCTTTTTGCTTTTTTATTAGAAAAAACATTCTAGAGCATGTGATAGAATGCGGTAAATTTTCAAAGCTAACTCCCTACCCAGTAAGTGGCGAATCACCTTCAAGACTATTGTTAAAAAAAAAAAAATAACTTTGCTGCTGATAAAAACTAGTATTAAAGGGTTATACGCAGTCAGGAGGCAAAAAAAAATTTATTTTTCAAGAATTTTTCCTGAGACGATTTCCTAATTTATAACGTAAGAATGTATATAAATATTATGGCAATTCTTTACTGGAATTTCATGTTTTTTATTTGTAAAAATAATTATTTTCAAAGCTGTTGTAGCCGATCTCTGGGAGCTCCTCGAAAAAAGTGCCTTGCGGTGAGCATGATATCTCTGGAATGCATCATCTGAAATGAAAAACCGAAAACTTTTATTAACGTGGGGTATATTATCTAGAATTACATTAAAGGTATCTATCTATTTATTTTTGATAAAATGGGGGTTTTTTTTTTTTAAAAAACCCATTTTTTCTATTTTTTATTTTTTTTTTTTTTTTTTTTTTTTAAAAATCCTACATAAATTTAGGCCATACATATTGGTGAGAAAAAACTTTCATCAATTACAAAAAATGAAACCTATACTTAAAAAATTTGAAACTGATCGATTTTGTTGTTTCCCAAAAATGATAGAAACAAGGTTACGCGTTCCGCAGATCAACTTTTACAATTTTTATCTCCTAAACCATTCGAGACCGATAAAATTTTATTGCAACAATGGGTTTGGGAGGTCCATAGACATATTATAAAAATATGAAAAAATATTTAGGCCTGGGCGCAAAAATAAAACTATTCCAAAGTTTTACAATAGCGCTGGATGACGTCATGCTCTCTCTCTCTCTCATTTGCGGAACGCGTAATCTTGTTTCTATCATTCTTGGTTGTTTCCGAGAAATTTGTGCTCAACGAGTTCAAAGACAATTTTTAGGAAATGTCTTTACAAATATGAGTGTAACTTTGAGAATATTTTGTCGGAGAAACATGAAATTTTCTGTGTATGTACATAAATATATGAAAATACGAAAATAAAATAAGTTTTTTTTTTCCTCCTGACTGCGTATGTGTGCCCCTTAAGTGCACATTAGCAATTTTTACGCGCTGCTACTTTTTTGCAAATATAATTTATATACATTGAGTATATATTGACTTAAAACAACAACAAAAACACGTTTTAATTTTTTATTTTATTTTCTTTTCTTTTTCTTTTTTTATTGTGTTTTTTGCATTTTTTTTATTTTTTTTTAATTAAATTTAATTCATCTACTTTTAAATAATATTGCATTTGAACTTGAATTTCTGGCTTGCTTCTCCAACTTTTTTAAGTTAAGCGCTCACTACTTAAGGTTTCTCTATTTTTTCTGTTTTCTTCCTAACATTTTATGATTTCATATGAACAAGTTTTTGAAAGCGCTGTTTATTGTTGTTTATTTATCCACATTTTCACTCAAGCTAACTTCTTCATACATATATATTTTTATATACTTCCTCTTCCGTTTGTTGCTAAAACTTAACTTGTCAATCCAGACTGTCTCCTCCTCGAATTCTTTTATTTTTGTTTTTATTTTTTTTCTTCCTTCATTATCTGTCTTAGTCGTTGTTAGACGCCTCCTCGACTGTACTTATTTTACTTGTTTTTACTTCCTGTCTAGCGCCCTCCCAGAAGTTGTCGCCTACTGCAACGTGGCCGCTGTCATTCTTTCAAGACAATGTTGATGTTCATCATATTTATTCTTGTTTGTTTTTTAATGTTTACTTTTATTTTCATTTTATTGAAGTTTGTAGTTTTGCAAAAAAAAATTACTTAGTCATCGTCGGAATCTAGCTATTGCCACATATACATGCAGCCAATCCAATAGATATGTTTATATATATATCTAAGTTTTAGTTTTCTTTCCACTTTAAATCGCTTAAGTAGCTTATTAAGCTGTTGGATTAGACAAAAAAAAAAAAAATGTGCTCATTTGAAATAACCTACACTTTAGGGTGAAGTGTAGACAGATTGTTTGCTTTTATTTTATTCCTCGTATAGAAAAAAATTAAACATTCATAACGAGTTCAGAGAAGATTCTAAGCTATTTTCTAGGCTACATATTGTGTTTCTGAGAATTCCATAAAAAAGTCGTCGCTAATTTCTCTATTTTCAAAAAGATATTATATTTTATTCTCAGAGGAATAAAATAGTTTTCTTCCAGATAGCTTTGATCGCAGATGAACAAATTTCTTACCACTTAAATTTAAAAATTTTCTAATCAAAAATAGAAAATTTGGAGCAAACAAAATTATGTATCGAAAAAATTGCAATTAAAAGTACTGGTAAGTATCCTCCTAAAATAATAACAACTAATCATAAACTTTATCCAAAAATCACATAAAATTATGTATGTTCTGGAATTCATAAAAACATTCATCAATCACATTCAGCATTTTTATATTTCGTAAATAACTTTTGTTCGAAAATGATGTGAATATAACTGTTGTTCGAAAATAAGTTGTGTACGAAATGTAGTGTTCGGGAATATTTTGTTTTAAATTTATTGTTCGAAAATGCGCTGTGTTTGAAAATGCGCTCTGTTCGAAAATTAGTTTTATTCGAACATAAAGCTTTGTTCAAAATAAGTTCGAAAATGAGTTTTGTTATAAACAAAATCTCGAATTAAAAGAAGTTTTTTGAAAATTATTCGAGTTTTCTTCAAAATTTTGGTAAAAACGGAATTTTAGGATGCAAAATTTTGTATTTCGAAAAAATTTCGAAAATGAGTTTTGTTCGAAAATTACTTTTGTTAAAACAATATTTGACTTAAAATATGTATTGCGGAAATAAGTGCTGTTCGAAAATGAATTTCGTTCAAAACAATTTTTGTCTCACACATGGTACGAGCTGCTGCTGCAATAATTTTTTTTTTTTCGAAACGGGTTAATATCAAAAAGATGATCTGTCTCTAAAAAAGGATTTTGGATAAAAGTACTGCTCGAAAATGAGTTTTGTTCAAAAATTTTGATAATTATTTCAATTTTAAAAAGAGTTTTATATGAGTATCTTGGATATAAATAATTGTTGATCGAAAATAAGTTTATTCAATGTGTTTTTTTTTCGAAAATAGCTGCTGTCTCAAAATATTTAAAAAAAAAAAAAAAATAACTGGCCATTTCAGGCCTTGAAAGGACTTTGACCTAGCTTCTTATGATCAATTGTGTTGTGCGTGTTATTAAGTTTGTACACAATTGACCGAGAACCGGACCTACATGCTTTACGCCGACTCCGAACGGCGATGAACTGAATGTTCTCGTTCTCAAGAAGCTTTACATGGCATTTTGATTACTCTCTGAGGTTTGCCATTGTCTGCAGAGAGGTGGCGGCCGTACAGAAAAATTATTTTAATTCAAATAATTTTCTGTCGCTGCTGGGGTTCGAACCTGGGTCTCCAGGTTCGTAGACATAGCGGCCACGCACTTTAACCAACTACGCCACGGACGCCACTCAAAATATGTACTTTTTAAAAAAAAAAAATAACTCAAGTTCCGAAAATAAGTTTTGTTCGAAAATAAGTTTCATACGTACATAAATTATATTCGATAACACTTTTGTTCGAAACTTTTTTCGAAAATCACTTTCGAAACAAGTCTTGTTCTAGAATAAGTATTTTTACGAAAATAGTTTCTAACTCAAAATATGAACTTTGAAAATACATAAATTTCAATAAGTTCGTACACTGGAAAAAAAATGTTTCAAAATTGACGACAATTCTTATTAATTTGACGAATTTTGTGTTTAAAAAAAGCTTGCAACAAATTTCGTCAAAGCAAGAGCAAATGTGTTTAAAACTTTTGAAAAACATATGAAAAACAAGCCAAATTATGAACACATTTTTTGACAACATTGTGTTCAATTTTAAGGTAATGTTTTTTTTCAGTGTACGAAAAAAGTTGTTGCTCCTTTTGTTCAAAATAAGTTAAAAAATTAGTTTTGTACGGAATAAGTTCTGTTCGAAAACTAATTTTGTTTGAAAATTATTTTCTCCAATAAATGTTTGGTTAGAAAATAAGAATCTTTTGAAAATATTTTTTGTCTTAATATAAGTTCTTCAAAAATACATGAGGTTCTAAAATAAATTTGGTTCGAGATTAATTACAAAATAAAGATAAAAATTTAGTTGTCTTCCCAACTAAGCTATGTTCGAAAGAAACTTTTATGTCATTCTTTGTAATAAGTATTTGAAAGATACATTTTTATTCGAAAATATATGTCTAAAAAGTTATTTATATGATGAAGTAATTTATATAAAAAAAATTCTTTCGAAGATTGATCAACATATAATTTAACACTAGATTTTTTGAAAATAAAAACATCAATATTCATTTTTCAAAATATAATTTTCGAAATTAAATTTGTGTGCGAAAATTAACATTTTTTTCTGATGTAAAAGTTATCCCAAAAAATATTTTAGAGAAAATTTAATTTTTTTTTATTTTATTAATACTTTTATATTTTAACTTTCGAAATAAAACGAAGTTTTCAAAAAAGATATTTAAGTCAAAAAAATAAAATTCTTATTATCCAACTTTGAAATAATTTTCCATAATACTTATTTATACTTTCCATAATACTATACATAATACCAAATTGCCTACTTATTTTAATTTCGAAATAAATTGTTTATTTTTTAAAAGAAATATTTGTTCGAATTTTTGTTCAGTTTTAAAATTCTAATGTGTAGTATATAAGAAAACCGTAGATAAGTATAAAAAAATGTAACTTAATTTTTCTACAATGAATCGACTTTTTAGTAAATGAAATTATTTTAAGCTATTTTCGAAAATAATTTTTAAATTCGGTTTAGTAGCAAACATTTCAATTCAACAATAATACGAACCAATTACTTTCCGCTTAAAGTTTTTTTTTCTAGATTTATATTAAAAATTTTTCAAAAAAGGTTAATACAAATATATATATATATATATATATATATGTATATATTTAAGAACTTGTTTTTTTGTAAACAAAACTGCTCAACAGTTATTTTCGCTAAAGTAAACTATTTCGAACAGATTTCTAAAAATCTAGCTGTTAGATGAAACACATGTTTCAATTTCGTAGACGCAAATGTGCCGATAAAGTAAAATCTTGACTTTTGCAAATCTTAATTTATAATATATACTGTCGTAAAATAATTTGTTTTACACCACAGCTAAGTAGAAAATAAAAACAAAAAATAAAAAGTTTGCATCAACTTAAATACAAGGTGCGTAAACAGCTCTAAAGCAACATGTTAGAAAGATGGTGTAAATTTACTTCGCGCTGCTGCATGCATATTGCTTCATTGTGATGAAAACGGTAAATACAAACAGGAGCACCATAAACAGCATCGCATCAACAGCACATTGCCATCGCCAACACATCGCGAGTTTGCAACATTGCCAGCCATAGCTAAACAACATGTGGGAGCCACGTTTGAAAACATTTTCAGTTCCATCTGTACGGTGCACGTTGTACATGTTTAGCTTTATATTAATAATGTGAGCACATATATATGTGTGTTTCAAAAGTGTATTTGTGTGTGTGTTTCAGTATTTATGTGTTCCAGAAATGGCAGCAAAGTAACGTACATAAAACGTCATTCAAGATGACAAAAACAACTTAAATGATCTCAATTTACACATCGTCGACAACGTAGCTGTTGAGGCACTGTGGGGCAGACTAACTCATTTTCATATTCAAATTTATTTATCTATAAAATATTCATGTGACTAGTTCTCAATTAGAACCAAATCCTGCTGTTTCAGAAAGTAGGATTTCGTACCTATTATCATAGAGGTTATAGCATCCACTTAAAAACTTCTAATCCAATTTTACAAATATTTTACAACATGAAGTCTTTATAACTTGAAACTGGTCCCAAAACTACAGTTTTGAACAAACTTGAGTTGAGTTCTAAATAAAACATGAGTTTGAATACATAATATTTATGAATATGAATATTGACATGAATAGATACAAATATGAATATGAGTATGAAATGAATTTATGTATGAGAATGAGTCAGTACGGGTACGAGTATGAGTATGAGTATGAGTATGAGTATGAGTATGAGTATAAGTATAAGTATGAGTATGAGCATGAGTATGAGTACGAGTACGAATACGAGTATGAGTATGAGTTCAAGTATGAGTATGAGTATGAATACGAGTATGAGTATGAGTACGAATATAAGTATGCGTTTAGTCATAAGTATGAACTTGAGTATAAGTATTACTATTAGTATAAGAATAAGTATAAGCATGATTAATATTAACATGAATACGAATAGAATACGACTATGAAATTGAATATAATTATCAATATAAATATGAATACGAATATGGGTACGAATATGAATGTGAATATGAGTTGCAGCATCGATATGAATATGAGTATTAATATTAATATGAATATGAATATGAAAATGAATATGAATATTAATATGAATATGATTATGATTATGATTATGAATATGAATACGAATATGGGTACGAATATAAATACGAAAATAAAAAATTTATATGAAAATTAATACAAATATGAATAAAAACTAGAATAAAAAAATGAATACGAATACTATAAATGTGAATATGAGTTTCAGCATCGATATGAATATGAGTATTAATATTAATATGCATATGAATATGAATATGAATATGAATATGAATATGAATATTAATATTAATATGAATATGAATATGAATATGAATATGAATATGAATATGAATATAAATATGAATATGAATATGAATAAGAATATGAATACGAAAATAAAAATTTATATGAAAATTAATACAAATATGAATAAAAACTAGAATACGAAAATTAATACGAATACTATGAATGTGAATATGAATTTGAGTATGAATATGAATATGAGTATTAATATTAATAAGAATATGAATATGAATAAGAATATGAATATGAATATGAATATGAATATGAAAATTAATATGATTATGAATATGAATATGAATATGAATATGAATATGAATATGAATATGAATATGAATATGAATATGAATATGAATATGAATATGCATATGAATATGAATATGAATATGACTATGAATATGAATATTAATAGTATGAATTTGAATGAGTTTGAGTATGAGTGTCGGTATGAGCATGAGCATGAGAATGAGAATCAAGCAACAAAAAACATATTTTTGTCCACTGTTCCTCATAGTCGACATCTTTATTACTGTTATACGGGCAGAATAATTTTCTACTCCACAGTGTCGTTGCGACATTTAGTCGTTTGTCAAATGTTCGGTTTATGCAGCACAACTTGTTGTTCATCGCAACCAGCTATCAATCTGGGATCTTTATTTATTTATGACATTTTCTTATCAGAAAACATTTTGTTCAATTTGAAAAGATACTCAATACAACATTTTCAAAGCTAAAGTTTGTAGAATTTTATAATGAAATTGCTCTTTTTCTAAATTCACGGTAAATTGTTCGTTATTTTTTCGTTTTGATTAAGAAAAATTTAATTTTTTCTATTTAGCTATTTCTTAAAGCCCATATTATAGTTATAGAATTTTTACTACACAATTGTTAAAAGCAATGAAGAAAATCAAGAGAAGTTTCATATGATTTAAAAAGTTATGAGCTGAAAATACAAACTTATAAAATATTGTTCCTTAAGGTACGTACAATAAGACTGGTCTATAAGCTTTTGGGCAACTGGTTGTCATTTCCAAAGATCTTTTCTCCGAAGAATCAAACTTTGAAGGGTAAGAGTACTAATGGTAGGAGTACTGTTGGGTACTCTTGGGCGAATGCTGTTAGAAGAAGAGTTTAAAACAACTTTGTGTGTTCTAATTATTACTTAAAAAATCCATTATTCAAGTACTCGAATATCTTAAGTTTCTGATGTTATCAAAAAAGGTTTCGGATTCGGAAATAGGAGGTCGGAAATAGGAAAAATTTCCAATTTGCGGACCCTGTCATTGGCTATAATTCTGGCCTTCGAATTTCTAAACCCAAACCCGAAACTGATATGAGAAAATTTTAAAATTAAGTCAAGTATGGGTAGAAATTTAACTCTGTATATAAGAAATGCTACCTACCAAAATTCATTGAAAGACAGTGATACGAAGAGGGGCAGTTGGACGGACTTAAAACAGTCTTAAATATTCCATTAAAAAAATCTTCAAATTTTAGAATTGGTAGAAGCAGAGACATTTATTAAATGGGCCAAGTTCTCAATAATACAAAATTAATATAACGGCCATAGGCAATCGATTAAAACTTTATATTAGGTAAAAATTTAGTTTTTTTTTTCATCATATCTCGTAGGCAGAAATTTTGAACATTAGCAAACTACGATCATTTTGTATCTCATCCTGCATCTCAGATACATCCTGCATCTCAGATAGAATTTAAACAAAAACATAAAATTGAAATTTAAAAAAAAATAAAATTTGGGAAATGATGTCATGTGGATGCTTATAATGATCTGAAAATATTATGTAATGTCAAGGATGGGGATCTATACACAATGTGATAATATACGACTGTACGATAAGTTGTAACAAAACTAGAAGATGATAAAGAGTAACAAAGATAAGAAAAAAAAAAGCAAAGCAATTAAGAAAACTTATAGAAAATGTACAGAGAGTATGAGAAACAAAACATTGAAGATATAAAGAAGCACAATTTTTTCTAAAGCCGTACAAATAAAATGGTGGTAACGTTTATTTTGCAACGCTTTTGATTTGAATGGAACAATATGGGTCTATTTCTATTTCTACTACGGCTCAGTTTCTGCCACGAAAGCATTGAAAAATTGAAATAAATTTAAACTTTTATTAATTAATTTAAAAAAAAATGTATTTCATTATCTGCAGCAGCTGAAACAAAAATAAAAACACTTGATAACGTTGTTAATGATAAGTTGGCCGCTTGTTGTTTGCGGCTTCAATTTAACCTCAACAACAATGAACAGTCAGTTCGTCATTCAGTCAGTCAGCTGATTACTAAATAAAAAAATAAAGCGGTTAATTTTTGTGTACTCATTTTTTTTTCTTCTTTTTATTGAACAGTAAATTAATTCAGATTTTTAATATTTTCAAGATTAAGCTTTTTAACTGTGAAAAAAATATTTAAAACAAATATTACCAAGACAAGCAAATATTTAATCTTGAAATCGTTATTGTTCCGCTCAATTTGTAAAACTCAAAATTCACATTAATTTGTTTTGGATTTTTTAACCGGCCAGTACTGTTTTAATTTTTGGGTTAAGAAAATTTTCGGTTAAATACTGCGGTTAAAAAACACAGATTTAAACAACTGTATGTGTAGCGTGGCATTAAAAATTTTTATATTTATGTATAGCAGAGCATCTACAGCAAATGTTTTCCATAAGTTGCTCTGAATTTAATAATGCCGAGCAATATTGCGGTGGTAGGGTAACTTTTTTGTATGTTAAACCGAAATTTAACGATCAGAAGATTTGGACACACCCGCAGGTTTTAACGTAACAAAGGACTTTATACTTGCCCTTATTCTTACTCATATCCTCTTGTTCCCAAACTTGTCCTCATCTTTATCTTTATACTCTCCTACTTCATGTTCAAATCCATGTTTGAATCCATGTTCAAATTCCTGAACTTATCCTTGTTAAATTGCCTTTGTGTATATTATAATGATCCTTGTCTAATAAATTCTCCCAGTCCGTGTCTCAATCTTAGTCCTAACTCTTGTCCTAAGCGTGTCGTAATCTTTTTTCCATTCCTTCTCACAATCCTTGTCCTTTCCAATGTTTCCAATCTTGTCCTTAATCTTATCCTTAGTGTGTCTAAATCTTTGTCGCAATTCTTTTCCCAATTTTTGTCGCAATTCTTCTCCCAATCCTTTTCTTAATCCTGATCTAGTTCTTGTCTTAGTTCTCTTCCAAATCCATGTTCTCATCTTTGTCCAAATATTTGCCCTATTTCTTATCCTATTCATGATCATAAATTCTTTTCTCCATTCTTTTTCTTATCATTGTCTAATTACTTATCCTAATACTGGTCCTATTTTTATTTTTATTTTTGTTCAGTTTTTGTCTATTTTTGTTTATTTGGTTTAATTTTGTTTTTCCTTTATATTACACGGTGTAACAGTGAAAATAAACTCGGCTCGAGACATAGTAGAGGTTGTAGGTCTAGTTGAACATAAGATAACTGCATACTTAGTTTTTTGAATATACCCTCAAAATCGGGATTTGTGGTCAAAAAACCGATTTTAGGTAGGTGCATGTATAGTTTGTTATGTAACTCCGTTATATCTAGCTCAATTTTAAAAATTTAAACATTGATAAAAAGAAGAAAAATATACCCTTAATATAATATATAGACCGTTTTTTTACAAAAAGAATTGACAAAGTTACAGGTAAAATCATTTGAAAATTTCTCATTTATTTTTTATTTTTTCAACTTTAACAACGTTTTGTTAACAAATTTTATTTTTTGGCACTATTAGTTTTAGCAGGATTCTGAAAGCCTGTTAAATTTTGCGTTCAATAAGCTATCGTTTACTTCAATTGGCTGAAATACAAATGCACTATCGAATTTTTAGTATTCGTAAAAAAATACAAATTTTTTTTTTTTCTAAAAATGTTTATTTGACCTTTTTCGTTTAAATATATTAAAATCGATTTTACGTTTTTGGGACCAGCAGTAGTCTGCCAGCATGTTTATGGAATTTTTTCCCTGAAAGCCGGTTTCTATAGCTTCCATCTCCTGGTGGAACCTTTCTCCTTGTTCATCACTAAACTGCCCAAGGTTATTCGGGAAAAAGTTTATATGGGAGTGCAAAAAATGTATTTTGATTGACATATTGCAGCCCATTTCTTCGTAGGCACTTAAAAATTCATTTACAACATCTAAGTAATTTCGACTTGTTGCCGAGGAAATAAATGCATAACGAAATAAAACTATTCCAAGCTCTTTTTTTCAACTGGATTTAATTTAGAAACGAAATCAGTGTCCAAGAAAATTTTCCGAATTTGTGGGCCCACAAATAAACCTTAGAATAACCGAAATGATTAATAACTTTTATAAAAGATTTGAACGTGCAGGATACTTTCTTTGATTTTGGCCTCACTTAACCTAGGAAACGCTGCAATCAGATTTTTTTTTTTTTTAACTTTGAACCAAGGATTTCAGGTGGAATACCTATTCAGTCAAGTCTGCCTTGGTTCGAGGTGGAATACCTATTCAGTCAAGTCTGCCTTGGTTCGAAAATGGGATGATAGATTAGTAGGAAGGAAAGGGCAATCAAGTGAAACACGTGTAGGATGTTCTAAGCGTGGTGGAAAGCCAAAAAAACATATGAATTTGAATCAGACGCAAGTGTTATGCCTTTACCTCAGTCAATTCAAGTTACAAGGCAAGCTCATCCACAAACTTCTCTACCATCAACTACAACTTCAAGTCGTAAATATTGATGAATTTTTAATTTCAGTTAATTAGAAATGAGGATAGAAAATTAAGAAAGGTTAAAAGCGAACGACCATGGCCTGGCCAGGAATCGAACCCGGGACCTCTGGGGTGGCAGTCGAGCACGCTACCAACTCGACTACCGAGGCCGCGGTAGGATTACATTTTCAGGTCGCACCAGTGGAGTATTCAAAACATATTTTTTGCCAACTTAAAATGAAGCACTCAGTGGATACCCCTTTTGCTTATATTTATTAGTCGCACGACTATCCCATTCGCAAATAATGCAAGGATACTTGGTATATCCACCTTGCATTCCAAACAGTATTGTTAGAGCCTTTAAGTCAGCGACATACATATATCAGAATTTAACATATCAAGAATCACACAAAAAGTTTTTAAATACATAAATCATACTCTTGCAAGATCCCTCAATAAACAAACGCCATTCATTCGGAGCGTGTTTGTGGTTGAAAACTGCAAACAGTTCCGTCACATCCGGGCAAGACACCAGCTTTATGATAATATATATAAACGAAAAAGGTCAAAAAAACATTTTTAGAAAAAAAAAAATTTTTTTTGTATTTTATTACGAATACTAAAAATTCGATAGTGCTTTTGTATTTCAGCCAATTGAAGTAAATGATAGCTTGTTGAACACAAAATTTAACAGGCTTTTAGAATCCTGCTAAAACTAATAGTGCCACAAAACAAAATTTGTTAACAAAACGTTGTTGAAGTTGAAAAAATTTTAAAAAAATGAGAAATTTTCAAATGATTTTACCTGTAACTTTGTCAATTCTTTTTGTAAAAAAACGGTCTATATATTATATTAAGGGTATATTTTTCTTCTTTTTATCAATGTTTAAATTTTTAAAATTGAGCTAGATATAACGGAGTTACATAACAAACTATACATGCACCTACCTAAAATCGGTTTTTTGACCACAAATCCCGATTTTGAGGGTATATTCAAAAAACTAAGTATGCAGTTATCTTATGTTCAACTAGGCCTACTACCTCTTCTATGTCTCGAGGCAAGTTTTTTGATTTGTTTTCATTTTGTAACACCGTGTTATTATTAAAAAGAATTTAATTTTTTATATTTTAATTTTTTATTATTATTTTGGTATCAATTTTATTTAATTTTTGTTTTTATTTTTTAACGTAAGACCTTCATTTTTGTTTGATAACATGTACCATAGCGCATAAACGTACTTAGTAATAATTCCATGCAACGCCGTTGCATGAATGTAACATTTCCGATCTTGGAGCGGTTCTCTCCTTTGTCTATTTTGTCTCTACTTTTTGTCTATTTTTGTCATTATTACTTTATACCTTTACTTGCGTATAGTTTTGTTTTGACCATAGCAGTTATAATTCCATGTAACAAATTTAGATTTTCGTTGCTTTAGCAGCACATCACGATTTGAATTTTTTTTTTTATTTTTGTCAAAAAATACCTTTACTACCATTGTACCATCACTTTTCTCTTAGCACCTATACAAAGAAAGCAAGAATTCCATGCAACGCTGATGCATTTTGGAAATTTTTTATAAAATCTGCGAGGTATAACCTTAACCTTGTTTCATATATAACCGAGGTTTTCATACATAACCTTGTCACGTTAAAAATTGGCCACCTTAATCATAAGAATGAAAATCGAATGGATCATTACAGCTCTTGAAAGGACTTTCTTCACCAAACTTCTAATGAACAATTGTGTTGTGCGAGTAATTCAATGTTGGAATGTACAAATGATCGTGTACTGAACGATTAACAAGTTTTATACAAACTCCAAAAATCAGATGTTGGTATTCTCAAGAAGCTTTATAAGCCCTATAATTGACTCTATAAGAGCCCTACAAGCCCTATAATTGACTCTATAAAAAATAAATTGATGTCACATGGGATTTGAACCCTTACTCCCAAGATTTATTGTATTAGAACAGTTAACCCCAAACTAAAGTATTCAACCACTGTCGCCACACCTAAGTTAGGATCTTTTAATACCCGCACACCTACTGCGAATTAAGTTTTCACTCCGTTTGTGACGCAATTAAGGAGGCGTGGCAGGTATAGAAAAGTATATATTTTGTTGATCAGTATCATCTCCTGGGTCTATTTAGAGATGAAAGCCTGTCTGTTTGTCTTCGCAAATACGGCCGTAATTTTCAAGCTATCGTAATAAAATTTAATATTTAAGCTTTTTTTTTAAAAAAAAAAAAGTAAGATCAAGTACAAAAAGTAGAAATCAGACGAATACCACTTCTACCCATACAAAGTGACTTTAACAAAATGGTATAAAAATCTCTAAAAATTTCACAAAACTGAATTTTAAACCTTGAAATTATGCTCAAATCTGAAATACGTAATTTACATATGATAACTGTCAAAATCGAATAAAAACCACGCCAAACTCCCATGAAAGTGACGTCATCAAAAAGGTACAATCTCTAAAAATTCCATAACAATTATCTAAACACTTGAATTTTGCACAAAAACTTAAATTTTAAAAATGCCTTGGGCGTTTGAAATTTGTCTGTATCGAATGAAAACCACGTCAATCTCTCATACAAAGTGACGTCATCAAGTTTGCGAAAATCTCTAAAAATTCCACAAAAATTAATATAAACTTTGCACATGAGCTTAAATACTAAGTGCACACTCTAAGTTCAAAATCGGATGACTCTAAGTTCAAATAAGATGGATGACGTCATCCATCAGCAAATCCATCACAGATACCACAAAAATTGATGTAGTGACTTACACATAAGTTTTGATATTTAAAACATACAATAAGGTTGAAATTTGGATAAATTTTACATAACCACGCATATCCTCCATACAAGGTGACGTCATCAAAATAATAAAAACTTCATAACTTCAGTTATTATGTATTTCTCACGAGTTTGGGGGTATTTTAACTTTGCTCTAGTCCAAGATAAAACATTCCCTACTAATTTAAAATAAGTTGATTCAAGAGCTTTTATCACATTTAACTCAATTCTATGGTTTATCAAAGAGATAAACGTGTTCTGGGAACAAAGATGAGCGCACATGTGCCAACATGTGAATAGCAACTGATAGCAAAAAAAAAATGTGACGACTTGAGAGCAAAATTTTGTTGCATTTATTTAAAAAAGTTTGTCATATAAAACGGTTGAAGTTTTGTTGTAGTTGTTATAGTTGTTGCTTTTAAAATTGCCACAACAAAAGTAAGCAGAAGTTTGTTTAGACGACGCAACATGTGCGGCACAATATTTGTGTGTATAGCGGTATTGCAACGCTTGGTTGCATGCATTTTGCAGTGCAAGTGCAGCAACAACAGCAACAAAAATGAGTGCAATATTTGCTTTGCTTTTTTTGTTGTTGTTCAAAATGTTAACGTACTCATTAAGTCGAAATCGAATTTGAAATAAAAAAAAGCTGCGTTTTTATTTTAATGTTCATGAAGATTGTTGTTGAGTTTTTTCTTTTTGTTTTTTTTTTTTATTTTGTTTTTGTTGATTTTTTTATTTTTATACGAAAAGCTGCTGTTCGTTCATTGTTATTGTTGTTTGCAGTTGAAAATTAATTTTTTTTTTATTTTAAAGGAGACACGCCGTCATGAGTTTCGGCGGCTACGAAATACGCTTTGGCAGCGACAAAACACCGACACAACAACAGCAACAACAACGGCAGCAGCAACAATGGCAACAACATTTATTAAACTAAACTAAGCGAACAACAACGAACACACCAACAACTAATTTGAATTGTTTACCTACAACAATAAAAGCAACCAACCAACAACAACAATAAAAAGTGAAATTTAATTTATTGCCATTTTTTTTTTAATCGCTGTATGTAGTTTTTTTTCCTGTTTTTAATGCTTTGTTGTATTAGAAAAATGTAGCTAGCGTGAAAAATAAACTGCAAAGTCAACCATTTATTCAAACAATGTATTAAATGACACTCATTAGAGCAACAACAATTTTCTCTGGCATATAAAATAGATAAATATATCTATATGTATATATATGTATGAAAAAAGATAAATAGATTTAAGATTTATGACTGCATCACATATGCATATAAAACACTTTCAGTGTTAATGATAGCGAAAAGTTCATCCAGGAACCAACCCAAACCAAAGCTAGATAAAAATTTCAATGACTGACAGATTTAATAATATTTGAATAGCTTTACATCAAGAAAGTTATTAAGACACCTTATCTAAAGACCTCAACTGTAACTGTGAGTTAGTCGAGAAGATTTTTTTAATGTTATGATATCATGAAAGTTGGAGGAAGAATTTAGTTCGGTGCTGTAAATGGAAGCAGTATATCAAGTTGTATATCAAGTTATGTAACATTAGGAGAACGTATTCAATCAGCCAGTAAATAAAACAAACCAATCTTAGAAATTTCTAAAACCTTGAGTTCGATACATTTCATATCAATGAATTCAGAGTCGGGTTTTTATGCTAAAAATAAAATCCCAATAAAAAATTTTAATGGCGATACATTAAAGGCGAACTTTTTATAGCATGGGATTTACAAGAACTAGACGAAATTGTATACTCGAATTATGGAATACACTGTCAAAATGTAGACATTTGTGGTCAAAACTGTCAAAAGTAAATTTTTTTAATTTTAAATTTTTTTAATTTATTAATTTTTTATAGAACTTCGTAATTTTTACATTTTTAATATATATTTTCACACATATTTTTTCATTTTAACAAAAAATTTTATAATTATAATTTTATATTATAAATTTTATAAAATTAAAAAATAAAAAAATTAAAAAATAAAAAAATTAAAAAATAAAATTTAAAAAAAAAACAAAAAAAAAAACCAAAATAAAAAATGGGAAAACCATTTTTTATTTTGGTTTTTTTTTTTGTTTTTTTTTTAAATTTTATTTTTTAATTTTTTTATTTTTTAATTTTATTTTTTAATTTTTCTTATTTTTGTTTTTTTTTATTTGTTTTGTTTTATTTTTTAAGTTTTTTAAGTTTGTTTCTAATTTTTTCTTTTATTTTTTAATTTAATTTGTTTTTTCTTTAATGTTAATAATTTTTTGTTCATTATCTTATCTCCTGTTTTCAATTTTTTATTTATTTTCTAAAATTTTGTTTTAGCCTTTTTTTATTTTTTTTTTAATTTCTTACTTTTTCTTAATTTTTAAAAGTTGTACATTTCTATATTTTAAAATTTTTAAATTTTTAGGAATGTACTTTGTACTGTCGAACTTTGGAATGTACTGTCAAATGTAGAAGTTTGTGGTCAAAAAACCGAAAATTTATTTAATTTTAAAATTTTTTAATTCATTATTTTTTAAATAACTTTGATCT